>JAVUPR010000405.1:1200000-1927393 GCA_036785695.1 Gentiana straminea
TGCTTTCTATGCTAAGTCCGAACTTAGGATAGACTGAGAACATGAACTTGTTGTAGGGTAGGTTTCCTTTAGCTGCTCCTAGCACATTAATCCTTTCTATCATTAATCCTATTGTCGATTAAAGCTAGTTTGATAGGCGTATTAATGCCTTCTTGAATTTCAGATTTAATTAAAAAAATTATGGCCCCTAAAACTAATTTCAGATCTGATTTTTGAGTTGATTCTACCCAAATTTTCATTTATCTCTTTTCTGGTCTCTCTGTAATTGTTTCTTATCCTCAATCTTGTCTGGGAATTTATGTATGTGTTCCAGTATATGATTCTGAGGACAATGATGACCTTCATTAATTTCTAATCCAAGGAAGTTAATCTTTGTTTTGAAGAGCTATGTCTTTTTTAAGGAGAGGATTATTCCTAACTCTTCACATTTTTTGAGTACTATCGCAACGTGCAAATAATGCTCTCTTTCTGTGTTGCTGAAGACGAGAATATCATCTATGTAAACACATAAGAATTTCTCAAAAAATCTAAATCCATTTTGCATATGCCTTTGAAATATTGACGGCGCTTGTTTTAATCCAAAAGGTAGGACACGCCATTGATAATGTCCTTGTGGACATGTGAATGCAGTTAATAATTGTGAGTCTTCGTCTAACAATAATTGCCAGAAACCAGATTAAATGTCCAAATCACGAAATATTAAGTCGTTCAAAATTAGTGGAAATGACTTCCATGGGTTTTGAAGGTGTGTATTCTTTTTTATCTTTCGAAATTCCAATTTCGATTAGATGATATGGTGACTGGAACATGCCATTATTCCAAACTGGTAGAGAACTACTGATTTTGAGAAAGATTGCTCGATCAACTTCCTTGATTACCTTAGTTCTAAAGACCTTGATGGCCGTTTTGCAACGGTGTGAAGACACCAATCTTGTGCTTAATCAGGAAAAGTGTCATTTCTTGGTCGAAGAGGGCATAGTGTTAGGCCATAAGATTTCACGTAGGGGGATTGAAGTTGATAAGCCAATGTTGTGGCAATCGAAAAATTGCCCGTCCCAACGAACTTGAAGACCCTTTGGGATTTTCTTGGTCACGCGGGCTTTTACCGGCGCTTTATCAAGGATTTCTCCAAGATTGCTAGGCCACTTACACTCTTGATCACCAAAGACACTCCATTTGTTTTCACTCAAGAGTGCATTGATGCCTTTCACATGCTTAAAAAGTCGTTAGTGATCGCACCTATTCTAGTTGCACCTGATTGGTTGCAAGGGTTCGAGGTTATGTGTGATGCTAGTGACACTGCTATAGAGGCTGTTTTAGGACAGAAAATCGATAAGATATTTAAGCCTATCTACTACTCTAGTCACACACTTAATCCCACACAATCTATGTATGCCACGACAGAAAAAGAACTGCTTGCTGTTGTCTTTGCTTTTGATAAATTTCGATCATATCCTCTGGGATCTAAAGTTATTGTGCATACTGATCATGCTGCATTGAGGTACTTGTTTCCAAAGCAAGAGGAAAAAACCCTCTTATTGCGGTGGATTTTGCTTCTTCAAGAGTTTGATGTGCAGATTAAGGATCGAAAGGGTTGTGAAAATGTAGTGGCGGATCACTTGAGTTGTATGATGTTAGATGAGGAGGTGCAAAGGTTTGAGCGAGAAATCAATGAGTCATTCCCGGATGAGCAGTTGATGGTGGTTGATGCGATGCTACCGGTTAAAAGGAGTGCTCATGAGCAACGAGGTAGGTATGGTGACCCTTGGTATGCCCCCTTTGTAAACTTTTTTTCTTATGGTTATGTGGACCCTAGTTTAAAAGATTACCAATGCAAAAAGTTTTACAATGATATTCGATACTATTTGTGGGATGACCCATATCTATTTTGACATTGCTCAGATGGTATTATTAGAAGGTGTGTGCATGATGGCGATATTATGAATATCATTTCGTTTTTCCATGACCGGGAAGCCGGTGGTCATCTTGCGGGGGACAAAACCGCCCTTAAAGTGCTTCAAAGTGGCTTTTATTGGCCAACTATCTTTCGTGACTCGTATGCTTATGTGAAAGCTTGTGACGCGTGTCAACGGGTGGGTAGAATCTCTAGGAGAAACGAGATGCCCCAAAAGCCCATCTTGGAGTATGAGTATTTGATGTTTGGGGGATGGATTTTATGGGACCTTATCCTTCATCGCACAATAACAAGTATATCCTAGTTGCGTGTGATTACGTGTCGAAATGGGTAGAAGCCATAGCATCCCCTACAAATGATAGGAATGTGGTCATCCGGTTCATTAAAAGCATATATTTGCTCGTTTTGGTGTGCCACGTGCTATTATTAGTGATAACGGTAGTCACTTCCACAACCGTCCTTTTAACACTCTTCTAGCAAAATATGGGGTTAAGCATGAGTTAGGGACGGCCTACCACCCCCAAACTAGTGGCCAAGTGGAAGTGAGTAACCGGGGGATTAAGTGTATCCCTGAGAAGACTATTAAGTCACGCCCTAAGGATTGGGCAAATAAGTTAGATAATGCGTTATGGGCCCTTAGAACCGCTTTTAAGACTCCCATAGGTATGTCCCCGTACATGTTGGTGTATGTGAAGTCTTGTCACCTACCCGTAGAGCTTGATCATAAGGCATATTGGGCCACCCGGTTCCTAAACTTGGATGATGTTTTAGTTGGTGAGAGGCATTTAGGACAGTTGAATGAGTTAGATGAGTTTCTCCTTAGAGCTTACGAGAGTGCGAGAGACTATAAGGAAAAGACTAAGTTACTTCATGATAGAGCCATTAAGCCCCGAGAGTTTAAGGAAGGTGACTAGGTTCTCCTTTATAACACTCGCCTACATCTTTTCCAAGGAAAGCTCAAGTCTCGGTGGTCGGGTCCTTATGTCGTTTCTAAAGTTTACCCCTCCGGTGCCATCGAAATCACTCACCCAACTAAGGGGACGTTTGCTACAAATGGTCTCCGGTTGAAAAAGTACGAGCGTTTACATTTCGATGAGGCACTCAAGGTAATTCTCCTTAAGATCCCATTCCTTGTGTTGGTTCGTGTGAGTCGTTTCAAGACCTTTAAATTTGACAACATCTAAGTCGTCTAATTACATCAAACCTCTTTCTATCCACCGATTCCATCTTTGTGTCAACAATATAACTCTAACGTTGACACCGTATAAGTCGTTCTGTCGAGCCAATGACGTAAAACAAAGGCTCTTGGGGGAGGAAACCCACCGTTTCTTTGTTTTTGAGTAATATTTAGGTGCTGGTGGTGATCTAGGGTGTTAAGTGTGGGGTGTTCTAGACTGAAATTTGTGTTTTTCAGAATTAAATCAATTAGTGCGTCCGCACCCGTCTTTCAGTGTCCTCTGGTTCTTCAGTGCATCCGCACTTGTGTTTCAGGTTGCCTCTGATATTTTGATGCGTCCGCACTAAAAGGGGTGCGTCCGCATCCATCGAGCACAAACCGTTTTCTCCTCTTATTTTCCCGTTTAGTGTGCTCGCATTAGGTTTGGTGCGCACGCACTGAGCTGCTTTTAAATAACAAAATCCGACCTCACCCTCCCATTTTCCACCCGTTTTTCAGCCCTATCCCCTTTCTTCTCCGGTCACCACCACCGCATATCCCCTTTTCCGCTCCTCCAACCCAACAATCCTCCAACCAAATGCTTTTTCCTCACCTTCTCACCCCCAATTTCTTTGTCCCCCTCGTTTTTTCTCCAAATCTGAGCCCCTGCTGCTGTGGATCCACCTCATAACACTAGGCCTCCATTAACGCTGTCCTGAAGCTTTTCCGGCCGTCCACCTCCTCGTTTTGCTGCAACCATCATGGCCTCCATTCTCAATTTCGTTTTGGCCTTATTGTGGTAAGTGTAGCTAACCTCTCTTGTCAATTCCAAGTTTTAGGTTTTGTTTTTCATTGTTTCACCCCATTGGACTGTTTTGATTTGTGATTAACTTGAAATCTGTTTTGCCTTTGTTGTCTTGATGCTGGTGTTGGGGGTATGGTTTTGCTATGTTATGGTGATGTTATTGGTGATGGATTGGTTGATGTTGTGTGTATGGGTTGTTGTTGGCTTGTTGACCGAATCATTGAATGGTGGTTGGGGATTATGTTCGGTTTGGTGATGCTTTGGTTTTCCCTCTTATCCAACTTTAGGCTTATGGCACCCCCTAAATCCAATCCCGGGTCCTCTCCTTCTAGGGCTAAACGAAAGGTCAAGGCCATTGCCAAGAAGCCCTCAAAAAGCCTAAGGAGGGAGGCAATCCATCCACAACCGTCCAATCCGACCGCTTCCTCAACACATGAGTGGCCCAAACCTACTATACCGATTACTTTCATTCTAGAACTGCCATTATTGAGAGGGCTTTTGACCCAATAGGTGTTTCACTCGATTTTGCACAAAATATCAAAGACCGCCATTGGGATGTCCTCTTGACCATTCCCTCCACTCCACCAAATCTTTCCCTTGTCCGTGAATTCTATGCGAAACTTTTGGCCACACTCAAGCACATCAAGGAAGTCAAAGTTCGAGGCATCACTTTTCTTATCTCCCCTGAACTTATCAACAAGAATTACCAAATTCCCGAGGTGCCTTTGGACAAAGATCATAAGGCAGTCCTTGCAGCCTTGAAGGAATCCAAACCTACCTACTATAAAAAGGGCCACAAAGTGTTTTGTCCAAACGTCCCCTTCGTCTTCAAAAGTGACAAACCTCTCAACCTCTTAATCACCAACATTCTTGATGACAGCAAGTTTTCCTCAAGTTCCTCCTCAATCGCCTCCGCCCTTGCTGGAATCTCACAAAGCTTTCCATGTCCGACTTTGATCTTTTATATGCTTTTCACTTTAAGATCCCGATCAATGTTGGACATTTCATCTTTGATCAAATCATCAGTGTCAAGGCCACAGGTAAACGTAGCTAGGTCTTTCCTCACCTTATTTGTGAGTGGGCCACCGCACTTCGTGTGCCTAATCTCGATGATGATCATAAGGAAGCTAAGAACCTTGAGCCTGTTGTGCGTCTTAGTTCCCTAGCCCGCCCACACACCAATGCTCCTTCGTCCTCTACCGCATCTTCCTCGACTTCCTCCTTCATCCATCCACCTCTTTCATTCCTTACCCCTTTTGAGCGGAATGTCTATACCATCACCGCCACGCAGAGGGCGTGGGCGGAGGAGCAAAGGTTAGTCTTGAAGAGCATTCTTAATGCCCTTTTATCTCCAACTGGTGATTCTAGTCTCTCTCAGCTGAGTCCCCTAGCCATAACTTCATGTGCCTACCCCGGCACACTAGATGGTTTTATTACGCAGGTAGCTTCTCAAGTTGACGTTGGTGAGGGATCTGGTGCTAGAGTAGGCAGTGATGACCAGGAGGGTGGTGTTTCAGGTGATGAGGACACATGTTCAAATGAGGATGATGATGGGGCCACAGAGTCTCAGGCTGAGGGTTCTTCTAATGAGGAAGCTCAGGTTACCACCACCCAGGGTACAGGCACCTCGGGAGGGACACAGCCAGCACCACCTATAGAGGGAGCAGGATATGATACTCATCCAGAGGTTATGGTTAGTGTTCAGGGTTGTTCAGTGGTGATAGAGAGAGGCCCTTCCATGAGTGCAGCTACTCCAGTCCCCACTTATGCAGCTCCTGATGTTGACGCCGCTGACCCTGCAGACCTCTACTTAGTGACTCCACCACAGGGCTCGGTCTAGATTTTTCTTTTTTCTATCAACATTTTGTATAGACTAGATCTATAACTGTTGTTTTGACTATTTTGAGATGTAAGCCCGAGGGGCACCTCACTTTTACTTTTCGCTTCTTTCTTTTGTATGACCTTGGATGATTTCATTTTGGCCCATGTTTTGGCCTCATCTTTATGCATGGACGATGTCTTAGTGTACGTGGCATTGCTTTTTGTTTATATCTCTTATCTGTCACCTATATTTGGCACGGTGGCTGTTCCCCGTGCATGCATTTCTTTGTTTTCTCTCTTATTGGTGTAGATACTTGAGATGGAGCTTTCGCGGATTTTCCACATACATGATTTGCAGCTTTCTGCCGGGTTCATCTAAGCCTCCTCTCTTTTATCATTCACACACTGAGGACACTGTTGCATTCTAAGTGGGGGGTGGTAGGCTTAGCTATGTTATGTGCTTTATAGCTATGTTATGTGCTTCATTGTTTAAATTTATGGCCATTGTGTTTTATGCTTAGTGTTGGGTTACTACTTTAGTAAAATTTGAGCATTTCTTAAAATTTTCCATGGTATTGATGTTGCATTCGTATGATGAGCCTTCACGTTGATAGGATAAACGACTCAGTGAATGTTTAAATACATATTACTTGTCTTACTATCTTATCGTGGAGACGAGAAATTTCATGCACGGATAGTTTCAATTTCATGAACCATGGTAACTAGTGACCGATTATGGTAGACTTAGGCACAATTCGGCTACCTAGAACTCATATCAATAACTTTGAGACGAAATACAAAGGCCAACCTTGGTAGAGTTTAGGATGACAGTTCTGGCGTTTCTTTGACCCGACCAGAGCCAAATAGCCATCCCGTGACATTTTCCACAGTAACCCCTCTAAGCCTTGATAGGGTGGTTAGACCCTCATCCGAAAGTTTGCAATTCGTATTTAGCCCGTAATTACCTGACCCTTGAGCCCTATTTGTGGTCTACATTCCCTTGAACACCCTACGAGTTGAGCTTAATCATTTCATTTTATCACACTTGCTTAGGCAAGTGTGGGGTGGTAGAGTGGTGTGTTTGTAGAGAGGAGTTGGTGTTTATTACGAGCTATTTCATGATTTGGAGGGTAGGAGCTCGATTTATTTATTGTGTATGCGATGGCCTTTGACTCAAACCTAATAAAAATTCAATTTCAAATTCAAAAAAAAAAAGTTATGAAAAGTAAATAAAGGTTGAGTCAAAGAAAACCAAGTGTTTTAGCACTCATGTATTGACTTGTTTTTGTTATGTTGGTGTTTGGGATGAGGTTTTAGTGAAGAAACATGATTATCATACATTTTTTTCTCGTTACACTTGAGACATAGTACGATATGGCGTTTTACTTCATGAATCATGTTTCTATTGTCTCTTTGAGCTAGAGAAGGGTAGAGCTAGCCACGTTTTGTATTGTTACACCCCATGATTGAGCTTGCTCGTGTTTATCTCTTTGTTGTTTATTCCCTAGAAAATTCCTTCGGTTAGCCCCGTCCCTAGCCTAACATTACAACCTTGGAAGTCCTACTCGACTTTGCTTAGCCTCGGTTGGCGCCGATTAGTGAAGATGCTTATGAAGTATGAGCCTATGGTGTAGTTTCAATAACCAGGCGTCCATAATCCAAACCGGTGAACCGTGGTAAATGTAGGAGAAGCTATTCACACACACACACACACATCCCATTTGCTTGATAAAGTAGGGTTAAGTGGCAAATATTTACTCTTTTACTTTCCGGTTATATTTGATATGTGATTGTCTTGACCTACGCATGTAACATTGACTCTTTGGTTTCTTTTAAAATGCTCATTTTGCTTGAGGGCGAGCAAACGCTAAGTGGGGGGGTTGATGAGAGACAACTTTACTATACTCTGGTGCATGTTTTAACCCCCATTTATGACACTTTTGGCATGTATTGGGTAGTTTTAGACCATTTATAAGGTGAAAACACATTGAGCAGTACTCACTTTGAGGTAAACCGTCACATTGATGGAAAACCTCGGCATTTTACGATGTTTTTTTTTTACCCTTTTTGAGACCTATATTATCTTGTGGAATTATGCTCTGTGTGCGTGGATTTAGTGTTGCAAGATACAGGTGACTTGAGTACCCGGAAGTTGAGGCATTGGGCTTAGAAAGATGAAAACCGAGGCTCGGGAATGGAAGAATTGAAGAAAAAGTGAAGATTTTTAGGCTTGACATCCAGTGCGTGCGCACCAGACGAGCTGAAAGACCAGTTTTGTTACAGAGCCTCCAATGCTGGCGCACCAGATGTTGTGCGTGCGTACCGGAGGGACAAATTGCCCTGTTTGATTCAAAGAGTTAGTGCCTGCACTGCACACGTTGCAGAATCATGTTTTCCCAATACAAGAGCCAGTGTGTGCGTACCAGATCTCTGTGCGTGCACACCAGGCTGTTTTTTCGCACGCTTTTGGGCATATATATATATATATATATATATATATATATATATATATATATATATATATATATATATATATATATATATTTTTTTTTTTAGATTTTTGGAGAGGATTCATTCTCTTAGAACCCTAAAGTTTAGCATAGTTTAACCCCCTTCCCTTTTACCCCTCTAAACTCTTTTCCCACTTTAATTTCTCTTAGATTAAGCTCAATCTAGCTTAGATTATAGCTCCTCTTACTTTATTTTGCATTTTGGATCATCTTCTTCATCTTTGGACATGGGTGTTGAAGAAACTTGATGTAAACCACAACTTCTCTACGATTTTGGTAATTAATAGCATTTCTCTTCTTGTTTTATGGCTTTAATCCTTTCCTTGATTGCTATTTCTTGTTTAATAATGTGTAGCTAAACTATATCATAGCCAAACCATGTGAAAGTTTAAGAAATCACCCTCTAATTGATGTATTTGGGATTGGGTAGTGTTTAATTGTTGTTATATCGATTAATTCATGTCTTAAAACTTGTTCTTAATGCTTGAATTAACTTTTACACCTAGTTCATGAACACACACACACCACTTTTATAAATGTATGTTGCGAAGAGGAGTGGGAAAAGGGGTTTTAAGATCGTTATTTACAATTGACTGAGTTGTTTAGATCGATTGGGTAACGAGGTTTGTCAGTGTAAATCGAGTGGCTCTAGAGCGTTTATCTTGTTCCGGTCAGTTAAATCCTTAAAAGCGGACTGTTGAACCGGGCAAAAGGTACTAGGTTGTTGCATGGCGTCTAGTACTATTTTAGGAGTTTGCACCCTTGAACGAGTCGATATAAGCATTAGGATGGTTGGTTGGTAGTTTCCACTCCTAAATAATCGATTCGAGGGGCGAAAGTATTCAATTGGATCGTGATTTGGCTATGTCTCTTTCTCTTTTTATCTCTAGTTTAAATATCGTTTTAGCATAATCAAAACATGAACACACTTGATTGACCTAAACTAAATACGAAGACGACTTTGGTATTCGATTGATTCCTCGTGGGATATGACCTTACTCACCTCTATAGTACATCCGACCGGTGCTCTGCCGGTTAAGGTTGGTTGTTACTATTTTGGTCATCTGACATCAACAAAATTAAGAAAAATTCAAAACATACTTCAAAATAAATTCAATAATTTAAATACCTAATGGAAAACTACCCAATCTGTTGTATATATCAAGTGTGGCTACTTTGTTATTTTGATTTTGGCTTGGCTTTTGTTTGTTGTAATCGCCTGGATATTTTTGGTCCATGCTTCTGGATGGATCTTCAATATATATATATATATATATATATATATATATATATATATATATATATATATATATATATATATATATATTTATTTATTTATTGCTGTTCAAAAAAAAAAAAATCTGTTGTATCTTCTTTTCTAGTTCCGTTTACAGGATAAAGTTTCATAGAATTTAGACACCAAAACAAAAGATATTTAAATTTGACATCAACACCTTTTCCCAGAAAATTAAGAAATATATCTAAACGAAAACAAATGGGAAGAAAGAGAAAGAAAAATTCAAGATTTGTAACATTAAATAGTGATTACAGAGCCGAGAAGTATGCATTATATTTATTTACTTTTTTGGGTTCATTTTAAGAATGCTTTATTTTGTAGGATACACATTATATTATTTGTATTTATTTATTTGTGTTTTTGTTTTGATAATGCTTTTTTCGGAAATGGAGCCGGTCAATTGGGTAATTGGGTTAAATGTGCTCCTCTTTATTATATAGTAAGTATAGATTGTTGGAGAAATTTGAATTAAAATTAATTCTAAAATTACGGAGGGTCACATCGATTCAGTGAAAGGTTACGACTACGTAAGAGGTTGTATCCTTTCGGTTAAAGGTTGCACCTGTTCGGTTGATTCATTTTTGAAAGGTGTTAAGGGTGATTTTATACGTTTTATAAGGATATGTTTTATATCAATTTCCCCCATATGTGGATGTTTTTCATAGAAATCGAGCTTTATAATTGAAATATTGAGCAAGTGGTGTTTTCAATAGTTAAATTGCAAAACGTAACGAATTATGTGCTTAAATTGTGATTTTATATTGTTTTGGAGTTATGTTACGCTTTGGTGTGTTTTATTATCTTGTAGATACACAATTTCGACCAAAAAGAGGATTAAAAGAGGTTAACAATCGGATTAATGAAGAGGAGAAGAGATAAAGATGAAATCGATTGAAGATAGAGATGAGAAGATCGATTTTCAAGCAGTTTGGATCAAGCGTCCGTAATAATGAACTAGCGTCCAGCGTGGACGGGCGTCCAAAGATGTGAACTGGCGTCCAGGAGAAGAAAATTGATACAGAGAGTTTGGACGCTGGAGTGGACGGACGTCTGAAGAGTCTGGACGAGCGTCTGAAGCAAGTCCAAGGCATCTGGACGGGCGTCCACGGCCGACATGCTGAAACCGACCTAGTTTTCCTATATATAGCAGCGCATTCTAAACCCTAGGGATATCTTATCATATACCGCAATTACATTGAGAAAACCCTAGGCGGCCCCAGCCCCCTTAGGGGAGGCTGGGGTTGCGATTTTTCTTGTTTTTATTCGCTTTTTTCTATTTCGTTTCTGTCGCTTTTATCGAATGCTTGGAGGTCGAGCAATTGTTCAAACTATGTGAATCCGTTTTAGCAGGTTCTTTATTTTCAATCTAGATTTGTTTTGTGATTTTAATTCAAGTTGTATCTTTTCTATGCTTATGTGTTATGCAATCAATATCGAAAGATGAATTGTTATTGATGTTTACCGTATGACGAGAGTCGGTGTAAACCTTAGATCACCATAGGAAAGATGGGATTATTAACCTTGACATAACGAGAGTTGATAGGTTAGATATCTAGGTTGCTAGATTGAGAGATCTTACACCTTGTTTTGATAGCGTCGATCTTATATATCGAGAGATGAGAGATTGATAGGCGAATTATCTACGAGAGTAGGAATTCATACGTATGAGGGGTGAACCACATCTTTAATTAAATCATCACAAGATAACTTTAGAGAGGAAATTAAGGGTTGCGGGATAGGAAGAATATTTGTTTGCTCATTGTTCAATCACCATGATCATCTTCTTGTTTACTTTTTATAGTTTAGATTTCGTTTCCGTTTTTATCCTTCCTGGCTTTGGATTGACAATCCTCTGTCCAATTTATTTTATCGTTTTTAGTTTCGTTTTAGTAGTAACAAATTAGAAGAATTAATAAGATTAGATTCAACATTCCAATTCCCTGTGGATCGATACCCGTACTTACCCTACTATGCTAGCAATTACCCGATATTCGGTCGGTTAGGAGTTAGTTTGCATGTTAGGTATAGGTTTATAAATTATTTTTTTGTTTAGTGATGCAAAATCCTCCGAACAAATGTGGTGCCGTTGCCGGGGAATCGGTGTTTTGTTGAATCTAATTGAGTTAATTTTTCTATTTTGTTACGATTTATTGTCTTTCAATAAAAGTAGCGTCACACAAATTGAGGTTTTTTTTATTTTTGCCGTGTTTCGATGACCGTTGGGTTAAGAATGTGCAAAAGTTTTTTTTTTTACTCGATTTGTGAAACGTGAAGTGTCAGTTTTTTTTACTCGATTTATTAATTTTTCTGATTTTTTGTTATAAGTTTGGATAAAAGGGGTAGTTAGGGCACCTAGTAGTATTCTGGCCGTAACTTTCGGCTCGAGTGTCCGATTGGCACGCAGGACCCCAATTCGGAAAGCTCGTTCCGACGCCGACGACGTGACGAACCGCCTACGGCCGTTCGACACCGTTTTTGAGGTCAAAATCCACTGTTTTCCCTTCTATTTTGGGCTTAGAAGATTTCAACACGTTTTTCTTCCTTTTATCGTTTTTCTCCTTTTTTTTATAGGTTTGATAGGTTTCATAGGTTGTCTATTGTCGTTTTTAGGCTTCATAGTTTTGTTTTTGTTTTTAATAAACACTAGGGTTTCTGTTTTAATGATAGGATATTAGGGTTTTTCTAAGGTTGCTGCTGTTTTCTGATATAGGTCGAGTCTGCTGTGCTTTTCTGCTGAGTCAGACGGGCGTCCATAGTAAGTGAACGCCCGTCCGTCCCATAACGCACCAACTCTGTTATGTTTTTAGAGAGTCAAACGAGCGTTTGTCCTTTCCGAACGCCCGTCTGTGGTTCTGGACGAGCGTCTGGATTGTCTGAACGTCCGTCCGGTGTGTCAGTTTCTAGTGAATAGACTTGATTTTAATGCTTTATTTGACGTGGATACTTTCATACGAGCTTCTGTGGCTAATTATTTTTACGTAGGTGTTCTGAACTTGCATGTTTACATCTTCCCATCTACGAATCCATGTTAAATAATTGATTAATTTTTATATATACATGCTTCATTAATTGACATGGATGTTTTAATGAGAGCCTCTGTGGCCTTTGTATACGCGTAGATGTCATGTTCTTTCACCGTTATGGTATCTTTCCATCTACTGATCCATGTTAAATAATTGATTAACTTTTATATACATGATTCATCTATGCATGTTATAGTTACTGTCGGTTCTCGTATACTATAACTGTTCTTATTGTTATTTAGTAGCTTATGTCGGTTTCCGTATGCTACATATCGTTCTGATGAATCTTGTGAGCTTTGAGACCTATGTGCTTTCTTGTTATTTTTGTAACTCATATGGGTAGCTACGTCGGTTTTCCGTATGCTACCATTGGCATCTTATGAGTTATATCTGTTTAGTATAGCTAACTGTTGGTTTTCCATAATGCTATCACCTTTGATGAGTCTTAAGGCGCGTCTACACTGCATATAATGGATAGTACTGTCGTTTATCGTAAACTATCATTATTTGGTAGACGTTTATGATATACATGTCGTGTTGCAAATGAGTGGGCTAGTTTTCTTTCTTTTATTTTCATTTATTTTTGCGTATCATTTAGTTGCATGTCATCTAGTTGCATTGTTATTCTATTTTTCTTTTATTTTTCTTGAGGGTAGTTACTGTCGGCTTGCCGTACGCTACCACTTTTATTTTATATAATTACATATCATGTAGATTGCATTGTAATATATTTTCGTATAGTGCACCTAGCCCTGCTGTTTTGTAATGTTCCATGTATATGTTCCATCTTTACATGAGCTTAATCTGAAAAAATCTCTCTGACTTCTTTTCCATGTGTTTTACATGTACAATCCTGCTATTTTGTAGTGTCCTTAACCTCTATCCTTAGTTCTTTATGCACATGTGGGTCCTTATTTGTATTGTAAAGCTTCTGTGGCTTTATATTTGACGCTTAGGTGTCCTGTACTTTCCCTGTGTGGTGATTTTTCCATCTGAGCATTTATACCATGTGCTTATATCATTATTGTTGCTTGTTATATTCCCCCTATCCCCGAGGTACATTTTGTTTTGTTTTTCAAGTGTGCAGGATATTGTCGATAGCGCTTGTGCTATTTACCGACTTCCTCGAGCGTTTCTGGATTGGATCTCTGGCCACTTCCAGAATTGCTCCCTTTTTCGAACTACAATCAGCTAAGTTCTTTTATCTATTCTTTCATTCTGCACAACATGAGGACATGTTGTAATTTAAGTGTGGGGGAGGGAAATAGTTTTATGTATCTACATTCATTTGACATGCTATTATATTTCTATGAAAAAGTGCTAAATTTTAAAATTTTTGTTTATTTTGTCCCGAGTGAGCAAAGGCATATCTTTATTTGAGTTTTTATATCATTGGTGCATTATTTTGCATATTTAGTAAATTTAGATGTCTCACCCAACACTATTTTTCACGTGCCATGGTATATGATGAGCTATAATTTACAGCTATGCCCATTTGATTAGAGATTTTTGATGATTATCGCATGATTATTTGCTTACATACGAATTTTGAAAATTTTAATAGTTTGTGTTTAGAATTAAAATATGACATACTGTGAATATCTGAAGGTTTGAATGTGATAGGAAGGATATAATTTAAGGTTTGTAGACCAATCTAAGATGAATTATATGAATAATATATGTGTATGTCGGAAGTAGCTGCCGATGATTTGAGTGCGGTAGGGCGTTATCACGAAATGTCCTATACCACTATGAGGTTAATAGCTCCCGACTGCCTGATGATAGTAGTCCAGCTAGGGTGTTATCACGAAACATCCTATTGCTGGGAATGAGGGCATATGCTATACAAGTGGTATTAAGTGAACTTCCAAGAAAATTTAGCAAATGGCAATGTGGAAAATTGGTTGAAAACTTAGTTATCTTCTAACTATCCCCAGTATAAACTGAAAGATATGTTGTAGGGATTATCCTCTAAGTATGTCGGAAATATTTTAAATACTCCTTATTATTTTTTTCGAATACGCATGTTTTGTGAGGTGCATGTTATAATCGTTTTTATATTTCTAATTTAAATGGGATGTTGGCTAGTTTTGCTTGAATCAAGTTCAAGTGTGGATTTAGTGGAAATTTATTATGGCTATGCACACACACTTGGGTGAACCTCTAAACTATTGAATATGCTTTATGGTTGCATAAATGTTTATATGTCTCGAGTCTTGTTTATGTTTTGTTTTGCTCGGGACGAGCAAAAGCTAAGTGTGGGGGAGTTGTTAAGGGTGATTTTATACGTTTTATAAGGATATGTTTTATATCAATTTCCCCCATATGTGGATGTTTTTCATAGAAATCGAGCTTTATAATTGAAATATTGAGCAAGTGGTGTTTTCAATAGTTAAATTGCAAAACGTAACGAATTATGTGCTTAAATTGTGATTTTATATTGTTTTGGAGTTATGTTACGCTTTGGTGTGTTTTATTATCTTGTAGATACACAATTTCGACCAAAAAGAGGATTAAAAGAGGTTAACAATCGGATTAATGAAGAGGAGAAGAGATAAAGATGAAATCGATTGAAGATAGAGATGAGAAGATCGATTTTCAAGCAGCTGGACTGGCGTCCAGAATAATGAACTAGCGTCCAGCGTGGACGGGCGTCCAAAGATGTGAACTGGCGTCCAGGAGAAGAAAATTGATACAGAGAGTTTGGACGCTGGAGTGGACGGACGTCTGAAGAGTCTGGACGAGCGTCTGAAGCAAGTCCAAGGCATCTGGACGGGCGTCCACGGCCGACATGCTGAAACCGACATAGTTTTCCTATATATAGCAGCGCATTCTAAACCCTAGGGATATCATATCATATACCGCAATTACATTGAGAAAACCCTAGGCGGCCCCAGCCCCCTTAGGGGAGGCTGGGGTTGCGATTTTTCTTGTTTTTATTCGCTTTTTTCTATTTCGTTTTGCTGCTTTATGCTGAATGCTTGGAGGCTGAGCAATTGTTCAAACTATGTGAATCCGTTTCAGCAGGTTCTTTATTTTCAATCTAGATTTGTTTTGTGATTTTAATTCAAGTTGTATCTTTTCTATGCTTATGTGTTATGCAATCAATATCGAAAGATGAATTGTTATTGATGTTTACCGTATGACGAGAGTCGGTGTAAACCTTAGATCACCATAGGAAAGATGGGATTTTTAACCTTGACATAACGAGAGTTGATAGGTTAGATATCTAGGTTGCTAGATTGAGAGATCTTACACCTTGTTTTGATAGCGTCGATCTTATATATCGAGAGATGAGAGATTGATAGGCGAATTATCTACGAGAGTAGGAATTCATACGTATGAGGGGTGAACCACATCTTTAATTAAATCATCACAAGATAACTTTAGAGAGGAAATTAAGGGTTGCGGGATAGGAAGAATATTTGTTTGCTCATTGTTCAATCACCATGATCATCTTCTTGTTTACTTTTTATAGTTTAGATTTCGTTTCCGTTTTTATCCTTCCTGGCTTTGGATTGACAATCCTCTGTCCAGTTTATTTTATCATTTTTAATTTCGTTTTAGTAGTAACAAATTAGAAGAATTAATAAGATTAGATTCAACATCCCAATTCCCTGTGGATCGATACCCGTACTTACCCTACTATGCTAGCAATTACCCGATATTCGGTCGGTTAGGAGTTAGTTTGCATGTTAGGTATAGGTTTATAAATTATTTTTTTGTTTAGTGATGCAAAATCCTCCGAACAAAAGGATGCAACCGTTAGTGAATGGCTTTTTACTCCTATAAATTTCCTCCATTTCATAATGAATAAAACACAGATTTTTCCTGCACTTTCATATCGAAATTCTGTCAAAAGAAAAAGACACTTTTTCAGCATTTCACAAGTCTGAGATATCAAGACCGGATCAATTCGTTGCTTGTTCACATCTAAGTGCAAGACTAGAACAAGGAGACTGTTGTATCTTGGGAGACATCTGGCCATATCCGTGTGCACGTAGTAGGGGCAATAATATCTTAAAGACAGCGTTCTACGTGCCTCAGTCTAACGAATAAGTTTTCGTTTTTTACTCTTGCTTTCTGCATTTTATTTCGAATGTGTTGCAGTAATTTTCTATGAATGAAATGTTCTTGATAGATTTGTTGAATAACAATATATTTTGTCATTGAGAAAACATTAAGCATTACAAGGAGTTTATATAGCGAGCCACAAGACTATAAATGTAAATACAAAATAATTAAATATAAACTATCGTCTAATACGCTCCCTCAAGCTGACGGCGCTGTGCGAAGGCCAAGCTTGGAAATGAAAGTAGAAAAGGATAAACGTGGCAGTGGCTTGGTGAGAACATCGCCCAACCGATCGCAGTAGCTATACGAGCAACACGGACTAGTCCTCGCTCAACATGCTCACGAATGAAGTGATAATCGATGGCAACATGCTTCATTCGTGAGTGAAACACTGGATTGGCGCTTAGTCGAAGAGCACCTAAATTATCACAAAAAATCACCGGTGTGTAATGAACCGAAAACCGAGATCCGCAAGCAGATAGGTCAACCAAGCAATCTCTCGCCGCAAGAAACCGCAACACATCCGTATTCGCTTCGGTGGATGAACGAGAGATCGAGTTTTGCTTCTTAGAGCTCCAAGAAATCGCATTCCTACCCAAGAAGACTATATAACCAGAGGTAGAAGTATAACCGCCTTCCTTATTCCCCCCCCCCCCAATCCGAGTCGAGAAAGCATGCAGAGCCAACGGCGAATCCCGATATAACTGCAGGCCCATAGTGGAGGTTCCAGACAAGTAACGCAACACCCGCTTGACTAACGTCCAATGGTACTCAGTTGGAGCATGCATAAACTGAGCTAGTTTATTGACAGCGAACTGAATGTCAACACGTGTAAAGCATAAATACTGTAAAGCCCCCAAAATTTGGTGATACTGAGTAGGGTCGGAAAAGGCTGGAGAGAATATAGGATCACCTGAAAAAGCATCAGCAGGCATAGGCGTGGAAACGGCCTTGGATTCCTCCATATGAACCTGAGACAGCAACTCACGAGTGTACCTGTTTTGCGTGAGTAGCATGCCCATAGCAGAATGAGTGACCTCAACTCCCAAAAAACATGATAAGAGACCCATATCCTTAATAGAGAACCAGAGCCAAGCCGATCAATGATACTCGAACCCGCTCGTAGAGCTACTCGTAACAATGATGTCATCGACATATACTAAGAGCATAGTAATACCGGTAGATGTTTGACAAACAAACAAACGACGGATCACCCCACGTAATTAACAAAACCCATAGTAAGAACAAAAGTTTTAAGCTCATGGTACCAGGCACGAGGTGCCGCGCTTAAGGCCATAAATCGCCTTGCGAAGCTTACACACAAACGTGGGTTTTGTAGCATCCTCAAACCCAGTGCGGTTGACTCATATAGACTTCTTTAGATAGTGTCCCCTGCAGGAAGGCATTATTAACATCAAGTTGGCGAAGGCACCAACCCAAGGAAACCGTAATACTAAGAACAAGGCGAATCGTGGCAGGCTTAACAACGGGACTAAATGTCTCAAAATAATCCAACCCAGGGCGTTGTGTAAACCCTTTGGCAACTAACCGAGCCTTGTACTTATCAATCGAGCCATCCGGTTTCCGCTTAATTCTGAACACCCACTTGCAGCCAACAATATTCAAATCAGAAGATGGTGGAACTAAGGACCACGTATCATTGCGAAGGAGTGCACTATATTCGTCAGACATCGCAACACACCACTGCGGGCACTGCAAGGCCTGCTTAAGGGTCGAGGGTTCGGTTTCAAGGTAGCGATTTTGTAACTGAGCTTGGAGGTTGAAAATCTGACGAGGTTTGTATATTTGGTTTCGAGAACGAGTAGTCATAGGATGTTGTTGTGGCGGGGAAGGAGGTGGAGATGAGGTAGAGGGCGAAGCAAGAGAGAGGTTGGAGGCACTGCTGGGGTTAGGGCGAGAGGAAGTGGAGGATGGTGAGGAAAGAGAGCCGGCGGGTTGGGCAGCGGGGCTCTCGGGTGGAGCAGCGGTGTGCTCGGGTGGAGGGGTGTCCGTGGAGGGAGAGAGAGGGATTTGGACGGCAGTGGGTTCATAGCTCTCAGGAGGTAACAAAGCAGTCAGGGGAGGTAGAGAGGGGTCGAGGGAAATGGTAGCAAATGGAAATATATCCTCCACAAAGCCAACATCGCGTGACGTATACATGCGAGATGTAGATAAATCATAGCAAAAGTAGGCACTTTGTGTGAGGGAGTAGCCAAGGAAAATGCAGGGCTTAGAAGGTGACTCGAGTTTGTGATTGGTATATGGTTTAAGCCAAGGATAACAGAGATAACCAAAGACTCGAAGCTTGGAGTAATTAGGAGGAGCCGAGAAGAGTTTAAAGTGGGGTGAGAGCATGTCGGGATTCTTTGTGGGCATCCGATTAATGAGGTAAACAGATGCACTGACTGCATATGACCAGAAGGTGATCGGCATGGAGGCATGAGAAAGAAGAGTTAAGGCAGTTTCAGTAATGCACAGATGACGGCGTTCAGAAATACCGTTGTGTTGAGGAGTGTAGGTGGGGAAGGTGAAGTGAGAGATGCCGTTGGCAGCAAGGAAGGGGCGGAGTTTTATGTACTCGGTTCCATTATCAGAGTAAAGAGTTTTGATAGGAGTATCTAACAGTTTTTCGACGTATTTTTTGAATTTGACAAAGGTGGCATAAACATCGGATTTACAATGTAACGGATATATCCACATGAATCGAGTAAAATGATCAACAAACAAGACATAATACTTGAAATCATCAACTGAATAAATAGGAGATGTCCAAACATCTGAATAAATAACTTCCAAAGGTTTAACAGTGCATAAAGTCGAGTCGGAAAAAGGGAGCCGGTGGCTCTTATTACAAAGGCAGGAATCACAATAAGTAGAAGAAACAGAAGATAATTCTAAAAAATTATTCTTTGCAAGATGTTGAATGACAGGAAAAGCTGGATGTCCGCAGCGACGATGCCAGGTAGCAGCAGAGGCTTTGGACGCAGAGAAGGCGAAGAGAGCTTTGGATGACCATAGATAAGCTCCATCACTGACTTGTCCCTGGTGGAGGCATTTGCCCGTCTTCAAATCCTTCACCAAAAACGAGTCAGGTAAGAATTCAATAGATATAGAATTATCACTATAGAATTTCTGAACTGAAAGCAGATTACGAGAAAGAGAAGGTACACAAAGGACTTGATTTAATTTAAAAGAAGAGAGAGAAGTAGAGCCAATGTGGGTGATAGCCAAGGAGCTACCATCACCAATGACTATACGATCCATACCTTGATAAGGGGAGTGGAGAGAGAGCAGGCTGAGCTCCTGTGTCATGTGGTGAGAGGCACCACTATCCAGCATCCATGGAGCAGTGTAGTCAGAGTATGGCACAGGAGGACTAGAGGTGGAAGTTTGAGCAACATGAGCATAAGGGTTGGATGGAGGAGGAGGCCGAGAGCCAGTTGGACTCCGAGTGGGACGGGGAAGATTGGTATAGTGAGTGTAGGTGGTGCAATGAGTTGCTACATGGCCTTGGACACCACAGAGTTGACAGAAGCCCTGATAGCCTTTTGAAGCGCGAGAATTTGTGTTTTTGGACTGATTGGGAGGTGGTTGAGCCGGCTGATTTTGCTTGGGATTAGTGTTAGGTGCGTGAGGCATCAGTGGTGGTGAGGGCCGTGGTGCTGGGGAATAAGGAAAATAAGGTGTATTGGCGGAAACAGACATGGGACGAGGTTGATGATAGGCAGGGAATGCAGTATACGCAGTAGCAGACTGACTGTGTGCAAGGGACACTTCATGCATTAGCAATTTCTCATGTAACAATGGTAGCGATATAGTGTCATCACGTGTCTGAATGGCACTTACAAGGTTGGCATAATCACTACCAAGATTTTTTAATATTATCTCAACCAGTTCATCATCGTGCACTTTTGAGTCCAATGCGCCTAAATCATCCGCAACATTTTTAATGGTAGTAAAATATTGAGAAATTGACATCGTACCTTTCGAGATAGAATTCAAACGCAATCTTAGATATCGAGTACGCCCTTACTCGTTTCCCATATGTATCGAGGAGGGTGTCCCAAGCTTGCTTTGAATTAGTCGTGTGCCGAATAGAAGCAATATAATTCTTGTCAACCGAGCCAAGAATTAGATGGTGAATAAGTGCATCCTGTTGAACCCATAGTAAATGCGCCGGATTAGAAACAGCCGCACCGGCGGGATTGGTTAGAACAGCGGCCGGCTTGGGTGTATCACCGGTGATGTATCCGATGAGACCATGACCGGTGAGGAGGGTGGTCATATGCAGCTTCCAAGCGGTGAAATTTTTGTCATCGAGTTTAATCGGTGCATTGACGGTAGGGTTTAGGGCAACAACGGAGGGGGCGGCAGAAGTTGGAGCAGCGGCGGCGGTGGAAGAAGCCGAATCAGCGGTTGAAGAAGGAGTTGCCATTGCAGCAGCGGCGGCCTAGCGGCGACAGTGGCAATAGGGTTTGATTAACATAAATTTTTTTGTGATAGATCGAGAAGCTCTGATACCATGATAGATTTGTTGAATAACAATATATTTTGTCATTGAGAAAACATTAAGCATTACAAGGAGTTTATATAGCGAGCCACAAGGCTATAAATGTAAATACAAAATAATTAAATATAAACTATCGTCTAATAGTTCTTTCTTCTTATTTGTTCATCATGCCTGCAATATGTTTCTACAAGTTTATGTTATTCGATTTTCAGAAAAATTAGTAAATCGGTACTACACTACTAATTTTCCCAACAATCTTAGACATTATTTAACATTTATACAATCAGCACGTTATCTAGACACAACAACTGCATTGTTAATTAGACAGAATGTTTGAGGCGTTCTGTTTTTATATATAGCAAGGTGTTGATTTCGCATGATTTCGGTTGTTCTTCAATGGGGAATTTTTTTTTTTTATAAAAGGAATGAAGTTGTTGTCATTAAATGAAAAACTGGACGGAAATGAAAAAAAAAAAACAAAATATATGTTTGATATATAGAACTTGTTCGTCTATTAGATTACGAATATTAAAGGCTTTAACTGTGAAATGATTATTTGAATGCACATCACAATATCATATGCTTCATGGAATTCATATTCTGTGGACTTTGAAAATTGATCCATTAATTTGAATTATTAAAAATGGCTACAGGGGATGCATTTTATGATCGAAGTTGTTATGTGTTGTTTCCGTCCACTCATTTCCAATTTTCCGTAAGGTGTTGTTTTCTTTATTTTAGTGAATTTTGTTAATTAGGAACATAATAATACATTGGGTTGCATGTCAATATAGTCACTGTATGCATATTTGCATGGACTATAAACTTCATATGCTCAACATTCAACAGAAGGTAATAAATTTGAGTGGGTTTGATTTGAAAAATTGTTGATACATGGATGAACTACATGTATATTGGTGGTTTTTCTTATTGGTAATAAATTTGGTGTGTTTTCATTATTATAGTTGGTAATTGATGTAGCTTTACCGAATGGCTGGGACGGACATTGCATTTATGTTGAATTTGCTCATTCATAGATGTTCACTATAATATAAATAGTACTACTTCCTGAATGTTAGAATACTAAAATTTTCGAAATTTTAAGGTTGAACCGGTTCATATCAATGGCATTTTTCATGTTGTGGTTTCGGTTGGAATCAAACTGTACATGGTGACTTGTTAATCTTCTGTTCGCTGAACAGAAATGGAAGGATCACCGAGGTGTGAGAATAAGGGTGTAGGTTTCTGTTGTGACACTTGTGAATGCGCCGATAGTCACAACTTTCTAAAAAAAAATTTAAAAAAGAAAAAGAAATTATTAAATTGTCGACGTTGTGTTGTAGTCCAAAATACTTTGTAAATACTCGTTCATTTCTGAAAAGTTAAAGAACGAAAGTTGTTTATTTGATGCTGTAGATTACAGAAATGTTGATGTTATGTGTTTAAAATGTTCGTGAATTTTTAAAATTACGATATACTAATATCGGGAAAAGTGTGCATAACAGTGTCTGTTTTGTAATTTTGATTGTTGATCTTCTGTTTAGAACAGAAGTGAGAGGAACATTGAATTCAACCATTTCGTTGTCAATGGTGGTGTCAGAATGCAACACGTTTGGAAATTCCTGAGAATGGTTCGTAGACACCGGACTACGCGCCATGTTTGTGCTATTATAGCCATGTTTCCGACTACTAAGTAGTGGAAGGGGAAAAATTGTTCATGGGAAATTTAGTCAGTTCTAAGGTTGAAGGAAAATGAAAAGATTGTCTTGAGGATGACCTCTGACAAGTTATAGACTCTGAACAATGTGTTGCACTTGCCTGACATTCGTAAAAATTTGGTGGAATCCAGTTCCGGTGCAAAACACTGGCAAGGGCCATAGTTCAAGGGAGAAAGTTAGAGGCTAAGCCATTTAATGGTAAATGCTATAATTGCGGGAAACAATGACATCGCAGGAATGAATGCCGAGAGCCTCGGAAAGTTGAACAAGAAAACGTGGCAGAAATAGTCACCGAGACTATGGATTATTTGAATATGTCCGCGTAATGATTGCGAAAACTTGATGGTTGAACTTCCTTTGTTAAACTTTGAGTTTAATTCATGGTTTGTAATAAACAAATTAATTTATACATTATTATTGTGTGTAATATTTGTATAAAATTAGTGTGTAGGTGTTTATGTAAACACCTTAATGGTTGTGATGATAAGTTATTATGAATATATGTACAATATGTTGTTGTTATATTCATATTAATTAGGGGGAATGAAGGAGAAGGACAAAAATATTTCATCAATTGAGTAGAAGGAGAGTCTTTTGAAACTTTTGCATAAAGGACAAAACTATTTATCCACTATCGAAATTCACTTGTGTTCAAAATTCACTGTTTAAATTCACTGCCGAAATTCACTGTCGAAATTCACTAATTTTCAAAATTCATTGTCGGGATTCACTGATTTTCGGGATTCACTTTGTCAAAATTCACTATCGAAATTCACCGATTTCGGGATTCACTATGGAGATTCACCGATTTTCGGGATTCACCGTTTGTCCTTCTCGCTATAAAAATTATGCAGTTGTCCTTCTCCCTATAAAAAATATGTAGTTGTCCTGTTGCTTAATAATATTCCAGATTGTGTCCTTATCCCTAATTTCCCATATTAATTATAGATTTGCTTTCGGTTTTTAAATGTACATTTCAAGATGTAAAGAAGAAGTCGTTTATGCGTTTGTTGATACGTTTAAATCGACATAATAAAAAGGTTAATCAATTCGTGGTGATCATGGTGGAAAAGTGTGATTCAAGATGTAATGAATTTTGTTATGGTACCGACAACATTCATCAAATCGTTGAACTATACGTACCTTAATCAGTTAATGTTACGAAATGATGATTAACTTGAGGTTTACCCAAAACCTGTGGGGGAAGAGTATCCTCTTGATTTAAACTTCATCATATTTTTGGAAATGTGGGGGTGCTTGGTAAAGGAAATTTACCTAAATAAAATGATATAATGAAATCAATGAAATGGAAAGGAGTTGAATACTTGAAAAGATATTGTGTGTGGCTCAGAATCTGTCACTGTTATTATCATGCAATAGTCGGTAAGTGATAGAAAAGCACACAACAATACGGAAAATGAAAAGTTACGATTAATAAATCATAGACATAATACCATTTATTAATTGATCTCTAATGGTTTGATTTCCTCGATTGTGTAAAGTTGAAGGAATCTTGTGGATCCGCTTATAAAAAAAGGTTTAGCTAGAGAACGGGTGTCAATTTTTGACAAACGGGATGGGAGTTAAGCCTATTACGCATGTTCCCTTATAATGGTAACCCAACCATAGTGACTGGAGATCCCAAGATCATGGTTCAAAAGGAACAACTAAGTTATGAGAGACAGTTAGCACTTACCCATTCTGTTAAACAAAAGTGCCTTCTGTGATTTTGTTAGGTTAAGCATTAAACTTTTAATGATTCCTATATCTTGGTCAAGCCAAGTGGGGTATTGCAGAGTACTCTTTATAGGAGGTCACCTATGTAAGTGGAAGTGGGGCCGCTTCTGTGAGAATTTGAGGGCTGAATTCTCTAACACACTTTCTGAAACCAAGGTGTTCCAGGGCCAGAATGGACACAACCATGAGAATTTCGAGAAGGCCAGGGGGTCTATTGTGTTGATATCATTGTCTAGGCATGCACCAAAGCCTGAGCAGTTCAAGACCTAGTTCACTGCTTAGCCGAGTATGTCCGATGGTATTCTACTAGGGAAGGTTCAAGGCAGCAAACCACCTCGCCCGATGCAATAGAGCTCCGTTTGATATCTCTTCAGAGTCTGCACTACATTTGCATTAACTTTCATTCATGTGAGGGATTGTTGGAGAAATTTGAATTAAAATTAATTCTAAAATTACGGAGGGTCAAATCGATTCAGTGAAAGGTTACCACTACGTAAGAGGTTGTATCCTTTCGGTTAAAGGTTGCACCTGTTCGGTTGATTCATTTTTGAAAGCATGCAACCGTTAGTGAATGGATTTTTACTCCTATAAATTTCCTCCATTTCTGAATGAATAAAACACAGATTTTCCTGCACTTTCATATCGAAATTCTGTCAAAATAAAAAGACACTTTTTCAGCATTTCACAAGTCTGAGATATCAAGACCGGATCAGTTCGTTGCTTGTTCACATCTAAGTGCAAGACTAGAACAAGGAGACTGTTGTATCTTGGGAAACATCTTGCCATATCCGTGTGCACGTAGTCGGGGCAATAATGTCCTAAGGACAGCGTTCTACGCGCCTCAGTCTAACGAATAAGTTTCGTTTTTTACTCTTGCTTTCTGCATTTTATTTTGAATGTGTTGCAGTAATTTTCTATGAATGAAATGTTCTTTCTTCTTATGTGTTCATCATACCTGCAATATGTTTCTACAAGTTTATGTTATTCGATTTTCAGAAAAATTAGTAAATCGGTACTACACTACTAATTTTCCCAACATAGATTTTTATTATTGTTGTTGTTGTTGTTGTTGTTGTTGTGTTTTTTTTAATGCCGAATTTGTCACCGAATATGTTTGATTCTAAATTTTAAAGGGTTTGTGAAATTATTTAGAAGAGATTTTGTTGAAAATTTGTTACCAACATTTAATATTGGACTTTGTTATTTTTAAAAAAATCAATACATTGAAAAGATTTGTAGAGAGATTGCATAGAATAATTGGTATTTTGTAGATTTTGAAGGATATGCATTATTTTTATTTTTATTTTTTTGGTTTTTTTATAATGCTTTATTTTGTAGATTTTGTAGGATACACATTATATTATTTTTATTTTGTGTTTTTG
This sequence comes from Gentiana straminea, assembly GCA_036785695.1. Classification (NCBI taxonomy): domain Eukaryota; kingdom Viridiplantae; phylum Streptophyta; class Magnoliopsida; order Gentianales; family Gentianaceae; genus Gentiana; species Gentiana straminea. Next base: position 1,225,949 of record JAVUPR010000405.1, read on the forward strand.
TTTTGATAATGCCTTTTTTACGGAAATTTAACGGGTTAATTGGGTAATTAGGTTAAAAATGCTCTTCTTTATATTATAGTATAGATTCTTTTTCTCTTAAAAAAATAAATAAATTTCCAGACACGTTAGGTTGACTATGACAACACCTTTGAATTCTTCATAGTACATTTATTAATTTCAAGCAACAAATTTTTTTTGTTAAGATTTCAAGCAACAATTAATGGTTCAAAGTTGTAAATATATAATACAATTGTTTTAGAGGTTTTACACAAATTAAAAAGAAATAAAATATCATAAATTCGATCCAAAAAAATAACATAAAATACATGTAAAGTGAATGAATGAATAATAAACTAGGGGGAAGGGGCCACAAGGACAAAAAAATTAATAAATGGGTCTAGAAGGACAAAAGTAACATTTTCATGATTATAAAGGACAAAAATCACAATTGTTACTTTAAAATTGTTACTTCACGTGTTAATGTTACTTTGTGTTTCACAATTGTTACTTCATAGTTACTGTATTCCACATTTGTTACTTCATATTTGTTACTTCATAATTGTTACTTTTGTCCTTATTAAATTACAGTTTCCTTCTTTCCCGATTTTTTGATAATTTTGCCATTCTGGACAAAAATCTAAATAAACTATACACAAGATGAGCAAAAGTGTAAAACAAAAAACGATCTAGTGATATATATATATATATATATATATATATATATATATATATATATATATATATATATATATATATATATATATATATATATATATATGTGTGTGTGTGTGTGTGTGTGTGTGTGTATATATATGAAAGCACTTTTAACCCAATTACCCAATTGATCCGCTCCAAACCTGGTATTTAATAAGGAAGTTAAAAATAAAAAATAAAAATACAAGACCCATTAACTCACCCTCCGAAATTCTTCAACCAACGATTATGTGATTAATTCCCCGAGATATCCACGAAAACGACTCCAGCATCAATTTAAAATGTTTTTGAATTACAAACATGAACATAATTCATCTTACACTGTAATCCCAACGAGATTTGTTCAAAAAAACAATCACAACAGATTCATCGGCTAAAAAATTCACGTTGCCTCCAATCCTCAATTTGATTTTCGTTTTTAAGAATGATTGTCATATCTATGCGGTTCTCATTTATGTTGAAATATGACGCTTTTGTATGGTCGCAGATCTAGGGAGTTTGAGAGGAGAAAATGGATATGAATCTTGGTGATGTCTTCGACTGATCAATCCAATTGTAGATGGTGAGTTAGCCTTTCGCATTTCTCTCTTTTTTTTTTCAAAAAAGAAAAAAAAAACCATATAAACATGAATATAATTCATCTATAGGGTAAATTTAATTTTATTGTCTAATAAAGTAAATTTTATATGGTCTTTGTAGTCACTACTATTTAGATGTTTGTTGAATTCTGATAGATTCAATATTGCATTGGATGTTCACTTGCAGAAGTGTTTTTTTTTTGTCAAATCGAAGGGGATGCAGAAAATCCCGAGTGTTGTGTACCATGCAGTGAGCAGAAAGCGATTGCTACTTTGAGTGATGAAGATATGGTTGAAGTACGTTAAATCGAAGATGGTAACCCAATTTTGATAGTAGTAAGTGGTAATCCAATTTTAATTGTAGCACATGTTGTTGTTTAATTTTTTTATAAGACTCATTATTGGGTGTGAAATGTTCTTTTTTCCATTTTTCGTTTTCCTTTGCTTTAATGTTAGGAATTTGTGACTTCATGTTTTACAAATTACGGATCTACCTGTTTCTCCATGTTCCACTTGGTCCGGTCGGTCTGAAGATCTTTTTTTTTGTTTTGTTGGCACTTCAATCTCACTTTAGCATTGCATTTTCTGAAAATATGATCAGAATGCTTGATAAGTGTCGTCTAGGAATTTGTAGATTGGTTGTGTCTTAACAAAATATTATGGCCATCGTTCTCAGGGGGCGGACCGACGGCGAGTGCCCCAACTGAGATCCTAATGTTGTATCAAAACGATGTAGGTAAATGAAGGTACACATTTCCAGTATATATGTATTTGATTTACATTTATCTATATCTATGAGTTTTTTTTGTTTTTTGGGTTTTCATAATTGCATGGCGGTAGCAAATCTAGGATAATTAACAGCCCACCCAGGTTGCTTTCCGGCATCGGGTTTTAATCGGGCCTAGATGGAGATCACACTCGACTACAACATGTGATGGTCTGGAAAAACAATGCACTTTATCACTTTGGGGATAACGGTCTAGCTGATTGCATGACGTGTTGGTGTGCATTTGAACTAAGTATGATCTGGTATGAGAATATATGGTCTATTGGGTTGAATCGGTCCCTTCTATTTGGCTTTATTTTATTTTATTAATATCTTTCCTCTGCTTACCATTTTGTTCAGTGTGCACTTTGTTTCTAATTTATTTTTCATTAGTTGGCGTTGAAACGATTGAGCAGTCCAATTTTCTGCGATGTTTATGAATGTTTCATGCTTCACGTCATATGCGTTGAGTGTGTTATATAATATGGAGACTAATCTCTTCCTCTGGCGGTGTATAATCTTTTGATTCATTTTTTGATAATAGAGGAACTAAAGCGATTTAATAAACCCTTTCAAAATAAAACCGATTTAATAAACATGTTCTGCAGGGAACAAACATACGGTTCTAGGGATTTAGCTGGATTATATTCAGCTGTCCACAATTAAAGCTGGTAACCGTTACAAATCAATTCCATTGTTTGAGTTTTTTTTTTTGGGGGGAGGGAGGGGGGGTTGTTTATAATAACTCATTTTGTGTCTTCAAGCAATTCGTTGGAGAACTCTCTGCTCAATCTATTCTTAAAAGCTTATTTTCTCTTCAAGAGATTTTTTTGTCGTGCCTATTAGTGGTGAATGAAAGGATATTATAGCTGAGGTAAGTAACCTTTTTGTAGCTTCTCTATGCTTTTTTCAATATAGTGTTCATGATTCTTCTTAATGTAGTTTGTAAGTTTTATAGAGTTCATGATTCAGGAGAGTTGATGGAGATCCCTTCATTTTGACAAGTGGATTCATCTATTTATGTGAGATCTCTTACTCTTATGTGCTTATGCTTCTGGGGTAGGATTACGTTTCGATTTATGGTTACATGATATTCTCTTTTCCATCTCAGTTCAAATGCTTCGATTTGGCCATTGCGAACCTATTCACTTTGGTACTGATAAAAGCAAGTGTAAGATTTGCTACACCCTACCTCTTTTATTAATTTATACTTCCCATAGATGAAATGACCGAATTCTCTTAATATTCTGAGGCAATGCTTGACCATCCACAATTTCATGATCACGAGTTTAAAGTCTGTTATGCACATTCTTGCACGTTTTACAATTTTTGGTGTTTTTGTTAATGTAATTGAACTGTACCACTCGAGAACTCTTTTCCATGCATTTGCTTCTCTTTTTGTGGTTTGTTCCCTTTTCTTCATTATTATTTTGCAACCTCTATGACGCAATACTTCGATTTTGGGCTAGATTGTTTTCGTTGTAGATATGAACTCAAATTTTGGGCTTTTCCTTAGTTTCTTTAGCTCATGTTTGAATGTTTTAGGTTTTTTGGTTGTGTAGTGTGTTTTGATTATATTAGGATGGTGGTCGAAACCGTTTTTTGTCATTTTTCTGGAGGCGATGGAGGTACAAAACAGGTAAATATGCTTTCGTTTTTTCTCCTATCCTTGCAAGTACATTTATGATTTTTTTATTAACAGTTTTATGTCAAAGCTGATGATGACATACACATGAGACCGGGTTAGTAATTGTGATTTTTCTCAATGTTTTAAATGAAAATTTTCAGAGAAACAGTCATGGTGAATCTTCATCCAATGTTTTAAGGTGGTTGGTACCATTTTGGAGGATGACACTAATTTTCCTGGAGATGAATAGTCCAAAACCGGTTTGATAAAATATTTTATTGCTCTTGACGGATCTATTATGAAAATACCCTCAGACTAGCATCTGATTGTTTTTCTAAGAAAGTGATAATCTTTGAGGAAGATTATCCCACAAACAACCCTTTGGCTTTCTTAGCCATGTTTTTTATTGATGAAAATTGGTCAACAATTCTTTTAATTTTTAATTTTTTCCGGCTTATAGTCCGTGATTATGGAAACCATATGGATTCAGGTGTGTGTTGGATCTTTAGTCATTGCAATATTACATTTCTTTTAGTAATATGATTGAAATTCAAGTTGAATAGGATGAAAATACGTTCTCTCTCTCTCTCTCTTAAGCAATAGTTAAAAAAAATAAAGAAGATGAGTAAAATAAAGAATTGTGGTTTTCTTGCTTGATGAATTTTTAATGCCTAAGGGCACTCCCAGCAGAAGCCCTATACGGTGCCCTATCCCTAAAATGAAGATAAAAAATAGAGTTTTTTGCCTCAAATAGCTCTTACAGCAGAGGCCCTATCCCTATTTGTTTTTAGGGACATGAACAGTGCATCCTACTTGTGGGGATGCACTATTCACTGCCCTAAACATATTTAATTGTTAAAAATTATAGGGATAGGGATATGGATGCTGCTGGAGTGAAATAATAAATATTTAATGTGTATAAATAGGGTTGTGAGGTAGAATATGTATTATTTAATATTATTTGAAATGTTATAGGGATAAGGATAGGGATGCTGTTGTAGAGGTTTTTGAATTGAGATGTTGTAAAATAGGGATATGTATTATTTTATATTATTTTAGGGATAAAATTTGAGGACTCTGCTGGGAGTGCCCTAATACATCGAATATATAATGCAGTGCCTTATCAGCTGACTCCTCAATAGTAGGAGCGACTCAACAATAATTCAAACTAATAGATAAGCAACATATGCTAAATTATCTCAACAGAAAGTGGTCGCAAGTCAAACTTTGTGGAACAACCTTATCGATCTCCAAAATTTCACGTGTGTTGTCAATTGAGTTTTGCTTGTCTGAACCGCAGCTTCTATTACCCTCCCTCAAACGAGGCCGGGTTTGGAGGCCGAGTTTGTTTGGCGATAATATTTTGTGATACTGTGGAGGGCATCTCCACTCCGGCAGCTATTTCGGCTCTTCCGAAGTCCGTTAGTTTTGATATTTTGGAGGGCATCTCCACTTCGGCGGCTTTTTCAGCTTTTCCGAAGTCCATTAGTTGTGATACTGTGGAGGACATCTCCACTCCGGCGCACGTTTTTTCGGCTCTTCCGGAGTCCATAGTGTGTATCTTTGACTTCCTCGGTGCTCGTATGCCCGGCTCTTCCGAGAGTCCATGTTTGTTTTGAGATTTTGTTTGGTAGCCTCCAATTGGGCTAAATTACAATTTTGGTCCTCTAACTAGACACGTTTTTCGATTTTGGTCCTGATTTTTCTCCGGCGACAATTTTAGTCCTGTAAGTGGTCTTTTTTTTGCAAAAATAGTCCTGGACGCCGGAAAGACCACTTACAGGACTAAAATTGGTCTTTTCTGGCAACAAAAAATACCACTTACAGGACTAAAATTGGTCTTTCCGGCGACAATTTTAGTCCTGTAAGTGGTCTTCTCGGGGCGTTCGTGACTATTTTTGCAAAAAAAAAGATCACTTACAGGACTAAAATTGTCGTCGGAGAAAAACCAGGACCAAAATCGAAAAACGTGTCTAGTTAGAGGACCAAAATTGTAATTTAGCCCCTCCAATTGTGACTGCTGTTTGTTGTGACCACTGCATTGGATCTGTCTTGTTCATGCATCTGAAAAAGAGATATATAATGGATGCCAAAAAAAGTAAAAGAGGTTTTATGTAAGATTTTTATTCGTAAATAATAACTACTCCGTATTTAAAATTCTAGACTCCTAGCATCTAGCTATATGAGAACATGTCTAACGCATAAAAATTATGGACAAAAACTTTATTTCGAAATGAAAAACAAATGGTAGCATCGCAGCAGCAAAGTGTTTTTTTTTTTTTTTTTTTTTTTTTTTTTTTCCGGTGAAATGCACGATGGAAGAAAGAAAAAACAGCTGAGACCTAAAAGAGAAAAAATAAATAAATTATGAACTCCTAAACTCTTAAGCTGTTTCGATTCAAAAAGTTTGGAATATATGGTAGTAATAGGCTTGGATATGTGAAGGCTATTCATCTTTATATAGATGATGACATTCAAATTCGCATTGTGCAAAATTTACATTGACGTGATATGTAAAGCAGCATCTTTGTGCCCAGAATTGGATGAATGAAGAGAAAAAATTATTGTGCTGGGAATTGGACGAATGGATGAAGAAATGAAAAGCGGAAGACGACGAGGATCGGGCAGGGGTTTTCCGTTGTTAAGGCATCAGAACCCCCGCCTCTAGCTCCGATAACATAAAAAAAAAAAAAAAAAAAGATAGTAAAATAAAGAATTGTGGTTTTCTTGCTTGATGAATTTTTAATGCCTAATACATCGAATATATAATGCAGTGCCTTATCAGCTGACTCCTCAATAGTAGGAACAGCTCAACAATAATTCAAACTAATAGATAAGCAAACTCATATGCTAAATTATCTCAACAGAAAGTGGCTGCAGTCAAACTTTGTGGAACAACCTTATCGATCTCCAAAATTTAACGAGTGTTGTCAATTGAGTTTTGCTTGTCTGAACCGCAGCTTCTATCAATTGTTGCACAATGGTGGGTCGTCAAACAACTAAAAATAATTCACCTACTATCTTTATAGCTAGTATAGCGGAAGTAAGGGTCGAACCCACAGGGAACGGTGGACTTATTTCTCCTAAAATTTATAAAATAAAATATATTTTTGTTTTTATCTAATTTCCTACGAAGATAAGAAAATAAACGAAAAAAGGTTCCAGCTAATTAATCGTTTCCCCCTCAACTCCTATGATTGATCATTGATACAAAAATGACTCGGTAAATCATTAGTAAATTAGTTATAGTTGCCGACAATCGCCAAACAACCAGTTTTTCCTATGTTCGATAAGCAGGACAATCGCCACTACTTATTCACTAATTGTGTAGCGCACCTCTCAACAATCGCCAGAGGTTTGGTGAGAACAATTGCATTAACGATCATAAAAACCCAATTCTAGGTATTAACGCACATCGGGTTAACTTTAACCTAGATCACTTAATTTCACAACAGAGAATCCTACGGGCTACGAACCGGTAGACAATATGTTGTATACCACTTAAAATCAAACCTTTATGACAATCGTCTAGACTCGATTTTTGGTGCTAGACCTAATTATTCATCCAATCATCCGGCCGAAACAATTAAACGAACAATCAAATCATAAATCAATGAAAGCAGAAAATAAATGAATACTAACAATTTAATCGAGCTAGGATGAAAAACGATTCGACCTCACAGACTATAGCAATTGAGGGATTAACAATTAATTAACTAGAAGTAGAAACTAGCTATTCATAAGATAAAAAATAAATAAAGCAAAACCTTTATTAAATGAAAGAAAGTTGCCGGCGACAGGTATGCGCAGCTCCTCCTTTCTCTGTTCAAAGCAAAACTAATATATGTCTAATGTTTTTTTTCCAGCAAAAACGTAAACCTCTCCCTATTATTCCCTACTTCACGTAAATAAATGGGAAAAGTCGTCCTAATTGGGTCAAGCCCAATATTGTTTAGGAAAAATTAGTTTATAGTCCACTTTTTCTCCCTTAATTAAGTGCTAATCCAGCTTCAATTTTTTAGTTGCATTAAGGACAAATAAATTCCACCGGACGAATATACCCCTATTTGATACAACTGTCAAACGAAAGAGATGAACAATTGGACTCAAACAGAAATATCACACAAAGTTCAAGCTGATCCCTTTCGACTTTCGACTCTTCCCAACTCTCTTGTAATGAAATCTTCATGCTTCCACCATTTCGTTGTTTTCTTCTCACTCGTAGCAAGCCGGAACTTCGCCGGAGCATCCCTTACACAATTCTTCTCACTCGCAGCACCGGAACTTCGCCGGGAAGTGGTATCATAAGTTCTTGTAATGCAGAGACAGAGACCCGCTTAACAGCTCTATATATTTCCACAATTGAAGAAGATTTGCTCAATATAAAGGTACTTTTATACCATCCTTTGTTAATCTTCATCTTGATTATGATCTATGGTGCCCAAATGATCCTTCTTTGTTGATATTTTTCAATACTGGTTAATTAAATGCTTTATCTCTACTGAGAATTTCATTATATGTTTTGAAAATGACAAATAAGTAAAAATACAGAAAAACAATTGTTGAATTCCAAAAATTTCGAAATTTCTTGTATTAATTTTGAGTTCTAACAAAATCCATGTGTTTTGTAGTTTCATATCGCAAAGAAATGGTGCAATTATCAAATGTTTTCTCCAGTTTAACAAAAAACATATCTACAAAGAGTGGGAGAAAAAGCAAACATCAAAATGGAATTGAAGGTGCCAATACACCACCAAAGAAGCAAAGAAAAATGAAACCATGTTAAACTCTTGTGGCTCCACTAATGGTGTTAATTCTAAACATATTGCTTCAACGTATTCGAAACGCGGCGGCAAAGTGAACAATCAAGATCGTTAGGTTGTCTGGGAGGTACTGATTATTGATCATGTATTCAAAGATTTACATTCAGTTTTTTTAGTTTTAATTATACATTTTGTTTGACTGAATCCTTGTTTGTACACATGATCTTAGGAATTTGGTTGCCAAGAAGACATGATGTTCTGTGGAATATTTGATGGGCATGGTCCATGGGGACATCTTGTAGCTAAAACACTTAAGAAACCGATGCCATCTTTTTTGCTTAGAGATTGGTAAGAAGCTATAGCGCAACGCATATTCGAACATGACCCGGAAATAGATTCTGATGGATGCTATTGTCCGTTTGAGCTATGGAAACGGTCTTATCTCAAGACATGTTCGATATTGATCATGAACTTGCACAATTACCTGGCATTGACCCTTATTACAATGGTTCAACAAATTTTTAACAATTGTACAATGTAAATGAATGCATATGCATATCCCGTATTTATGTATCCGTACCCGAGGTTTGTGTCAACCTTAGCCAATGGTTTTCTTCTTGACGGGGTGATGTCTTAGTAATTGCAAGAAGATAAAAAGGACGGAAGGGACGAATCAATTACATAAAAGGTCGCTAAAGGTTCTCGAATTTAGGTCAATATTTGCTTGATGATTAACCCAAACCGGTTCCAATAGCATTCTCATATTTTTCTCGATTAACGTTGCGTCAATGAGCTTTTATATATGATGACCGACATAAAATTTGGAAATTGACATTTCGATTGTATATGCACATCTCTCGTCGTTGGTTTTGCCTTAGTCAATAAGAGACTTGAATTAGTATCGTGTTGTTTGTTAACAAAGTCATTTACAAAATGAGCATTCTCATCTTCTTCTCTTTGTTGCATATGATATTGTGTCCCTTGAATTAAGCCTTAAATGAGCCGATATGTGTGCCAACGGAAAAAGAGGCCTCAGCTTCTCATATTACTGCACATCTGCATACTTGACTAGTTTACATTACATGGAAACTGTTTAGCTTATTTTCTCGCATCGCATCGCATCGCATCGCATCGCATCGCACGCATCGCATCGCATACGCATCGCATCGCATCGCACGCATGCATGACGCATCGCATCAATAATTTGCCTTATATGAGCCGATATGTGTGTCTTGAAGTAGTCACTTGAATTAAGCCTTAAATGATACTGATTACCTGCCTTGAAGTAGTCTCCTTATTGTACTAGCTGCATATTTTGTTCCATTTCTTTTTTGGGGCTTTCGTTTCTGCCATTTTTGCTGTTTTATGCTATTATGGGTGCTGATTTGAGGGGGAAAATGTACAAAGTTTGGGGTATTACTTTTCAGCTATTTTTTATGTTGAATTCTGTTGTTGTTGGTTTAAATTTGAGTGGAATATGTAAGATTTGAGCTTTATTCTTATGCCATTGTTGCTGTTTTTTGGACTGTTCTTTCTTCCATTATGGTTTGCCATTTTTGATGTTTATTTGGGCCTTAATTTCTGCCAATTATTGCTGATAATTTAAGAGAGATATGCAAAGATTGGAGCTTTACTTCTCTACAAATATGAGGAAAATATGCAAGAAGCATTTTGTTGAAGTTTTTTTTTTGCCTTATATGATATTGTGTCACTTGAATTAAGCCTTAAATGAGCATTGTATGAGCCAGATGTGTGTGCCTTGAAGTAGTCACTTGAATTAAGCCTTAAATGATACTGATACTGATACTACTGATACTGATACTACTGATACTGTTACTGTTACTGATACTGTGTTAGTGTAAATGCTGCGATTAAATTCGGCTTTCAAATACTACGTCGAAAAGGTATCAAACACGGTCTCAAAATGAAGATAAAAAAAAATATGAACTTTGGTGAAACAATTTTGATGATCGGTGTTCCAGATCAAAAGTTACGGTCGTTTATAAGAAAAAACGCTCCGGTTAATACAAATATTTTTTCGTCTTTCAAAATATACGTCGGAAGGGTATCGTATTTGGGCTCAAATTGAAGAACAAAAAAAACATGAATTTTGGTGAAAAAATTTCGATGATCGGAGTTGTAAATCAAAAGTTACGAGTGTTTGAAAAAAGAAAAAAAAAATATAAACAGCTACAGTAAATATATATATGCAAACAATACCACTGAAGTTACGCGCGTCTCATAAGTCTCATAAAGGGGTAATTTTGTCCGTCTGAAATTATTTGTCCTTTTTGCAACTAAAAAAATATGTGTGTCCTATTTATTCATTTTGTGCCAAAAAAAGGACTTTTGGCTCTTTATCTCTATTGTTTATAATACTAATAATAATAATTCAATTGTGATATTATTAATAAAATCTAATTAATTAAAATGCATAAAATAAAAGTCCAATGTGATAAAAGAGAAAATCCACGGTTGACTTTAATAGGCTCCGTCTTCTTTTATGTAGTCGGGATCCCGACATAGGCGGAAACTGTAACTCTGAATTCTTTAAAAGCCGCTTTCTCCAGTCTTCCACAAAACTTCTTGAAATTGCTCTATAAGTCCCAAAATCTTCCAGCTTCTCTCTCGAGCCTCCAAAACCTGAAAATCAACCAAAACATACCCGAAAAAGAGTACTCCCGACAAAATAGATATAAAATAACCACATAAAACACCACAAAATACGGACTCGTCACACAACAAATGGGTCATAACAAAATACACAACACGCTTTTAGTTAATTGATTATTGTATGAGACCTATTAATTCTATATGTTCTATAATAATTAATGGTGTAAAAATACATCTTGACACTTTGTTGCGACAACTATCACTACCAATAAGTGGCAGTTTCCCTCGCCGTTGGAAATTGATGCCTTATTAATTCTCGTTTGGCTTCTTCAAATCATATTGGGAATTGGTTAAGGAAGAGGTTATGCTTTGTATTCGGGAATTCAATGTTTCTGGACGGTTGGGTAGTGGATGCAACTCATCTTTATTGCGCTTGTTCCAAAAAACAGAAGTCCCACTTCATTTAAAGAGTATCGACCCATAAGCTTGATTGGATCTTTCTATAAAATTTTGTCTAAAATCCTTGCTGATAGACTTAAAGTGGTGTTACAAGAGCTCATAGAAGAAACACAATCGGCCTATATTAAAGGAAGGAAAATTTTGGACTGAGTCTTAATTGCCAATGAGATTGTTGACTTTGTGAAAAGAAGCAAGAAAAAGACATTTATCTTCAAAGCAGATTTTTGAGAAAGCTTTTGACTCTGTTAGTTGGAACTTCTTGAATTCGGTTATAGAGCATACTAATTTTGGGCAAAAATGGGGGAATTGGATCATGGGTTTCTTTCATCTACTAGAGTTTCGGTCCTCATTAATTAATGGTAGTCCAACCCGCGAATTTCCTATGGAGAGAGGTATTAGATAAGGGGATCCCTTATCCCCCTTTCTGTTCTTGCTTGTTGCTGATGTTAGGTGTAGTGCCCGAAAGACAATTATCTAATTGTTTTATGACAGAATTAATAATTCATCTTATTATATGCATGTATGCTTATAATTAAGACACTACTGAAAACCCTAAGTACCTCGTTTATGTAATCACATAACTCAGTGTATGGCTATACACAAGAGGATTGAGTTAGTGATATGTACTTAAAATTAACTTAGTCCGTAGCGTTGATTAATCTGAGTACGGGTCTCATGATTAATATGCTAATAATGCTCCCAGAACACTTTACGGTCTGACGGTCTTATCCGGACTGTCGGTAATAGGGTACCTAGTGGAGCATTTATATACGATGATAATCATATAGTATCGGACCAATTTGATTTGAGTTCTCGATATAATTCCGTAATCGAGAAGTCTTATTGAATCACAAGATGATCATATATGGATTAATCTCAATCCCGAGGTGATCACTACATAACCGCTTAGACTAGGGTAGAGTTTGATGTGTTAGTAAGGATCACTTCACAAGATGTGGTCCAACACTTCTCGTTGGCTCTATTCTCGGGATGAGTGAGTAGTCCGTGCTATCACGTATATGGAATCCATTCCTTCCTCGGGAAGTAGACAGACAGCTTCCCTTATTTGTTAATCCTAGAAACTGATCGATCCGCGGAGTTCATATTATATTAGTTATAAACTATGATCACTAGGGGGTTAATGGTAAATAAGGATAAGAGGTTTCGAGAAGGGTTTACGGAGATATCCCGAATCGAAACGAACAATCTATGGAGGATTTATCCGTATGTAATGATTATATCAGTGGACACCTTATCAACTCATGGTTGAGTGTAAGTTATCTATATTCGGCAGAGTTCAGTTTCGGGTTTATGGTGGTGTAATCCCGGAATTAATAGATTGAATATTATTGTTCGGTCTGACGGATAATATTATTTAATTTATTGTAGCTACTGAATATGGGTCCATGGTCCCCGACGTGGCTCCTAACATAGCATATGTTTTCTCATCGTTTCATCTCAATTATAATTAAATAGTTGGATTGGACTATTTAATTGATATGTGGATTAATTGTTTAGTTGGACTAGATAATTAAATACATGGAAAAGAAATTTTCGTGGATTCGGCCCAAGTGTGTAGAATGCGTGTGGCCTATTTTTAATAGGGTGGGGCGCATTCTTGTTATTACTAGCAAAATGCACGTGCTTCGCACGTGTTCAACTAATGTATTATTTTTAAAATACTTTTTAATATTGTATATTGACTATACGTTTAATTTATAAAATAAATAAATGAAAAAAATATAAGTTAAATAAAGACAATTGTTATAAAATGATTTTATGATTGGTAGAATTATTTTAATTCTCTTACTCGTGCAAAATGAATCAAACTTTCCATGTTACGTTTTCATTCTTGTAAATATGATAAGATTTTTTAGTTATAAAATCATGTATTTTATTGGTGGTATATAATGAATATTTGTCTTTGTTGATCACACTACTAGAATTTCTCGGATTTGTGACGAAAAGTATTTCCGTCACGGAACACCCCGTTGCAAATTTTTGTGTCAATAGTAACCGTGTCACTACGCTTTGTGAAAAAACTGTGACCAAAGTCAATATTTGTGACAAAAAAATTTGCAAAGAATCTGCGACAAAATTTATATTTTGTGACGAATGTGTGACAAAATTTTCCGATAAACGTGTGACAAAAGACCATGACGATTTTGTAACCAAATTTACTGATGAAATAGTGACAAATATATGCTACAAATTTGATATGAATTTGTTACGAATGTGTACGATAAAATGTGACAAAATTTTAATGATTATTACTATGATGATTTCTTGTGACAATTTTGCTATAATATTTAGCGATAAAATTGTGACAAAGTATCTTGACAAATTTGTGACATATTTTAACTTTCTTTGTAACGAATTATTGTATCAAATGTATGACAAACGTATTAATGGTTGCAATGACTTTATAACAAAATTTATATTTCATATTTTTACTATATTTATTACTTAAAAAAAATATTCAATAATATAAATGGTCTCTTAAAAAAAATCAATAGCATAAATAATCAAAACACTTCAAAAATCATGGAAATGAAGACAATCATATAATTGAGTCAAAAAACATTTCAAACCACGAAATCAATACTATTCATGATTAACAGACAAATTCAAGAGACTAATTGTTTTAACACCGAAAACAACTCAATCTTGTGAACGGGCGATCATCTCTAAAAGTGTCTTAATCCCACAAGATCAGCAAGATGCAACTTTGCACAAAGATATTCTTCACTTGTTAACTCGTTTGCAGTCCTATTAGCCCTGCTATACCTGAAAACTCAAGGTTACTAACTGACGTGGCCTTTTCTAGTGCTATTCCAGTCCTTAACCGACAGTGTATCGGGTCAAACTGTAGTGCTAGTATGGTGAGTCAGGTGTCGAATCCTCAAGGAAACGTGTGGTAATTCAGAGTGTGGCTAAACACCAAGAAGCTGTTATTAACTCAATCTAAGTCGCAGTTTTTCTTTTTTTCTTTTTAGTAACCGTAAAACAGTAAATAAATGCATAAAACTAAAACAGATATATATATATAGATACATAAATATATATATAAATATATAGAAATACACATATATATATATATATATATAGATATAAATATATATAGGTACCAATACAATATATAGGATATAAATACTAGTAATATAATTAGAAGCTAGCCAAGAATATGTCACTGAATCAGTATCTCTTTTTAGTAGAAATAGATGTGCTTGATCTTTCCTTATTTTAAGGTGAATCAATTATATATGAACCGGTGTACTCCTAAGCTAAACAACTCCTCCTCACACGAGCGTATGAAATTGTCATATGTCAAATTGTCATCAGTTTAATTTCCACAACTGCCCCATGCTAATCTCAGTTAGTCTGAACAGGTACCGAGTACAAATCTACCCCGGATAAAAGAGGTTATTCCGTTTGTCAGACGGCCGATGTTATTCAAAAGGCTCCGGTTGTCAGGCGGGTCGATTTAACTTTCCGGTGTTAGTTTTAATTAAACCGTTGATTTTAACATTATTACGATCTTGAGCACAAATTTAATAAGATTCATCTTTCCCAAGACAAATCTGCCCCCGGGTAGGAAATAGGATTCCGTTGTCACGCTTTTGCACGGCCAATTTTACCCTCCGGTTTTTCTATCCTTTATCTCATATCCTAACTTCTCTGGTCAGTTCATCGTTAGGTTATATGTTGCGATTCATCTTGGTTAATTACGTCAATCCGAATATTATCAATACGTTGCAAAATAGAAAAAAGATTCATTATAATCGATTTTAATTCAATTTTAACTTAGTCATAATCTATTTCCCTAAAAAGATAAACTAATTCAATTTAAAATCTTGGCTAGATATAGAGTTAGCCTAATATCATTATAACTAATATATAGATACTAATATAATAAACAAACATAAATACATTAAAAAGTTACCAGATTACAATTGAAGCATCAGAGCCGTATTCTCCGGAAATAACAACTCCTTTAGCAACAACGAGCCTTGATAATCCTTCTAAGTATTACAACGATACTTATACTACATTCTTATTTCGGCGAGTGCCGTTTACGGTATTTACGTAACTAGAAACTAGATTAAGATATATATATATATATATATATATATATATATATATATATATATATATATATATATATTTATAGAAGTGATATATATATATATTGGTACAACTCCAACAATCGCAAATGAGGAGTATTTATAGAGTGGAACACAAGGCCGGCGCGGGCCGGTGCTACGCGTGGAGATTCTCTCCTGACAGTCCCCATGTGCTGGTGGCATAGATATTCCGGCTCGGGCCGGGTTTTTTCGGTTCGGGCTGGATCTTGAAAAATATCTTTCTTCGGTTTCTTACTGTTTCGGTTTTAATTCTTCAGTTTTCCATCACACGTACCCTGAAACAGTCAAAAACACGAGCCACAGTAATTTTGACCACAAAAACTTTAAGTTTTACTAAAATTATAACGATAATATCTATTTATAACGATTTCGATTTTTATGTGTTTTTAGATATATTTTATAGAATTTATACGATATTATCGTAAATACGATAGAAAAAGTCATATAATATAGTTATATTTTTATCATACATCAACTACTCCCCACTTAGCTTTTGATCGTCCTCGAGCAAAATAAGCGATAATATATAAAATGTTATAATGCAAATAATATAGTTCTTCTAGACTAAATTTCTAACTTAGTAACGCATGCTGTCAACATTATAATCATATTAATTTTATCTATCTAAGATTATTAAAAAGATAAAAAGTGTGTATGACTTAATAAACTAGTTATAAAATATTATCTAAATGAAATTCTACATGAATTACTTAATAACTATAAAATAAAATACTTAGAATAATTTTGTAATCTCCACTATATGAAATTTCGGAATCAAGGACTAAGTCAAGTAGTTGGCAAAATGGCTTATAACGTTCAGGCTCAGGGTGTTTGGCTAATCGAAAGGA
Organism: Gentiana straminea; assembly: GCA_036785695.1. Lineage (NCBI taxonomy): Eukaryota > Viridiplantae > Streptophyta > Magnoliopsida > Gentianales > Gentianaceae > Gentiana > Gentiana straminea. The sequence goes on from JAVUPR010000405.1 coordinate 1,242,462, forward strand.
TAACAAAGGAAAATCAGAAGAAATAGAAGCAAGTCGTACGTACTTACACCTTCACTTTTGATCCAAAAAATACCTTGATTAGTAACATCCTGACACTGTTTTCAACATTCATTTTTTTTTTAACAAACAAATATATCCGAACTCATTGCCAGAATCGACTATCTTTCAAGCGTCATGAGGTGAGAACGAATACATCAGCACCTAACTATTCCAACTTTTTCTTTTTCTAGAGAATAACACTTTTTGATAACAGATTGCCTTCCGAATAATATTTACTCCAATCTCAGCATACACCACTATTGAATTTCGATGTCGTCACCGCTATCCATAAGCACATACTAAACTTGCGGGATTTCAAGGAAATGTAGACCAATTTAAGTTAAGGGTCGGTTATATCTAGTTAATCATAATGGCTAATTTCGAGTGAGGTCTTGATCACTCTGCAAGGCTGAGGTGGGGACAAAAATTGGAAATTACGTTCGGGTAGACTTATTTGGCCATAGTTAGTCAAAGTAATGCCAAAAATCTCATCATTCCTAATCCGATTCCAAATTCATACTTGTCTTGAAAAGAAAATCATTCTAAAATTTCATTATAATTATAAGTAACTTTTGTCTAATTTCATAAAAAAAATATTTCATAATATTTATCTAGGTATACATACTTAAAATCTTGATAAAAATCTAACATGGATATAAATAATATAGAAATAATATATCGAGATTACTTTACTTAATTAAAAATTTATTCTATCAAAATATATCATTTTTATTATAATGATTATATATTATTTCATTATTTCCTTAAGAATAATTAAACTAAGTGCATGATGACAGTTAAAATATACCCACTTATGTCATCAATTATAACCTTAAATCGGAGTTAATCATATATATTTCATATTTAATCACGTGTTTATATTTATTATTTAATGATAAGTGATTATTAATATGATAATTGGTATCTAGTCGTTTTTATTATAAAAGAGCAATTAATTGTGTGATAAATGCGATTTTGCGATTATGATAAATCGGGAAGATAATTATCATACAATCGGGAGATCTCAAGATAAAAGAGAAGAAAATCGGAGCATTGAAGAAAAGATAAATCGATCAATTCAAAAGCATGGAGTGGGGAACAAGTCGGACGGAGCAAAATTGAAAACGCGTAAAGAAGGAGGCTCGGTCGACCGAGCCATGCCATTCGGTCGACCGAGCGTGTACGTTCGGTCATCCGAGCCTAATGTGATAAATGCATGTCAATCTTCCGGATTCTCCCTATGTCGGCTACAACTCCTATATAAAAACGAGCGGCCCACGATGCTGAGAACACACACCACTACAACACAAAAACAATTCATACAATTTTAGCTTTTAAGTTTTAGTTTTATTTTCTTTATGTTCGTACATTGTGGATTCATTGGATTCTCCGATTAGGGAGCGCATTAAAGAGTGGGAGTCACTCTCGTCTTCGAGGGTATGACTATTCAATTATGCAATCTTTATTCGTAGATCTGTTATATTTTATTATGGAGTAGTTTTATTTGTATTGATTGCGTGATGTAGATTAATTTACGAACCCATGTGTTTAGGTTAGAAACGTTAAGAAGTAATCATGATTTGTTCCGACACAGAACTGTGTTCGGTCGACCTAGACGTGTCACTCGGTCGCCCGAGTGCTGTCGTTCGGTCGACCGAGTGTGGTAATGTGTAGGGCAATATTATGATCGGCTTCGACTGCGTCAGATTCTCTGATTTGGAATTAAAACGAGAAATTAAACCTGATCAATTTAATTATTTGTCATCATAATTTAACATGAAACCCAAAAAGTGATTGTTACTTAGGATATAGATTGAATCGGCATCTAAGAAGTACGCCTTACCCTAGGAATGTTGCTTAGATGAGGTTACGGTTTATACCGGCATCCCTAGTCTCGTAATTGTGTCAGAAGTTATATGAGATGGAGGCATTAAAAAGCGAAGTCACGTAATGGAGGTACGATGATTTAGAGGGCCTAATTGGAGCTAAATCTACCTTAGGGGATGACTCTCGTAGTCATAATAATTAATCTTTAACGTTTGTTTTGTCTCGTTATCATCCTAATTCACATGGGGGAGTTATAATCTGCTAGCGTAATCAATACTATTTGTTTAGATAATATCAACCGTATTATCCGTGTTTTAGTAGTCTTTAGTTTGTCTTTGTGGTCTTTTGTGTCTTGTGGTTGTCACTATTTTATTTTCTGCATTTAGTTGGTCGTAGACCGTCCTTTCAATTTAGTTCTAATAGGATAAAGTTGTGTTTTATTTGTGCCGAGTCTCTGTGGGATCGACCTCGACTCTATCTGGCTATACTACAATTGAACCTAGTTCTCTTGCTAGTGAGTTAGTAGGCATCGAGTTAATAGTTTAACTTGACCTCCATCAAGTTTTTGGCGCCGTTGCCGGGGACTCGAGTCATTAAATTAAGATATAGCTTATTTTGTTAGAACTGGATTCGTGAATATTCTGTGAATAAGAGTCTGTATATTAAACAGTGTCATAAATAAAAATAAAAAAATAAAAATAAAAAGTGTTCGGTCGACCGAACACTATCCCTCGGTCGACCGGGAATTAGTTTTCTTTTATGTTTCTGTTCTGTATCAGTTTTACAATATTCTATTTCTGTTTTATTTACGTTTTCTTTTCTCAAACTTATTTCGAGTCTATTTTAGTTTTATTTAGTTAGTTAAAGGCCTAGCCTTTACTAGTGATTAATTGTTTTATTGTTGTTTATTATTTTATAGTATGCTACTCGGAAATCGAAGGAACCGCTTGAACCTTATAATCCTGAGATAGAGAAATTTGCAAGAAGGAATAGGAAGTTAACTAGGGAACTGGCTAAGCAAGGAGAAGAGGATCCAAATCTTGAGGAAAGCGAGCAAGGAGTGGAAGAAGAACATACAACCGATCATTCTGAACATTCTGAATCTGAAACAGAAATGGAAGGCAATCCGGTCAATCCAAACCAGGTACCTAATCCTGTTATTAATCCTGTTATCAATAATGCCAATAATGTGAATGCAAATGCTAATAATGAGAACCAAGCCCTAGTTCAAGGAGCGAGGCGCACTTTGCAAAGTTATGCAACGCCCACTATTGAACAATTCATTCCCGCTATCGTAGCACCACAAGATGTCGCGGAAGTCTATCACCCTAGGCCTAATGTAATTCAAATGGTGACCAATTATTCTACTTTTCATGGAGTCCAAAACGAGGATCCCTGGTGTTCACGTGACGAATTTCTTGGAAATCGTCGCATACAGTGAAACCGAATTAATCCCGGAGGGGAACATTCGTCTTAAGCTTTTCCCTTTCACTTTGAAAGATAAAGCTAAGCAATGGCTTCTCTCTTTAGAGGGTCGGATCTATCACTACTTGGGAACAATTGTTGCAAAAATTCATGAATAAGTATTTTCCCTTAGGAAAAACTTTTAAGTTACGCCAAGACATCCTAGGATTTAAGCAACAACCTGGGGAGAGTTTTGACCAAGCTTGGGAGCGCTTCAAGGAAGCTATGAGGAAGTGTCCTCATCATGACATCTCTCTTTGGCTTTTAATGCAAACTTTTTACCATGGGTTGAGAGAGACTGAGAAAATTAGAGCAGACGCCTCCAAAGAATGGAGCGTTTGTTCTTTTATCTCCCGAGGAGGCACAAGGGAAGATGGAGCAAATAGCGATGAATAGCCAATGGGGAGGCAATGACATAGCTACTGTGAAGATGGCCGCTGATATATTTGATGATAGTGCATCTACCAAAATCTTAGAACAACTTTCTGTTATCAATGATAAGGTAGATGGGATGCAAGAGAGGATGACAAGAGTAGAGAAAGGGGCTGGAATCGAGGTAGCACCTCAAAGTGAGAATGATGGTACTGAAGAAGCCAATTATATTGGGGGAGGGTACAGACCTAATCATAACCATCCTGGATTCCGATATAGTGACATAAATGCAAGAGAAAGGCCTAAACCACCTACCCCTTATGTACCACAGCAGACTAAAACTTTTGGTTGGGAAGCTGCGATAGAAAAACTGAGTAATGTCGTCACTGAAAATATGGGACAACTTTCAAAATCTATGGCTGATTTAGCCACTAACTTTAGCCAATATTGTCAGAAGACAGATGCCAAGGTAACCAATCAGGAAGCTCTAGTCCAAAATCTCACGCACCGGTGTAGGACAACTAGCCGAGCAAGTCTCAACTAGACCTCCTGGAGGGTTGCCAAGCAACACTGAAAAGAACCCTAAGGATTTGAATGCGATCATGACACGAAGTGGAAAAGAGGTAACTCCACCATCCTTGCAAGAGAAAGAAAGAGTCACAAAGAATAAGGATGGTGAGCCAAGCAATAAGACTAATACTTCCGAGACTTTGCCTGAGCAAAGAACGTATAAAGAACCTCGTCGGCCCTAGAGTTGAACTTTACAACAACAAGTATCCAATTTTGACTGATGTCGATCCTTCAACTCTACCTTATCCTCCACCAAAGCCGAAGCCTAAGTTTGATAATAAGAGGTATAAGAAGTTCGTGGATATGTTTAGTAAGTTACAAATCAATATACCCCTAGTTGAAGCACTAGCTGAAATGCCTGAGTACACCAAGTTTTTAAAAGACGCCGTCTCAACTAAAAGGAAACTTCTAGATTTAGAGACCATATGCCTTAACGAGGAGTGCTCAGCCATTCTTCAACATAAGTTACCCCCAAAATGCAAAGATCCGGGAAGCTTTCTCATTCCCTACACCATAGGTAACGTATGTCCGAACAAAGCTTTGTGTGATCTAGAGCAAGCGTGAACCCGATGCCACTATCTATTTTTCGGAAGCTAGGCATGAAAGATCTTAAGAAGACCTCAATCACATTGCAATTAGCCGACCGTTCGTCAAGGAACCATGTGGAGTGGTTGAGGATGTGCTAGTAAGAGTTGAAAAGTTTGTATTTCCCGTCGACTTTGTGGTATTAGATATGGAAGCTAACTACGAAGTACCATTGATATTAGGGAGACCTTTCATGGCCACTAGTAGAACTCTAATTGATGTTTACAAAGGCGAGTTGGTGTTAAGAGTGAATGAAGAGAGAGTTGCATTCAATGTCTTCGACACTATGAAGCAACCTGATGATGGAGAGGATGCATGTTTCATGTTAGATTCCATTGATAGGATCGTTCAAGAATTTCAACAACATGAAAGTATCAAGGATTTCTTGGATGCTGTCTTAGAAGAAGAAGATGAAGTCAAGTACGTGAGTAGTGAGGAGGAGAATATGATATGGCCAGGATGTAGTAGAGGGACCCCAAGACCTGTAGAGGAAGTAAGTGCTGCGGAGATTGAAAGGTTCTATCACAGACCAACGTGGCATAATTACTTCGAACTCAAACTCACTGGTCAGAAGTTGAAGACCTCTTTGGAAGAACCTCCCACAAATTTGACTTTAAAACCTCTTCCTGCGAATTTGAAGTATGTGTTTCTTCAAGATGAGACTTTGCCGCTAATCATATCTTCTTCCTTGACGGACTTACAAGAGGAGAAACTAATGAGAGTTCTGAGAGAGTACCGCGGAGCATTTGGATGGACCATAGCTGACGTTAAGGGCATTAGTCCTAGCGTATGTATGCACAAGATCTCCGTGGACCCCGAAAAGAAAGCGAGCTTGCACAACCTCAAAGGCGTCTAACCCCACAATTAAAGGACGTGGTTAGGGATGAGGTTATAAAAATGCTAGAAATGGGAATTATATTTCCAATTGCCGATAGCGAATGGGTAAGCCCTATCCACGTAGTTCCCAAAAAGGGAGGATTGACGGTGCAAGCCAATGAGTTGAATGAGTTAATTCCTATGAGGCTAATCACCGGTCATCGAGTATGCATAGACTTTATGAAACTAAATGTTGCAACTCGTAAAGACCATTTTCCTCTTCCCTTCATCGATCAAATGCTCGAGAGACTGAGCGGGCATGCTTTCTATTGTTTTCTCGACGGATATTCGGGATACTATCAAATCCACATCTCGCCCGAAGATCGTGAGAAAACAACGTTTACATGCCCATATGGGACATTTGCGTATAATCGAATGCCATTTGGATTGTGCAACGCCCCCGCAACGTTTCAACGGTGTATGATGTCATTATTTGCGGATATGGTGGAAGATTTCTTGGAAATCTTTATGGATGATTTCTCCGTATTTGGAGACGATTTCGATTCATGTCTCGCACATCTAGAACGAGTATTGAAGAGATGTGAAGAGACTAATCTTGTGCTTAACTCGGGAGAAGTGTCATTTGATGGTTACGGAAGGGTATAGTATCGGGCCACCGCATATCAAAGAACGGTATAGAGGTGGATAGAGCCAAAGTCGAGGTGATCGAGAAATTACCTCCACCTACTAATCTTAAAACTTTGCGAGGTTTCTTAGGCCACACCGGATTTTATCGTAGGTTTATCAAGGACTTTTCCTTGGTCTCTAGACCTCTTACCGAATTATTGGCCAAGGACGTACCATTCGTGTTTTCTAATGAGTGCATAAAAGCTTTCAACGAAATAAAAAGTAGACTGATTACTGCACCCGTTCTGGTTGCACCGGATTGGGATCTTCCGTTTGAATTGATGTGTGATGCAAGTGATACTGTTGTTGGCGCCGCTTTGGGTCAAAGAAAAGATAAGATCTTCAGACCTATTTATTATGCAAGCCGGACTTTGAATGTCGCCCAAAGAAATTACGCCACAACGGAGAAGGAACTTTTGGCCGTTATCTTTGCTTTTGACAAATTTAGATCTTACTTAGTGGGATCTAAAGTCACCGTGTGGATCGACCATGCGGCTCTTAAGTATCTCCTAGCAAAGCAAGATTCAAAGCCGAGATCGTTGAGATGGATTCTACTGTTGCAAGAATTTGACGTAGAAATCCGAGATAAGAAAGGAAGTGAGAACGTGGTGGCCGATCATCTATCGCACTTACAATTAGAGGATGGTGAGGAATTACCTGAGATAGGAGAATCTTTTCCCGATGAACAACTTTTCTCCATCACCACCATCGTGGGACATAATGATTGTGCTTGCAGCTTTCTTCGCGAATAGAGGTTGTGAAGGAGAAGAAGCAACCATGGTTTAGTTTGTTCGTCAATTATCTATCCGCAAAGTACCCGCCACCAAATCTCACCGTCCAAGAAAGGAGAAAGTTCTTTAAAGATCTTAGACATTATTATTGGGATGAACCGTACTTGTTTAAGCTAGGATCCGATAATGTTTTTCGAAGATGTGTGCCGAGGAAGAGTATAATGATATCCCGAAGCATTGTCATTCTTATGAAGTTGGAGGACACTACGGGGGAGATAAAACTGCGGCCAAAGTCCTCCAATGCGGTTTTTATTGGCCGACATTGTTTAAGGATGCACACCAATATGCAAAGGCATGTCATGCTTGTCAAATGACAGTAATATTTCAAGGAGGAATGAGATGCCACTCAAGAGCATCTTAGAAGTGGAGCTTTTTGACGTTTGGGGAATAGATTTTGTTGGACCCTTCACTTCATCACTATCTAACCGATATATCTTAGTTGCCGTTGATTATGTATCCAAATGGGTCGAGGCCATTGCTTCCCCTACTAACGATGCTAGGGTTGTGGTTAGATTCTTGAAGAAGAATATTTTTACAAGGTTTGGGACGCCAGGGCAATTATAAGCGACAATGGTAGTCATTTTTGTAATAAACCTTTTGAACGGCCGATGATTAAGTATGGGGTTCGACATAAGCTAGCATCAGCATATCACCCCCGACTAGTGGCCAGGTAGAAGTCACCAATCGAGAGATAAAGCGTATCCTGGAAAAAACTGTTAATACGACTAGGAAGGATTGGTCGTTACGTTTAGACGACGCTTTATGGGCTTATAGGACCGCATATAAAACCTCGATTGGAATGTCACCATATAGGATTGTTTTTGGAAAGGCATGTCATCTACCTGTGGAACTGGAGCACCGGGCCATGTGGGCAACAAGGATGCTAAATTTTGATGAGATGTTGGCCGGTGAGACACTACAAGAAAAATGGTCTTTGGTGACCAAAACCTAATGACGGGATGTAAATCTCGTCATTAAACGAGATTTATAATGAGGAGACATAATTTATATTAATAAAAAATTATAGTTGATGACCAATTTTTGGATCTCGTCATTATATGCTTACATTTCCTGTCATTACGGTACTCTAAAAAAAATACCGTCATTACTATTATTATTATATTAATAATTCTAGAATGTTCAATTTAGTACGATTACTTAATTCCACTCAAAAAAAAAAACAAACTCACAAACTAGATTCATCCATTACCGATTGTTCCTAATCCCTAAAATTTTTCCAAATCGACTATCCGTCTGCATCTTCTTCCCGTAGCCCATGTCAGAAACCGGTCAACCACCACATCCCGGCAATCAATCAACCACCACATCCCGGCAAACCAACCACCACATCCTGGACCCGCCAACCACCTCTCGTAGTCGGACTCCATCGATGGTCCAAGGCGGCGGTCACCGACGAGTTCCGACTAAAGTTCAGGTGGAAGGACTTCACATTATATCTCGTGACCCTCCACTCTTCTCCACCACCACGATTCACTAGTGGCGAGTCCAAGCCAAGGACGACTTTTATGGCTATCTTCTCCGGTGGCTACTCGACTGGCTGCAGGTGACCACATGTTTATGACATAGTTAAATTAATATGTGATGGTTAATTTTTGTTAGTTGACGGATGGCTGAGTGTTTTACAATAGATAATATTCTAGACCATGATTATATTCTTTCATATTGGCCAATTAGTGTACAGGTTCGTTGGATAAAGTCCTATCCAACCTGATCTGAAATGGGTTTGGTGGAAGATAACCATTTCGTATTGACGACTAGCAAAGGTGGACATGCCAGATTATTCACGAGATTTGTTTATTTTCATCTGCTTATAGCATAGATTGTTGTGTTTATTATTTTTCATATGGTTTCATTTTTGCTCGTTTTTTGTTTTATTAAAATTGGTTTGGGAGAAATATATGAAGACATAACTAACAGCAAGGAAACCCCCTTTTTTCTGAATATGATTTCTATGTAAGCAACCCTCCTGATCTTAAGTTTGGGGTAAAATATTGCACATTATACCTACATTTTTATTTTTAAGTTGTTAAGGAAAAAATACTACAAAAGTTTCTACTTTACCATTAGTGGGGCTAAATTTGTCTTTTTTACGATGACCGGGGGTTGTATTGGGAAGTAATGTGAAAGAAAAAAGAGGATGGTGTTTGTGTTATATACTTCTATGGTGGTTCTCTTGTGTTGTGTGGTAATGATAATGCGAACCGAGACCCAAACCTTAATGATGTATAAAAACATACTCTGATGGCCATTCTCGATCTTGATCATCATTTTCTTATGAAGTGATTTCTCAGGCCGAGCTCGAAAAGTTGACACCAAAGAGTATGAATCCCTATCTTCCGAGAAGAGGAGTCGATGTATGATATAATGCTCATGAGTTTATACATATGCATCTCGCCTTTATTTGTAATGTTTTTTGTTTGCCCATCCGACATGTTCTCTTTTCTTTTGCTGTAGTGAGTTTGATTTTGACCATCATATCCCAAGCTAAGGTGAAATTTTAGAATTGATGTCCCAGGTGTGGACATTTCCGGACAGACTGATGCACCTGTTTATGCATCTGATAAATATACCAGTTTAACCTCCTTGTAGAACAACATAACCACAACCAACCCAATCTCAACATTTGCAAAGTTCTTAAGTTGCAGAGAACTTTGATATGAAAAGAATTATTTTTTGAGGTTCCATTTGCTCATTTCAAGTATCTTAAGACCCTATAAGCTGCCTTTAAGTAATATTCTAAAGGTGCATCATGAAATTAATTCAGTTACTGTGTTTCCAAAGAAATATTTGGTCTAATAAACAGAATATAAATTAGCTTAGTAGCAACTAAGCTTATGTAATAATCATTAGTTGGTAAATTAGCTGAATCATCATCAGAAAGTTTTTGAAAAGTTTCTATGGGAGTTTTAGTTGCTTTTACTCTCTAAGAAGAATCCATATTCTTTTAGAAGCTTTCTATGCAATACTTCTCTTGTGTTAAAGCTATGCCTTTCTTAGTTTTAGCCACTTTAGAATATTTCGATTCCCATAGATTTTTTATGCTGAACTTGTGGTGCATATACTCTTTTAGTACTTGAAGAAGATCCAAAACAGAACTAGATACAAGAACACCATCCACTTGAACTAGCACCATTTACATGTAGCTGATGCATAAAAATGGAAGTCAGTGTACCAGCGATACTACGAACCAATGACGACACGTGGATAAGAAGACTTTAGACCACCAATATATCAAGGAGCAGCCAAGTGTTACTCTTACCACGGGTTGGCTCTGGGCTCTTTTTGCATATTTGTTGTTCAAATTCATCATTCAAGAGCAGTGGTAATTCTTTTAAAGTTTCCTACAGGTCTTTTGCTATGAAATGTTTTCTTTTCAGACGTGTGCAACTCTTATGTTGCAGTAAGAGATCTTATCTTTGTTTGACGAGTGTAACTGGGATTTGAATCTCTCATTGTTCTTATGTTTTCTTAATGTCTACATTTTTAGGTTTTTGTGATTGCAGATTATATATTGAAGAATGTGGAATTCTATGTCTTGAGAGTTATTTTTAACATGGTATAATTAGTTGTCTTATTTATTTCAACGTTAGGTAATGTATTACCTCTTGAGTTAACTGGATTATTTTAATTTGGTTATGACCTATTTTTCAGGTTGAGGGAACGAAGTTGAATTTGGTGGACAACTTGACTAATTAAATTCTTATAATACCATTTTTAAATGGTATTATAATACAATTAAAGGCACCAAAACAGACTTTGTACTTATTTAGAACACATCCATGATTTGTGTTACTTGAATATGTGGGCATTACTAACCAAGTTCTTTGAATTGTTTTTTTTAAGGGTAAGTTCTTTAAATTATTTGATGATGATAATTTTGATTTCCTTTTCTTGAATACTTTGTAAAAACATGTGCATCATATGTGTATTAGTGATGATTTATAGAAACCTAAGCTTAATGACCACTTTCATGCATCGTTGTGTATCCAGGATGTTTACTTTTCCTCGTGCATTCAACATATCTGGATCATCAGGTTTTCTTTACTTATTTGTTTGTCTTTTTCACTTTAAGATGCTCTATTGAGTCATTTATGGTGTCTTCTTGTGTACTTTTCATTGACAAGTGATGTTTTCGTTTTTAGGTGGAGGTATCTTGGCTGATGACTTATGCTTTCAATATTAAGTTGAAGGTTATCCTATTAGACTCTTCTCTTGGTCTAAATGTATGTTGTGATCATTTTGTTGTGACCCTTTATCATGGAACTAGAAATATGCCTTGAATGGGCCTTAAATTATGGTTAAAAGGTTAGTGTATACATTCGTCATGTGGTGCGAATATGGTTTAGAACAAGTGTGGCGTATGTTTTTAATTCCTATATGCATATCCGAATCGCTTATCGCTTGCCTCAATTTAGTGAAGTTGTGAATTTGTTTTGTTAGTTTAAGAGTCTGTTCTGTACAGGTCTATATGCTCTCTGATTGTGATTTGCTGAATATGTGATATGTTGGTTTGTACCTGCTATGTTATAATCTTGATCATACTTTTAGGTATTCTAACTGCTCTGGGTCCTGTTTACATGATTTGTTGAGTCTTGGCCAGGTCATGTTTGGTTACAGTCAGAATGGTCTTGCTTATCTCACGTTCATGTGCATTTTGGTCTGCCTGATAAGTGCTCTTCTCCGGGTCTTGAATCTTTGACATGTTATCTCTCTTGACTGGAATATGTTTTTTCTAATTTAACTTTAGGTCTTGCATCTGGTCCTAATCTGTCCAAGTGAGCCCGGGTCTTGCATCTGATCATATTGTATATTTGTTTGTTTTGCAAATCTATATGTTGCATATTTGTTTAGTTGTTGCTCTTTTTGAGAGTCTTGTTGCATGTAATAAGTGCTTGTATCATCAGTTAGTTGTCTGATATGCCTGCAATATGAAATGCCTTGCACCAATCCTGTTTATGCATCTGTTTGATCACATTAGCTCAGCCTGTCCAGAATGCTTTTTCGAATCTTATATGTTTAGTCTTGTCTCCTTTCTCTATGAGTCCTTTCATATGTTCATGATATTAGTTTAACTCACATACATGATCTGTTTTGCCACTTGTTTACGTCAAGTGCGTGTTTAAGTCTAATATAGTCGTAAGTTTTATTCCAAATATGTTGATGCATATTCTTTCACTCAACTTCCTAGAGCCTGACCGACCTATATATGTCACACATAGATTTTAAGTTTTCTCCCCTTAATGTATTGTGAATCGAAACGAATAGAACGGCATGTTTATCTTTATCTATAAAAGTATCATATACTTTTAATGTTAATAGTCTTTGTATTGTAGCTTTTTAATTGCAAGGCAAATTCTTGGTAATGATGGATCTATGAAGGTAATTCTAAAGTCTACCTAACATTGGCTAAAAAGTTCCTTAATATTTTTGCTCTAAAACAACTTGATTTCATCGGATTTCGTAACATGTTTTTCATTCTATATTCGGATTTGGTGATGTTGTTTATGTTTTTAGTTTCCCCTTAAATTTGATTGATAGACCATTATTGGAATTCATATTTTTAGTTTCCACTTTCTTAGGTATGCTTATTGTAATGTCTTAACAATTATATTCTTTTGTGTAGGTAGAAAAAGAATATCTACAATGGAATGAAAGAGAGTTTTGATTTCAGACAAGAATAAAAGAAGAAAGATAGAGTTGTGTTTTTTTGTTTGCTTGATGGAGTGACCCTGTCCAGCCAGCGTTGTCTAGTTTCTACTTCATTTGAGTTGATTGGGTGGTTGTGGCTTTCAATGTTTTTTCTCGGAAATGAGCTTCTTAACTAAAATGGTGAGTTTATTTCAATGTTGAAAACTCCATTGATGTCAATTTGTGAAGAAGAATTAGTAATACAAAGGCCACATCTATAAGGTATGCCTACTATGTATAATTTTCATTAACTTGAGATAAACAATAGCTCTTAGGCATTGATACTTATTTTCTGACATTATAAGTTCATGTTATCATATGTTCATGCTTGCATTTGCTCCTCATACCATATGTTTCTACATGTAACAAGAAACATTTAATGACTATTTCTTAATGACTGATTCTTTCATGGTATGTTTGATCATGGTGGGTTATTTACAAAGAGCAAGATTTAGTGTGGGGCTAATAACCCTATAATGAGGGGATTTTTCGTCATAAATCCGTGATTTAATGAGGCCAAACGAACCTACAATGAGGGAACTTGTCGTCATTAGTTTGTGCATTAATGAGGGGTAAATGACCCTATAATGATGAATTGTTTGGTCATTACATTGTGTTTTCGTGATGGGTAATTAACCTTATAATGACGGGAATAGTCGTCATTAACGGGTAGAAACTAATATTCAACTTTAGTTCTAATGAGAGGCAAATAGTATAATAATGAGAAAATTACCCGTCACTAGAAATATTTTTAATGAGAGTCTAATCTCGTCATTAAATCCTTGATATCTTTAATGACGAGGCGGGTTCTTGTCATTGAATGCTTTAACTAGAAGGGCAACTATGAGGGGGGCATGAGGGGGAATTCCGGTCATTAAAAGTCTTTAATGACGAGAAAAGGACATATAATGACGGGAATTCCCGTCATTAAAACCCGTTTTTCTTGTAGTGAGAAAAGGATGTTAGAATTAACTCGCCTGGAGGATTTTCGTTTAGAGGCATATGAGAATGCCAAGATTTTCAAGGAGCGCACGAAGAATTTTCATGACAAAAAGATTCTGGAGAGGACCTTTCAAGAGGGTGATCTGGTTCTCTTGTACAATTCGCGCTTAAGACTTTTCCCGGGTATGTTGAAATCAAGATGGTATGGCCCATTTCAAGTACAACAAGTCTTTCCTTCTGGAGCGGTGGAGCTATTCAATTTTAAAGACGAGTCAGATTTGTGGTCAATGGACATCGTCTTAAGCATTATCACGGGCTTCCGCCCGCTGTTGAGGAGGAGGTTTTGTACCTCGATGACCCTGTCTATGAATAAACCATCTTGAGCTGAGTCGAGCTAGCGACTATAAACTTAGAACTACTACTTATAACTATCTTTTTCGTTTCTCTTTTTAATAAAGTAGCATGCGCCTATCACGGTTTTTTTCATCTCGCCATGTTCCGAGTCTAAGTTCGGAATAAACGAGGTTTTTTCCTTGATAGCCGTCATGTGAGTTTTTATTTAGGTTTAAATCCCTTTTGGTCTTGTCCATGGCGTATAAAATAAAGTGGCTTAAAGCTTGTTTTTAGATTTCCATATCTAATTACTGCCACGTTATTTTATAACTTCCATAGACATGGTATTTGACGATTTCGTGGAGCTTGTTTGTTTATACAGGATGTGTCTGTCTCTCCACGCTGTGCCGATGATTACTCCGATAATGTTCCTTTACTTGGGAGCCGTTTCCGAGCTAAGTCTTTCATCTTGAACTCTCATTTATTTTTGTCATTGAGGACAATGCCATGTTTAAGTGGGGGGCGGGGGACTTAGCTATATATTGTGCTATATGTTGAAAAAGTCGGGGAACGGAATACTGAGACAATATTGAGCCAAATTTAAAAATTTTTATGGATAAATGCCAAGTTGTTTAACTCGTACCCTTAAACTTGCCAAGTTACGTGAGTACGTGGTCATATTATACTTTTGCGATAAATTGTTAGTAGACTTAAGGATATTCATGCCAACAATTGCAAGTAGTTAGGTATTGTTCAATGACTCAACATATGAATCGCTTAGTACCGTATGAGTTATAATAATTGAAAGAAGTATGTGAACATTGCATAGATAATTGGTTATGAGGACCTAGTGTCGACATTTGTCAACTGATGTATTCTGATCTTCTAGCCAACAAAAGCGGAGTAATAAGCTTGGGACGTACCTGTGTTTTGACAATTCATTAAAACACTGGGCTTGTAGTAAATTACCAAAGTAGCCCCGCGCTTGTGGTAATATTCGATGCTATGCTTAATCTAAGATAGGGGGATACTCTATGCAAAGTTTTCTTCCTTGAGATTAGTAGTACTCGAAAAATATGTAAGATTGAAAAAAATTTCGAATTTTTAGAGGCTTCGAGTAGTACTCGGTCTCCAAGTCCAAAAACCCTATAGATACGCTCTTGCTTATTGTTCTAGTGCTTTAACCATTGCGAGGCATAAGAAGTATGAATGCCGATGTTGGTGAATTTAGATATGAAGTCGCATAAACTCTAATCTTGCTACATTTATATAAAACCAATGCACATGCACACAATCACTTCGATTCATAGCGAGTAGTGAATAATGCTTATCTTATGAGCATATGACCGGTATGAGTTGACTCGGGTTTCTTGTGTAAGTATGAGTTGACCACGAGAAAATGTTGTCTTGGGGAATAACTTGTTGATGCTTTGTTCGGGACCGATGACGTAGATCAAGTAATAAAATACTCGACCACCATAAACCAATACTAGCAAGAGGACTAGGCCCATCGTAGTATAGCTATAGTGAATCAAGGTCGATCCCACAGGGAACCAATTGTGGATCATCTTATATACAAACAATTAATTAAACATGTCAAGGACATAGAGGCGGTCTACGACCAACATAAGACGAAAGGTAAAGACACGACTCGACACAACGTAATTAACCTCCCCAATTATAGTCTTTATCGTTTGGACCTAGATAATTTATATAATAAAGCGAACTTATTAACTTGTCAATCCGTTTGTATCTATCTTAGATTGGCTACGGGAGTCATCCTCTTTAACTTGACTTAGCACCGGTAGGTCACTAGATCACTGTGGTATTGTTACGTGACTTCGCCTTTTGGTGCCTCCATCTCATATAACTCACACGCTTACGACTCTAAGGATGCCGATATTAACCGTACACCTCGTCTAGGCAACATTCCTATGGTTAGGCGTACTTCCTAAACGATCGCATCAGTCTCTGTCCCATTAACAATTACCTGCACGGTTTCATGTTAATCTACGATTTACGTATAACTAGGTGAGCTCAATTCCCAAATACAAAACCTACCTAGATCTCGCTGAAAGTCCCGGAAGATCATTCATGAGCCAACCTAGGAGCCCTATATTGGTATTTCCTAATCATACGCTAATTAAAACAGACGAGCAACGTAGCCGTAGCCATACCTACTGAGATGATAAATTCTATTAAGTTAACCTAACCATAAAGACATGGCTATTTAACGGATGAACAGGGGGCTCGGTCGACCGAATAGGTGGGCTCGGTCGACCGAGTGAACTTATTCGGTCACCCGAATCAATTTCGTCCCCAGATTACATCCCTGAACATATCTCTCAGCGTTTCATCATACAGAACAGATTAAACAGTAATTCACACAGTATTCATATAAACTAACATAGATACGCATTAATTAAATCAAGTAGATTCATGAATAAATACTAAGTGTATGACGTAGGTTATGGGATCCACATAGACAAGGAGTCGCCACATCCCTAACGTCATAGCCTAGATCTACATCATCTAGCTATGATTAACAAACTCAAACGATAAAGCATAATTGGGAGGGATTAATTACTTAAAAGAAAGGAACAGAAAATAAAGGCTTACATATTGCAGCCCTTAAATTGCTGGAAACCCTCAAATTATTCTACATTGTATCAAAGTTGTATTATGAATTGTAAGATTGAAGAAAGAATGAATGATGATTTACAATTCCTCGTAGCTGCTTATTATATAGGAGTTTCTGCCGACTTATGAAGGATCTAGAAGGTAAATACGAAAAAATCCGAAAAGTGACCGAGCTGACACACTCGGTCAACCGAAGCACCCCACTCGGTCGACCGAAGCTATAGGCTCGGTCGACCGAACCTATTTTGCACATGTTAATCGTTTTTCTCGTCTATCTTGCTCCCCACTGCACGCTTGCGTGTTGATCTGGTTAATCTTTCATTTAATGCTCCGATTTTCTTCCTCTATTATCTTGAGACCATTGATTGAATGACATTAATCCTCTCGATTTGTCGTGATCTACAAAATCATCATTTATCGCACAATAAATCGGCTTTTAATAATGAAAACGGCTAAATACCAAATATCATATTAATAATAACTTAACATTAAATAATAAATATAAACATGTGATTTAATATGAAATATACATTATTAATCTCGATTTAAGGATAATGTTGATGACATTTACGGGTATAATTTGACCGTCATCAGGGACGAAGCAAAGTTTAAGTGGGGGGCATTTTGATGACAGTTAAAATATACCCACTTATGTCATCAATTATAACCTTAAATCGGAGTTAATCATATATATTTCATATTTAATCACGTGTTTATATTTATTATTTAATGATAAGTGATTATTAATATGATAATTGGTATCTAGCTGTTTTTATTATAAAAGAGCAATTAATTGTGTGATAAATGCTGATTTTGCAGATTATGATAAATCGGGAAGATAATTATCATACAATCGGGAGATCTCAAGATAAAAGAGAAGAAAATCGGAGCATTGAAGAAAAGATAAATCAGATCAATTCAAAAGCATGGAGTGGGGAACAAGTCAGACGGAGCAAAATTGAAAACGCGTAAAGAAGGAGGCTCGGTCGACCGAGCCATGCCATTCGGTCGACCGAGCGTGTACGTTCGGTCATCCGAGCCTAATGTGATAAATGCATGTCAATCTTCTGGATTCTCCCTATGTCGGCTACAACTCCTATATAAACAGCAGCCACGATGCTGAGAACACACACCACTACAACACAAAAACAATTCATACAATTTTAGCTTTTAAGTTTTAGTTTTATTTTCTTTATGTTCGTACATTGTGGATTCATTGGATTCTCCGATTGGGGAGCGCATTAAAGAGTGGGAGTCACTCTCGTCTTCGAGGGTATGACTATTCAATTATGCAATCTTTATTCGTAGATCTGTTATATTTTATTATGGAGTAGTTTTATTTGTATTGATTGCGTGATGTAGATTAATTTACGAACCCATGTGTTTAGGTTAGAAACGTTAAGAAGTAATCATGATTTGTTCCGACACGGAAGCGTGTTCGGTCGACCTAGACGTGTCACTCGGTCGCCCGAGTGCTGTCGTTCGGTCGACCGAGTGTGGTAATGTGTAGGGCAATATTATGATCGGCTTCGACTGCGTCAGATTCTCTGATTTGGAATTAAAACGAGTAATTAAACCTGATCAATTTAATTATTTGTCATCATAATTTAACATGAAACCCAAAAAGTGATTGTTACTTAGGATATAGATTGAATCGGCATCTAAGAAGTACGCCTTACCATAGGAATGTTGCTTAGATGAGGTTACGGTTTATACCGGCATCCCTAGTCTCGTAATTGTGTCAGAAGTTATATGATATGGAGGCATTAAAAAGCGAAGTCACGTAATGGAGGCACGATGATTTAGAGGGCCTAATTGGAGCTAAATCTACCTTAGGGGATGACTCCCGTAGTCATAATAATTAATCTTTAACGTTTGTTTTGTCTCGTTATCATCCTAATTCACATGGGGGAGTTATAATCTGCTAGCGTAATCAATACTATTTGTTTAGATAATATCAACCGTATTATCCATGTTTTAGTAGTCTTTAGTTTGTCTTTGTGGTCTTTTGTGTCTTGTGGTTGTCACTATTTTATTTTTTGCATTTAGTTGGTCGTAGACCGCCCTTTCAATTTAGTTCTAATAGGATAAAGTTGTGTTTTATTTGTGCCGAGTCTCTGTGGGATCGACCTCGACTCTATCTGGCTATACTACAATTGAACCTAGTTCTCTTGCTAGTGAGTTAGTAGGCATCGAGTTAATAGTTTAACTTGACCTCCATCAGTGCATCAGTAATTGATATATTAAATTCATTTTATTTACTAACCAATATCTACTCCCCACTTACGAATTGGCATCGTCTCGATGTGTAATGAGTAGTAAAAAGTTGGTTTAGGAAATAAAATAAATTCTATAACGGTTGAATATTTTACGTGTCATATAGACTAGCGTTTATATAATATAGCATAATAAAAACATAAAAAAAAACAGACAAATATATCATATCATTAAAACTAAGAAAATGAAAAATACAAGCTACTACTAAAACACAAACTTAACTAAAATATTACTAAATTAAACTAAGTTATTATTAAACTAATTTATTCTAAATTAATTTATTTGACCATTATTACCTTTTTTATTGATATTCCTTCCTTACAACCAACATAACTATCTAATTTTCTCCGCTTGAAGATCCTCCCGGAATATCGACTGGTAGTAGCCCTACCTGAGGAAGGCGAGCTGGAAAGTACTCATCTGTCGCTCTTTCCGGTAACCTAGCCAAACGAACACTTATTCTGGAAATCAGCCATGCAAAAGGCATAGGCTGACGGATCGGTATGCTTCCAAACGCAAAACTAACAGCTGCTTTCTGAATCAATATTCCCCAATCTATAACAGCTCCGCTCGTTATAGCATATAATAGTAACAATTCATCATCACTGATTTCCGAGAAATCATCAGTGTGATAAACTCGTGAATTAATGAAACGTTTCCAGGTTCTCAAATGGGGAAGTAAAGCGGCAGTGGAGACATCTCTATCTCTATTATAATGTCGGAATAAAACTTGATAAGATTCCGAACATTTGTTAATAACTCCTTCAGCGGTATCAAGTCTCCACTGATACTCAAAATGACTAGAGGGTGATGTTTGGACTGGTGGTATATGAAAAATTTGATTGATTATGGTAGAAGTAAAAGGAACAACATTACCTCTAATGGTAACAGACTGTAACGACTCTACAGTACTAGCATCTGCAAGTACCGAGTAAAACTCTCTTACCAATGTAACATTAATTCTACCTCTGGTCATACGACAAAAATAATCCCACCCATCTGCTTCCATCCTTATGAATGCCCAATTATCCACTTTTCGAAAATTTAGACCTCTTTCAACCAGCACCGGTGATTGGTTGAAATTGCTTAAAAAAGGGTTGTGAACCGAGGCATATATGGAATTGTAAGGAACGGGGTGGAAAAACGGATAATGCGGATTAGGAAGTACGGAATTTGGGGTATGCGGAGGAGAATAACTGTTAACTGATGAATGATCGGACATTTTATACGGACTTTATAAGAAAATGAGAGGCTTTATGAGCTGAATTGGCAATTTGAGGAGTGAGGCCTCTGTTTCCTTATATAGAATTGACAGAAATAGATAAGAAACCACCTGAATGAGGTCGGTAGAACACCAGGCCGGCGCGGGCCGGTGCTACAGTGCTCGGTCACAGATTTTTGCATTTCAGGATGTTCTATCAGGTTTATTTAGTGTGAATGCATGTATTTTTATCTAAAACAGGGGTGAAAAATTCTAATAATATAGAAACAACGGAAAAAACATAAAACTGCGAAGTGTACTAACCACAGAGTACATCAAACAGTCTAAAATAAAAATCAAACCAAAGTATATCGTCATACATCGTAACATAGGAAAAGTTTACTTAAACTACTCATCTCCATCGTAATCCTCATCTTCGTCATAAGATGAGTCGAAATGAGCCGAAAAAGATCCAAACATACTAGAAGTAAAGTCAGCCCCTAGAGACTGAGTCGTACTGAAATCATAGTTGAACTGTTGTGGATCCACTGAAGTAGATGCTTGAAATGTTGCCTGAGTCTGCCTAGTCGTCATCGTCACCGAACCTTCCAATCCAAACGAGCCGAGACCTGCTGTCACATCTGCCACTGAAGTTACTCCTCCCATGCCCATGGATGCATCAAATGAACCTGTAAACATACCACCCTGTCCTACAGATGACGGCATATAGTCCTGGAATAAAGCTGGTGGTGGAATAGGTGGAATCCAATCAGGCATAGTATATGGGTCAGGCTGACTCTGAGGGTAACGAGCAGAAATCTCTGCATATCTGGGATCTATATCACTGATGAAAGCCCTGTGGCCTCTTTGGCCAATCCTAATATCTTCACCCACTTCCTATTCTCGTTCACAAGCTAAGGCTATATTAGCATCGGCTCTAGCCCGAGCCCGAACCATATCTTCGAAACATAGCCTCAATCTGGCTATTCTGGCTCTGAAGTGGCTGCGGCTGGTGGGATTGCCTAGGAGCACGAGATGTATGAATAGGAGATGGCGGTGGTGGTTGTTGATGTTGCTGGCGATTTGGATTATTGTAATTGATTCTACCAGCAGGCAAGGCAGTCAATTTTTGACCGATAAATGGAGCACAAGGTGACATAATCCTATCTGAGGGTAGTTTTGGCACTTCATGAAGATCACACAAGGCAGAAATAAGATTAGGGAACGGCAAACGTCCTCCTCGAGTTTTATTCTTAACAAAATCACATGCCTTGGTAAAGATTAGCTTCCCCAGATTTATTGGAATGTCATGAACCATAGCCCAGGCTAAAACAACATCTTCACGACCATAAGCACATAGATGAACCGAAGGATTAACATTATATCCTATAAATTGCTTGACAGCCCTTATGTCCCTTATACGTCCATAAGGAATCCTATTATCCTTCCATACTGCTGTGGAATCAAAGGCAGCCTGAGCTTCATAAGATTTAGCCTGTAGTCTACCAGGTAAGTCTAAATTCCAAACATTATGATAATCATCATCCTCAAGTATCTCTGGTAAACCATAAATAGAATTTATCATAGTAGGATTGAAGGTGACATTAACCGTCCTAAGAGGGATATTTTCTAGTTCTTCAAGAGTAGCCCAATCATAAGTAGACAAAACAGAATAGAACTCGGCTACCATTGTGACATTTATGTTACTAGTGCGTTCCATTGCAATTTCCATCCACTCCCTATCTTGAAAGATTTTTTTCACTTCTTCTCCTAAACAGTCAAAATCAATACCACGTTCTAAAGTGACCCCGCACTTACTGAAAAATCCATCATAGGCATTCTTAGCTTCATCACTAGCGGTTTTTTCAAAAGAAACGGCTTCTTCGAGTTCGTTTAAGGGTCGCGGTTCATGAACCGGTACTACTACAGGGTTATCTGGTTTTCTTTTCTTAAAGGTTCTCCTAGATGATGAGGCCATCTACGATAATGGTATGACAAAATAACAACAAAAACAACAACAATCAACAAACACAAATAAGTACTTAGACCAAAATAAAAAATAAAATTAAAAAACTAAAAGCTTGATAAAAATTGAAATGATTGATATATATATATATATTGTTACCGTATAAAGCTAGAAAGAGTAGATAGTTGCCGGAATAGGTGGTGGTGCCGCCGAAATGTGTTGAAAAAAAGAGAGGAGCTTTGCTTGCAAAATCTATCCTTTTATGCAATGGTGATGAATTTATGTAGTGGAATGGAAGAGAAGATGATTAATTAAGTAGTTTGGGATAGAAAAATTGGTGAAAAGTGATGAAATTTTTGAAGAGGGGAAAAGGGGTGGGGGTCGGCTTTTTGGGGTTGAAGAAATGAAGAAGATGAAGATGAAAGTGTGATATTTTTAGGTTATATAGCTAACGAATCGAATCGAACTCCTATCGACTCGAATCGTTAGTAATTACTCGATTCTCCTTTCTTTTTTTTTGTGTAATAATTTAAATTGCATCATAGAAATATTTTTATAAAACTCATAAAATTATTTTATGATAAAATAAATTATTACGATTTTTTTTATAAAAACTTAAAAAAATATTTTTGGTATGATAATCCTTAATTATATCATATATATGATATAAAAATAAGTTTATCATAAAATTTTTATGAAATCTTTGAAAATTATATATAAAACGGTCCATCAACTCATAAAATCCTTAAATCTTCGAGATTTCTATAATAACGGTCCATCAACCTAATTCCTAGAAATGATGCGTTTGAATTCTCTCTTTGTTGTCCATCGGGATTTTCGGATAACCACCTAGTCGTTCCCATCTTAATTACATTCAAACATTCATCCTGGGATTTGGTTGTGCTGTCCCCACATTTTCCATTATGTTCACTTTTTCCGCAGATTCTACATCTCTTTAGAAACCTTGCCCTTCTCTTTATAGCACTTCTTGATTTTCCATTACAAAGATCTCTTTCTCTGATTTCGCGTATCAGCTCCTTGTTCAAGTTAAAAACTAAGGCTTCTATTCTAAAGGCAACATCTTTATCTAAACCTAATTTTAAAAGTAAAATAAAAACTTCTATTCTATCTATGAAAGGCATTCCAATTCTTTTACGTCTATCCAGTAAAAGACGAAACTACTTAAATTGCATATTAAAAAGTGAATTAGAAAGATAGTACCCGTAATCGGCTGAGTTTAGAATTCCTGCTTCCTTAATCCGCTGGAGGGTCGTTAAGAAATAATATTTCTTCTGTTTGGGGTATCCCTTCAGTTTCCACGAATAATTTTACCCTGTGGCCATTGGCTATAAAAGTTGTTTTTCCATCAGTTAGTTCAACAGCTCCAGACTTATAGACTTTAGTTACGTCGTATGGGCCTGTCCATCTAGATTTAAGCTTTCCTGGAAACAACTTTAAACGTGAATTGTATAAAAGTACTCGATCATCTACATGGAACTCACGATTATAGATTTTCTTATCATGGAAAGCTTTCGTGCGTTCCTTGTAGATTCGAGCATTTTCATAAGAATCGAGTCGAAACTCTTCCAGTTCTGTTAACTGAAGTAATCTATGATCACCAACAGCTTTAGGATCAAAATTTAGGAATTTAATAGCCCATAAAGCTCGGTGTTCTAATTCAACAAGGAGATGACAAGATTTACCAAAAACTAATTTATAAGGAGAACAACCAATTGGTGTTTTAAAGGCTGTTCTATATGCCTATAATGCATCATCTAGTCTTTCTGCCCAGTTTCTACGATTTGAGTCCACTGTTTTTTCCACGATTCTTTTAATTTCTCTATTAGACACCTCTACATGTCCACTAGTTTGTGGATGATAGGGTGTTCCTAGTTTATGAGTTACATCATATTTCTCAATTATCTTAGTAAATGGTCGGTTGCAAAAATGTGAACCCCTATCACTAATGATAGCCCTCGGAGTGCCATATCTTGTAAATATATTCTTTTTAAGGAACCTTAGCACAACATTGGTATCATTAGTGGGAAGAGCTTCAGCTTCTACCCATTTCGAGACATAATCAACCATTGCTAGAATAAATCTTTTTCCAAACGATATAGGGAAAGGTCCCATGAAATCTATACCCCATACATCAAATAATTCACATTCTAAAATCGGTTGCATAGACATTTCATGTTTTTTCGATATATTTCCCCATTTTTGACATGATTTACAAGATTTTACATATTTATACGCATCTTTATATAGTGTAGGCCAATAAAAACCATATTGTAAAACTTTAAAAGCAGTTTTCCATCCTCCATGATGACCTCCTGCCTCACGATCATGACAAAACGATAAAACACTTAAAATCTCATTATCAGGAATACATTTTCTGATTATTCCATCCGAGCATCTTCGGAAAAGATCTGGTTTCTCCCAATAGTAAAACTTTAAGTCGTAAAAGAATTTCTTTTTCTGCTGCCAAGTCCAATGAGACGGGATGTAATTACAGGTTAGATAGTTAACGATATTCCCAAACCACGGTGAATTCTCTTTTGATGGTATTCTATCTTTTAATAATTGCATGGTTAAGGGAGTATCGATCCTAAAAAGTTGTTCATCTGGAAATGAATCTCGTATTTCATTTCCTCTTCCTTCATCATTTTCCATTCTACTTAGATGATCTGCTACTACATTTTCACTTCCTTTTTTATCCTTGATTTCTATATCAAATTCTTGAAGTAACAGAATCCATCTAAGAAGACGCGGTTTAGCATCTTTCTTACTTAGTAAGTACTTCAAGGCTGAATGGTCTGTATAAATAATAACCTTAGATCCAACAATATATGATCTAAACTTATCTAAGGCAAAGATTACAGCCAACAGTTCTTTCTCTATAGTTGCATAATTGAGTTGAGCTGCGTTTAGAGTGTGAGATGCATAGTAGATCGCCTTGAGTACTTTGTTATATCTTTGACCTAAGACAGCTCCTATAGCTAAATCACTTGCATCACACATAATTTCAAATGGTAAATCCCAATCTGGTGCTACCAGTACTGGTGCAGTAGTCAACTTCGGTTTTAGGGTCTGAAAGGCTTCCATACATTTATCTTCAAAGTTAAAAGGTACTTCCTTTTCAAGCAAATGACTTAGAGGCTTTGCTATTTTCGAGAAATCTGCAATAAATCTCCTATAAAATCCAGCATGTCCAAGAAATCCTCTCAAAGTTCTTAAATTGACTGGTGGAGGTAACTTTTCGATTACTTCGACTTTAGCCTTATCAACTTCGATACCTACTTCAGAGATTCTATGACCTAGAACAATTCCTTCTGATACCATTAAGTGACATTTTTCCCAGTTTAATACTAAATTGGTATCTTCACAGCGTTGTAACACTCGTTCTAAGTGTGATAAACATTCATCGAAAGAATCTCCGTAAACACTAAAGTCGTCCATAAATATTTCTAAGAATTTCTCGACCATGTCAGAAAATATTGCCATCATACATCGCTGAAATGTAGCTGGTGCATTACATAAACCAAATGGCATTCGTTTATAAGCAAAAGTTCCATACGGACAAGTGAAAGTAGTTTTTTCTCTATCTCCTGCTGCAATGAATATCTGTAAATATCCTGAATAGCCATCTAAGAAACAGTAATATTTATGTCCACTTAATCGTTCCAACATCTGTACGATGAATGGAAGTGGATGATGATCTTTCTTAGTATGTTCATTCAGTTTTCTAAAATCAATACACATTCGATATCCTGTAATTTCTCTTGTCGGAATCCATTCATTTTTATCATTTTCTTTTACCGTGAAACCTCCTTTCTTTGGTACCACTTGAGTTGGACTATGTTGGGGAGATTTTGCATCATTAAAACAAAAGAAAAGTTATAAAACCTATACTACCATGCAAAACTACCTCCTAACCGGCCGAATACCGGGTAGTTGCTAGTAAAGTTGGATAAGTACGGGTGTCGATCCTCAGGGAATTGGGCTGTTAAATCTAACTTCATTAATTCCTCTTTATTAACTAAACCTAAACCTAAACTAGAACGGAAAAATAATCGGACGGAGGATTGTTAATCCAAAGCCGGGAAATATAGTTGCGGACAAAATAAATAAAACTACATCTACGAAAACGATAAAACTAACTATCAACTGACCAACCATAAACAAACCATGATCAACCTATTTCCAACAACCATCACCTCACCGAAGGAAATAAGATAGAAAAATATTTATTCACAAGTTATCTTGGATTATTATCTTATCTAAAGAAGCGTTTCCTCTTCTGATTTATCACGCCATTAATTAGTTTACCTTCCGGTCTTAACTAATATCGATACAAATCAAAGATATGGATTGAATCCTAACCTAACAACATTATCCCTCAACTTCCGTTTGTTGGAATAATTATTGTCAATCTCTCTCACGGCAATCTAACGAATCTATCAACTTCCGTTATCTAAATTCGATTAACATAAACCATACAAAACATGAAAGAGAACAAGAACAACGCAATGAAATAAATACATGAAAAATCTCATCTTTCCGGTAACGGTGACATCCCTCAACTTCAATCTAAGATAATCTTGCATCGAATTAATTAAATTGTGGTTCTCTCGTAAACCTAGATATTTAACCTACGAACTTCCGTTATGTATAGATTAAAAATCCAAACTTTCCTACGGTGATCTAAACTACACCGACTTCCGTCATACGGTAGCATCAAATCATGCAATCATCTTTCGATATAAAATTGAATGATAACTAATAAACATAGGAAACGTAACAATCGAATTAAAACTTACAAATTTATCCAACAAAAAGATCAAGGTCTTCTTGTAAATAAGAAAGCTCAAAGCTTGGTCCATGGCCGATGGCTCCAAACGAACAAGAAAGACTTCGAAACACGGAATTGAAATAACACCTAATCTAACTAATCTCCGGCCGGCCAAGCATGGAGCTCGGCCCGGCCGGGCTCACTTGCTCATCGAATTCTAGGGTTTCACCAAGAGCCGCTGCATGTATATGATATTAGGGTTGGGGCCGCCGCCGTATTTATAGGAAAAGTAAGGCGGCCGTGAAATAATATGTTGATGTCGGTTGCTACAGTGTCTCCTGGACGTCCGTCTAAGCAGCCCGGACGCTCGTCTGCATGCCATGGACGGAGGGTGGCCGTTCGTTCATGCTTTGAAACCGAGCATCCCTGTACCAAATTTCGACTTGAACGCTAGTTCGAATGCATGGACGCTCGTTCACTCGCAAACTCAACTTCTTTGAATTTCGCTCGCAACTTCTAAAATTCATATCTTGAGTTGTAGACCTCCAAAAATTATGATCCGAATGTCATAAAAAAGCTCTCGGAAATCTCTACAACTTTCATTAAGGACTCTTCTTCAGAAAACGCCTTTTTGATTAGCCCGTCGTATTACGAGTCGTTTTCGGGATTTTCCACTCGAATTCATCTCTTTAAAATCATCCTTTCCATCAACAATGTGTATCTACAATGTAGGAAAAACATACCAAAGCGTAACACAATCCCAAAATAACATAAAATCATGATTTAAACACATAAATCGCTACGTTTTGCAATTTAACCTATTAGAAACACCATTTACTCAATTAATCGATTATAAGCTCGATTTCTATGAAAAACCTAAGAATATGGGGAATATTGACATAAAATATATCCTTATAAAACGTACAAAATCACCCTTAACAACTCCCCACACTTAAACCTTGCTCGTCCCGAGCAAGACAAAACATAATCATCACTCGAGACAAATAAACACTTATGCAAATATAAAACATATTCAAGTAGTTTAGAGGTTCACCCAAGTGCGTGTGTGCATAGCCATAGTAAACTTCCACTAAATCCACACTTGAAATTGATTCAAACAAAACTAGCCAACATCCCATTTAAATTAGAAATATAAAAATGATTATAACATGCACCTCACAAAACATACTTACCCCGAAAAGATAATAGGGAGCATTTAAAATATTTCCGACACACTTAGAGGATAGTCTCTACAACATATCTTTCAGTTTATACTGGGGATAAGGTCGACGATAACTAAGTCTTTCATTTAATTCATAACACTATTCTCATAAGTTGATTTAATTATTTCACTTTTAAACGCACATCAGAATGAGCTATTGCCCTGTCATAGCAGAATAGGACATTTCAAGATAATCCCCTACCTTACTCCAATCATAAGGCAGCTATAAACTGACTGTCGTGAGCTTTTGGTCATCATAGTGGAATAGGACATTCGTGGTATGACCTACCTCACTCAAATCATCGACCAGCTTTCGACACACACAATTACAATTATGTTTACTTAGAGATTTCTGGCTGGCAGTGGAAAAGATTATTTTCTAGTAGCACAGACCACTGAGCATAACACCTCAAGTAAACAATTTATTACTATTGCAAAGACTTAATCACGTTTCACTTATCACATTCAAACTTACAGATATTCACAGTATGTCATACTTTAATCCTAGAAAACAAACTACTAAACTTTTCAAGAATTGTACATAAGCAAAGAAACATGCTATAATCATCAAAAATCTCCAACTAAAATGGGGTAGGCTTTCAACATTTAGCTCATCATTTACTATGGCATGTGAAAAAGAGTGTCGGGTGAAACAACTAAATTTACTAAATATACAGAATATAGCAAAAATGATATAAACTCAAGCAAAGATATGCCTTTGTCTACTCGGGATATAACAAAAAATTTGAAAATTAAGCACTTTTCATAGAAATACTAAAAATATGAGCAAACGAAAGTAGACACATAAATCATCTATCCCTTCCCCCACACTTAGATTGCAACTTGTCCTCAAGTTATACGAAATAATAAATTAGAAAACTTAGGCGATTGGATGCCGGCAATTCGGAGGAACCAACAAGAACCAGGATTGCTTGCATAGCTCGTAGACTCGTGGAGCATCACGGGACAAGCGAATACATCTTTAAAGTGCACAATAGCTATAGAAAGTATCCCTGCAGACTTGATTAGTGCAAAAAGAGTCTTCGGGGAAAAAGAAAAGATTACATATATAAAGCACATGAAGAAAAGGATCATAGAGATTTTTCAACTTAAGCTCAACTAAAGATTGAATACTATACATGAAATACTACAAAGTCGTAGGCTAGGTGCAACTATATGAAAATATACTACAATGCAATCTACATGATATGCAATCCTAAAAATAAAATAAATATAAATAAATTCGACGGGCATATGAGCAAGTTGACCCACGACAACTACGGTGACTACGGCCTATGCAGAAACTAAAATAAAAACGAGGTAGTATTACGGAAACCGACAGTTAACTACACTCAAGAAAAATAAAAGAAAAATAGAAAAACAATGCAACTAGATGATATGCAACTAAATGATATGCATCTAAGTGATATGCAAAAATAAAAGAAAATAAAAGAAAGAAAACTAGCCCACTCATTTGCAACACGACATACATAAAATAAACGTCTACCAAATAATGACAGGTTACGATAAACGACAGTGCTGTTCATTACATGCAGTGTAGACGCGCTTTAAGACTCATTGAAGGTGATAGCATTATGGAAACCAACAGTTAGCTATACTAAACAGATATAACTCATATGGACTGGACGTAGCATACGGAAAACCGACAGTAGCTACCCATATGAACTACAAAAACAAGGAAGCACATAAGTCTCAAAGCTTAAAAGATTCATCACAGCGGTATGTAGCATACGGAAACCGACATTAGCTACTAAATAACAATAAGACCAGTTATAGCGTACGAGAACCGACAGTAACTATAACTTGCATGGATGAATCAAGTATATTATCCATTAGATTCAATTATTTAACATGGATCCGTAGATGGAAAGATGTAAACATGCAAGTTCAGAACATCTACGTGAAAATAAGTAGCCACAGAAGCTCAAATTAAAGTATCCATATCAAATAAAGCATTAAAAATCAAATTGAGAAGAAATCTGGAACCTGGACTGGCGTTCACTAATTCAAACGGGCGTTTAAAACTTATGCAGGCCGGACGGGCGTTTAGATATATGGACGCCCGTCTGGTTCTTGAAAACAGAACAGAGCTGATACGTTTTGGAACGGACGAGCGTCCAACAAACCAGACGCTCGTTTACCTGCATGTTAGGGACTGGACGGGCGTTCACTTACCTGAACGCTCGTCCAACAGTCGAATTTGCATAGAAAACGCAGGAAACACAGCAAACCCTAATTTCTTAAAAGATCATACATCAAATATCACAGAGCAGCCACATCAAATTAAAGCACAGAGGGTTAGACTAGATACAAACAAACATATAGTTCACGTTTCACAAATCGAGTAAAAAAACTTTTTGCACATTCTTAACCCAACGGTTATCGAAACACGACAAAAATAAAAACTCTCGATTTGTTAAACGCTACTTTTATTGAAATAAAATAAAAACAAATAAAACGTAACAAAATAGAAAAATTAACGAAAGAAGATTCAACAAAACACCGATTCCCCGGCAACGGCGCCACTTTTGTTGGGGAGATTTTGCATCATTAAAACAAAAGAAAATTTATAAAACCTATACTACCATGCAAAACTACCTCCTAACCGGCCGAATACCGGGTAGTTGCTAGTAAAGTTGGATAAGTACGGGTGTCGATCCTCAGGGAATTGGGATGTTGAATCTAACTTCATTAATTCCTCTTTATTAACTAAACCTAAACCTAAACTAGAACGGAAAAATAACGGACGGAGGATTGTTAATCCAAAGCCAGGAAATATAGTTGCGGACAAAATAAATAAAACTACATCTACGAAAACAGTAAAACTAACTATCAACTGACCAACCATAAACAAACCATGATCAACCTATTTCCAACAACCATCACCTCACCGAAGGAAATAAGATAGACAAATATTTATTCACAAGTTATCTTGGATTATTATCTTATCTAAAGAAGCGTTTCCTCTTCCGATTTATCACGCCATTAATTAGTTTACCTTCCGGTCTTAACTAATATCGATACAAATCAAAGATATGGATTGAATCCTAACCTAACAACATTATCCCTCAACTTCCGTTTGTTGGAATAATTATTGTCAATCTCTCTCACGGCAATCTAACGAATCTATCAACTTCCGTTATCTAAATTCGATTAACATAAACCATACAAAACATGAAAGAGAACAAGAACAACGCAATGAAATAAACACATGAAAAATCTCATCTTTCCGGTAACGGTGACATCCCTCAACTTCAATCTAAGATAATCTTGCATCGAATTAATTAAATTGTGGTTCTCTCGTAAACCTAGATATTTAACCTACGAACTTCCGTTATGTATAGATTAAAAATCCAAACTTTCCTACGGTCATCTAAACTACACCGACTTCCGTCATACGGTAGCATCAAATCATGCAATCATCTTTCGATATAAAATTGAATGATAACTAATAAACATAGGAAACGTAACAATCGAATTAAAACTTACAAATTTATCCAACAAAAAGATCAAGTGTCTTGCTTGTAAATAAGAAAGCTCAAAGCTTGGTCCATGGCCTGTGACTCCAAACGAACAAGAAAGACTTCGAAACACGGAATTGAAATAACACCTAATCTAACTAATCTCCGGCCGGCCAAGCATGGAGCTCGGCCGGCCGGGCTTCGCTCATCGAATTCTAGGGTTTCACCAAAAGCCGCTCGCGTGTATATGATATTAGGGTTGGGCCGCTTCTTGTATTTATAGGAAAAGTAAGGCGGTTATGTGAAATAATATGTTGATGTCGGTTGCTACGGTGTCTCCGGACGTCGGTCTAAGCAGCCCGGACGCTCGTCCGCATGCCATGGACGGAGGGTGGCCGTTCGTTCATGCAAACCGAGCATCCCGTACCAAATTTCGACTTGAACGCTAGTTCGAATGCATGGACGCTCGTTCTTTCGCAAACTCAACTTCTTTGAATTTATGCTCTGCAACTTCTAAAATTCATATCTTGAGTTGTAGACCTCCAAAAATTATGATCCGAATGTCATAAAAAAAGCTCTCGGATAACTCTACAACTTTCATTAAGGACTCTTCTTCAGAAAATGCCTTTTTGATTAGCCCGTCGTATTACGAGTCGTTTTCGGGATTTTCCACTCAAATTCATCTCTTTAAAATCATCCTTTCCATCAACAATGTGTATCTACAATGTAGGAAAAACATACCAAAGCGTAACACAATCCCAAAATAACATAAAATCATGATTTAAACACATAAATCGCTACGTTTTGCAATTTAACCTATTAGAAACACCATTTACTCAATTAATCGATTATAAGCTCGATTTCTATGAAAAACCTAAGAATATGGGGAATATTGACATAAAATATATCCTTATAAAACGTACAAAATCACCCTTAACAGACTCACCCATTCACTATCTGATATGGGAAAGATTATCCCCATTTCTAATAGTTTAATGACCTCTTTCTTAACAATGGTTTGTAAATTTGGGTTGAGCCGGCGTTGTGGCTGAATACAAGGTTTAGCTCCTTCATTTAAGATGATCTTATGAACGCAAATATCAGGGCTAATTCCTTGAATATCTGCCACTGTCCATCCAAATGCTTTCTTATGATTTCTTAACATTATAAGTAATTGATCTTCCTGTTCATTAGTTAAGGTTGATGAAATAATAATCGGTAGCAGATTATCGGTGTCAAGAAAAGCATATTTCAGATTTGTAGGAAGTGGTTTCAACTCCAGATTCCTTGGTGGATCTTCTACTTAAGGTTTTAGAACTGGTCCTTCTAGTTCTAATTCCAAATACTTATGCCATGGATGCTTAGAAAACAGTCCCTTATCAAGATAAAGGATCACTTCTCTCATTTCAGTATCATTTTCATCTTCCTTATAGATAGATAATGCTAAACATTCCTCTAGCCTATCTTCATAATCTTGCAATTGGTCATCACAGAATGTAGATATCTCATCTATAAACGAACATGATTCGGTGATTTGTATGGATGGTTCATAGCTTTGAAGATATTGAAGGAAACTTCATCTTCATTAACTCTTAGTATCGAGTTCTCCTTTTTGAACATCGATTAATGTTCTTCCCGTAGCTAGAAATGGACGTCCTAGAATAATTGGCGCTGAATATCCTTCTTCCATTTCCATTATTACAAAGTCCACTGGGAAGTAAAATTTGTCTAATTTAACCAACATGTCCTCGATGACTCCCTTAGGATGTTTAATCGATCTATCTGCCATCTGAAGGGTCATTTCAGTATTTGTAAGCTCTCCTATGCCTAGTTTCTTATAATCCTCATAAGACATGAGATTTATACTTGCTCCAAGATCACATAGTACTTTCTTAAACGAAATCCTCCAATCTCACATGGAATGGTAAAACTACCGGGATCTTTCGGTTTAGGTGGTAACTTATGTTGAAGTATTGCGAGCATTCTTCATTAAGGCATATATTCTCATATTCTTCTAACCGTTTTTTGTTTGATAGGATATCTTTAAGAAACTTTCCATAGGTAGGCATGTTGATTAGGGCTTCGATAACAGGGATATTGACATGAATATGACGAAAAGTATCAAGGAAACGAGCATACTTCATATCAGTTTTTATCTTTTTAATTTGATCCTTTGGTGGGTAAGGTAAAGATTCCAAATCTATAACCTTTGGTTCTGAAGTTATTTTCTCTTTTCCTTTTTCCTTAAATCTTTGAGCATTACTTGTTCGCCATGTTTCATCCTCATACGATCTTTTCTTTGAAACATCCTCTGTATCGATTTTCCCTTTTTCGGTTATTGGCAAATCTTCCTTCTTTTCTTCAGTATTGTTTTCTCTAACATGTTCCTTAAATAAGGTTCTCAGGTCTTTATCCGCTGGATATTTTAGAATCCGAGGGGCTTTAACCCATTCCTCATTCTTACTTTCAGGTTCAACATTACTATTTTGTCTTAAGAAATCTTCAATAATTTCTTCTTCTTCATCAGTAAATTCAAGTTCGTCCTTTTCCTTTATAAAGTTACCATTTAAATCATTTTCTACTTCATTATTTCCTGAGTTTTCTGTTCCAGTGTTTCCACAGAGTTTTCTACTCCTCGTAATAACAGCATTTACCTCTCTCGGGTTTCTTTCGGTATTACTTGGTAATCCTCCTGGAGGTCTACTGTTTTTACGTTCTCCTTCTCTACTCAAATGATCTTCCATATTCCTTATTGATGCTTCTATAGTTCTCATTCTGGTATCATGTCCACTCATGGATATTTTTAACGTACTCATATCCTTAGTGACTGTACCTATAGAAGTTATCATAGTTTCTACATTTTGAGCTTGAGTAGATACTACACCCATCATATTTTCCATTAACTTCTCCCATTTATCAACTCCTTCAAAGTTGAGTTGAACTTTGGGTGATTTGGTATACTTTGAGTAGTATGTTGTGGATACGATCTAGGTAATGATTGTAGGTTCGATTCGAGGTATCTCCTTGATAAACTTGATTACTATATGAATTCTTATATTGAATCGGATACGGTGGTTGTCCTTGCTTACTAGGGTTTTCGGACCAACGATAA
Organism: Gentiana straminea; assembly: GCA_036785695.1. NCBI lineage: Eukaryota > Viridiplantae > Streptophyta > Magnoliopsida > Gentianales > Gentianaceae > Gentiana > Gentiana straminea. The sequence goes on from JAVUPR010000405.1 coordinate 1,277,289, forward strand.
GTAGGGTGATCTCTTCTAATAGCATTAAACGAGTTTGAATACGCGTTGTTCAAATTCTTATGCTGTTGTAAAAAAACTCACCTCCTCCCTTGAATATCCTTCTGGTTCTTCTTTCCCTAATGACACATTATCATGATTTGAGTAGTCATTTGTTAAGATATTATCTGAGTTAGTATTCTTACTGGCTTGTAAGCCATCAAATTTCCTACTTAAATTCTCCAAGTGTACTAGAACTTCCGTATTCGATGTACATTCTCCGCAAATGCTACTTTTCTTGTGCTAGAACCGGTTTCCCACATTACGTTATTTTTGGAAATCTTTTCAATAGCATCGTAAACTAATTGGGCTTCACTCATCATTAAAGAACCACCACATGCATGATCAACGTACGCACGTGAGTCTTTCCTTAGTTTACGACGAAAAGTTGGATTTGCATATCTAAGGAATAACCATGATCGGGACAAGCTCTTAATAGTTTCTTAAATCTCTCCCAAGCATTCCCAAGCGTTTCTTCAGATCCTTGTCTAAAGTTAGCAACTTCGACCTTTAATTCCAAATTTCTACCAGGAGTAAAATACTACTTTAAGAACTCGGTTTGAATCTCCTCCCAACTTGTCAATGAATGATGTGGGAGTGACATAAACCAATCTCGTGCTCTTCCTTTTAAAGAAAAAGGAAACATAGACATCCTTGTTAATTCACGATGAGCACCTTGACTTTTTGCTGTATTACACAATTCTTCGAAAAGATAGAGATGATGATGTGGATCTTCATCATCTTCTCCTAGAAATTGGGCTCTTATGTCAATTAAACCAAAAAGATGAGATTTTATTTCGAAATTATTCGCTCCTTCATTTGGTAAACGAATTGGATTATTAGTCTGGTTCTTCTTACGGTCTGATCACAGATAGGTCTCGGGTTTGGTAGGTTAGGATTATTATGATTATTCTGGTTCCGATTCTGATTATTTCTATTATTAGGATTCTGGTTATTAGGATTATTAGGGTTTTGTCCATGCCCTTGAGCATGTTCTAGCCCTTGTTCAGGTGTTTCATCACTGGTTTCGGCCATTCTCGTTTCTCGATTTGATGATGATTCGTCAGGATTTCCCTGACTAGTATGACCACGTTTACTCTCTACTCTTAACTGCCTTTCGTAGGTATTTATGTCAGGCTTATAAGGAGTGAGTGGGGCCTTACCGCTTCTGGTCATCAACTATCGAAAACAGAAAATAACTCGAAAAAGATAGAAGTAAAAAGATTGGTAACTTACCTACAAGGTAAGTACCAACGAAAAATAAAAAGAAATGTGATAAGAAGAGTGTTGACTTATCCTCGAGAATTTTGAGCTAATACAAGTAGTAACCATAGACACAATGAATTAGCGTCGTTTCCCCGGCAACGGCGCCAGAAAGCTGACGTGGCCTTTTCTAGTGCTATTCCAGTCTTTAACCGACAGTGTATCGGGTCAAACTGTAGTGCTAGTATGGTGAGTCAGGTGTCGAATCCTCAAGGAAACGTGTGGTAATTCAGAGTGTGGTAAACACCAAGAAGCTGTTATTAACTCAATCTAAGTCGCAGTTTTTCTTTTTTTCTTTTTAGTAACCGTAAAACAGTAAATAAATGCATAAAACTAAAACAGATATATATATATAGATACATAAATATATATATAAATATATAGAAATACATATATATATATATAGATATAAATATATATAGGTACCAATACAATATATAGGATATAAATACTAGTAATATAATTAGAAGCTAGCCAAGAATATGTCACTGAATCAGTATCTCTTTTTAGTAGAAATAGATGTGCTTGATCTTTCCTTATTTTAAGGTGAATCAATTATATATGAACCGGTGTACTCCTAAGCTAAACAACTCCTCCTCACACGAGCGTATGAAATTGTCATATGTCAAATTGTCATCGTTTAATTTCCACAAGTTTCGCCCAATGCTAATCTCGGTTAGTCCGAGAACAGTACCGAGTACAAATCTACCCCGGATAAAAGAGGTTATTCCGTTTGTCAGACGGCCGATGTTATTCAAAAGGCTCCGGTTGTCAGGCGGATCGATTTAACTTTCCGGTGTTAGTTTTAATTAAACCGTTGATTTTAACATTATTACGATCTTGAGCACAAATTTAATAAGATTCATCTTTCCCAAGACAAATCAGCCCCCGGGTAGAAAATAGGATTCCGTTGTCACGCTTTTGCACGGCCAATTTTACCCTCCGGTTTTTCTATCATTTATCTCATATCCTAACTTCTCTGGTCAGTTCATCGTTAGGTTATATGTTGCGATTCATCTTGGTTAATTACGTCAATCCGAATATTATCAATACGTTGCAAAATAGAAAAAGATTCATTATAATCGATTTTAATTCAATTTTAACTTAGTCATCATCTATTTCCCTAAAAAGATAAACTAATTCAATTTCATATCTTGGCTAGATATAGAGTTAGCCTAATATCATTATAACTAATATATAGATACTAATATAATAAACAAACATAAATACATTAAAAAGTTACCAGATTACAATTGAAGCATCAGAGCCGTATTCTCCGGAAATAACAACTCCTTTAGCAACAACGAGCCTTGATAATCCTTCTAAGTATTACAACGATACTTATACTACATTATTATTTCGGCAGAGTGCCGTTTACGGTATTTACTAGAAAGAACTAGAAACTAGATTAAGATATATATATATATATATATATATATATATATATATATATATATATATATATATATATATATATATATATATATATATATAAAAGTGATATATATATATTGGTACAACTCCAACAATCTGCAAATGAGGAGTATTTATAGAGTGGAACACAAGGCCGGCGCGGGCCGGTGCTACAGTGGAGATTCTCTCCTGACAGTCCCCATGTGCTGGTGGCAGAGATATTCCGGCTCGGGCCGGGTTTTTTCGGTTCGGGCCGGATCTTGAAAAATATCTTTCTTCGGTTTTCTTCCTGTTTCGGTTTTAATTCTTCAGTTTTCCATCACACGTACCCTGAAACAGTCAAAAACACGAGCCACAGTAATTTTGACCACAAAAACTTTAAGTTTTACTAAAATTATAACGATAATATCTATTTATAACGATTTCGATTTTTATGTGTTTTTAGATATATTTTATAGAATTTATACGATATTATCATAAATACGATAGAAAAAGTCATATAATATAGTTATATTTTTATCATACATCACTAACGAAGCTGGCTACAAGGGCCAGTATCTTGTGATGAAATAGTTGTAATGCAAAAGATTAGCATTACCGTAACGGTATCGGGTATACGTCATTCGACTTGTAGCCCACTTGTAGCCACTGATTTGCTTCTAGATGATACATCTAGCAAGTCTCTTACCTCTTCTTTGTGAATCTGGACACGTTAGTCATATTACTCTGCTGCAACGTAGTTACTATCAAGACAATGCAATAGGCACTTACGTCAAAAGTTCTGATCCAAAAATTAAGATTACTAGTTTGATGATCATACACAAACAAAAAAAAGCATGAGTAATAGTGCAATTGAAGGCCAACTGTAAATAAAAAATAGAATACCTCGACCATGAGCAATTGTGAGAATCCATATAACATCAATTTGGGAGGGACCTTCATGCCAAAAAAAACCCATGAAAATTGTGTGCTTTGGGAGGGACCTTCATGCCAAGCAACTTGTCTTAGGAAAATTCTAAGGATCATTTTCAAGGTTCACTTCAAGCACTTTAGATAAAATTTAGCACAATTATGAAGATATGGGGATTTAGATACCTCAGTAAAATATCAAAAAACACTCAAAAAAACAACATGAGTTATGCAAGAGTTCAAGTTGATCAACATAACAGGTACTATATACTTATAGTTCACAAGGAATCGGGTTTCAAGATCATGAGTCAAAACATAGCTTCACCGAACTTGACAGATGCACATTCTGACTACATGTTTTAACAAGATTTCTAACTTAGCAGGCAGACAAGTTAGACAATAATGTAAGCAAACAGAAGTAGGACAAGGCTATCTACAGTAGTAGAAGGCTTTTTGCAGACAATCACAAATTTAAGCAAATTGCAGACAATGCACAACGACAGAGCTTCACAATCACAAATTTAAGCAAATTGATTGGAAATTATGAACCTCAACTAACCTTCATGAGCTATTGGAAATTGCTATTTCGTAACCACACTTTCACGCGCTGAGAATGGAGGCTGCTGACTGCGATGATGGGTTTAGGTTGGGGGATCGGATGATAGGTGAGAAGGTTTTGATGACAACTACTTCAAATTATCACCTTTCTACCCGAGCCTGTAATGATCGGAACGGCGATGGGAGCAAAGGACGCCGATTCGGTTTCGGGATATAAACACCACCAGCCGATGTCGATCTCAATCTTTCGCCCAGTTGTTTCACTATAGCAGTTAATTGTTAGGAATTCGGTGAAGGGAAGACCTAGATTAGGGTTTTTGTGCTGGATGAAGGTTAGGGATATAGGGCAGCCTATTGAATTCAGTCAATGGGTTTTTGTTGAGAAGAAGAATTTTCTGGAGTTCAGATTTTGTTTTGGGATTAGGTTCATTTTTTAATTAAATAAAAAGTATATAATTCGAGCCAAAAAAAAGTATATAATGTGTACACATGGTTGACCGGATAACTTTTTTTAGTGAATAACATATCCGTTATCAAATTAGCTAAGGAAATTTAAGTGATCAAGTTAGTCCGTCGCGTATTTGTCGCAACTAATGGCATATAAATTGGTACGAAGATTGTGAGACAAAATAGTTAACATTTTTTGTCACGTACATATTTTATCGCATTATCCTCTTAGTCGCTTGTAAAATTCATTTATATACATTTTGTCACTAATTAATCAGAACATTGTTATACATGAGTGTCATAATATTTTGGTCACAATATTTAGTCACAAATCTTGTCACTACTTTAATAGTAAACATATATGAGAAAATTTATCCGTTAGTGGTGAATTAGCAGGAATTTTTTGTGTGACCAAGCTAGTTTGTCGCATATTTGTCACAGATAATGGCGCAAAAATTTGGCGCAAAGGTTTGCGACAAAATAATTACTGGTCTTTTGTCACGTACATATTTTCTCTCAATATCGTCACAATATTTTGTAAAAATAATCTTTTTATGTTTTGTCACTAATTTGTAGCAATGGTGTCGTAAATTAGTGAAGAACCTTTTTCGTCACAAATTTTCGTCACAAATCCGAGAAATTCTAGTAGTGTCAGTTTCGATGACAAATTACCTACCTTCAATATATGGCTTTTTCATTTGGTTATTGCTTTGAGGATTGCTAGGAGTTCCTTCTCATTGATGAACAATCCCATCTCCTTTGAGTTGAAGGACTTGCTTAGATAAGTACATGTTTCTTGTTTTGCTGTAAAATAACCCCAAAGCCTTTGGCACATGCATATGTATCAAAGCAAAATGAAATTCCAAAATCTATTAAGGCAAGTGATGATGGTTTGCACATGGCCTCCTTGGTCTCAAAATCCATTTTTCTTCAGTGGTCATTCAAAAGTTTAGCAATAATCCCATAATTAGGCACAGATCTCATGTAGAAACATGTTAGGCCCCAAAAAAACCTCTCGGCACAGTCACATTATGGGGTTGGGGCCAATCCGACGGCTTGAATCTTGCTTGGGTCAGCATGCACTTTACCCTCATTTATGATATGAACCAAGTATTCCACCGTGGTTTATCCGAAAGAGCATTTGGACAATTTAGCATAGTATTGGTTCTTCATCAAAATTTCTAGAACCGCTTTAAGATGTTGTATATGAGAATCCATGTCAGGGTTGAAGATTAAGACGTAATAAAAAAATACCAGCACAAACTTCCACAAGTAAGGTCTCAACGCATCATTTATACTTCTATGGCATCACTTTGAATTCAAATTGGTCATGACGAAAGTCTTCTAGACATCATCTTCATTCATCAAAATCTGATGGAATCTAGACAAGTCTATTTTTCTGGGATGAGTTGGTTCATTAGGCACATGATTCAAAGCCTATTACTGTATCAAATTGAGTCTCCCTAAGAATCTATAGGCCCAATTTCTCCATTTCTTAGTAAAGATTTTGCAACTAATCATCTTAAGTTGAGCTTCTTTTGTGTAACTTCTCAACTTAATTTGCTCTCCGTCATTAGTGAAAACCTCCTCTGATTGTTGAAGTCAAAGACCATATGATTGTACATTTTCATCCAATTCACCTCTAATATAATACTATAGCCTCTCAACTTGATCAATCTCATATAATGTTGGAACTTAACCCTTTCCATGATCCATGGCAAGTTAGGACACTTAAATTCACTCATCATTCTGTTTCCATCTACTACTGTGATTAACATTGGGTGATTTGGTTTTGTCACACATTGCACCTCGTAGCCCTTATTTAATACTTGGGTAGAAGTTAAAAAGAGGGCTGCATTAATTGTATTATAGGGATTTTTTAGTCATTGCATCTGAAAAGTCATAGCTTTAAATCAGTTTCTTAATAAGCGCGTTTTTTACAACTGCCTCAAATATTTTGGAACGGAGGGAGTATTTTTGAAATATTATTTCAATACTATTTTATTTTATACTATTGCTTATCCCTTACGTGTGTACGGGTTTCCATCAGGGGAAATTCTAAAGAAAAAAATCCAGGTTTTATCATCCTTTTTGTTTGTTTTATTAAGGTTTTTTTTTTTCTGTCCACTTAATTACCATTTTTATATTCTAATGATGCAGAAAATGAAGATGAGGTGGAATTTTGATGTGCAACAAATGAAACACATTATTGAAGCAGCTACGCATGTATTCTAATGTATTTGAAGTAAAGGGGCACATCACTATAGTTTTTTTTTAAATTTTATTTTTCGGGAAGATTATTGTAATTGTTGTTCAAAATTTATTAATCAATCCATTATTTGGCCGGGTAGAATGCACATGTGGATTTTTGTGCAATCTTTTAAATCTATCCATTCTAGAAATTACAATTTTTGTGTCATTTTCATGTGGATCTAAATGTGATAACATTTTTTTGGCCTGCCTCTTGATGAGGTATTTAATGGTTTGAAAGATAATTTTGCATTTTTAAATCTTAAAATAAATACTATGATTTATCTCAATGTTATGATTCATTGTTGTATTGTTCTCATTGAATAGTATGCTCAAGTGTCATTCTCTTTCCTTATGTATCAATATCATAATGGGATTTGGTTATGATGAATTAATGTACTTCAAGTATAGACATGAAGATGAAAGGGACGAGTTGTATGGCAATATGGAAGACGGACATCTTATTCTTTTGAATGAATGTTGAGAATGATTATGGAAATTGTGATGCTAAATCTTCTTTCATTTTTTTTTCTAATTTAATTGTTCTCACATTTTTATTTAATATTTCACGTCCCCGTGCATAGCACGGGTTTTTGGCTAGTATATATATATATATATATATATATATATATATATATATATATATATATATAGAATAAGTTACAAATTATGATGTTTTTTTGGGAGTGAAGAATGTGAAGATGAATAAGAAGAAGATTTGTGTTTTTTTTTTAAATTATTGTTTAAGATGGTGGGTCTACGTCATGATAAATGGTGTAGGGGTGTGTTGTGTTACTTTCGTTGTGTCCGAATGGTCTATGCATGATCAGTGGGTCCTGAGCTGATATTTTCCTTCTTTGAATGTGTGTGCTTAGAAAGGCATGGTTATATAATGGGATTATTTGTTCACCCTATCGTGTTTCTATCGGTGTTGCATCACACTACTACTTGTGCATGACAATGAATCGACTTTTCGAAAGCATATTCTTGAGTCGAGAATTGACTTTTGAAAAGTCAATTGAGAGTTGGTTTTCGATTGTGTGAAACGGTTGTCTGGGAAATTGCAGGAACGTATTACCAACAAGTTTATAGTTTGAGTTGTGTCTGCTATGCATAGAATCGCGTTGTACCGTTCTACTCGTGGGGTCCCTTTTCTATGTACTTTAGTAAAAAAGCCTACTAAATAGGCGCTTTGATTGCTTTTTTTTATTTTTTTTATGTCATCGAGACGAAATTACATATGATAGACATCTACCCACGCGTACACATGAGACTCGAACTTAGGACCTCATGAGCGCATCTAAATATTTTGGTATTTATAAAATCATAAAATAAAATAAAAACAATTTGTATCACATTATTTACATAATTTGTTTATAGCGTAAACAAATATGTAAATATATTTTTTTCTTACAAAACTTTTTTTCTTACAAATTATACTACAAATCAACAGAATATAGACTTATTCTTTTTCTCTCAAATAAATTTCCACACACGTTAGGTTGACTATGACAACACCTTTGAATTCTTCATAGTACATTTATTCATTTCAAGCAACAATTAATGGTTCAAAGTTGAAATTAAATACTACTTCTGTCTCAAAATGTAAATTCTTTTAGGTGTTTTCACACAGATTAAGGAAGTTGTTTAAATTGGTTATGTGTACGTCATTAATTTTGATAGAAAAGTCTAAAATACCTTTTGACTGTTATTAATGCAGAGCAGTAAAAAGTGGATGGATAGATAATAAATGAGGGGTAGAAGTAGAATTAATATATTTTTTTTGTTGAGAAAAGACAGAATTAATAATTATAGTAATAATTTTCTTATATAAATGATTCACCAGGATGTATCCATTGTTTCCATCTTCTTCAACTTGAAAAAATGGCTTCTTTTTCTACCATTAAAACTTCTTTTGCTATTTTTCTGATTTTTCTGCCATTACTTACAAAACAAGATTTCATACCCCCAATTCTCTCACCATTTTTTGGTATTAATTTATTTCTTTCTTTCTCCCCTTATAAGTTGATGAATATTTGATTAATCTTTCCATAAACTACCATATAGAGTTCAGATTCCTCTACAGTGTATTGTTGAATATATTATTGATACACAAGAATCAGAATATTAATATTGAAGATATTATTGATACACAAAAATCAGAATATTAATCACGCAGATATTCTGAAAATATTCTGTGTTTATATCTTTCACATTATGTATTCCACCTATATATTTTCACCATTGTAGCCTGCATTTCACTTTTATGTTTTTGTTCTTGTTTTTTTACAAATAAATTGTTTTCTTGTCATTATTCATCTCTCAAACCCCAGCAATATGTGGTTTCTTTTTTTTTCTTTTATTAAAAAAAAAAGGACGATCCAATCACTTAAATTGTGACAGTCCCTCAAAACTTTTTTTCTCTCTCCCTTCTTTCTAGTATTAACTCTTTTCTCCGGCTTTCAGGCACTATGCACTTATTTTCTTATTTCTTTCTAGTACTCAAAATCACTTATCTCTTAATTTACTCATTTCATCGGCATGTATACTTTCAATCACTTGATTTGTTCTATCTCAATCTATAATATTTTCTATGTTTTTTTTTCTTTAGGTTATCCCATCATCTTAAGGATGATTCCCTCCAAATATTCCTCCTCTGTCGCTTCTTTTATGACTCTTCAAAATTTTTGAATCATCCATTGCAAATTCCAGCAATATCAGGTTGATGTGAAACAGTTGTTGCCGATTGATATGGAGAAGTTTGTTGCAAACATTATGTGAATGAAACGAGATTCATTCATTACAAGCCAAATTCCATGTTTATTGCATTAACATGGAATTGCGGGTGCGTGTTGAAGATAATGACAAGATTACAGGCCAATCTCAATGTTCATTCCATTCCCATGAGATTGCGGAGGCGTGTTGAAGATATTATTGATACACAAGAATCAGAATATTAAAGTTGAAGATATTATTGATATACAAAAATCAGAATATTAATCACGCACATATTATGAAAATATTCTGTGTTTATATCTTTCACATTATGTATTCCACCTATATATTTTCACCATTGTAGCCTACTCAAATCAATGAAATCAATTTCCTCACCGTGTTGTAACTATGGAAGGTCCAAAACAAAGTCGCCTTAGTCATTTCTTATTTCAAAAACATGCTTCAAATTAACAACATCGATCCTTTTGGACCTTCCACAGCCGGAGCACAGTGTATTACACAGTAGATGATCCAAAGTTTGGTACACAAAACTAAGTTTGAGCTATAATTTTCATAGTGTGATTTTAGTTATTATGTTTTTGGGTGTTAATTATAATTATAATACCTTCAAAAAATTATAATTATTGTAGGAAAGTGTCCTTGTGTTTTCATTGATTCTAGTCAATCATATATATCTGTACAAGAGAGCCATTAGGCTATTGTAACGCCCCGTTCCCGGACACCGAGTCTTTATCCGGAAAGAGCGCTCGGCACAAATATTATCAAATAAATTCGATAATATATGTAAGCCTTACGTCATACATCAGAACTAAAACGACGCGGAAGATAAAACGACTCGGGAAAACAAAAGATCGAACACACGGTTTTCAATGCAGCGAAACTAAATCCAATAAAAAGAACTAAATCATCCAACATTCAAATCCAAAAGAAAGACAACATTGTTTGAACTTGAAACAACAACTTTATTGAAAGAAAACAAAACTAAAAGAACTAAGTCTTCAAGAGCTCCATCTCACACGTCATCGTCGAAGAACTCTTCAACATTAGAAACCTGTTCATCTTCTTTGGGGAAAGAGAAAGACAAACACAAAGTAACGGGGTAAGTACATAGGTACTTAGTAACGCGTAGAAGATCGTATAACGTCGGTCTCATAAAGAAATAAAAGTAACGCCGTCTTTTATTAATTCATTCCATTATTAGCCCTAGCTAACTATCATATTATGTTCATAGCATAACATGAGGTTCCAAAGTTATCTAGCTTAGCTCAAGTTGGTTACATCTTGAATAACAAGGGCACTACGCCTAGTAATAGGATGTACTAGGACAAGCGGGTGCAACCTACTTAGAGACACGCTCCAAGTAGCCCCGGGAATATCTGAGTCCCGATAGTGTGATGACCGGCAGAGTGCACCAGATGCTTTATCTAGCCAATCGATTGACCGGCGTGGGTACAGTCTACTTTGTCTGGTCAGAGAACACATCGCGATATTGTACTATGCCTTACCAAGCATTGCATGATGTTTAATATTATTAATCTAACACATACGTTTGATTAGATGTTTAACTAGCCACCTAAGTTGATTCACATAAAAGGCTCACCTATCAGTTTACTCCCTCTTCTTAAGACCACTAGACTCTAACAAAACCTAGCACATACAAAGACATCGATAAACCCTAGCTTATCGAAGCACAAGGCAGATCCAAAGCTTTCGACGGTCCCACACTTCATCTTTTTAGGGAATCCATATGGTGCCGGAACTAAACTCATCAAAAGCTAATTCAAGGCTTTGTCACATAAGGTTAAGCAGTAAAAACATGATTATGAAGCCTGAAACCAAGCTGACACGATAAAACAGTAAAAACGAAATAAACAGGTCAAACGCCCGTTTGACACTCTATAGATGCACGTTTGCCTCGAACGAATGTCTACTACTCCCCAAATGCCCGTTCGTGAAAAATAGCCACATCCTGTATCAATTGTCAAACACTCAAATGCCCTTCCAAAAATGCGAAACGCTCGGTTGAGTTGCAACGATCGCAAAAGCCCGTTTGCCCTTGTGCAAACGCTCGTTTGCATGGGTTTTTCCCCAGAAATCGGCAAATGTCTAAACGCGATTTCCAACCCAATTCCGCCCCAAAATCGAACTTAAACAGATTACAAACAACGAAAATAACATACAAATTGCTCTATAACCTTACGGCACCTTAGTCATACGATAAGAACACCACGTTACCTTAAATTGCGTGGTACTACGATCCAAAGCTTCAACCCGTCAAAGGTTTAACCTTTAACTTCAAACCTATAAACGATAAATCCAAAAGGTCACTACGATGCTTAAACTCAGAAAAACACAGCTAGCAACGATGATGAACAAACCCTAGTATCAAGAACGATGAGGGAAAAACTTACGTTACCGGATTTAGGGATTGTTGATATCAAAAGCTTCCTCGTCTCGCGGTGATCCTTTCTCCCTTGAGATGTCTGCGTTTTTTTTATCAACGGATTAGCCTAGAGATTCGAAAGCCTCTTCTCTCTTATTTCTCAAAACTTGCGCCTCCCAGTTTATATTCACGTAGAACCACAATTAGGTTAATTTAGGATTAGTTTTCCTTTTATAATCCCAATTATTTAATTAAATCCTTAAATACAATAAATCCTTATTAACCCCTTTTTTTCCTTTTTCTTTTAATCCTTTAAACAAAACCAAATATTTAGATTTTTCGTGAAAGGACAAGGATGCCCATTTTAGAAAAATCGAGATATTACAGCTATAATCAAGGCTACAACTATGGTAACTGAATCAAAGTATAATATCACCTAATTAATGTAAGGGATATACACAAAATAATATTTACATATTATGGTACAAAGTCTAACGTCTAACACACCCCAACAGTGGAAGCGGGAAGTTCCCGTACGCTGAGACTGTCACGAAAATCATCGAAAAGTATGCGCGGAAGCCCTTTGGTGAAGATGTCGGCAATTTGACGGCGGGAGGGGACATGAAGAACTCGAACATGTCCACGTGCAACTTTCTCGCACACAATGGATGTCCGTCTCTATGTGTTTAGTGCGCTGGTGTTGAACCGGATTTTCGGCGAGGTAGATGGCACTAACATTATCAAAAAATCTGAAATTCTTTTATCTTTTTGATGACTATCTAGAGGAATGGAATGCCTCCACTGAGTCCTTCCCTCGTATACAGCAACTTGAGATTTATTGCAAAAGATTAAAAGAGTTACCGTCCTATTTCGGAGAGAGCTCAACCTTGAAGCGGATTGTCGGTTCATTATCTTCGAAAGCTGAGAGTTCAGCCCTTAGAATCAAGGAAGAACTGATGGAACTGGGGACACAACTTGAATTTCCGATCACGTTCAGAAACTATTAATCAAGTAATTCTTCTTGAAATTAAAAGGATAATACTAGTAATATATCTACTATTTGTTTTTACCATTTACCATTAGTAATCCTAATCAATCTGCTTCTTTTTGGCAGGACTTCTGCTTCTATATTAAATATGCTAGAGTGGCCTCCAGAAATGACACGCTGGGTTCGGCATTGTTTCATGTTGATCACTGATGTAACTCAAATCTGTAATCGGGTAATTGGACGATTCAAGTTAGGAAAATAGTACAAGAACAATTAGATTTGTGTATAAATTTGGACTGAACTCTTTGAGAGAGCTGCCTACGTATCCCATTCTCGTATCAAATCGGAATCAAGTCCCCCTCATAGTTCAGGATGTTCCTTTTATCACTGCCGATCGTGGTCATCTTTCTTCATGTAGTGGGGAGTTATTGGCGGTTATCTCTGGACCTTATCGGACGTGGGATCTACCCACGTTTGTAAACAGTTAAGCCGTTAATGACTTGGTTTTCGTCATGCTCATCCGATTATTCTGTCCAGAGACACTTCTGTACAGAACATGGTGGAGTCCTGCTCATCTAACCATTCTGTCCAGAAGCTTGATCTGGTCAGCGTCTTGACCAGCCCATTTATCTCTATCGTCTAACCTTTATAATGGGCCCGGCCCAATTACGAATAATCCGACTCGATGGGCCAATATATCATCATAAGTCCCCCCAGACTGGAGTGGACTGCTTTACAGCTGCCCTAGTCTGCAACGTTCTAACTTCCGTCATCAATATCCCGCGAAACGAGGCCAAATCGCACCTGCTTATTATTATAACTGTGAACTAAACCATCACGTCGCTTCACTACTTGTAAAATAATCACTCCTCGTGCCATAATAACTCCTTTATTTCAAGCCTTTTGAATCACACCTCTGCAACTACAAGTAAGTTTTTTCCTCTGTGTTTTTTATTCTTCTTCCTTTTTACTTTCTTGTTTCTTTCATGAGTTTGAGAGCCGATACTGCTTCTAGTGATTCCATTGAAAAGGTTGTTTCAATCGCCAGAAAAAACTCCAACTGTAGCAGAAAGTGAGGAAGTGAATTCCTCTAACCCTGTTCCTTGTCTTGAAACTACTATAATTACCGATCATCCATCTTCTTTGATCGATTTAGGGAACACTTCCACTTTCGAGGATAATCCCTTGTGTCTTCTGCCTTCTCATCTCCTTCCTCCTGGGATTTTTACTCCTACTTCAATCGTTCATCAATATCCAGAAGACCACACTGCTTTTTTGAATACCTTAAAAAGGGAAATCAACCGATTTGACAAAACCAAAGCTATAATGGCTTGGCATGGTGTTTTTAGCAAAATGACCAAAACTCAAATGGCCAGCCTCTTGAAAACCTATAAGATTCATACTGACCCTTTTGAAGTTGTTCTTCCTAAGTCTACCGAATATGCTTACAATCTCCCAGCGGGTTTTTGTACAGTGTATGCTGACCAGCTTCATAGCGGTCTAAGATTTCCTCTTCCTCCTAGGTATGTCGAGGTGATGCGATATTACAAGTTGGGGGTTGGTCAGATTCATCCAAATAGCGTCAAGTTCCTCGTTGGGTTCATGATTTGGTGTCGTCTGAACACCACTCCATTCTCTGTAAGATTATTTAGGAATTTCTATCAGTGTAAGTTAACCCAGGGTAGCGGGAGGGGGGTGGTACCATTTCTGTCGTAGAGCCGGTAAGCCGAATCAGATCATTCCTGTATCTGGCAAAGATAAAACCAAGAAAAAGTGGCAGGAACGCTTTTTCTTTGTGAGGCACAATAGCGAAGTGAATTTGGGTCGATGGAACACTTCTTCCATGAAGGACAAGTTGGAAGATCAGATAGATCTCGCTCTTGTCGAGTACCTTAACAGCAACAAAATTTCGCTAACCTTGGATACAATCAGTTATGCGTTGATAAACGCTGCTCAGCTTCTTACTGCGGGTCCTGCTGGATATGTAGAATTCACCAAGGAAGAATATAAGAAATGTATGTCTGAATTTATTTTCTGCCCTTGTCTTTGAATATACTTTAATTATCTTTTGTCTATGTAGTGGCCAATGTGGACGACTTGATCAACATTGATATTGACGAGGAGGAGGAAACAGAACAGATGCAAGAAGATTCTGAACAGACTCTATCAGTTATTCCTGAGGGCGGTGAGGCTTCTATTCAGAAAGTATCTGGGGAGATAGATGCTGCGTCCGGTGAGGCTGCCCAGAATAAGGACTCTGCTCCGGAGCCTTCTGTTCAGATTTTGCTAAGCGTTGAAGAGATTGTAATATCAACTGATTTAGGAGTTCCTCCTACCGATCCAGTTTCTGCTCCGGCCGCTGTGCCCCTGAGATCCATCTCTCAAAAAAGTAAGAAAAGGCACATGCCTGATTCATCTGGGACTTCTGCTAGTGATTCCTCTTTTGACTTTGAGGATATGTCTGCTGAGGATTTTGCTGATTCTGTAAGTATTTTTTTACAGAGTCTGCTATATTTTTCTTTGGTTTTATATCTTCTAAGATTCAGTCTTTTGCAGTGTTACCACCTGGGCAAGTCTTTGTACAAGAAAACTTCTGGAATGGCTGGGGAAATTTCTGCCCTGCACATAAAGTTTCCAGTTTAGAGGAGGCCAATGCCAAAGTGACAAGTCTGGAGGAGGCCAATCGTTCATTGATGTCTTCAAAGACAGCTGCTCGTCAGAAAGTAGAGCGATTGAAAGTCGAGCTTGCCAAAGCTGAAGGCTTATTATTCACTCAAGAGGAGCAATTAAAGCTTAGAGACCAGCAACTGAAGAAAATGAACGAGGAGAATCAACAGCATCTTGCCACTGTCAAGAAGATGAAAAATGACTTTGATAAGACTGTGAGGCAGATGGAAGAGATTCCTGCTCAGAATATCGTCCAGAAGGTTGTTGCAGGATATAAAGCTTCTCCTCAAACCTATGATGAAATTCAAATCATTTGGCCCCCGCTCTGCGCAGAGGATATACCCTTGGTGTTGATGAAGCCAAACCTGCGGATTTAGTGATTAGCACCTTGCCTAATCACAAATTATACGATAAGAAATCTGGCGAGATCTTCACTAAGCGGTATGATGAGTATAAAAGTGGAGAGGATATCGTTCGTAAATATGCGAAGAAGAAATCTGCACAGTCTTCTGCTCCTTCTTCATCTTGATTTGTAACTTTGATAAATAATTTCTGGTTTTGCTGCAATTTCTGAACAGCTTTTTATGTAATTTGGTCAACAACTCTGTCTCTGTTTGTCTTCAATGTATGGTACTTTGATTGTTAGCCACTTGAATCGACTTTTATTTTGATATTTTTTGTCTTAGAGCTTTGTCTTCTTATTGCGCTGCAAAGAAGTTAGGATTTTTTTTTTCTTAGCTTCTTTATATATATAATGCATTTCTGGACAGAATATTCTTTTTAATAGATCTTCTGCCCAGAGTTTCCTTGTGTTGCAAGTTCTGCATTTTGATCTTGTATTTCGTATGCCGACCAGAGTGTCTTTGTGCTGCAAGTTTGACACTTAGATTTACGATGGGTCTTCTGGCCAGGATGCCCTTGCGCTGCAAGTTTGGCACGTAGATTTACGATGGGTCTTCTTCCCAGAGTGCCCTTGCGCTGCAAGTTTGGCACTTATATTTTGCGATGGGACTTCTACCCAGAGTACCCTTGCGCTGCAAGTTTGACACCTATGTTTTGTGATGGGTCTTCTGCCCAGAATGCCCTTGCGCTGCAAGTTTGGCACTTATAAATTTTTTAATGGGTCTTCTGCCCCGAATGTTTTTGCATTGTGAGTTTTAACACACAACATGTTTTTGGCATTTTGCCTTTAACGCCATGCATTTCAATAAAATTTTAACATATGCAAACATATAACAGAGAGAATAAGTAAAAATTTTATTCCCAATAGACAATAGTTTCAGAAAGTAAATTTCTTTTAAGGATAATATTTCCTTAAGTGAATAACGTTCCAACTTCGGGGAATCATCCGTCCAGAAGCATTAGCTAACGCTTGAGCTTTAATTGTTGTTCTTGGCTTGTATTCGATGTCAAATCCTGCCAATTCAACTACCCACTTTGCTAGTCTTCCAGACTTGTCTGGTTTCTCCAAAATTTGCTTCAAAGGTTGGTTTGTTAACACAATCACTGGATGACTTTGGAAGTACGGTCTCAATTTCCTTGTGGCATGTACTAGGGCTAAGACCAATTTCTGCACCTCAGAATATCTAATCTCGGGCCCTTGTAGGGCTTTGCTTACAAAATATACTGGTCTTTGTATCATGCCATGCTTCTTTACCAACACAACACTTACTGCTTCATTGCAAAAGGACAAGTAAAGGAACAATATCTCACCTTCCTGTGGAGGAGTTAGAGTTGGCAAATGGCTGATGTGATCTTTTAACTCCTGAAAAGCCTGTTTACATTCTTCATTCCACTCAAACGGACTGGCCTTCCTAAGAATTTTGAAGAATGGCAATGACTTCTGTGCAGATTTCGACAAGAATCGGTTTAGCGCTGCTAATCTTCCCGTTAATCGCTGAACTTCTTTGATATTCTTCGGTTCAGGCATGGTCTTCAAAGCTTCCAATTTATCAGGATTGGCCCTGATACCTTTTTTAGATATCATATAACCCAGGAATTTGCCTGACCTTACTCCAAAAGTGCCCTTTTTTGGGTTCAATTTCATTCCTGTTTGCCTTAAAACTTGACAAACCTCTGCTACATCTTTCAAATATTGGTCAAGAGTCATGCTCTTGATCAATAGATCATCCACATATACTTTCTTAGATTTTCCAATCTGTTGTTTGAAAATGGTATTGACTGCCCTTTGGTAGGTAGCCCCTGCATTCTTTAATCCGAAAGGCATAGACACATAGTAGTAGGAACCAAATTCAGTAATAAAAGCAGTTTTTACAGCATCTACGGGATCCATCATAATCTGATGATATCCCTTATAAGCATCTAAAAAAGCAAAGATTTCATAACCGACTGTAGAATCTACTAGCCTGTCAATTCTAGGGGAAGTATAACTATCTTTAGGACAGGCTTTGTTCAGATCTGTGAAGTCCACACACATTCTCCAACTGCCGTCTGGCTTCTTGACTAGTACTGGATTTGCTAGCCACTCTGGATAGATAACCTCTTTAATCATGTTGGCCTGCAACAATTTTTCCACTTCTTGCTGGATAGCCTATATCCTTTCTGGGGCAAATGATCTCTTCTTTTGTTTCACTGGTTTCCTGGTTGGGTCGATGTTGAGCTTATGGACCGCCAACTCTGTTGACAATCCAGGCATATCACTTGCCTTCCACGCAAACACATCTTGATAATCTTTCAGAGTGCTGATCAGCATCTGCTTCTGTTCAGCCGGTATCCAAGATCCTATGCTGACTGTAGATTCAGGGTCCAGTTCATTTAGCATTATTGATTCCATAGGATCGTTGGACTGCCAACTTTTTTCTTCATCTGAAACCAGGTCTTCCATCGTCACCTGCTGCACTTTCATTTTTCCACTGATCGTGGCTGTGTAGCAATTCTTAGCAGCGTCTACGTCCCCTTTAACAGTAGCTTCTCCATCGAAAGTTGGGAATTTCATGCTGTTGTGTGCGAGCGATACCACTGCCCTTAGATCAATTAGTGCTGGTCTTCCAAGAATCACATTATATGCAGATGGAGCTTTTACCACTACATAATTCACCATCAGAGTCCTGCTCTGTTGCCCTTTGCCAAAAGTTGTCAATAATTTTAACATACCCACAGGATGTATGGGCGGCCCGGTAAAACCGAAAAGAGGAGTTGATACGGGAGTCAACTCCGCATCTGAGAGTTTCATCGCTTGGAACGCACTATAATACAATACGTTTACTGCGCTGCCTGTGTCTACGCAGATCCTTCTGACCAGATTTTTCTGAATAACCGCTTCTATTACCAGTCCTTCGTTACTCACGACGGCCGGTAAGGCATCTCTAGGACCGTACTGAACGGTTCCCATAATTTTCTGCTTTTTCGCTTCCCGGTTCTTTTCTGCGCTGCCCCTTTTATCTTCCTGAGCAGCCTTGTTGCCTTCTCCTGGTCCACCCACAATTGTGTTCACGGTGTTAATTGGGGCGTTTTCTCTATGCCCATCCGCGTCTGGAGATGGATCACTGTTTCTTCTCTGGTTGTACCTGTCATGGCTGTTATTCTGTTTTTTGAATTCTCTCCTTCATCTGGGATTATCTCCTTGTGCTCGATCGATGCACTCATCGATCTTTCCTTCCATTGCTGCTGCGTCGATATCTCTGATCAGATCCCTGCACTGTTCAGAGTCATGTCCAATGTCTTTATGGTACTTGCACCACCTGGTGTGGTCTCTCTTCTCCCTTTGACCCCTCAACGGAGGAGGAGTCTTAGCAATTCCTTTCTTCTCCATAATTGCCAACACTTGGTCTCGAGATCTGTTCAGAGGAATAAGGTATCTGTCCTGCAAAGCACATTTCTTCCCTAATCTTTCAGAGATGGGAGCGGTTACCCTATCCCAAACAGATTTTCTTTTCTTGTCATTCCTATCTTCGCTTTTTCCTTCTTAGCATCCTATGGGATTCCTCCCTCTTGGCTCGTTAGCCTCTACTCATTGACAATGTACGTATGCTATTTCCGGACATTCTTCCATTGTGCTCGGATCTTTCTTTGCTCGGCTTCGCATGCAACCGCCCTTCTCTAAGTCCTGCTATGAAGGATGCTACCAAGAACTTATCATCCAGATCTGCTATCTGGGATGATTCTCCGTTGAATCTCTTGATGAACTGTAATACTGTTTCATCACTTTTTTGCCTAACTGTCAGCAAATAAGTCCGGTTTCTCTGGAAAGGTCTTGCTGCGATGAATGCATGCATGAACTTTCTGGTCAGAGTAGGGAAATCCGGTATAGATCTGGGGTTCAATTTGTTGAACCAATCTCTTGCTTTTCCTGTTAGAAGAGTTGCAAATGCCCTGCATTTCA
Source organism: Gentiana straminea (assembly GCA_036785695.1). Lineage (NCBI taxonomy): Eukaryota > Viridiplantae > Streptophyta > Magnoliopsida > Gentianales > Gentianaceae > Gentiana > Gentiana straminea. The sequence goes on from JAVUPR010000405.1 coordinate 1,297,281, forward strand.
TCTCTTCTGGAGTGTTATACAAATTCATGTGTTGAATGTCTTGATGCATATGGTCGTATGGATCCTTAGTTCCATCATATGCTTGAATTTTTGGAATTTTGAATCGAAGGACATGGGAATGCATCGATGTCCTCGGTGAAAGGAGACACCGGACTGAATTCATCTTGCTTGGGTTTAAGTATGGCATCTAACTCTGCTCTGGCGTTATCACCACCTGGGTGAGTAACTACCACTTGTATGCTGGACTCTGCTTCCTACTTCTCTTTTTTAGCAGTTTGAAGCGGGGTATGTGCTTCAGAAACATCATTATCTTGATTCCTCGCTTTCAAAACGGCCTCAAAGATGGCTTTTATCTCTTCCCCTTTTAGATTGGCGAGGTTTTCTACTAACATTTGTTTAACTGCATCTGGGTTGCTTGTCTGCCCCTCTTCCATCACTTTCTTTCCAGTGTCTTGAACATTTTGATCTGGGCTTTTATCTCCGATCTGATTCTTTTCTTTCTCTTGTTGATTTTGTTGCTTCTTTGAATTTCCTTGGTTTCTTGCCATTTTTTTTTGTTGAATTAATCACTCACTAACTAGAATTTGGCCCTCATTCTAGCGCCAAATGATGTTGTATGGATATGACAGTCGGGTAATTGGGCAATTTTAATTAGGAAAATAATGTAAGAACACGAATGTTTGGGTATAATTTTGGACTGAACTCTTGAGAGAGTTGCCTACGTATCCAATTTAAGTAATAAACTGGAATCAAGTCCCCCTCGTAGTTCAGGGTGTTCTTTATATAGTAGTAGATCGTGATCCTCTTCCTTGCGTAATGGGAAGTTATCACCAGTTATCTCTGTATGTCACTGGTCATGGGGTCTACCCACGTCTACAAACGGTTGAACTGATGCTGACTCGGTCTTCGCTGTACCTAGCCGAGTATTCTGTCCAGTATTCTGCGCAGCCAGTGGTGGAGCCCTGCTCCTCTGACTATTCTGGTCAGCTCTTTCGGTCCTGCCTTGCCAATCCATTATCTTTACTGTCTCACTTTGGGCCTGGCCCAATTATGGATGACCCGGCCCACTGGGCCCACCTATCATCAATATACTTCCATGGATTTGCCAATTTGTTGGTTGAAAATGGTGTTGACTGCCCTTTGGTAGGTAGCCCCTGCATTTTTTAATCCAAAAGGCATAGACACGTAGTAGTAGGAACCAAATTCAGTAATGAAAGCAGTTTTAAGATCTACAGGATCCATCATAATCTGATGATATCCCTTATACGCATCTAGGAAAGCAAAAATTTCATATCCAACAAGTGGAATCCACCGCCTATCAATTCTAGGGGAAGTGTAACTATCCTTAGGACATGCCTTATTTAGATCTGTGAAATCCACGCACATTCTCCAACTGCCATCTGGCTTCTTGACTAGGACTCGGATTTGCCGGCCACTCGGATATATAACCTCTCTAACCATGTTGGCACGCAATGCCTTCTCTACTTCTTGGATGACTCGTATCCTTTACGGGGTGAAAGATCTCTTCTTTTGCTTCACAGGTTTTCTGGTTGGGTCGATGTTGAGCTTGTGGACAGCCAACTATGTTGACAGTCTAGGCATATCACTTGCTTTCCATGAGAACACATATTTGTAATCTTTCAAGATCTTGACTAGCATCTGTTTCTGCTCAGCAGATATCTATGATCCTACACTGACCGTGGATTCAGGGTCAAGTTCATCTAGCATTACCGATTCCACAGGATCGCTGGACTGCCAACTCTTTTCTTCATCTGGAACAAGATCTTCCATTGTCACCTGCCGCACCTTCATCTTTCCACTGATTGTGGCTGTGTAGCAATTTTTCGCAGCATCCACATCCCCTTTAATGGTAGCTTCTCCTTCAAATGTTGGGAATTTCATACTGTTATGTGCCGGTGATACCACTGCCCTGATATCGATCAACGCCGGTCTTCCTAAAATCACATTGTATGCTGATGAAGCTTTTACTACCACATAATTGACCATCAGAGTCCTGCTCAGTGTTCCATGACCGAAAGTTGTTAATAATTTTAGCATGCCCACAGGGTGAATGGGGGGCCCTGTGAATCCAAATAGTGAAGTTGACACAGGAGTCAACTCCGAGTCTGCCAATTTCATTCCTTGGAATGCACTGTAGTACAGCACGTTCACTGCACTGCCAGTATCTACACAGATTCTTCTGAGTAGGTTTTTCTGTATAACCGCTTCTATTACCAGTCCTTCGTTGCTTACGACGGCTGGTAATGCATCTCTTGGACCGTACCGAACGGTTCCCATCACCTTTTGTTTCTTTGCCTCTCCAGCTTTGTCTGCACTGCCACTCTTTTCTTGCTGGACAGCCTTATTAACTTCTCCTGGTCCCCTATTTAGGGCCAAATTATAGTGATTTTTATATATATTTTATGAATCAATTTCCCCCATATATGGATTATTTTCATAGATATCGGGCCTTATAGTCAAATATTGAGTAAATAAGGTTTTTAATGATTAAATATGAAAACGTATCGATTTTTATGTTTATTTGATGTTTTTATATTATTTTGGAAATTATTACGTTTTGGTATGTTTTTGATATTTGTAGATACCCAATTAATGATGGAAAAGATGATCCTAAAAGGCTAAATTCGAGATGGAAGAGGATCAATTAAAGATATGGAAGAATAAAAGAGATAAGGAAAGAAATAAATCGAGATAAAGATGGAAAAATCAAGAAATTCGATTTCAAGTCAATGTGGACGAGCGTCCATCCGGCGTACGAGCGTTCAATAGTGGACGGGCGTTTGGTGTAGTGGACGAGCGTCCTAGAAGAGATTTTACATTCAGAGTCTCCAGACGCAAGCTGAACGAGCGTTGACTCTCCGTCCAAGGCAAATGGACGGGCGTCTATGTATTCAAACGAGCGTCCGCCGCCGCCTTTGCCTAAACCGACTTAATCTTCTATTTAAACAGCCGTCGCCCAACCCTAAGGGCATCAATATTTTTCTTCACATCAAAAAGAGAGCACAGCCGCATCTTGGGAGTTTGAAGGCCGGTCACCCGAGCCTTGTGCTCGGGTGAACCGAGGTTAGATTAGGAGTAGATTATGTAGCTTTTCTTTTCGTTTCCACGGAGTTCAACCATTGTTCAAGACTATGTGAGTTTGATTTTCAATTTATTTAATTCCAGTTTTTCTTCATGATGTTTGATTTAGTTTGTATTTTTCTATGCGTTCTTTGATGCCATGGGAATAGATCGAAAGATTAGTTCTTTATTGATGTTTATAATACGGAAGTTGCATAAACGCTAGATCACCATAGAAAGATAGGATTTTTAATCATTAATTATGTGACAAATTAATTGGTTAATTATCTAGGTTGTTAGATTCTAAAATACGAGAGTTAATTGAATCTACACCCGAGTTTTGTTTGGTAAATCAGTCTCAACAATCGAAAGAGGGAGATAGATAATTGAATTCACTACGAAAGTAGGCTTTCATAGCTTGAGAGATAAGTTCACTAAGAGATTAGGGATTTGTGTCTCGTGAAAGGGTGAAACCACAAACCGAATTAGAATCATGAGATTAACTAGAATTGAAATCACTTAGGTTTGTACTTTGGTTGTTCCCATGTTTCTTAGGTTAGATTTATTCTCTTGTTCTTTACGTTTTTATGTTTGCTTTTCGTTTATTCGTTTTTGTTGAGTAGCAATTGGGAGGATTACTAGGATTAGATTCTACATACCTTTTCCCTGTGGATCGACCCCTTACTCATTACGCTTTACTAGCAACAACCCGATGTTTTGGTCGGTTAGGAGTTAGTTTTGCATATAGGTTAGGGTTTATAAATTGTCTTTTGTTATTGATGCAAAATCTCCCCAACAAAAGTGGCGCCGTTGCCGGGGAATAGGTGTCATGTTGAATCTAGTTTTGTTAGTTCTCGATTTTGTTACGTTTTATTTTTGTTTTTAATAAAAGTAGCGTATACCAAGTTGAGAGTTTTTATTTTGCCGTGTTTCGATGACCGTTAGGTTAAGAATGTGCAAAAGTTTTTTACTCAACTTGTTTTACGTGAAGTTTATATGTTTATGTGTTACCTAGTCTAACCCCCGTGCTTAATTTGATAAGGCCGCCGTGTCTTTGTGATACGTGTTGCTGTGTTGTGTTCATAAATATTTAAGGTTTTGCTGTGTTTTTCCTGCTGTCTGTGCATTCTCGTTGTATGGACGAGCGTTCAAGTTAGTGAACGCCCGTCCAGTTCTTTAGCTGCAGGTAAACGAGCGTTTGAAAGTATTGGACGTTCGTCCGTTCAAATATTTTCGACTCTGTTCTGGTTTAAAGGACCAGACGAGCGTCTATACTTTCTGAACGCCCGTCTGGAGGTTTTCAAGAGCAAACGAGCGTTTGAAAAGATGAACGTTCGTCCAGTTCTGAACGCTAAGTGAACGTTCGTCCGGGTTCAGTCCAGGTTCTGGTTTTTCTTGATTTTATTTTTAATGCTTTTATTTGATGTGGATTTTTCATTAGAGCTTCGTGGTCGATTAGTTTTACGTAGATGTCCTGAACTTATATGTTTTTACCTTTCCATCTATGAATCCATGTTAGATAATTGATCAATTCCTTGTATAGGATTCATCTAGGCATGTTATAGTCACTGTCGGTTTTCGTACGCTATAACTGTTCTTATCATTGTTAGTGTAGCTAATGTCGGTTCTCGTATGCTACATACCGTTGTGATGAATCTTGTTAGCTTTTGAGACTTACGTGCTTCCTTTTTTGAGGAATTATTATAACTCATTTGGGTAGCTACTGTCGGTTTTCCGTATGCTACAACTCGGACCATATGAGTTATATCTTTTTAGTATAGACAACTGTTGGTTTCCATAAGTCTATCACTTTAGATAAGTCTTAAGGCGCGTCGGCACTAGTGACAGCACTGTCGTTTATCGTAACCTGTCATTATGTGGTAGACGTTTATATATATGTCATGTTGCAAATTAGGAGGCTAATTTTCTTTCTTTTATTTTCTTTTATTTTTGCATATCATATAGATGCATTTCATTTAGTTGCATTTCATCTAGTTGCATTGTTTTTCTATTTTTCTTTTAGTTTTCTTAAGTGTGGTCACTGTCGGTTTCCGTAACACCACATCGTTTATTTTTTTTCTTTTATTTTTTCTTTTTGAGTGTAGTTAACTGTCGGTTTCCGTAATACTACCTCGTTTTTATTTATTTATTTTAATTTTTAGGATTTGTCATGTAGGCTGCATTGTAGTACATTTTCATGTAGTTGCACCTAGCCACGAGTTTGTGATATTTTCATGTATATGTGTCCATCTTTATGTGAGCATAATTTGAATATCTCTATGATCCTTTTTCTCCATGTGCTTTATTTGTATAAGTCTAATCTTTTCCCCGTAGACTCTTTTTGCACTGATCAAGTATGCAGGATATTTTCTTCCTAGCTATTGTGCACTTTCACGATGAATTCAGTTGTCCTGTGATGCTCCACAGTCTACTGAGCTATGCAAGCAATCCTGGTTCTTGTTGGTTCCTCCAGAATTGCCAGCATCCAATCAGCTAAGTACTCTTACCTTTTCTTTATTTCTGTACAACTTGAGGACAAGTTGCAATCTAAGTGTGGGGGAAGGGATAGATGATTTATGTGTCTACTTTCGTTTGCTCATATTTTTAGTATTTCTATGAAAAGTGCTTAATTTTAAAATTTTTGTTATATCCCGAGTAGACAAAGGCATATCTTTGCTTGAGTTTATATCATTTTTGCTATATTCTGTATATTTAGTAATTTTAGTTGTTTCACCCGATACTCTTTTTCACATGCCATAGTAAATGATGAACTAAATGTTGAAAGCCTACCCCATTTTAGTTGGAGATTTTTGATGATTATAGCATGTTTCTTTGCTTATGTACAATTCTTGAAAAGTTTAGTAGTTTGTATTCTAGGATTAAAGTATGACATACTGTGAATATCTGTAAGTTTGAATGTGATAAGTGAAACGTGATTAAGTCTTTGCAATAGTAATAAATTGTTTACTTGAGGTGTTATGCTCAGTGGTATGTGCTACTAGAAAATAATCTTTTCCACTGCCAGCCAGAAATCTCTAAGTAAACATAATTGTAATTGTGTGTGTCGGAAGCTGGTTTATGATTTGGGTGAGGTAGGGTGTACCACGTATGTCCTATTCCACTATGATGACCAAAAGCTCACGACAGTCAGTTTATAGCTGCCTTATGATTGGAGTAAGGTAGGGGATTATCTTGAAATGTCCTATTCTGCTATGAGGGCAAAAGCTTATTCTGATGTGTGTTAGAAAATTGACAAAAAGTGAAAATATTGAAATATATTATTATGAATAAGTAAGGGCGTAGTTATCGTTAATCTTATCCCCAGTATAAACTGAAAGATATGTTGTAGGGATTATCCTCTGAGTCTGTCAGAAATGTTTTAGATATTCTCTACTATTTCTTTTTGGGATATGTATGTCTTGTAAAGTGCCTGTTATAGTTTTTTGAATATTTCTAACTTAGATGGGAAACCGGGCTAGTTTTGGTTTGAATAACTTTCAAATTGTGGAACTTAGTGGAAGTTTATTATGGCTATGCACACACTCACGCGGGTGAACTTCTAAGTTAATAAATATGCTTCATATTTGCATAGATGTTTATTTATCTCGAGTTGGTTTTGTTTTGTTTTGCTCGGGGACGAGCAAAAAGATAAGTGTGGGGGTGTTGTTTAGGGCCAAATTATAGTGATTTTCATATATATTTTATGAATCAATTTCCCCCATATATGGATTATTTTCATAGATATCGGGCCTTATAGTCAAATATTGAGTAAATAAGGTTTTTAATGATTAAATATGAAAACGTATCGATTTTTATGTTTATTTGATGTTTTTATATTATTTTGGAAATTATTACGTTTTGGTATGTTTTTGATATTTGTAGATACCCAATTAATGATGGAAAAGATGATCCTAAAAGGCTAAATTCGAGATGGAAGAGGATCAATTAAAGATATGGAAGAATAAAAGAGATAAGGAAAGAAATAAATCGAGATAAAGATGGAAAAATCAAGAAATTCGATTTCAAGTCAATGTGGACGAGCGTCCATCTGAAGCAGACGAGCGTTCAATAGTGGACAGGCGTTTGGTGTAGTGGACGAGCGTCCTAGAAGAGATTTTACATTCAGAGTCTCCAGACGCAAGCTGAACGAGCGTTGACTCTCCGTCCAAGGCAAATGGACGGGCGTCCATGTATTCAAACGAGCGTCCGCCGCCGCCTTTGCCTAAACCGACTTAATCTTCTATTTAAACAGCCGTCGCCCAACCCTAAGGGCATCAATATTTTTCTTCACATCAAAAAGAGAGCACACCGCATCTTGGGAGTTTGAAGGCCGGTCACCCGAGCCTTGTGCTCGGGTGAACCGAGGTTAGATTAGGAGTAGATTATGTAACTTTTCTTTTCGTTTCCACGGAGTTCAACCATTGTTCAAGACTATGTGAGTTTGATTTTCAATTTATTTAATTCCAGTTTTTCTTCATGATGTTTGATTTAGTTTGTATTTTTCTATGCGTTCTTTGATGCCATGGGAATAGATCGAAAGATTAGTTCTTTATTGATGTTTATAATACGGAAGTTGCATAAACGCTAGATCACCATAGAAAGATAGGATTTTTAATCATTAATTATGTGACAAATTAATTGGTTAATTATCTAGGTTGTTAGATTCTAAAATACGAGAGTTAATTGAATCTACACCCGAGTTTTGTTTGGTAAATCAGTCTCAACAATCGAAAGAGGGGAGATAGATAATTGAATTCACTACGAAAGTAGGCTTTCATAGCTTGAGAGATAAGTTCACTAAGAGATTAGGGATTTGTGTCTCGTGAAAGGGTGAAACCACAAACTGAATTAGAATCATGAGATTAACTAGAATTGAAATCACTTAGGTTTGTACTTTGGTTGTTCCCATGTTTCTTAGGTTAGATTTATTCTCATTGTTCTTTACGTTTTTATGTTTGCTTTTCGTTTATTCGTTTTTGTTGAGTAGCAATTGGGAGGATTACTAGGATTAGATTCTACATACCTTTTCCCCGTGGATCGACCCCTTACTCATTACGCTTTACTAGCAACAACCCGATGTTTTGGTCGGTTAGGAGTTAGTTTTGCATATAGGTTAGGGTTTATAAATTTTCTTTTGTTATTGATGCAAAATCTCCCCAACATCCCCCAACAATCGTATTCACTGTGTTGATTGGGGCATTCTCTCTATGCCCATCAGCGTCCGGAGACGGATTTCTGTGTCTTTTTTTATTATACCTGTCATGATTGTTGTGGAATTTTTTAAATTCCCTTCTTCCTCTGGGGTTATCACCCTGCGTTCGATCGATGCATTCATCAATCTTTCCTTCCATAGCTGCCGCATCTATATCTCTGATCAGGTCCCTGCACTTTTTAGAGTCATGTCCGATGTCCTTATGATATTTGCACCATCTGGTGTGGTCTCTTTTTTCCCTTGGACCCTTCAGGGGAGGAGGTGTCCTGGCAATTCCTTTTTTCTCCATTATTGCCAGAACTTGATCACGGGATCTGTTTAGAGGAATAAGGTCTCTGTCCTGCAAAGCACCTTTCTTCCCCAATCTATCAAAAATGGGAGCGGTTACCCTGTCCCAGACTGGTTTTCTTTTTTTGTCAGATTTATCATCGGTTTTTTTCCTCTTTTAGAATCCCTGTGGGATTCCTCTCTCTTGGCTCTGTTGGCTTCATCGCCTTGGCAATGTCTGTATGCAATTTCTAGACATTCCTCCTTCGTGCTTGGATTTTTACTGCTTAACTTTGCATGTAACCGTCCTTCCCTCAGACCTGCCACGAAGGATGCTACCAAGAATTTGTCATCCAGATCCGCTATCTGGGATGATTCTCCATTGAACCTTTTGATGAATTGTAGCACTGTTTCCTCACTCTTTTGTCAAATAGTCAGGAAGTATGTTCGGTTTCTCTAGAAAGGTCTTGCCGCAATAAATGCATGCATGAATTTTCTGGTCGGGGTGGGGAAATCTGTTATCGATCTGGGGCTCAATTTGTTGAACCAATCCCTTGCCTTTCCTATGAGAAGAGTTGCCATGCCCTGCATTTCATCTCTTCTGGTGCATTATACAAATTCATATGCTGGATGTACTGATGCATATGATCGTATGGATCCTTGGTACCATCATATGACTGGATCTTATCAATTGGCTAATGCTTCTGGACGGACGATTCCCCGAAGTTGGAACGCTATTCACTTAAGGAAATATTATCCTTAAAAGATCCAGGATACATGGAAAGCGGCGTGATATTCAATATTGTCCTAGGCATATTTCTTGGCTCGTCTGCTCTTTGTCAACTCTGAATGGATCGAATCTCTGAAGTATTCTGATCAACCTGCGAAAAGACAAAATAAAACAAAGAAAAGGTTAGCAACTTCCGCTTCAGCTGGGTGTGATCCCAACTGTTGCGGACCTACTAACTAAAATCAACAGGGAATAACACAGAATAACATATGCATGGTTGATACAGAACGACTCAAGACTCAGAGAATTACCTTCGGGAAACCGGCCCGGAATTTTTTCTTTCTGGCAGTTTAACATATGCAGGGTTGATACGACTCAAGACTCAAAATAAAATAAAATAAAAGAAAAACGACTTCTTAATCAGAATTAAAACGTTTATATTTAAAATTTGGCCATTGTCCCCGGCAACGGCACCAAAAATCTTGATCGCGTGTAAGTCACTAACGTCGATATTACAAGCAAGAATACTAGGTACATCGCAATATAGTAAATGGGATTCAAGGTCGATCCCACAGAGACAATGCAACTTATAAGTATAAACGATTCTAACCTAATTAAGAAGCAACATAGAGGCGGTCACTGACCAACAATAACATAAAAGAAAACAAACATGGTATACCTCTCCCTCTCCTCACCGATCTACTAACTTGGATTAGTTAATCGTTATGTTTACTTCCCCACATAATTTCCTTACATTAATCGTGAGCTTTTAATGATTATTATCATATTTATCAGCTACGGGTGCAATTCCTAACCCTATCTACTCCGACAATGGCAGCAGACAATCTATACACAAGCTACCCTCCTTAATTGGTCCGTAATAGCCCATAGGCATAAAGAACTAGAATTGCCGATATTGAGTGCTAACTCATACCGCTAACCCGCCTAGACAGTTGTCGACATTGACCAGCACGTTCCTAGGGTCCATTCAAGACAATGTCCTAATTAACACTTCACTTGTGGTCCTTCATGTTAATTTACGAATTATGAATATTAGATTGGCCAGACCTACTTCTCGTTTTAATTATTCCTTCCGATCAACGTAGCTGTAGTGAATCCCAGTTTAGATTTTCTAAAATATGCCTCGGTAAACCGGAATAGACTGCCGGTTTATCGGGGGAGGCTTTACCTAATTTATGGATCTACATTGCTCAATACGATTAAAATAAGTAAATTATGGGGTTGTTAAACATGCAGATTAACTAAAGCATATAAATACGAACAGATCTACCATATTGAAGACAAAAAGGAACGTTCAAAGCTTCATACCTTCAACAATGGAGATCTAGCTCGATCTACTCAAGCTAGAGATGATGGAAGAAGGGAGGAAACCGAAAATAACTCTCCAAAGGTCAAGAAAACTTTATTCCATAATAATATTTGTAATGTAATATATAAAATTGAAGATTGTATTAAGCATATGAAAACTCTCGGTATATGCGGCTTTATATAGATACAATGGCCGACTTAAGACTCTCTAAAACCCTAACCGGCTTAGATAATGCGGCAGAATTAATTTTGTGTTCCACAAGACTCCGGTTTACCGGGCCTTCTTTTCTCCTTTTTCTTCAGCAGGCTTCTTCTTGGACTTCAATCACTTGGCCCAATGTACTTCTTTTGGTCCAGATCCGTTCTCCAATGCTCTAGTTTCGGTACATCCTATTAAACATGCAAAACAGTACCAAAACATCGGGAAAATAGCATAGATGCAGAATTGCGATCCTGGAAACACTCACATAGCATTTAAAATATATTCCACATAATAACAAACCTATCTATCCTCTCTTAGGCAGAATTCGGGGTGAATATAGGTATGATTATTGGTACCATTTATAGCGTTATCAGCACACACACACACACTTGATAGAAACCGAAAGGGTATATTGAGTGTGGGAGAGGGGTAGAAGAATCGGAAGGTAAAACCGACCTTAAGTGGAATTCAGTTTCTTATCTGAGGGTAGTTTCGGCTTGTGTTCAAGTGCATATCATGTCGAATAATTAGATTTAGGGTACCTAAGTCAAGGAGGAAGCATAGAGTGATCTCATTCATTCGAAAGAAGTGGGATTGCTAGTCGAGGAACACACCGGTTCACACTCTTAAACATCTTAGGAAAGAAGGTAGGTAGCCAACCCTATCATAGTCAAGAAAGTCCATTGGATCAAAGCATTGTCTTGGTTAGTTCCATTTTTCAGTCGAGTTTAGTTATAGTAAGTACCAATTAACGTTTGCAAAAATTGCGACTTAGATCGAAAATATGAACTAATCGGTGGTTAACCAATGCACTCCTTGTGGGATACGACCTTGACTCACCAACTAGGCTACAGTTGACCCGGTACACTGCCGGTTAGACTGAACACCCAGTAACACGTCAAGTTTTTGGCACCGTTTGCCGGGGAGTGTAACGGTTAATACTTATATTAGCTTAAGATTTTCGAGCAAAGGTCAAGTCTTTTTCTAATTTTATTTCTATTTATTTCTTTGGTACTTATCACTTGGTAAGTTACCAGGTGTGTTTGATCATTTTCTTGTTGTTTCACTTTTGTAGTTGATGACTCGGTCCCGAACCGGTAAAGCTCCACTTACCCCATATTGATCGGACATTAACACGTACGAAAGACAGTTGAGAGCTGAACATAGAGTTGGTCAGTCTAGTGGAGAAGTACTTGGTGAAGAATCATCTCGATACTCATCGACTCGAGAAGAGAAGGCGGAGAATAATGAGAATGCACATATTGAACCTCAACTGGAAGACCCAAACCCCCGACAAAATCCAAATAACCAAGGCCAAAACAACCAGAACCACCAAAACCAAAACCACAATCAAAACCGCAACCTAAACAACCAACCTTTGAGACCCATTTGTGATCAACCTTTGAGAAAGAATGCACCTAATGATCCTATCAGGTTACCCAATGATGGGGCGAATAATTTTGAAGTGAAAGGGCATCTTTTCGGATTGATTGATACCAAATGCCAATTTGCAGGAGAAGATTTTGAGGATCCACACTATCACCTCTATTCTTTTGAGCAACTTTGCAACACAGCTAAGAGTCATGGGATTCAGAAGGAATTAACAAGATTGTCTATGTATCCGTATTCTTTGATAGGGAAAGCCAAGGAATTGTTTTTATCCTTGCCCCCCACTCATTAACTACATGGGATAAGGTGCAAAATGAATTTTTAAAGCAATATTTTACACCTGGAAGGAATTTAAAGTTGAAGGTTGCAATAGCAAATTTTGCAGAAGGCCCCGATGAAACTTTAGGGAGTTCATGAGAAAGATTCAAAAAATTGTTGAAGGCTTTCCCCGATCATGGTTACCCATTCGACACGCAAATCCAACTTTTCTGTAGACAATTGAGGACAGAGTAGCGATCTAATATTGACCACGCATGTGGAGGATGTCTAATGTCGCGCAATGCTCAAGAAGTCTATGACGCTATAGAGAGAATTTCAACAAATTATCGGATGTATGAAGCCGGAGCTAGCACAAGGAATGTTAGTTTTACAGAAGGATCAAAGGACAATTCAGAGCTTTTAGAGAAGATAGATAAGTTGTCAAAGAAGTTTGATAATTTTCAGTCAAGCAAGAGGCTGGAAGGAAATTTTTTGATTGAGAGCAAGAAAGATAATGCTTATGGTAATGATGAGGAGCTATCTTTTGAGATGGAAGAGCCCGGTGATTTACAAGCAGAGGAAGTAAGCTTTATGCAACAACACCGGAATTTAAACAATGCATATTCTAGCTCTTTCGATGCCATTAAGAGAGATCATCCAAATTATCGTTGGAATGAGAACTCATACAAGAAAGGACAACCACCATTTTCCCCACAACCACGAACTTCCTACAATTTCAACATGTCCTACCAAAGCCACCAAGGAAATGCTTCAACTCAATCACCAAACACTCATTCTTACCCTCAACCCACCATACAGACTATCCCAACAAGCGAGAGTTCGAACCAAGCACGAGAGGATAGATGGGACAACACTCTGGACAAACTCATGGGAGTCGTTGCCACTCAAGCCAAGAATATGGAAAGTGTGATGACTTTGATTAGTGTAGTCAACAAGGATATGGGAGTATTGAAAACAGCTATGAGTGGTCATGATGTGAGAATGAAGATGATAGAAGCATCTATGAGGAATGTGGAAGAACACATGAGTAGAGATGGTGAGAGGAGAACTAGTAGACCTCCGGGGGGACTACCAAGTAACACCGAAAGGCATCATAAGGAAGTCAACGTTATATGTACTCGCAGTGGAAGGACTTATGGTGGTGGTGATTATTTTCGAGTTGGACGAAGTGAAGTTGAAGAAGATTTAGATAAGCCATTCTATGATGCACCGGAAATGGAAGGAGAGGAGAGTGAATATGAAAGGAGAGCAGAACATGAAGAAGAAGAATCTATGATCTTTGAATTTTTGAGTCAGGAAAGGCATGTGAATGCTGACAGTGATGATGAAGAAGGTATGAATGAAGCGAGAACTTGGATAAGTTTGAAGAATCCCCGTTTAAGTGATGCACGGACGTTGGTTGAGGGATGTCATATAAGGAATGAAGAAAAACCTGAGAAACCGGCGCACGCCGAGTTGGAAACATCACAGAATTCATTGGAAGAGAGAGTTTCGGTGTTTCCACCGGTGGCCGCCGAGGGAATGCCTGAGAAATCGGTGCATGCCGAAAAAGGAAAGTTTACTCTTTTGAGAGGCCCGAGACCAAACAACATGGGGATGATTCATGGAGACCACTTGATGCATAGATATTTGAAGAAGCTCGCCCATCATCATCCAAGGGCAAAGGTAAGGAAGGTATGAACTCCAATCCTAATCTTATTGATCTTGAATCATTACCTTACCCACCTAAGGAACAAGTTAAAAAGATGCAGGTAGATAAAAAGTATGCACAGTTCCTCAAGACTTTTAGCCATCTTACGGTTAACATTCATGTTATAGAAGCTTTAGTGAGTATGTCTGTTTATGGGAAGTTTCTCAAAGACATTCTTTCTAATAAAAAGTGTCTTAAAGAATATGAGAATGTGATTTTAAATGAAGAATGCTCCACCGTGTTACAACATAAGCTACACCCTAAACGAGAAGACCCCGGGAGTTTCACTATCCCTTGTGAGATTGGAGGCTTTATGTTTAAGAGGGTGTTGTGTGATCTTGGTGCAAGCATTAATCTGATGTCTTATGAGGATTATGTCAAGTTAGGAATTGGTCAACTTAAGAATACGGAGATGACTCTCCAACTTGCAGATAGGTCTATTAAACATCCAAAAGGAGTCATCGAAGACATATTAGTCAAAGTTGATAAATTCTACTTCCCCGTGGACTTTGTAGTGATGAAAATGGAGTCTGGCTATTCTACACCCCTTATTTTGGGTCGACCTTTCTTAGCCACAGCTAGAACCCTAATTGATGTCCAGTGAGGTGAAACGATTTTGAGAGTAAATGAGGATGCAGTAACATTCAATGTTTTTAAGGCTATGAAGCACCCATATACTTTGCATGATTCTTGTTCTTTTGTTGAAACTATGTCTCCTATGTCTTTGGAGGATACTAGCGTGCAGGAATTCGAGGACAAATTAGAGGAATGCCTGTCGTGTTCCATTTATGAAGAAGAGGAGGAAGATGATGAGATGCGTGAGGAATTATTTTATTTGACTGCAAGAGGAGAATTTGTTAAGCAGCCTTGGCATAAGTTTTTGGAGTTGGAACTCACAGGGCCCGTACTAAAGCCCTCAATCATTGAACCATCGAGAGATCTCGAGTTGAAACCACTTCCTCTAATCTTAAATATGCACTTCTTGAAGATGATAAGTTACTTCCTGTTATTATTTCTTCGTCACTAACCATCTTGCAGGAAGATAAGTTGTTGAGAATGCTCAGATTTCATAAGAAAGCGTTTGGATGGAGTATTGCAGACGTACAAGCCATCAGTCCCGAGATTTGTGTACATAAGATCATACTCAATGATGATGCGAAACCATATATCCAACCACAACGCCGACTAAATCCACATATGCAAGAAGTTGTCAAGAATGAAGTGATTAAGCTTTTAGAGATGGGTATTATTTTTCCATTCTCAGACAGTGAATGGGTGAGTCCAACGCAAGTGGTACCGAAGAAGGGAGGTTTTACAGTGAAGGAGAACGACAAATATGAGTTGATCCCGACAAGAGAAGTGACTGGATACCGCATGTGCATTGACTTTCGAAAACATAAAGACAATACTAAGAAAGACCACTACCCGCTCCCATTTATAGTGCAAATGTTGGAACGATTGAGCAGGCACAAATTTTACTATTTTCTAGATGGTTATTAGGGGTACCTACGAATATTCATTGCGGTGGGAGATCGGGAGAAGACAACTTTCACTTGCCCCTATGGCACCTTTGCTTACAAACGCATGACATTTGGTTTATGCAACGCCCCTGGCACGTTCCAGAGATGTATGACAGCTATTTTCTCTGATATGGTAGAGAAACTTCTAGAGATATTCATGGATGATTTCAGTATATTTGGAGATTCTTTTAATGAGTGTCTGAGTCATTTGGAGAAGGTTTTGCAAAGATGTGAGGACACCAACTTAGTTTTGAACTGGGAAAAATGCCATTTGAAGGTGTCAGATGGTATCGTGTTGGGTCACAAAATTTCTGAAGAAGGGATGGAAGTTGATAAAGCTAAAATTGAAGTGATTGAAAAGCTACCACCACTAGTTAATTTGAAGACGTTAAGAGGATTTCTTGGACATGCAGGTTTTTATAGACGCTTCATTGCGGACTTTTCAAAAATAGCCAAGCCTCTTAGCCATTTGTTAGAGAAGGATATACATTTTGTGTTTGATAGCAAGTGCATGGAAGCTTTTGAAACATTAAAGAAAAAGTTGATAAGTGCACATGTCTTGGTTGCACCGGATTGGTCCATGACATTTGAACTGATGTGCGATGCAAGCGATTTAACAGTTGGAGCGGTACTAGGGCAACGCCATGAAAGATTTTAAAGGCAATCTACTATGTCTCACACACCTTGAATTCAGCACAAGTGAATTATGCCATAACTGAGAAGGAGCTACTAGCAATAGTGTTTTCTCTGAACAAGTTTCGATCCTATCTAGTAGGCTCCAAGGTGATTGTATATACAAACAATGCAGCGTTGAAGTATTTGCTAAGCAAGAAGGATGCGAAGCCATGACTTTTGAGATGGATTTTGTTGCTGCAAGAATTTGATATCACTATTGTGGACAAGAAAGGCAGTGAGAATGTAGTGGCAGATCATCTGAGCAGATTGGAGCACACTGAAGAAGAAAGGAAGCTGAGAGAGATACAGGACACCTTCCCGGATGAGCAGCTTATGGGTTTGACGCTCCACTGACATTGCAGCTTCTTGATACTAAACCAAAGCCAAAAGAAAATTCGCCGTGGTTAGGTAACATCGTGAATTATTTTTCTTGCGGATATATTCCCCCTTCCTGGACATGGCAGAAGAAGAAAAAATTCTTCCATGACTTAAAATTCTACTATTGGGAGAAACCGGATTTATTTCGAAGATGTGCCGATGGCATAATAAGAAGATGTGTCCCCGATAGTGAAATTTCCAGTATATTATCCTTTTGCCATGGAAAAGAAGTTGGTGGACACCATGGAGGATGGAAAATGGCATACAAAGTTTTGCAATGTGGCTTTTATTGGCCATCTATTTATAAAGATGCACACTATTTTGCTAAGTCTTGTGAATCACGTCAGAAGTGGGGAAATGTCTCCAAGAGACATGGAATGCACTTACAACCTATCTTGGAATGTGAACTGTTTGATGTTTGGGGTATAGATTTCATGGGGCCATTTCCCAACTCCTTTGGTAATCAATTCATTCTAGTGATGGTCGATTATGTTTCAAAATGGGTTGAAGCCCAAGCCCTTCCCACCAATGATGCCGAGTGGTGATGAAGTTCCTTAAAAAGAACATCTCCACAAGATTTGGTACTGCTCGGGCGATCATTAGTGATCGAGGCTCTCACTTTTGTAATCGACCATTTACTAAGCTTATGGAGAAGTATGACGTGAAGCATAAGATTGGATCACATTACCATCCACAGACTAGTGGTCAGGTGGAGGTATCAAACCGAGAGGTAAATAGGATTATTGAAAAGACGGTTGATACCAACACAAAGACATGGCCAGTGAGGCTGGATGATGCATTGTGGGCATATCGCACAGCTTATAAAACACCAATTGGTTGTTCCCCCTATGGACTAGTCTTTGGAAAGTCATGTCACCTTCCCGTTAAGTTGGAACATCAAGCATACTGGGCTATTAAATTCCTCAACTTTGATCCAACAAGTGTGGGAGAGCATCGGTTGCTCCAACTCAACGCCCTGGAAGAATTTCGTTTAGATTCCTACGAGAACTCTCACATCTATGAGGAACGCACGAAGACCTTTCATGATAAGAAAATCTTCCGTCGTGAGTTCCATGTGGGTGATAGAGTACTCTTGTACAATTCACGTTTGAAGCTTTTTCCAGGTAAGCTACAGTCTAGGTGGCGAGGACCATACACCGTTGTGAAAGCACATGCATCAGGGGTTGTAGAGTTGACAGATGGTGAGACGTCGTTCTTAGCAAACGGGCATCGAGTGATGCTTTTTGTAGAAGAGGAAGGCATTCCAAACAACAAGGAGGTCTTGTACCTCTTTGACCCTGATCAAGACCGAAGCAGTGCAAAGTCTAGCTATAGACTATAAATTTAGCACTTTTGGGTTCTATCTTTCCTTTTACTTCTTAAGCGTCATCTTTTGGCGGGATTTTGTGCTTATTTGCTACATGCTTATATGAGTAATTGTTAGTGGTATCCGGGCACGATAATCTGTATAATTTCCATAAATTCTACCGTATAATCCCGTCGAGCAAACGACGTTAAACAAGAGCGCTACCGGGAGGCAACCCGTAATTAATAACTTTTGAACCAATAACATGTTTAGGAAGAGTTTTGATTAGATAGAGTGAGAATTTAAGAGAAAGAGTCAACTTATGGGAAATCAGAGAGTTTCGGCGTTTCAGGCTGAACACAAAGGGTGGATTCGGTGCATGCCGAATATGATGCAAATTTTCATCTTGGTTCAGAGAGTTTCGGCGTTCCGAACCAAACGCCGGTAACCTTTTCAGCGTACGCCGACTGTGGCAGTTTGAATTTTAAGACGGTTTTCAGCTTTTCCCTCGCGCCTATTAACTCCTACCCATCAGTTTTCACACCCTAAAATCATAACTTTTCACCCACTGACACCCTTTCAACTCCATAACTCACTCTTAAACCCATTTCCTTCTCCTTATTTCATTCTCATCACCACCACACCAAGGATTTCTTCAATTAGTGCAATTGGACAACTCTAACTGCAAGAAATTTCTCTATGGTGTGCAACCCAACTTCCGGCCATCTCCATCTTTTCCGGCGGTCTAAGACAACAAAGGTAAGATCTTTGATGTTTATCTCAAGATTTTTCTTTCAATTTTCAATTCTAATTCTCTTTCAAGTAATTCTTGAGTTCAAAGTTGGTTTATATGTCTAAAAGGTGTTGTCTTGCACCACCAACCACGTGTAGCCATGGATAATCCTAGGAGTCAACCCGAGGCTAGGAAGAAACGTAAAGCCGGTCGTGTGAAGTCACCCACTCCTTTGTCCACCGTAATCATTGTCTTACCCAATCATGTCCTAACCAAGGTTGAGAAAGCCTGCAAGTTTTCTAATTTTGCACCTGCCAATGCAACTAAGGCCTTTCGAACCTATTTTCGTGATCGTTCATTCATGACAGAAAGAGCCATTGATTTCAACGCAGTTAGTCAGAAGGTCAAGGATATCATTGCAAGAAACCACTAGGAAAACTTAGCCATTGAACGTACCGAGCATTTTAATTCTACTTTGGTTGCTGAATTTTATGCTATGCTTTCCATCATCGTAGTTGATGAGGATCCTGACGTAGGTTTTGTATCTGTTAGAGGTGCCGATATCCCTTTTTCACCGGAAGCCATTAATTCTTTCTTTGGTTTACCTCCATCACCTGATACACCTTCGTACGAGCAAGTTTGGGAACTTGATCCGGGCACTAAGACATTTGAGAAAGCCAAAGAGGCAAGACATTTCCTTTGTCCCTCTGGTTCTTGGGTGCAAGGTAGTTTTAATTTTGGTAATGCTTCTAAGGATGTGAAGGTCATGAAACATTTCTTAACCTTTAATGTTCAACCATCCAGCCATGTTCATGCTTTCAATGCGCCGATGCATGTCTTACCTATGCCATTTTTAATAACATGTTGTCAACGTTGGTGAGATAATCTTTAAGAAAATCTTCGACTTTGCTCATCAACAGAATGAGGCTAGACTTGCTCCATTTCCTCATCTCTACCCTTTGTACTAATCAGCATGTTCTTGAGTTTCCCGGTGATGTGTTGATGCCACCTTGCCACATTAAGATTGGTCCCAATATCAAGGATACCCCTGAGCCTGAAAGTGAGCCCACCGGAGCCATTCCCACCGACCCTTCGGCACTCATGGGTGATTCGTCTATGATGGGTATGCTCCACCACCTAGATTCTGAGATAGCAATTCTTTGAGGTGGTCGAGTAGCTATGAATGCTAATCAGACTCAGTTAGTAGAAAGAAACCTTTTGTGGGCAAATGACATTCGATCTGGCCTTCGTAGTCAGCAAGCTTTTCTTTTCGCTATGTGCTCAAACCCTAGGCTTCGTCCAGAGAATTTTCCCTCATGTCAAGAGTTGCCTTATACCCTACCTCCTTGGGTTCCAGCTATACCTATCCATACCCCACACACCTGGTCTACCCCTGCTACAAACCCTTTTGGTGGTGCGTTTGATTTTACCGCTACAGGTACAAGCTCTGAGCCACTCTAGGCACCGTTTGGCACAGGACCATTGAGTGTGGGATTTTCAAGAATGAGTTTGGATAGCACTGTAGTCACATATGTCGGTGGTGCACGAAGCGGTATGGACCCCTTGACATCTACTGCTGCTGAATACGTGGGAGCTAATCTTGGTGATGTTACAAATCTGGGGATGAGCCCGAATTCTTTTGCTGCCATGATGGCTAAGGGCATGGAGGATGATGATGATAGCTCTTTTGATCCATTTGTTGACTCTTGAGTGATTTGTGAGGATTTGTCAAAACTATTTCTATGTTTGTTATTTGGTTGCCTAGTTTGGCACTAAAACTATTTCTTTTTATTTTATTTCGTGGAGTTATTTGTAAGACCTTATGACGTGCTCTTGTATAATATTTTACGGTGGGAATGATTAGTTGTTTGTTTTGAGATTTGTTTGAGATCTTTGATTGCCATACTTGTGCTTAGCTCCTTGCTTAGTGTTTGGTAATTTTAGATACATGAGATGCACAAATTTACACCTTTTGAAGGTAGTGCAGAGACTTTCGGCACACGCAGATTTTCTGAATCAAGAAGGTCGGTGTACGCCAATTTTTTCCGACATGACCTAACACATCACACTTTTCTGCACCATTCAGAATTTGTTCAGGAATCTAGGGCACATACTACTTTTTTACCGGGGCACGCCTAGAAAACCGGCGTACGCTGAATCTTCCTAGGGGCAGTATTTTCAACCTTTTTATCAGCCTTTTCCCATCATAACTCTATTAAAACCCTATTTGCCCATCATTCATCTACCACCCTACTCACTAGAATCCAATTTTCTCTTCTCCCCATTCCTTTCTTCTCCATCATGTCTACTTCATCCTCACCTTCATACTCACCACCCCGTTATGATGAAAATTACCCTCCTCGGGGTGCCACCGTTGCTGCCACCGCGGTTTTCTGCCACGCTGATTACTTTGGCACTGCTCCTCCTCTCCTTGAAAAAGGACTCAATCATCGGAAGATTTCACCCCCTAAGGAGTTGCGCATTGGCTACCAACTTTGGCAGTGGTTTTATAAACCTCCTCGTGGCCATGCCAAAATCACTCATGTCAGAGAGTTCTACTCCATGCTCACAGCTACTATCATTCACGGGAATCAAACCAATCCTTTGAAGATTTGTGGGGTAAGCATTCTTTTTGACCCTCAGATGATTAACAATGCTTTTAATCTTGGTTTTTTCAATGAGAATCTGGCCCTGCACTATGAGGTCGTCTGGAACCTCCACGACCCTGCTTGTTTCTGCCGTAAAGCATCTGAGGCCATGACTTACTTTTTCCCTCAGCAGGGTAATATGCCGCATGAGCCGACTGCGCACCGTCAAACGTTTCATTAATTCCCGCGTATTCCCTTCTGCCGATGTCTCTCAGATAACTCAAGAAGAGATTATTTTGTTGTATGCCATTCGCACTGATGTTCTTGTGAACTGGGGTCGCCTCATCCATTCTTCGATCGTCCAATTTGCTACTTCTCATTGGGCTCGCGCTGAGATCGCGCTTCCTTTTCCTTGGTTGATTACCAAACTGTGTGCTCACGTTCCCACAGACCCGCTGGATGAGATGTTCCCAAGCAAGAACGCGAGAGGTGGTTTGCTACCTGTAGATCCGGTTGATGATTCCTCCAGTGGGGTGGATGAGTATCCTAATGATATTTCTGATGAGGAGTAATATCTGAGCTTTGCCCAGTCCCTGTTGCTTTCTGTTTGGTTGTGCTATTTTCTTTGGATCTAATTTGATGTGTAATGATGCTCTCAGTGAGCACGATTTTTTCATTCCCCATGATTTGTTTGAACTTGATGTGCACGTTGTTTGTTCTCTATGTGGTATTGCATGTTAATTTGTTATAGGCATTTGTGCTTAGCTCCTTCTTATGAAATGCCGTGCTTGATTACTAGCCCCATGCATGCAATTACCCCCATTTTGCTTGGTATTCGCATTTTTCCGGTCTACGCCGCTTTGATCACCAAGCCACTTACTTTTCCGCATATTCGGCGCTTGAGTGACCAGCTTGGCGTACGCCGGACAAACGCCGGATATCTCTCGTATCAAAAATCGCATTTTTCGGCGTACGCCGAGAGCCAGTCGGTTCACGCCGACAGTTTTGCTTTAATTCTCTTTTGTCTCGTAATTGCTCATTTTGATTACTCTCTTTCCTCCTAACTACTCTTGACACTCACTTCGCATTGAGGACATTGCAAGTTCGTAAGTGGGGAGTGGAGCCGTAGTTAGTCGGATAGAGAGAAATGTCACTAAATACCTCAAGAAACACCTAGACTTTGTTCGTTTTTGTGCATTGCAAGCATATCCCTGGTGTAGATGAAAAGGTGTTGTCATTTGATGGTGCAAACTAAATGGAAAATATGTTTTGAGTGATACACGAGAACATGTAAGTCTAATCTTAAAGGGTAGTGTGAAACCCTATGCACGCATGCTTTTAATTTTATTGCATTGCAAATCGTTGTGAAATCTTTCAAACAATCATCATGATAGAGTCTAGAACATAAGTTTGTCGCTCATTTGAGACGAATAATAGGCATTGGAATCGGAATAGGGATGACGATTTTTGGCATTACTTTGACTCGACCATAGCCAAATGGCCTATATACCTGTACATAATTTTCCTTTCTGTCCCCGCCTCAGCCTTACAGAGTGGCGAGACCCTACTTGAAACTAGCCATCGTATTTAACCTCAAGATAATCCGACCCTTAACCCAATTTTGGTCTACATTCCATTGGCTTCCCGTAAGTATAGCAAGTATCTATGGATTGTGTGGTTGGTCATAGTATGGAGTAGTGGTTGGATGACTTTAGTCGGCTCGAGTTTTGTTTCCCCACCTTTCAAGGAAGTCAAAAAAAAAAGTTTCTTATTCAAATCTTATATACATTGTTCAATCTAGTTTCCAAAAATCCCAAATTCAAATTGAAAGGGAAACTAACTTGAATCGTAAATACTAGCAAATAAATGGCAAGTCAATGAAGGCGAATTTTGAAATTTCAAGTATACAATCCTTTGATGATGTTGATACAGGGTATAACAAATTGGAGCACTAGTTGATTGGGAGATGAAGGTGTAGATTCTTGCTATCTTGCCCTATTCTCTTCGATTTTCCTTGATTACCCTTCGGTTAGCCACCACACTAGCCTTAACATTACAAGCCCTTTTGCCAACTACTTGACTTATTCCTAGATTCCTATTGCCTCAATTAGTGGAGAGTGAGTCCATGCTTATGCATCTAAACTATACCAAGATGACTTTGTAAGAATTCGATATTATGATGAATTGCTTGGTGAGAGATTGGAATTATGCATGCACAAGCGCACCACCCTATTCTTGTAGACTATGACTACCATGTGATTGTGAGTGACATTCGATTGCATCATTCCATTGACACTTGTTCTTGATAATTGCATCATCATTTTGTATGCATGAGTTGTATTGTCGCTTATTTGCTCGAGGACGACCAAAAGCTAAGTGGGGAGTGGTTGATGTAAGTCAACCGAATGATGCATTTTTATCCCAATTCTTAAGCTTTTAGTGGTGCTTTTATATCAAATTCATGCAATTATATGAGGAAATAGATCAAAAGTTATAAATAAGTTTTAATTATCTAACCCCATATTTTAGGCTTTAATGCCAAATTTTGTTATCGGAATTATGCGGGGTATCGTTTTTGGCTTTGTTTTGCAGATACCCAGGTTAGATGTTAGTTTTGGAAGAGCTTGGAACAGTCCATCGAGCTTTAGGAAGGTTTCTTGTTGAAGAAGTTAAAGAATCAAGATAAGAGTAGAATGTCGGCGCACACCGAGTGCACAGATGGTGGACGACGGAATTTGACAGTTGAGAGCCTGAGCAGCAGTTAATGATTCAGACTCACCCAACTACTTGTCAAAAGTCGGTGCACGCGAGTGCACAGACGGCGGACGCCGAAAGGCCCGGATTTCAAGTTTTAAAGCTTATTCTTGACTTCATTTCGAAAGGGGGTTGAAGAATACAACTTTTTCTCTATCTTGAAGGCACTTCCACTTTCAAGGCTCATCTAGCCAAAACTCTCATAACTTTAGCTTTTAAATTGCAAGTGTAAACATTAAGAATGCTTGTTTTGATTCCTTGGATGAATTCTAGTTGTTAAAGTTTGTAGCTTTTGGGATACACTCTCTCCATTGGAGCTTTTGAAGGTTGAAATGCAAGTTTTCCTTTTTCATGTTATTAGCTTGTGATTGGTATAATTCTTAGCCTTTACTTTGATTTAATTGTTCTTATGGTTATGAACTCTAACTTTAACATGTTAGAGCTCATAACTATGAGTGGCTAGTTTCACACTAGCCAAGATAATGTGAAGTGAAGATGGATTCTTTTGATTGTGAATGAGTTGGTAGTTTTGCATTTAAGTTTCTTGTAGTGTTGAACCTTCTTTTAATTGATATTGTTGATAGCAATCTAGGAAGTAATTAACCCTAGTTTGCACACATGCTCGCGCTAAAAGGCTATGTATCATTTTTCCCACTTTCTAGACCCGCAGTGAGCGCGCTTTGCACCCTAGCGCATTGACTGTAAAACATCCCTAATCAGCAATTTTCTGCACTCATACGATTTCTAACCCAAACCAAACATGATATCATCAAAAAGGATAGCAAATCAGTAGGAAAAAAAAAACTCAACTTTAACATACCAAAGCATATCATAGTACAAGAACAACACCTAAGCATGATTTCTAACCACAAAACAACCCCAAAACCCAACCTTAACATTATAAAACAATACTTATTCATTAAGAAGATCCTCTTACCTTATTAGCAAGCAAAACCAAAGCAAAACCTGCAGCACTTCTGAACTTCTCCAAGAAAACCTATTTGATCAATAATCAATCAACAATTAATTGTGATCAAAGGATTCTAGGCGATTGAGACTACGATTTATCCCAAACAAAATCATAAAACTGGATCACCCCTTGTTGTTTCCAAAAGTAGGGCAAAACTAACCTTTTTCAAAGCTTCAACTTTTCTGTGTCAAAACGAAGCCATTCTTTTGTTGATTCCTAATTCCGTTCTGAAATCCGATGAACGGTCGGGGAGATCCTTTGAAGATTGTCTTTTGTTTTCTTCTATTTTCCCCAGAGCGTAGTCTTCGTATGTTGCCAGTGTTTTTTTATTTCTGTTAACTCCTTAGTTAATGGAGAGTTTTATTCTAAGAATAACTCCAATTAACTCCGGTTAACTATTTACCATAAATATTAATTACCCTAATTAATATTTCTTTTTATAAAGCCTTAAATCCAAAATAATAACTAAATGTAATATTCCGAAATTTATAAAATGACACGTCTGCCTTTCCCAAATTTCGGGATACTACAGACGAAATGCCGAGACGACAACTTTTTCCAACTGAACCATGAAACGGCATCATCAATAAACATTCATAAGCAATCAACGTTTTTAACACATTTTCATCAATACACATTCATAAGCTAGCGCTCTTCTCGACCAGCCATGTTGTTTGGCTTGTGTGTGATTTTTTTTCCTTAAGATTTCTTTGTTCTATTGAACGATATTAAACACATGTCTAACTGATCATACACATGTCTGACTGATCATACGTACATTAATGAACTTGAATCTCTCTAGTCATGTCCTAAATCAATTTGTATACATTCAAATAAATCATTTGATCTCTCTATTTTATATGTTTAAATTATTTTACAATATCTACTATATATCTTGACCTCTCCTAAGTCCTAGCAAGTGTATAAGAATAGTAGCTAACTAATTACACGTTAAACTTAGCACAAGTAGAGCTGTAATTCAAATTTTTTAATTCTGTGTTCCTCTTATTTGGTTGATGTGTTTTGTTGACTTTCAGCTTACACCCACTCTATTTGTTTTAAAAAAGAATATTATCTTAATCCCATAAATAAAAATATCGTCTTGAATGGCATCTTATGTAGCCTAGTACACGTTTGTTGAAATAATTTAGCCACAAGTTGATTTAAACTAGTACACATTTATTGAATAAATAATTGAGCCCCATGCATTCTGGTATTTCTCATAATTCATATACCAATTACATCATCATCCAATCCCCTTTACACTCCCAAAATTACAAGAAAATGTTGCAATTAAAGTACTACTATTGAAGCAGCAGCCATCAATTTTGGACCCCGTTGAACAAATTTTCTGAGGCTATTTGATTTACCAACTATCATTATAAATTCTACTCAATCTTCTTTCTCTTCTTTTTTTAGGATTTTTTCTTCTATCTTCAGTGACGTGGCTTCCATAAAGGAGAAGTGAACCCAAGTCAGAAAAAATACTTAAACAAAATATGAATACAAAGAAAAAAAGGATAAAGCAACTTACCAGACACGTCAACATTCCAATCACGCCCGCGAGATCGGAACGCCGTGTCAGAAGGCCGATCTTAGGATAAACCCGATCTGCCATACCCATCGCGTGCCAATACCCCTGCCAATCTCTAGGTCTACTTCATCAAGGTCATCTACCTTAAATGTCACGGCTGCGGAACTTTAGAAATTGCGTCGGCTAAGACGACGGCATGAGGCTTTGTCTTAGGTTTCTTGAACTCCGGAAACAACCAGGGAGCCCGATTGGTAGCAGGTTGGGAAGAAGAGGCGGCCAGACTTCATGTCATGACTAGCTGAATGGAAGGCTGAGTGGACTTTTCAAGGGCCTGCTTGGCCACATCCGCGACCATGTTACTCCTAGTGCCGGGCATGTCTTTAGACTTATCAGAGGGAAGGGCAGATTTCTTACCCCGATCATCTACAACCTTGGACCTCTTTATGTCGCTACCTTTCTCTGGACTACCAATGTCGATCATCTGCTTATGCGGAACCAAATCAATATGTGTCCAGGACCTTTTGGTTTGAATGGAGGACTTCGTGGCCACAAGATTCACCTTTTTTTCCCTTCGCCTTTTGGTCTAAGGCTACAGTGTTCGAAGATTCAGCAAGGGACACTAGGGGAAGTTCATTCTCCCCAGTTTCGGACAACAGTTTCATTCTTTCGTCCTCACCAGTCTGCCTTTGCTGGGTTAGTTGGTTGCGCATGTGACTGACGTTCACCATATCTGCACAATCAAGTCCGATTAGTACAAGGAAAAGAGAAAACAAACAAGTATTGAAAGGCAAGCAAGGAAAAATCTAAGTGCAATAAAAATAATAGGGTTACTCGATTCCTCTCTTTTATCAGGATCCCCCCCACAATCCGTACACTCGGAGGGCATGCATCTCCCTTGATGGCACTCGGCATACAAATCAGGGTCGCATAACATTGGTTCGACTGGAGCGAGCACCTCCCCAGTATCAGGTCTGACTATCCCATCAGCCCGACAGTAAGATTCATTGACGTCGAGCAGAAGTCGTACGTTAAAGGCATGTTTCTGAGAGAAAGGCTCCTCAACATAACCGAGAATCTCCTTTATTCTCTCTATGAACGTCTCTTCCTCCTCTTGCTCTTCATACTCCTTTATACTCTTGGTGTCCATCTTGCCTGCCGGTATCTTCTTAAAGGGCCAGCCGACCCGGGACTTGACCTCCATGCACTTAATGTTCCAAGAATTAACCTTGTCCGGAAAGTCGAAGAAGAGTTTACACTGTTTTCACCTAGGAGCGAGCTGCCCATCGGCATTTAGCTTCGTCAAGTTGAAGAAGTGAGTGAATATCGGGAAGGTAGGCTCCCTACCTAGCACACGGCACAGCACAATGAAGCCCATCTGGACCCTGGCTAGTCCGAGAGTAAGGTTGCAAGGGAATGACTTGGTCTCAGTAAAAAACCTAACTGAGAATGGGTCAAATGGGGGCCGCATGCCGACCACGAGATGGTCATAGTGAAGCCATATGAAATACAGCTCCGATCGACCACAGAAGCGGGGTTTGTTCTTACTCTTTTTGAAGCTGACAAAACGATATTCCTGTGGAATATCGTATGCGACCAGGGATGAGGTATAATTCTCTCTCCTGCAAAATTCTCTCCAGCGGTCAACTACTTCTTTATCAAAGGTCTTCTGGTTCTTTAATTCCTTGAGCCCCTCCTCGGTAAACAACTTCACTAGCCGAGGTTTCTTATCTTTTTTTGGCTTCGACTTTCGGGCACCCCAGCGAGGTCTGACCTCCACTTGTTCCTCGGACCCCAACGCTTCAGCCTCATTTACCCCGTGCTCGCCAGAATCTACTTCATCAGCTCCATAATCCATGGCCTCACAGTTGTCCTCATCACTGGGAGTCCGCTCTGATGACATCTTGAAAAAACAAATGGGCGAGGCGGATCAAAATCACCTAGACTTGGAAGTCAGGCCGAGACAAACGTGTCCGCTCATCTAGACACCTCGCCCCTCCGTTTTTTCCCCAACAACACAATCTAAACCCTAAGGTCATACATGGAATCTAAAACGACAAGGCAAAGCATGATTCTCATGGAAAATGAAATGACTTCGAAAACATCACGTGAATGAACA
This sequence comes from Gentiana straminea, assembly GCA_036785695.1. Classification (NCBI taxonomy): domain Eukaryota; kingdom Viridiplantae; phylum Streptophyta; class Magnoliopsida; order Gentianales; family Gentianaceae; genus Gentiana; species Gentiana straminea. The sequence goes on from JAVUPR010000405.1 coordinate 1,326,034, forward strand.
ATACAAGTGTATGGAGATGCAATTGCAAGAGGAAAATGACGATTCAAAACAAAACGGGGAGCGAATATCAAAACAGGTTCAAAAGCTCCATAAGTGGCATGATTTATACCTCTACTATGTGTTTAAGAACATGCATTGAGCAAAAAGACTGAAAATTTGATAAAGACTGTAAGTTTACCTGAATATTTGGAGAATTAAGGGCTGAAAATCTTTAATATCGGCCGGAAAACTCACCAGAAATTGCTTCAATCCACTGGAAACTTCAACAAAATGGCCGGAATCTTCTTACTTGCACCGAAAACTTCAGCAAAGTCGTCGGAAACTTCTTGACCAAGCTGAAAACTTCAAAGCTCGCCGGAGTTTTTTGCTAAATAAAAATCGGAGTTGCCAAAAGTTTCTAAGAGTTGGGGTTACCCCTTTATATACACGAGGCGGGAACCGAAACATCGCGTCTTAAATTCAAAATTCAAACCCAATAACTGCTGCACGGTTATCAAAGCGTTTCCCACCAATCAGAAACCGTCACCTCTCATGTCGCCCGTCATATCAGTTACGAGATCGAGGTTACGCCTCAATCAACTCCCACAGAAAATGTGCCCGATAACGACTACAAGCCTATCCGCTTAGTAGTGCAGCACTCAAGTCTGTTCGCTTAATAGCGCAGCACTTTACAACAAGTCGCTTTATGTCAAAAAAAAAAGTTGCCAAAACCTGTCTGCTTAATAGCGCGGTGCCAAAAGCTCCGTCCGCTACATGGCGAACACCTCTCGGCAAGTCGCTTATGCCACAACAACCGACCTAAGCCCGGTCACCCTCGGATCGGCATATAACTTCTCTAACGGAGATCACCGGGCCGCGGTATGTTAAGTCGCCGATAACTCTACTGCCCGCCTTCATTCTCTTGCGAACAGGAAAGGCACAGAGTAGGGGGTCATTGATATACCGAACCCATAAACGGTCTCACGGATCTGTAAATCGACCCAGACAGGGGTCCCACGCTGTCAACCGGCCAACACTGCCATCAGTCCGCCTAAGCATATGCCTGATCAGGCCGTCTGCTCGAGCTGCTCGCAGACGCATCATAAGCTGGGAGCCGAACCCGGTCCTCCGCAGCATGTGTCCGCTATACACGGCGAATAGGATTCACTTGGCATTCATCTTGCTAATGAACAAGACGATCAAGACATTGTGTCTGCATCAACTGGAGCCGCAACATCAACCTTGCAGGATGCTTATTCTCTTGATCGTATTTGATTATGTCACATCGTTGTTAATTATGTCTTGTCATGCTTAGCCTAATCATCATTAGCAATCCGCCTATATATAGTGGCCCCTCTGTAACTCATAAATGATCCGAGAATTAATACAAGCAGAGCTACTATGCCAATTTGTCGACTATTGTGCTCACATTCTTACAGCATCGTGTCCGACACCCACACCTTCATATATTTCATACAAACCACCACTCATCACTGGAGAAATCACTCATAATCGCCTATATATCCACCCACAAACATCATTACCGCAACCGTGATATTTCGACAATATATGTATATATATATATATATATATATATATATATATATATATATATGACAGCGAAATTTTTCTTTTTTTGTTTTGTTTTGAGGGAGACAGTGATTTTTTTAGGGAGACCATGAAATTTCTTTTCAGACAAAAATGGCAAGGTTGGTCAAGTCTTACTCCCTGAATAAGAGTCAGACTCTGAATGCACGATCCATGCCGAACTCCGGATTTGTCGGATCTGTCGATTACGGATACCGGAGGCTTTAAGCAACAAAAAAAAATGCATGGTTGTATTCCACAAACAATTTAAATTCTCTATCCTACTCGATTAGAAAAATGAATATATCTTTTGATTTCAGCGTCGAAAAATAGTACTTCTTTACCATATTTTTTCTTTTTTCTTCCTCTATATTTTTTCTATTCCACCGTAAAACATTTTAGAGGAAACAATTGATTTGGGACAGTGAACAATGAATTTGTCCTTATCACCAAATTTCGTTTTCCACCGTCATGACGAAAACTATAGGGGGTTGTATTGGCGAGATCCAACAGTGAACAGCTGCCCAAAAGAAAAACCGCCTGGAAGTCTGAGGACCTTTAGTACTTAGCGCCTTTATAATCTAAGCCTTTTGAAGCGCCAGTAGTCGTAGTTGTGGCCACACCAAACCTTTCGCTCTTATCACTCCGGATTCTCACCTCCTGGGGCGAGACAACTTTAGCTAGGAGTCCTTTTTCCTTCTGCCCCGCTAGCACTACAAAAAGCTCCGGTCTTCTTGTTTTTATCCTCTTTCTTGCCATTTATTATCACTCTCTCAAACAGTGGCGGATGTAGGTGTATCATAGGGGGGTCCATGGACCCCCCTGAACGGATAAAAACTCTATATTTTACCTATAGAAAAATATTTCGGACACCGTAAAAATATTTACAGACCCCCCTAAAAAAATTACGGACCCCTCTAAAAAACATTTCTGGATCCGCCACTGCTCTCAAAGATGATGACGGAAAAATGTTGTTACACGTAGATAACATTTATGGATAGAAAACACCAAATAGATATTCAAAATGATCAGAATTGTCTACGGAGCAAGTTATTCACCCGTAGTCCGTAGATATTAGGTACGTGTAAAATCTCATCCAAGATATATAATATATACGAGTAAATACCACGCCGTGTAGAATAATTATGAATCTGAATATATACGACTTTAAGTCATTACCCGTATATATAGATATTATCTACCAGAAATATTTTTTACTGGAAAAATGAAAATGTTGACACGTTAAAAAAAATATTATTAAAATAAAATTAAAAAAAAAAAAAAGAAAAAAAAAGAGAGAGAGTGAGAGGAGGGAGGGAGGGAGGGAGGGAGAAGTCAAACATGATTAAACAAAGTGAAGGAAAGATGATATGACGAAGTTTTGCTTTCTAATTCCGCAAAAAAAGTCACTGAGAGCAACAACATATATATTATATCTCAGATTTTAAATAGCTATGTCGGTAAGTTCTACCCGTACATATATATATATATATATATATATATATATATATATATATATATATATATATATATATATATATATATATATATTTTTTTTTTTTTTTTTTTTGTTGAGAAATAACCGTAGATATTATATACAGGTAACCACGAATTCCCGTGGATAAAAATTACATGAATTTATTTTCATAATTGTAAGAAATGTATGACTTTATAAAAATATCACACCTGACATGATCGATTTATGACTTTTTTCCGATATTTTTTATAAGCTATAGGGGGAGGTGCAAGCTGAAAGTCAACACTCAACAAACAAGAGGAACATGTTATATCGCATTAATGCAAATTATACAATTAATGGAATAATTGAAAATTCATTTCATTCTAATGTTTGAGTATGAGCGTAAGATAAGAGAATGAAATTATGATTAATTCCAACCAAATTAAAGGTCTATTTCGTTGCTCTCGACCACTCTACGGTTGTGTTTTGTTTTAACGCCCCGTTCCCGGACACCGAGTCCTTATCCGGAAAGAGCGCTCGGCACATGTATTATCAAAAAACTCAATAATACATGCAAGCCTTACGTCATACATCAGAATCCAAACGACGCGGAAGATAAAACAACTCAACAACTCGGGAAACCAATCGATCGCAACATACGGTAATCAATGCTGTGAAAAACTAAAATCCATTCAAAGAACTAATCATCCAAAAGGTCGCAAAGGTAACTAATCCAAAAGGAAGAACAACATTATTCAAAACTTGAAACAACTGTTTTAAAAGAAACAAACTAATAGATCTAAGTCTTCGAGCTCCAACTCAAACTTCGTCATCAAAGAACTCGTCGACGGTATCTACCTGTTCATCTTCTTTGGGGAAAGGGGAAGACAAAACAACGTAACGGGGTAAGTACAAAAGTACTCAGTAACGTGTAGAAGATCGTATAACCATGCTCTCATAAAGAAATAAAAGCAATAATGTCTTTTATTAATTCATTTCCGTTATTAATCCTAGCTAACTATCACACTATGTTCATTGCATAACATGAGGTTCCAAGGGTATCTAGCTTAGCTCAAGTTTGTTACATCATGAATAACAAGGGCACTACGCCTAGTAATAGGATGTACTAGGACAACTGGGTGCAACCTACTCGAGAGACATGCTCTAGTAGCCCCGGGAATATCCGAGTCCCGATGGTGTGATAACCGGCGAGAATGTACCGACGCTTTATCTAGCCAATCGATTGACCGGCGTGGGTACGATGCCTACTTTGTCCGGTCGAGAGAACACATCGCGATATTGTACTATGCCTTACCAAGCATTGCATGATGTTTAAGCTTTTAATCTAACACATACTTTTGATTTGGTATTTAACTAGCCACCTAAGTGTTTTCAAATAAGCTCCCTCACATCTCCTACTCTCATACTTAGACCACTACACACGGACAAGTCCTAGCAGTTACACAGACATCGATAAACTCTAGCTTATCGAAGCACAAGGCAAATCCGAAGCTTTCGGTGGTCCCACACTTCATCTTTTTAGGGAATCCATGTGGTGCCGGAACTAAACGCACCAAAAGCTAATTCAGAGCTTTGTCACGTAAGGTTTTGCACTAAGAAATCATGTTATAGAGCCTGGAATCAAGCTGACATCACAAAACGCTAGCACACTAGAACCCTCAAGCCAAACGCCCGTCTGCCCCTTTTGCAGACGCCCGTCTGGACCTGGACGCCCGTCCAAAAGACTGAACGCCCGTCCACCTTCAAGCCATCACATCCCGTATCAAAACTAACCCTTTGGACGCCCGTCCAAATTACCGAACGTCCGTCCACCAAAACCGACCCAATCCGTATCAAAATCGACCCTTGGACGCCCGTCCATAAAACCGGACGCCCGTCCAAATTGCATGGAAGGCGGACGCTCGTCGACTTAGCGACGCCCGTCCACACGGGATTTTCCCGGAAAATCCGCAACTTTCCAACCGCGATCTTCAACCCAAAAATCATCCAAAACTCAACTTAAACAGATTCAAACCACAGATTGCCCTACGTCTTTACAAGAACCTAATCATACGATAAGAAAACCACGTTACCTTGATTTTGCGAGCTACAACGATCCACGCAACCAAAGCTTTGAAAAAGGTTAAACCTTTAACTTCAAACCTAAAACGATCAAACCCAAAACTGATCACTACGAAGCTTACACTCAGAAAACGCTGTTAAACCATGAAGAACGACCCTAAATCAAAACGATGAAGAAAACTTACGTTAACGGTTCTAGGGATTGTCGGTATCCAAACGATCCTCGCCTCGCGGTGATCCTTTCTCCCTTGATGAGTCTGTTGAAACGACAAACGGATTATCCTCAAGATTCGAGAGCTTCTCCTCTCTTTTTTTTGAAACTTGCGGCCTCCCTTCAAAATATGCGGCCCTTCTTTTCTTTGTCAAAAGTAACTAGGTTAATTAGGATTTGTTTTCTTTTATAATCCCAATAAAAACCTAATTATTTTCCTTAATTCCTTTATTACCCCTTTTTGTATAAACCATTTATTTGAAATAACATAATATTCTGATTTTTGATTAAAGACCGAATTGCCCCTTTTTCAAAAATCGGGATATTACATTCCTCCCCCCTTAAGAGGAGTTTCGTCCTCAAAACTAGAACATACCTGGAAGATAAGGGAACTCTGGGAACTCGTCGATCATGTCTGCTTCCACTTCCCAAGTAGCTTCCGTCGGTGCATGATTGCTCCATTGCACTAACACTAACGGAATCACTCGCCTCTTTATCATCCTTTCCTTCCTTTCCAGGATCTTTATCGGTTTCTCCACGTATGATAGATTATCTTGCAAAACTTCCGGATCAATCTCAGATCCCGGATCCACTTTAGATAAACACTTCTTAAGCATCGATACGTGGAATACATTGTGCACTCTAGACATCGATTCTGGTAACCGAAGCCTATAAGCCAACTTCCCAACTCTTTCGATGACATCAAAAGGTCCTACATATCTTGGGCTTAGCTTTCCTTTTTGTCCGAACCTCTTGACACCCTTCATTGGAGACGCTCGAAGGTAAACTCTGTCCCCAACTTCAAACTCTAACGGTCTTCTTCTAACATCAGCCCAACTCTTTTGGCGATCTTGAGCGGCTTTCAGATTCTTCCTTATCAACTCGATCTTCTCCTTGGCTTGCTGAACCATCTCCGGCCCTGTAATGTGTCTCTCTCCCACTTCATCCCAATAAAGTGGAGTTCTACATTTCCTACCGTACAAGGCCTCAAAAGGTGGCATTCCCAAACTTGCGTGGTAACTGTTATTGTAAGCAAACTCCGCCAAGTTGAGGTAATCTATCCATGAACCTCCGGCATCCAGAACACAAGCTCTAAGCATATCCTCGAGAGTCTGAATCGTTCTCTCGGACTGTCCATCCGTCTGAGGATGAAACGCTGTACTCAAATCAGTCTTCGTTCCAAAAGCTTTCTGCAGACCTTTCCAAAAGTGACTGATGAATCTACTATCCCTGTCGGATACAATAGATAAAGGTACACCATGAAGCTTCACTATATTGTCGATGTACATAGTAGCGAACTTCTTTATAGGCATGTCTACCTTACACGGCAAGAAATGGGCTGATTTGGTAAGTCTATCCACAATCACCCAAATCATGTCATGACCGCCCTTCGTCTTAGGCAAACCGGTGATGAAATCCATCGTGATATTCTCCCATTTCCATTCCGGTATCTCCAAAGGTTTCAACAAACCCCCTGGTCTCTTATGTTCTGCTTTCACCCTCTGACATGTATCACATCTTGCCACGAACTCTGCGATCCCTAACTTCATACCAGGCCACCAGTATCTTTCCTTGAGATCTCTATACATCTTAGTGGCTCCTGGATGAACCGCAAAAGCAATCTTGTGAGCTTCATCCATGACCTTCTCTCTTAGACCGTCCACATCGGGCACACACAAGCGGTCTCCATACCAAAGATAGCCGCTCTTGTCCAACTGATAACCCACTGTAGGCTTTTCTCGAGCCACTCGCTTCAAGTTAACCAACACTGGGTCTTTATCTTGCTTAAACCGAATCTCATCTAGCAGATCTGACCTCGCCATCAATGGCGCCAAAAACTGGTCTTCACCCTTCTGTTCAACCACTTCAATTTGCATTCTATCCAACTGATCCACAACTTCTTGTAAGGTGGTGATAGCATTAACCGCTCTCCGGCTAAGTGCATCAGCTACGACATTCGCCTTGCCCGGGTGGTATTGAATGTCCAAGTCGTAGTCTTTCACGAACTCTAACCATCTTCTTTGTCTCATGTTCAGATTCTCCTGAGTAAAGAAGAACTTAAGACTCTTATGATCCGTGAAGATCCTTGTCTTGACACCATACAAATAGTGTCTCCAAAGCTTCGAGCAAACACCATCGCCGCCAACTCTAGGTCGTGTGTAGGGTAATTCTTCTCATGCACCTTTAGCTGCCTAGATGCATAAGCAATCACCTTTCCGGACTGCATCAATACACAACCCAAACCTTGACCCGATGCATCTGTATATACATCGTAGTTACCAAAAACTTCCGGTAACGCTAACACAGGAGCTGTGGTCAACTTTTCTTTCAAAGTCTGAAAGGCCTCCTCACATTCATCGGTCCATACATACTTGACGTTCTTCTGAGTAAGTCTCGTAAGAGGTGTAGCTATCTTGGAGAAATCCTTTACAAACTTCCGGTAATACCCTGCTAGACCCAAGAAACTTCTTATCTCCATTACTGATGTCGGTCTAGGCCACTTAGAAACGGCTTCTATCTTCGCTGGATCCACCTTAATACCTTCTCCAGAAATTATATGCCCAAGAAAACTAACCTGGTCCAACCAAAATTCGCACTTAGAAAACTTGGCATACAACTTGTTCTCCTTTAAGGTCTGTAGAACTATCCTTAGGTGTCCTTCATGCTCTTCCTCATCTTTAGAGTATACCAAGATATCGTCTATGAAAACTATCACAAACTTATCGAGATAAGGCATGAAAACTCTTTGCATCAAGTCCATGAATTTCGATGGAGCATTAGTGAGTCCAAACGGCATGACCAAAAACTCATAATGTCCATACCTCGTACTGAAGGCTGTCTTAGGTATATCTGACACCTTGATCTTCAACTGATGGTAACCGGACCTAAGATCAATCTTAGAGAACACCTTCTTACCTTGCAACTGGCTGAACAGATCGTCAATCCTTGGTAAAGGATACTTATTCTTGATCGTCAGTTTATTCAACTCTCTGTAATCGATGCACAAACGCATACTCCCATCTTTCTTCTTTACAAACAAAACCGGTGCTCCCCACGGTGATGTACTTGGCCTGGATGATGTTTTTCTCTAACATCTCCTTATTTCGAATCTTCAACTCTTTCAACTCGGCTGGTGCCATCCTGTATGGTGCTTTAGCTACCGGTGAAGCTCCTGCGATCAACTCGATCTCAAACTCTATGGCCCTATCAGGCATATGTCCTGGAAAATCTTCTGGGAAGACTTCAGGAAATTCTTTAACCACATGAGTCTCTCCCAGCTCGGGCTTACTCTTTTCCTTATCTAGCGCATATACCATAAAACCTTGGCAACCCTGCCTCAAGGCTTTTAAGGCTTTAACTGCTGAGATGATCGGATGCTGTTTCTTGCTAGGCTTGTATACGGTACCCTGAAAAGTCTTAGCTGATTTTCCTGGAACTTTAAAGATTACTCTCTTGCCTTTGCAATCCAAATAGACATGGTTCTTAGACAACCAGTCCATGCCTAGGATAACATCGAAGTCTGAGAAATCCAACACCGTCAGAGCATGCTGGCACTTGTAAGTCCCAACTCTAATGTCGACTGAGGGTGTGACTTGAGCACATCTGGTGACTCGTCCCAAAGGGGTGGATATACTCAAGGGTCTCTCAAACTCCTTAAGCGGTAGGTTTAACTTCTTGACTATGTTTGAAGAAACAAAAGTTCCTGAAGCTCCGGTATCAAACGTAGCCGAAAGCTGCTAGATTATCTATGATTATGGTACCTAAAAGTGAATCAATTTACGTATAAATATGTAATATCATATGCGCGCTATATCATATTAAATATTTATAAGAAACACAAACACCGAAAAAGTACTGTCACCACAAGGTCATCTAGCTCATCCGGTTCCCGCATCCGCCGCAAAGATACGAAGCGGTACGCTACCCATAGGACGATTGCCCTGCTGGTTACCTCGTCCTCCTGTCTGATTTCCTTGAGAGATTTTCTTAGGACACGCCCTCGAGTAATGTCCCACTTCCCCACAGTGGAAACAACTCGTGCTACCTGCCATGCAATCACCCGAGTGTGCCTTGTTGCACCTGACACAAGTCGGTGGTGTTCCACTAGTCGAACCTTCGTTCGTTGCCGAACTCCCCTGTCTTCTTTACATTCGCCGTGGCGCCCCTCTATTACCTCCTTGAAAATTTGAGAATGGCCTCTTGTCCCCAACTACAACTGTCGGCCTGTTGGCAAACCTTTCCGCTGTCAATGCTCTATCCATGACGCTTGCCATACTCGTCGGTCTATCTCCAAGCATACCTTTCGCCATATCATGTGACAACCCTTCCATAAACTTGTCTATATTCTTTTCCTCACTTTTCATAATCTCGGGATAGAACCTGCCCAACTTATGAAACTCTCGCGAGTCCGTGTCACCGTAGTATTTCTTCCCCGTTTTAAACTCGAAACTCGTTGGCCTTTGCATTTTGTGCCGTTCTAGGGAAGTATTCTCGATAGAACAAATCCTTGAATACCGCCCAATTTGTGATTCTAGGATTAGCTTGCTCATAAGACTCCATCCAACTCTCTCGCATTACCCGCCAACAAAGATATCGCCAACCGAGCCCATTCGGATTACGGGGCCCTCATGTTTCGTAAGACTTTTCAAAATGACGTAGCCATAAGTCCGCTCGCTGTCGGCTCAACATTACCGAAGAACTCGGTACCCTATGCTTCTTCACTTTCTCATACCGATCTATTGGTCTATCATAACCCCCAAACTGCTGATGCTGAAACTGATGCTGTATCGGTGGGGCATTCTGATAACTCTGTTGCGGCTGGGTGTAGCCAGGTGCTACGAAAGAACTCGATCTAGGTGGTGGTGGAGGTCGAACTGTCGGCTGAGGGGTGAAACTCAAAGGTGTAGATGAAAACATGGATACCTGTGGATAACCGAAGAACTGACTGGCCGGTGGATTAGAAAGTCCCAATCCGGTCCAAGTGGTGGTCCTTGGAGTTGATGTAGAAACCGGTACGCGGGTGTTAAACCTTGAAGGACCCGCCTGTTCCACTTGACCTCTAACCGAAATACCTGGTCCTTGATTTACAACAGGCCTGGGGTTGTTCACTTGAGTGACCGGAGGAACCTGAGTAGCTGGTCCACTCCTCCTCCTTCTCGGAACCACAACCTCAGAAAAATCTGCCTCAGAATTACTTGTCTGGGTATTAGCTGCATCAGCGTTATACGAACTAGCTCCTCCTCTAGTAAGCACCATCCTGTAGCCAAGAAAAGAGAAGGGGTTACTAAAGCTCTAAACTTATCTTAAAGAAAACCAAGTCCTACACAGCAAAGAAAACCATTCTCTCTGATACCAACTTTAACGCCCCGTTCCCGGACACCGAGTCCTTATCCGGAAAGAGCGCTCGGCACATGTATTATCAAAAAACTCAATAATACATGCAAGCCTTACGTCATACATCAGAATCCAAACGACGCGGAAGATAAAACAACTCAACAACTCGGGAAACCAATCGATCGCAACATACGGTAATCAATGCTGTGAAAAACTAAAATCCATTCAAAGAACTAATCATCCAAAAGGTCTCAAAGGTAACTAATCCAAAAGGAAGAACAACATTATTCAAAACTTGAAACAATTGTTTTAAAAGAAACAAACTAATAGATCTAAGTCTTCGAGCTCCAACTCAAACTTCGTCATCAAAGAACTCGTCGACGGTATCTACTGTTCATCTTCTTTGGGGAAAGGGGAAGACAAAACAACGTAACGGGGTAAGTACAAAAGTACTCAGTAACGTGTAGAAGATCGTATAACCATGCTCTCATAAAGAAATAAAAGCAATAACGTCTTTTATTAATTCATTTCCGTTATTAATCCTAGCTAACTATCACACTATGTTCATTGCATAACATGAGGTTCCAAGGGTATCTAGCTTAGCTCAAGTTTGTTACATCATGAATAACAAGGGCACTACGCCTAGTAATAGGATGTACTAGGACAGCGGGTGCAACCTACTCGAGACACGCTCAGTAGCCCCGGGAATATCTGAGTCCCGATGGTGTGATAACCGGCAGAATGTACCAGACGCTTTATCTAGCCAATCGATTGACCGGCGTGGGTACAGTCTACTTTGTCCGGTCAGAGAACACATCGCGATATTGTACTATGCCTTACCAAGCATTGCATGATGTTTAAGCTTTTAATCTAACACATACGTTTGATTTGGTATTTAACTAGCCACCTAAGTGTTTTCAAATAAGCTCCCTCACATCTCCTACTCTCATACTTAGACCACTAGACACGGACAAGTCCTAGCAGTTACACAGACATCGATAAACTCTAGCTTATCGAAGCACAAGGCAAATCCGAAGCTTTCGGTGGTCCCACACTTCATCTTTTTAGGGAATCCATGTGGTGCCGGAACTAAACGCACCAAAAGCTAATTCAGAGCTTTGTCACGTAAGGTTTTGCAGTAAGAAATCATGTTATAGAGCCTGGAATCAAGCTGACATCACAAAACGCTAGCACACTAGAACCCTCAAGCCAAACGCCCGTCGCCCTTTTGCGACGCCCGTCGGACACGGACGCCCGTCCAAAAGACCGAACGCCCGTCCACCTTCAAGCCATCACATCCCGTATCAAAACTAACCCTTTGGACGCCCGTCCAAATTACCGAACGTCCGTCCACCAAAACCGGACCCAATCCCCGTATCAAAATCGACCCTTGGACGCCCGTCCATAAAACCGGACGCCCGTCCAAATTGCATGGAAGGCAGACGCTCGTCTGACTTAGCAGACGCCCGTCCACCTGGGATTTTCCCAGAAAATCTGCAACTTTCCAACCGCGATCTTCAACCCAAAAATCATCCAAAACTCAACTTAAACAGATTCAAACCACAGATTGCCCTACGTCTTTACAAGAACCTAATCATACGATAAGAAAACCACGTTACCTTGATTTTGCGAGCTACAACGATCCACGCAACCAAAGCTTTGAAAAAGGTTAAACCTTTAACTTCAAACCTAAAACGATCAAACCCAAAACTGATCACTACGAAGCTTACACTCAGAAAACGCTGTTAAACCATGAAGAACGACCCTAAATCAAAACGATGAAGAAAACTTACGTTAACGGTTCTAGGGATTGTCGGTATCCAAACGATCCTCGCCTCGCGGTGATCCTTTCTCCCTTGATGAGTCTGTTGAAACGACAAACGGATTATCCTCAAGATTCGAGAGCTTCTCCTCTTCTTTTTTTTGAAACTTGCGGCCTCCCTTCAAAATATGCGGCCCTTCTTTTCTTTGTCAAAAGTAACTAGGTTAATTAGGATTTGTTTTCTTTTATAATCCCAATAAAAACCTAATTATTTTCCTTAATTCCTTTATTACCCCCTTTTTGTATAAACCATTTATTTGAAATAACATAATATTCTGATTTTTGATTAAAGACCGAATTGCCCCCTTTTTCAAAAATCGGGATATTACATTTGTACATAAACTAGGGGCGGATCCACGTGACCCCATTGGATTTAAAAAAAAAATTTGTTTTTAGTATTAAAACTGTGTAGTTTTGTTGTTAAAAAATCGTTTTGTCGATAAAAATTGATGTTTTAGACTCCGGTGACCCTACTGGAATTTTTTTGGATAAAAAATATAGTTTTAGACTCCGGTGACACCACTGGAATAAATTCCTGGATCCGAAACTGATATAAACTCAACTCTAAAAAAAATATCGAATTTCAGTGTGATATCATAGATGTATTTATTGTGAAGTCAATTACAGTTGCCTAATAATCTAATATATTCAATTTTTTTTCGGGCTCTAAAATTCATCTATTTATACTCAAATCACAAAACCAATAGCAATACACAGGCTTACCATCTTTTGTCAGAAAAGAAAAAAAAAGCTGCGCCCAGTTCTAAAGTGGTTGGAGGCAAAAAGGAAAAGGAAAAAGCTTTCCTTTTAAATTGTTTCGACTTTCGACTTTCGACTATCCGTTCTACAAATACAAATTAATCAAATCGATCACATCAACTGGGAGAATAACAATATCGAGGCAATCGGAGGCGATCGGAATATTCAGCAGGGTATTTCCTTCTAATCTGATCTGTTCCATGCATTTGTATCAATAAATTTTTAGTTTTATTGCATTATTCATACATTCAGAAATTGTATTAATTAACGTAGTTATTTATTCGTGGTTCGTAGTTGGCCAAGCAATCTGCAAATTTATATAATATTATTAAATTTATTCTCTCTTCTTTTTAAGGTTTCCCATATATTCTGCAATTATATTTCTGCAAAATCGAACGTAGACAATAATACTATTACTTTGCATACCGGGTGCGTGGAGTTCAAATTTGGAGGAAATGAGGTTGGTCAGGTTGGATCACGAGGGCCTCCCTCAGGGATCCGACCCAACTGATCCGTTTTTATCTTCTCTCGGCTCATTCTCCGGGCAAAATTGCAAATATAGTCCTATAACTGGACACGTTTTGCAGTTTTGGACGCGGTTTTTCTTCGGTCACAATTTTGGTCCGTTAAGTGGTTTTCTTTTTTTGCAAAAATGGCCCTGAACGCAGGAAAATGCTGACTGGACAACTTTTCTGGCAAAAAATAATGCCATGTCATCCGAAATTGACATGTCAGCCTTACACGTCAGCACCATTTTCCACGTCAGCATTTTTTTTGCAAAGAATAAAATGTTGCTCCTGGAGTGATTCGGAGTCCGATCAAAGGATGAAGAATATTAGAAGAAGCAAGAACGGCCGGTGAGCTCAAACGGCGATTATCGGCGGCTGGGAAGCATTTTAGGTTTAGGTTTAGGTAGAAACGGCAAAAGAATAAGGTTTAGAAATTTAGGGTTGTGTGTGTGTGTGTTGGGGGGGGGGGGGGGGGGGGGGAGGGGGAGTTTATAGTAGGAGCTAGTGAACAAATTGAATTATATATATAATTAAAAATGAAGTATAACCGGTTCGGTTCGAGTCATACCGGTTTTTATGGATAAACCCGAAAACTGAATTGGATTTCCGGTTCGGTTTTTCTTCAATGAAAAAACCGATTGGAAAACCGCGGTTCATCATTTTCCGGTCCGGTTTAATCCGGTTCAGTCGGTCAGTCCAGTTTTCCAATTTCGTTGTACACCCCTAATTCGGACCTGCAACCTAAGGCTAAAAATCTAGACACTTGGCCATCCGACATACAACTACATGTGTTGATTAATACACAACATATTACTTGCAGACACGTTCAGTATAAAAATATTATAGAGTATCTAATGGTATAGACAGTTTTTTTTATAAAGAATAGAAAGTATTTGTTACAGGTGGTGATACATAAGAGGTTCTTCATTTCAAGTATCTAATGTTTATTTCAAGTAATATAAGAGGTTCTTAATTTTTTTTATTGTTTTTTTATGTATTATATATATTGTATAATGCATGTGACTTAATATATGCTAATTTTTTCTCAAATTTATTGATTAAGGTGGTTATGACAAGGAAGAAAATACAACTAGATTATATGGTTTTGCAGCATTGAAGTATTGGGGTACTACCATTACTAATTCCCGGTTAGTTTATTTTTCTATCTTTAATTTCTGAATAATATTACTGTTACAACCACTCAAACACAATACATCTCGTATCAATAAAATTAAGGTTTCATTGTGTTATTCATACATTCGGTTATTGTATTAATTTACATAGTTATTTATTCGTGGTGTGCAGTTGGCCAAGCAATCTGCAAAGTTATATAATATAATTAAATTTATTCACTATTCTTTTTAAGGTTTCCGATACATAATTTCTTCAAAATCGAATGTAGACAATAATACTTTGCATACCGGGTGCGTGGAGTTCAAATTTGGAGGAAATGAGATCGGTCAGGTCGGATCACGAGGGCCTCCCTCGGGGAACCGACCCAAGTGATATGTTTTTACCTTGTCCCGGCTCATTCTCCGTTGACATCGTTCATTTTGACAGTAGTAGCACTTTACAGTACTGAATATGGTTTTTCTGCATTCTGCATTTTTGTTTAGTGTGGACATAGGTGTGAAGTGTAGTAGCTAGATGTACAATTGACATTTTTTTGTGAATGAAGAAGAATGGAATTAGGTTAAATCGAGATCACAATTATTTATACGAGGATCAAAGAGTAGTTTACTGAAAATGGTTACTTTATGTTCAAGGTGATAATTTAATGAAATAGTTTAGATTTTTGGCTAGACAATCTTGGTTGCATGCCAACTGTATTATGATTACAGTTTATTAATGTATTTAATGGATTTTAGATAGTTGCAGCAATCTTATAATAAAAAGGGGAAAATGCAATATACCCCCTTGAACTATAGCTTAGGTAATATTTACAACCTCAAACTATCGATTGCTCTATTTACAACCTTAAAGTATAATGCATGATCAATTTACAACCTCAAACTATTAAATGCTCGATTTACGACCTTAAGTTATTGATTTTGCTTTTTACATGCTTTCATTCATTTTTATAGTTTTGAAATATTTCATAAAGGGTAAATCTGTCACTTTCCTTTTATTTTCCCAAACCTCACAATCTTTCACCACCACCATGCTCTCCTCCTTCGTTAGCCCAATTTTCGGATACTCAAACTTATACACTGTTGCATAGGTGTGAAATTTCTTAGGCATGGCCTCATTACGTTATATTCCCAAGCTAGGATATTTTAAGTTTGATTATATTCAGAGATAGACTTCTTAAGCACTGATCTCCTTAAGTTAGTTTCAAAATATTCAAGTTATGATCCTCTTACGTTAGGTTTACTCTGGAAAAATTGGGTGATAAGGATTTATTTTGTTGTGATTTCTTAAGAGTACATCATTTTGTTGTGATTTCTTAGGTTAGGTTAACTTTGGAAAAATTGGGCGATAAGGATTAAGGACGCAACATTTATAATTAGGCAGAAAAAAAGGAAAATTGTTCTAAAAAAATAGAGAATTAGGGATAAGGACAGGTTTTGGAATATTTTTGAGTAACATGACAACCACACATTTTTATAGGGAGAATGACAACTTTTATGTTTTTTATAGTCTGAAAGACAAAACAAAAAAAGAAAATTAAAATAAAAAAAAAAATTTAAAAATCGAACGCGTGCGTACTACCCGGGGCTGCTTGCAGGATTTTTTTTGTTTTTTTTTTCTCTTTCCTCCCCGATTTTTAAACGCTTATATCTTTTGATCTAGAGATCCAAACGCGATAAAAATTTCACTGAATTATTTATTTTTTGATGCTCTTCGTTTTGAGATTTGGTTCGATATAATTACATCGTTTTTCATGAGATTCACTGCCGAAATTCACTCAGTAGATCTCCCCAGTGAATCCTGAAAATCAGTGAATTTCGTACAATAGTGAATTTCGAAAGTGAATTTTCCCAAATCACGTCGGAATATGTCGAATGTGGTATCAAAATAAAGAATGAATAAATAAAAAAATTTGTGAAATAATTTTCAAATTTTGAGTTATATTGAAAGATATGAGTCTTTAAAAAAGATGGATAAGAGAGAAAGTGTGTTGGTTTTTTTTTTTTTTTTTTTTGTTTCGGAGGGGGGGATTGGCGGCAGAAAAATAAAAAAATAAAAAATATTTTGTCATTTATGCAAAAGTTTCAAAAATCTGTCATTCTCCGTAATTTATGAAATATTTGTGTCCTTCTCCCTCATTACCCCTTAAAAAACTAGGCGAAATTCCACTGTTCATATCCGAATCCACTATTCGGAAACCCAATACCTACTATTTCCTACTCCGAAACCCACTATTCGCTACGGTGAAACAATGAAATCAGGTTGTGTCAGGGTCTGACATTTTTTTTAATGTTACACTTAATTAACATTAGGAAAAAAAAAGGTTCACTTAATTAGTTGTTATCTGCCGAAAAATGTTATCCATATATAATATTTACGGGTAGAACTCACCCACATAAAAATTCAAAATGAGATTTATCTACAGGACGAGCTATTTACCCGTACATATTATGTACATGTAAAAGCTCCTCGTAAACCAAGTAGGAGCTTTAGCTCAAATGTAAGTGACTTGTGAATACTTAGCTAGGGAGGTCACCGTTTCGATTCACCTATGAGGCGTCATGTTGAAAGAGTTCTTGGTCATGCATGCCTTATCCTTGAGTAAGATTCAGATATTTACCCGATACATATTATCTATGGAAAATTTTACACATAGATAATATCTACGGATAAATGACTCGCTCCGTTAATATTTTTCGTGAAGAATTTATGCGTAAAAGAAGCAAGAAATCAAACCAGCTTCTCCAAAACAAAGTTAGAGGAACAAGTCTCAAATCAAAAGTCAATAATTTTTAGAAACTACCGTCGGAGGAAAGTTATATAAAGTGATATTCATCATTTACTTTTATTTTCACTCTATTACTCAAAGTAGATGTGTAGTATGTGAAATAATGTAGAAATGAGCATGTGATCGATGCATGCCATTTGGTGTGACGTTACTACAACGGTGGTATCATAAAATCTCTCATGTATAAGCGGACGGAGGTTGTCCACGAGAAGAGTTCTTACACATTAAGTATTTGTTGCTGATATCAAATGGAATGTTGAGATGTATCCAACTGACCCATACAAACCATTACTAGCAAGAAATGCTAAGAGGGTAAATTTAGACCAGTTGGATCCGGTCTAACATAATTGAGTTTAAGGCACTACATTAACAACCCTTCCCCACCCCACCCCAACTACCCTGCCTCACCCACTCTACCCCACCACCCACCCATCCTACCTCATCCAATCCCAACCCACTATTTTACATTCAATTGAATTCCATATATTTTCCAAAGTAATGATTTATTTGATCACTATTTTACATCTTTAAATTGTTTTACTATAATACCCTGTACAAAATATAATGATATTTTGATCTATTTCGATAATATTGTTTTTGTCATTAATGATGTTATTTCAACGAGTTTAGCAGGACTTCCATGAAAAAGTGGGAAATTCATTTTTGGAGACTCCTTAATAAATAATTTCATTTGCATTCAATCAAAACATAACTTGTTTTGGTTAGTTGCTGATGAAACTCGTTATTAAAGAGTTTTCACGATAAAATTTTCCCGAAAAAGTACCGTCACAGTAAAAACACGTACATATATAGAGACGTTTGGGCTGCCCATTAAAAATTGTCGATCACCATCAATGCATTTATAAGCAACGTTTTGGCTGCCAATCTCATACTCCATCCGTTTTTTTTATATCTGTCTTATTTCAGAATTTGTTTTTTTTTACTTATCTGTCATTTTACATTTCCAGTGCATCATTTATTATTTTTTCCTCCTTTACCAATAAAGTATTTATATCTCCAATAAAAAAATACATTTTCAATATTAAAAACCTCTTTACCAACAAAGTATTTACATTTCCAATAAAAAAATACATTTTCAATACTATATTTTAGACATATTAATTACTTTCTTAATCTGTGAGATTCTTTTCTCTGCGACATATATATAAAAACGGAGGGAGTACTATAATAATATGCCATCAAAGTCTCATTCCCCTTAATCAAACTATTGCCCTTTAGGCCAGTGGCGGATTCATAAAAAAAATTCAGCGGGGTCACAGAACCGTAAAACTATATTTTTGATCAAAAAAATAGTTTAAATGGAGTTACCGGAGCCTAAAACTACATTTTTTATCAACAAAACAACACTTTTTAACAATAAACTACATCGTTTTTATACTTAAAAAAAATCCCGGATCTCAGTGAGGTCACATGACCCCCTTGATAGCTATAGATCCGCCCCTGCCTTTAGGCCAGTGGCGGATCCAGAAAGTTTTTTCCAGTGGGATCACCGGACCGTAAAACTATTTTTTTGATCAAAATAAAAAAATCTTGGATCTCAATGGTGACCCCTCGATAGCTATAGATCCGCCCCTGCTTTAGGCCTTTACGGCCCAACCTTATTAGCTCTTCTGTGTAGGTATGTAATTCTATTCCTAGTTAATAATTTTTTATTTGTGTTGTCTCATTAACAAATCAATTGTACTTTTTATTCACAGAACATTTATTATTATTAGAAAGGGCTGGAAAGAAATTACAGAAGGCAAACCAACCAGTCATATGAATTTATGCAAAGCCTCGGTACCTAACAGAAAAAAATATGGCCACTTAGTGCTGAGTCCGAAACAAAAACACCTTCTAAAAATCAAGCAAATCAAAATTTATTGCGATTTTACCAACAACGAACGACACTTGTCGAATTTCCTTTTCATTTGTAGGTTTTACTAGTGTATTCACATCCACCAAATCTGGCTTAGCTCTAATCCCGGGTGGAGAATAGCCAAAGACATCATCTAAGCCCTCATTCGTAGATAAATTTGCACTTCTCTCATCATCATCCTCATTCTCTTGTCTTACCTTGTGTAATAAAGATATATCCATGCTAGAGCCCTTTCCATCTAAAGACAATGCGTAGAAGATAGGGTTTGTTCAAAACTGTCAAATGACCCTTTTCAACAATTTTAATATCATCTGTAGACTTCATATGTACATTACTTCGTTCTTTTCTTGATCATTCTTTTCTCTTGCCTCCATAGTCCTCAAAGTTTGGTGCAATATCTGGCCATCTTCTAGGACATTCTCTTTCCTCTCGATTTCTTTGACATACGTTGATAATCTCGCAACTCTTCATCAAGTGTAAAGTCGTCATCAAATAAGTCATTACATCCGACATAGAGATCCTTCAAACAATCATATTGAACTGGGTCATCACCTAAGGCTGAAGTGGGAGCCTTGTTCACTTTCTCTTCAGTGGCATCATTTATCCCTTTCAAATTAGGTTCCATTCCTTCTGCATGCTAAGCCCAATGATTCTCTTTCCTCTTGTATTTGTGTCGAGGTTTCGTACGGTTTTCCACCATTTTTATCATCAAATTAATTAGGATGTTTTTTAGAGCACTCGTGTTCTTCATGACCAATACACATCTACAAAATGGACAATACGAAGGTTATCATCATAGTTAATCATTTTCCAAAACCATGTATCCTCATCTCCAATCCAGACACGTTCTTCCCTTTCTTTTAGCAGGTCATTTCCGACCATCACTCTCGTAGGGACGACCTTATTAAATCAGTTGTGACTAAATCGATTAGAAGTTATTCAACAAAGGTATTCTTTATTAAACAAACCTAAAGGTAATTCAGGAAGCTGAATCCAAACCGGAGCCAAAGAGGCCTCCTGATCGGGGATTTTTACCAATCGACCAAAGACGTCGAAAGAAAAGCCGGTTATAATCATCCTAAGACGTTGGACCAATTAAGACGTGTTTGTTATCCAGCAACGAAATAGGACATAAATCTGTGATATCCTAAATCGGTAAAGTAAGTGAATTCTCACCCCCATATAAGTGTAAAGGTCTTGCCAACTCGGGTTAGCTCTTTTAGACCAAGCGAGGACGGCGGTCTAAGCAGTTGACCGGACCATTTATGACTCGTTTAGCGCAACTAGGCCCGGGGTCTGGGGGCGTTAAGTGCCACAGGCCACCTCTAGACGAACTTAAGTGCCACAAGCCACCTCCAGAGTCCTCTGGTAGAGACGAACTGGGACAAGTCCACAGGGAAAAGTCTTGGCCGTCCCGGCAAGGGCGCCGGTCCCTTATAAGGGGGGGGGGGGGGGGGGGAATGTGATATCCCACATCGGTAAAGTAAGTGAATGCTCACCCCCATATAAGTGTTAGACATAAATGTCTTGTCAACTCGGGTTAGTCCTTTAGACCAAGCGAGGACGGCGGTCAAAGCAGTTGACCGGACCATTTATGACTCGTTTAGCGCAACCAGACCCGGGGTCTGGGGGCGTTACAAAATCTGTAAGCCCTAAACAAAGAAAAAAATACCTAAATCTGTTATAAAACGGATGGAGATAACTTCAGATGCAAGAAACAGAAACAGAAGCAATCAAACATAAACAATCAAAGGAGAAAACGGAAACAAGAAGAACACAGATTTAACGTGGAAAACCCCTCAGTGGGAGAGGTAAAAATCCACGGGCAGAAAAGAGATATTTTATTATGCACTGAATTTTTACAGATTTCAACACCCTCGGATAATGAGACAACAACTGTATTTATAGGCACAAATCCCTAAACCCTAGCCGCAAGGAATCTTTGTCTGACGCACCATAAATACCCCTACACGTGTCCTCCTTTTAATGACACTGCATAGCTGTCACATAACAGAATTGTCAGATGTGGGACCCCTTCGTATTCAAGTACTCGGCGGCCTATCACCCCGGCGATAGTTACCCCGCCGAAGGCTACCCCGCCGAAGCCCGCAGACTCCACCCTACCGATGCACGGAATTGAATACACTTCTCTCGGTGTCCATCACACGGTGAGTCTTCGATTGGTTCCACCGGATGTAGAGTTTAAGTCACCTTACCGACAAATCTCCACCTTGACTTCAACTCTCACTAGAGTCAAACGATTGCATAACCGGACGTACTTGTACCGGATGCATTCGTCAATGCCGGATGTACTTGTACCAGACTATCCCTACAGCATCCACTCCACTGATCTGCCCTCGGTAGAGTTTCCAGAAACAGATTATAAGCTTTGAATATTCAGTAAGTCCAGGCAAAGCTGGAACTTACTCTGCTGAACTGGTTTAGTGAACATATCAGCAGGATTCTCCTTTGTGCCAATCTTCTTCACCACAACCCTCTTCTCATTCCTTAAGAAATGATACCTGACATCAATATGCTTGGTTCTCTCATGATGAACCTGATCCTTGGCTAAACATATTGCACTTAGATCGTCACAATATATCTCACCGATCCCGATGCAACCCCAAATCACCGACTAGCCCCTTCAACCGATACCCTCCTTAGTTGCTTCGGTAAGAGCCATGTATTCGCTTTCGTAGTTGATAAGGCTACCGTAGCCCGAAGAGTAGCTTTCCAAACCGACCACCGCATTTCCCAATGTAAACACATACCCGGTCATTGATTTTCTATTGTCAACATCACCGCATAATCGCATCACAAGAACTCCGTGACCGGACCGATATCACCTCTATAAATGAGACCAACATCATTTGTACCTCTCGGGTACCCGAATATCCTTTTAACGGACTTTCCGGTGTTCCTTTCCGAGGTTGAGCCATAAACCCGCGACAACACCGACCGCCCGAGCCAGATCGAGGCCTAGTGCACACCATGGCATACATCAGACTGCCAACTGCACTAGCATAGGGAACTTTTGACATAAACTCCTTCTCTTCACCGATCGTGAAGCATAAACAGACAAATGAACATTTGATGCCATAGGAGTATCTATTGGTTTTGCAGCAGACATCCCAAACTTGGCCAATATCTTCTGCACATAACCCTGCTGAGACAAGAACAACTTCTTTTGACTTCTATCTCTCCAGATCTCCATCCCCAAGATTTTCTTGGCTGCACCTAAATCCTTCATTTCGAATTCAGCACTAAGAAGGTTCTTCAGATTTTGAACATCAGACTTTCTTGCTGCAGCTATCAGCATGTCATCCACATACAGAACAAGATAGATATATGATCCATCTTTCAGCAGACTGTGGTAAACACAACAGTCATATGGACTTCTGTTGTAACCTGCTAAAGCATGAAACTGTCAAACCTTTTATACCACTGTCTTGGAGCTTGCTTCAGACCATACAATGATTTCTTCAACTTGCAAACATAGTTTTCCTTTCCAGGAACTTGAAAACCCTCAGGCCGTGTCATGTATATCTCCTTATCCACCTCACCATGTAGAAAAGCGGTTTTCACATCTAATTGCTCAAGTTCCGGATCCCGCCGTGCCACCATTGCTAGTAACACCCGATTGAAGTGTGTCGACCACCGGTGAAAATTTCATCAAAGTCAACCCCTTCCTTTTGATTGAATCCTCTTGCAACCAAACGTGCCTTATACCTGACCTCTTCGCCTTTGTTATTCCTTCCTTTTTCTTGAAAATCCATTTACAAGTCACAACTCCCTTGTCCGTAAGGCTGTTTGACCAATTCCCAAGTCTGATTCTTCAGTAATGACTCCATTTCATCTCCCATGGCCGCATGCCACCGAGATGCTTCGTACATGTCATCGCTTCCCCGTAAGTAGTAGGTTCAAGCACCCTCTACCTCTTCAAACAACTTGGAGTGCATATCCAGCCAAATCATCATATCCATATCTCCTTGGAGGTATCCCAACATTAGATCTTCTAGCCTCGCTTGCGCCTAGACTCGCCGATCAATGTTTGTATGACGCCCGCCGAGGTCTCGCGGTCGGCTTGGATCGATTCTCGGTTCATTATCCGGATCGGTATAGTGTTGATTTTGATCCACCGATTGTTGCATATCGTAGACTCCACTGAAGCTCCACCCGTTTCTCAACACTATCGATTCAAGATCGGTTTCGGACTCGGTAGACCTCCCCACCGATGAGTTTAACATAGAATTTTCATCAAACACAACGTCCCCGTCGAGGATTACTGCGGACTCGCCGATGACCAAATCCTATATCCTTTCACTCCATCACCATACCCCACAAACACTCCCTTCTTGGCTCTTGGCTCCAACTTCCCTTCACTAACATGATAGTAAGTCGTACTTCCAAAAACCCTTAGAAGCGAGTAGTCGCAGGCTTGCTCGACCACATCTCAAATGGTGTCTTGAGATTGATTCTGTGTGAGGACTCCTGTTGATTAAGTAGCAAGTCGTCTTAACAAACTTCCTCGCCCAAAATCTCCTTGATAAACCAAACTTGAGAAAGCATACATCTTGCCCTCTCCGGTAGAGTTTGATTCATCCTTTCGCCTACACCATTCGCTCGAGGTGTATTCCTTACGTATGATGTCTAGCAATACCCTCAGCTGCACAAAATGAATCAAAATCCGTCCAGCAGAATTCCAGACCATTATCTGTACGAAGCTTCTTGATTTTCTTGCCTAACTGATTCTCCACTAGGGCCTTCCACTGCTTGAAGTTACTGAATGCATCACTTTTGTTCTTCATCATCACCACCCAAGTCATCCTTGAATAGTCATCTATGAATGACACAAAATATCTGTGACCACCCAATGACTCAACTTTTGATGGACCCCGGCAGTCTGAATGGATATAATCAAGTGTTGCCTTTGTATTGTGCAACCGCCGAGAACTTACTTCGTGCAACTTCCCAAACACACAATGTTCACAAAAGTCCAGATTCTTGACCTTATATCCCCCAAGAAAACCTCGCTTCGAAGAAAGAATCGCATACCCCTTTCACCCATGTGACCTAGTCTCACGTGCCACAAAGTGAGTCCGTCGAGACCGGTGAGCTCGCCGAGGATGCAACGACGAAGCGGTGCCGGATACTGTAGATCCTTGTAATATATACAAGGTTCCCCTCTTGATGCCTTTGAGGACTACAATCGAATCTTTGAAGACATTCACCGTCCACCTTCACCCTTGAAATTGAACCCCTTGTTTGTCCGGTAGACTAAGAGATACCAAATTCTTGGTCATATGTGGAACATGTCTTACATCTTTCGGTGTACAAAATTTACCATCCTCTCGTCCTTAACTTTACCGAGCCAATTCCCACAACTTTGCAAACCTTGCTTTGTTGGCCATATAGATTTGACCACCATCCATCCGCTCATAAGTAGAAAACCACTCCCCTGTTTGGACAAATATGGTAGGATGCTCCGAGAATCAAGTATCCACACATCATTGTGGTGTGTAGAATCTCCCGCAACTAGAACCGGATCCTCATCGATTGCTCGTAGCCAAAGCCGCCTTGTGCGAATTGCCTTCCCGTCGTTTCTTCTTCCTTGGACAGTTGGACTTCCAATGTCCCCGCTCCTTACGGTAATTACGGACATCGTAGACTTAGGACCTTTGGACCCCGACTTCTTTTTCTTCTTCCGTCCATATCCTTTTCCACTATTGTCGCTAGCTACTAGCCCAAAGACTGACCGGACTGTCTGTACCTGCGACCTTGTGTCTAAGCTCCCCGGCATGTAAGGCGGACCTTACATCCTCCAAAGCTACCGTATCCTTTCCAACTATGAAAGATCGCACAAAGTTTTCATATGATGCCGGTAATGACACCAACGGGATTAGTGGCTGCATCTTCATCTTCAATTTTAACATCAATATTCCTTAAATCAAGCAATATTGTGTTCAAATTTGGTCCAGATGTTCCCTCGGTGGACTTCCTTCATGCATCTTCAAACCGAACAACCTCTCGTTTCAACAACAACTTGTTGGTCGGTGACTTGGTCATATACGAGCTTTCAAGCTTCTTCCGCAACTTGGCTGCGGTGTCTTCCTCAGCAACCTCAGTGATAACATCATCAGATAAGCACAACATGATGGTTGAATGTGCTTTCTCTTCCAGACTGGCATAATCTGCTGCACCTGTATTTGGTTTGTCAGATAAAGGATTCCACAAACCCTGCTGTTTCAACAGTGCACGCATCTTGATTTGCCACAGACCAAAACTGTTCCTTCCTGTAAATTTATCGATTTTTACGTTTACTGCTGACATCTTTTCTTGCTAAAGATCACAACTTTATCACAGATCCTAGCACCTTGCTGAAGGCCTTGGTGAAGATGAAGTTGATCGTACAGATTGTTTTCTCCAGAACCTTGCTCCGATACCACTTGTTATAAAACGGATGGAGATAACTTCAGATGCAAGAAACAGAAACAGAAGCAATCAAACATAAACAATCAAAGGAGAAAACAGAAACAAGAAGAACACAGATTTAACGTGGAAAACCCCTCAGTGGGAGAGGTAAAAAACCACGGGCAGAAAAGAGATATTTTATTATGCACTGAATTTTTACAGATTTCAACACCCTCGGATAATGAGACAACAAGCGTATTTATAGGCACAAATCCCTAAACCCTAGCCGCAAGGAATCTTTGTCTGACGCACCATAAATACCCCTACACGTGTCCTCCTTTTAATGACACTGCATAGCTGTCACATAACAGAATTGTCAGATGTGGGACCCTGCTGTATTCAAGTACTCAGCAGCCTATCACCCTGCTGATAGTTACCCTGCTGAAGGCTACCCTGCTGAAGCCCAGTAGACTCCACCCTACTGATGCACAGAATTGAATACACTTCTCAGCTGTCCATCACACAGCTGAGTCTTCAGATTGGTTCCACCAGATGTAGAGTTTAAGTCACCTTACTGACAAAATCATCAAGTTTCGTTCTATAATCCGGGAACCAAGACACCGAAGCATTTTGAAATGGTTAGACAATCAACTACATTTGTTCCATTGAAATTTTGAACGTGGGTCTTCCGTTGTAGAGTATCAACCTACCCAAGCCAATAGAGATATCCGACCCCTTTTAGTATTGTCGCAAAAGATTTAGCATTAAGAGTTTCATCTCCAGCAGTCAGATCGAGATTTAGCTTCCAATACTAGCCCCAACGGAAAAACACCACCAATTGAGCAATGCCGGTGAATTTTTAAAAGCCCTAGAGTAGAGGTGCCAAAGACATCAAGCGGCGTCCTCTTTTTTGTGTTCGATCACACCAAGTGAATAGAAATTCAAAGGACGAAGGAAAAGTCGGAGCAGATGTATTGAATCCATGTTGAAAATAATGCATAGCAGGGAAGCAGCGAAGAAGGGCTTCCAACCTGTAAAGAATAAAGAAAATCAGTAGCACATTGGAAATAGTAAAAGACTCCGAATTGTTGTTTATTGAATTAATGAAAACAATACAATACTTTTCCATTATATAGGGGAGAAATCCTAATTTAAGATAAATATAAAGCTAAATAAATTATTTGAATAACATAATAAAAGATAAATACTAATAACTGCTAGATAATAATTTATTTTGACAACTTTTATCTTTTTCAAATGACATTGTTTATCTCTTCGAGATCCATGACTTTATCTTCTAATAAAGAAGAACAGCAAAGCCACCGGCTAAGGGCAGTCGTAGTGGCAATCCTCAAAAAAGGGCTTCCAAAAGTGAGTTGGCCCACCAATAAAATATTTTTTATAATGAAATTAGAAGACTTGAAGATAAACTGTAAAATGTTATTGTAATGACTCTTGGATAGAAGTCTTTTTACTCAGGGAGTCAGCTACCACTTCTATTTGCGGGAGTGGAGGGAGAAGTGGGTCGACAATTTAGAGGAGGAAAATGAGTCATTGCACTGATTATATATTTGGACATGCATCTACTTTTAACTTTTGTCAGAGAAAATTGATGACTAAAAGAGCCATTACTAGACTACCACTCTAAGGTTACCGGCGAAGAGGAAACCCTTGGTCGCTAAAGTTTTTTTTTTTTTTTTTGAAAGGGAGGTCGCTAAAGTTTAAGTCACCAAAAGTTTTTAAATTGGTGTTCTTGTATAGGTGAATGGAAGCAAATTTAATGTTGTTTAATAAAATAATCACCGGGAGGTCTCAAGTTTGAATGCCTCTGAAGACAATTATTATTTAGAGTCATCCAGCGTAGTTTTCCTTTTTAATAAAGTTATACCACATTATGTGGTGTGTTTAATTTGTCCACTCTTGTGATTGTAAATAGTTATAATGTTTTTCCTTTCAATTGTAATAAAAAAAAATAACCACCAAACTCAATTATTTACATATGACAACAATTCCTTGATTAAAAGTTTGAGAATTTACATAATCGGTGTCGCTACGAATCATCACACCGATTTACTGAAAAATGCATAAATAGCGTCATTCAATATGGCACTACTAACTTACACTTCAGATTAATGACAATAATTAGTGTCGGACAATATTTCAATGCTAATTAGCACGTTGATTCACCAAAGGTACATATGGAACCTCTAGCAAAGAAATTGCGCAATGAAAATAAATTAGTATGTCATTTAACAAACACTTAGAAGTGTCACTTAAAAATGACACTTAAGCGTACAAACAAAATGACACAAGAATCAGAGCATATTGTATTAACCATATATATATAGTCACAGAATATGTATTATTACAGATTGACTTGTGATAGTAATGACAATAACTCTGGTTTCAGGCAATGTTTCAAATACTAATTGTCACAATTTTATTCACCAAAGGTAAACAAGTCCTAGAAAAAATGGCATATACACAATGACATATTTAATTAACCGTAGTTCTTAGCAATTACAATAATAAAAGACTTTATTGTGAAAAAGGACACAAAGAAAATAACAATTCCAGCGACATTTAAGCGTACAAACAAAATGACACGAACACCATTAAAACATATTCATTCATGTATCGGATCTAAGTCTAACTAGTTGATCTAACACCTCCCCTCTCTTTTTTTTTCTTTTTAACCCAGGATTAGTTTCTGAGATTTATTAACAAGTAGTTCAGCAATGGAGGAAGCAAGCATGTCTCCGGCCGTATACTTCCGAATGATTTATAATGTGCTCTCAGCAATTTCGGTTGTCTCGTTGGCTGATCAGGATCGGACCCATCGGTTCGACTCGGTAAAGACGGACGTCGAAATCCTGGAAGTGTTTTGTATGAGCCTTGAAACAGTATGGAAGTATTCCAGTATTATTGATGAAGAAAATGAAGAAATCATGGAAAGACTGAGATCCGTGATCACTTCACTTAAATTGATATGGCAGGAAGACTTCACATTTATATCGTCTCTTCTTAGCGAAGGAATGGGTGAAAGAGGGCGTCCCATCGATGATTCGGTAATGTTTGAGTTGAAAGGGAAAATTGTGCAGAGTAAACAACATGTTGAAGGTTGGTGTCGAAATATGATACATTCCTCCTCGATGATGCAACTTAAGTCTTCAGGATTTCAGCAGATGTCAGGCTTTGTTAACAGGATTTGGGAGAATTGCGACAGCAGATCTGTTCCATTGGGAAAGCAATTTGGTATTTTGGAAATCAAGATAAAATTTCTGCAAAGAACATTGAAAGAAACAAATATACATTGCCCAGATGGGAAGGAAAACGTTCGATTTATGAATTTTGCTGGTAATTATGCCAACAGTGTAGCATGGTTAGCATGTTTGTATTGGGCAAAAGAAGACAATGATCATGAAATTGCTTCTGAAATGAACATCGTCCACTTTGATATGTTGCACAAGTTCATACCTTACGCATACGATATTACGCAATTGTACATTGGCATCTTAAAGTCCGACGATGTGCGGCCGGTGTCTGATTATTTTCTTCTCGGTGAAGCTGTTGAAAGCTTTGTTGATTTTTTCTTTGACCACCTGGCTATCGTTTTGAAGGATGATTTTCTATTTCTTCGGGATCGTCTATTATTTCTTTTCACATTTCTCACCGATCCTCTATGTGAGGATGTTGAAGAAGAGGAAGGAGATTCAATCCGCACTCAAATGTATGCTATTTTGCATGAGGACGTGTATCTCCTTCTGTCTTTTGAGGAGATGAACAAGGATTTCTCTGACAAAAAGGCGATTTTCAGTGCTTGTATGATTAGGATCGATATAGTAATTGCTACTATCAGGCAACTTTACCATGGATCATCAAGCTCTCAGATCACACTGGAAGTGGAGAAAATGGAATACAAATATTTTGTTTCTCTTCATAGAGAGCTCTCTTTTCTTCGGACGTGTGCCAAGGAGGCCGCCGATATGGAGAAACTGAGTTATACGAAATGGAGCTTAGATTCCTAAGGATGTTCTTTCTATGGTTAGCCACGTGGGATGATACCGATGAAGAAATCAAGCTAAAATTGAGCTCTGTGATCACTTCATTTCAAGGGATATGGGGCAAAAATGAAGAAGAAGAGGGACTTCTTGCTCACCGCTTTCATGCGATACGTACAGGAAGCAACACAGACTGGGATCCATTGGCTTTTGAATTTAACGGAAAAATTCAGCAGTCGAAGCTAGAAACTGAAGCATGGAGGTGCGTAGATCTGTTTCATTTGACATTTCGATACAAAACGTCCACAAGTTATAAGATCCTCAAGTTTATGGATTCTATCCTCGACAATTTAAATGATCTTGTCAGCTACAAAGCTAGTGAAATAATTCCGTTCAAGAAGCAGATTGAAACCTTGGAAGAGAAGCTAATATTTTTGAAGAATGTTTTGAAACTCGCCGTGAATCGCAAATATTGTCATGACTTGGGAGAATTCGAAATATTTGTTCAAGCCTTTGCTGGTGATGCTGCACGGTTGGCATTTCTTTATTGGACACAAGACGCAAATGCTGAAAATGTATCTGATGAAACAAATTCTATGTTTTCTCATTTGCTGCAAAAGATCAAACCATCCACGCCTAATGTTGCCGATTGTACTTTGGAACCCTTATGGCCATATATGCGCATCGATCCGATTCTCATATGTTCGGACAAACCGCTTTTAGCTTTGTCGAATTTTTTCTTGAGGACACGGTGACTCACTTGAAGGATGATGATTTTCAAATTCTTCAAGACAATATCATATGTCTTTTGACGTTTCTCAACGATCCTCCTAATCAAAATGCAGAGGAATCAATTTGCACTCGAATTGATGTTCTTTTTCGGGAGGGTTTGTATGGCCTAATACCATTTGATGATATGGAAGATGGTTTCTCCGAGAAAAAAGTGCTTCTAAGTGATTTTATGATGAAAATCGAAGCTATCAATGCTGATATTAGATGCATTTACGGTAAATTCCCAGATTCATCTCTATATAATTTCCCAAAGGTTATTTCCCCACAATTTCTTGACCTTCTCTTGAAGAATCTTAAAAGCCTGAAGGATAGGATGAATAGTGACCGTAAGTATGTATCTTTTGCGAAATACAAGATCATAAAAATTGAGGAGGAACTAGCTTCTCTCTATCCTTTTTTCATTCATGTTTTCGATTTACAAAGTGAACAAAACGAAACATGGTTAGAAGTTGTCAATGTTTTACATCTGACGGAACATGTCATCATGACATGCATTAGTTCGTTATTTGTCTTTGATCATCCATTATGGTATCATATGGCCTATCTTTCGAAAGTATTTGATGAAATTAAGGCGGTTAAGGCAAAGCTTGAGATGATCAACTTAGGGAACATCATAAACAAAGCAAGATGCCTCCCTGGTTCGGTCAGTTTCATTAGTGAAGTCGCAGAACAAGGTCGACCTTTTGAAATCAATGAATTTGTTGTGGGTTTTGAGGATGAGAAAGAAAAAATTATTGGCTTGCTTACAAGAGGACCTATGTCACTTGACATTGTTTCAATTGTTGGCATGGGTGGATTGGGGAAGACCACTTTAGCCAAAAAGGTTTTAGGTTCCTCATCAGTGAAAAGTCATTTCAACGTATTCGCCTTCTGCTCCGTTTCAGTAGATCATAATACTTGGAGAATGTTACATGACATTATATGCCAAGTTAAGGGGGTTGACGACATAAGGCGTGACAAGACTAATGATGACTTGGCCCACCAACTACGGAACTGTTTGAGTGGTCAAATGTATCTAATAGTCTTGGACGATATATGGAATGTAAGTGCATGGAATGCAGTAAAAAGCTCATTCCCTGATAACCGAAATGGAAGTAGAGTTATGTTCACAACCCGATCCCGTGATGTTGCGGAAAAATGCATAATTAATTGTAGCCCACATCAGCTACGTTTTCTGGATGGGGTTGAAAGTTGGGAATTATTACAAAAGAAAGTGTTCCGTAATGACATTTCACCACCATATCTCCATGAGATTGGAAAGCAGATTGCTAAAAACTGCAAAGGCCTTGCTTTAGCTGTTGTTGTAATTGGAGGGCTCCTTGCTAGAACGGAAAAAAGCGTGAGGCGGTGGAGCGAAGTTGAACAAAGGTTAGCTTACTATCTTTCTAACGATGGATGTATGGAAATTTTGGAATTAAGTTATAAACATTTACCTGAGAATTTTAAACCTTGTCTTATCTATCTTGCCGCATTTCCTGAGGATTGTCTGATCAACGTTAACCGTGTGATAAGGCTGTGGATTGCGGAAGGATTCATACTAGAATCCAAGACAAAAAGCCTAAAAGATGTCGCAAAAGAGTACTTTCACGACCTAGTTGATAGAAGCTTGATCATTGTCGGTACAAGAAGTTCTAGTGGGGGGATAAGAACATTTTATGTTCATGATTTGATACATGAATTTTGTCAAACGAAATGCAGAGACGGGAACTTTTTCCAGCTGAACCATGGAATTGCATCATCTAGTACTTCAAACCATTCAATAAAAAACCCTTATCGTGTTTCCATGCATAGGGAACACGATGTTACTATTGCTGTTGGATCCTCACTTTCTAATGCACGCACCCTATGCTATTTTAGTGAAAGGTCTGATGGTGGAGTTAGTGAAATCCATCTAAGGAAGTTCAGATTTCTTCAAGTGTTGGATTCGGGTCTCGATTGCAAAGAATATGATATAAATGAACTTAGCTCTCTGATTCATCTGAGATATATTGATGCTGTTTTGAGGGAGTGGGAACGAAATTCTATCCCATCGTGGATATCCAATCTCTGGAATATAACATCTTTAACATTGAGATTATGCAAAATTTTTGGTACAATACATTTGCCAGAGACTTTTTGGAGAATGAAAAGTCTTAGGTATGTCAAAGTACTTAATTGCATCCTAAAATTTCCGGATGACGACGACAAGCATGATGAGGCATATCTATCTAGTGATCAAATATTGGATAAGGTGGTAAGCTTTTCAAGTCCAAATTTATATACCGCAAAAGATGTCAAAAGGCTTCTCCAAAGGTTGCCCGTCGTTCGGAAGTCGCATTGTCTTTTAGAAGGATATCCAGTTGATGATGAAGGATCAATAAAAACATTTGACTTTTATAGGGAATTGGAGTCATTGCGGCTATCAAGCCTTGTGCACAGACTATACATGATCAACTTCCCTTCAACTCTCAAGAAACTAAAATTAGAGTGGTTTCAGCTACACCGGACGGATTTATCAGCAATTGCAGCAGAGCTACATGTTCTTGAGGTTTTGTATCTAATAGACTGTTCCTTTGTGGAGGAGCCAACATTGGAGACGGAAGATTTGGTATTCCAAAATCTGAAATTCTTTCATCTTCATGCTTATTTTTTGGAGGAATGGAATGCCTGTACTGAGTCCTTCCCTCGTCTAGAGCAACTTGTGATTCATTGCATAGAACTAAAAGAGTTACCGTCCTGTTTCGGAGAGAGTTCAACCTTGAAGAGGATTGTCGGTGAATTATCTTCGGAAGCTGAGAGTTCAGCCCTTAGAATCAAGGATGATCTGATGGAACTAATGGAACTGGGGACACAACTTGAATTTTCGATCACGTTCAGAAACTAATAATCAAGTAATTCTTCTTGAAATTAAAAAGATACTACTAGTAATATATCTACTATTTGTTTTTACCATTTACCATTAGTAAATCCTAATCAATCTGCTTCATTTTGGCAGGAGTTCTGCTTCTATGTTAAATATAAGGGTAGAGTGGCCTCCAGAAATGACACGGTGAGTTCGGCATTGTTTCATGTTGATCACCATTAACAAGGAAGCCAAGTTGATGTGTGCTTTGATTTTATTTTATTTTTTTGGTTGATCCCGTATTCATCTTCTTTTCTTTTCCCAGGAAAATTTGATGTGCTTTTATTTAATAACCATTTTGAAGCTTGTCCCAAAATATATAGAGAGAGAGAGAATTAAGTTACAAATTATGATGTTTTTTTGGGAGTGAAGAATGTGAAGATGAATAAGAAGAAGATGTGTTGTTTTTTTAAAATTATTGTTTAAGATGGTGGGTCTACGGGTCTACGTCATGATAAATGGTGTAGGAGCGTCACTCGTTGTTTCCGAATGGTCTATGTCATGATCGGTGGGTCCCGAGTGATATTTTTCCTTCTTTGAATGTGTGCGCGCTCGGAAAAGCATGGTTATATAATGGGAGTATTTGTTCACCCTATCGTGTTTCTATCGGTGTTGCATCACACTACTATTTGTGCGTAATGACAATGAATCGACTTTTCGAAAGATATTCTTGAGTCGAAATCGACTTTGGAAAGTCATTCGAGAGTTGGTTTTCAAGTGTGTGAAATGGTTATCGGTGTCTGGGAAATTACATGAATGAACTACCAAGGAGTTTATAGTTTGAGTTATCACTGCTATGCATAGAATCGCGTTGTTCTACTCGTGGGGTCCCTTTTCTCTGTACTTTAGTCAAAAAGCCTACTAAAATAGACGCTTTGATTGCTTCTTTTTTTTTTTTTGTTTCATCGAGACGAAATTACAACATATAATAGACATCTATCCACGCGTACACGGTGAGACTCGAATTCAGAACCTCATAAAATAAAATAAAAACTATTTGTATCACATTATTTACATAATTTGTTTATAGAGTGTACGGAAACAACAACCCACTCGGACTTCATTACATTATACGCTTTATAATGTCGTATTGCAAGCAAGACTCCACATTTTGCCTCCTGTTTGTGCTTTATTTCATCCGCATGGTTTTAACCACACAATGAAGCACTTCTCAAAGCCACCATTCTTCCTTTGCCTGACTGTTTGAATTATTTGTAAGCCACCATTGTTCAAAAGGATTTTGAATAATTTTGAAACAGTAAAGAAGATACTTCTATGCTTGTGTGTGGTTTAAAATCGTGCGGTGGGGGTGGATGGAAAGTAATCCAGAGTAAAAATGTGCAGATGATGATTTCACACCGACTCAAAGACATGAAGATGTGATGATAACATCGTAAGACAACAGAACTTCCAAGCACATCAAACATGTCAAAGGATGAAATTCTCAAATCAACAGATGAAAGGCATCAGGCATCAAAATGGAAGCCATTACCAGATACATGTGTATGTATTACTAAGCACGCACATTCATGTGAGCATACCGGAGGTGTAGGATGTTCACAGAAAATTAGACATCGAAATTGAGATGACACTACTGACATATATCACTATTCCAGTTATTTCTTATTCAGATACCAACACCATTTCTAGTTCGTGTTATGTTACAACAAAAATGGATATTGGCACAGAATTTATGTGCCAAATATCTAAACAATCGGGGTAAGATTGATCTTTCTTTGCTTCCAATTAAGGCAACCAAGATTAATCCATGTCGAAAAATAACGTCCATTGTTAGAGTGCTTGCCGGAATAACCTAATATTAGGTATCCAAAAAAAATGCCCTTTGACTAGAACATTGCGAGAATATGAAGAGGATAAGTAAGGATCGATGTTGCAGATGAATGAGAAGAAGGAACAAAAATTACCTTGGTTCATTTTCTAGCCGACGAAGCACGTCACAAATAATATGTCCCACGCTTCGCAGTGATTGAAGATCAATACTTGGGCGACAACAAAAACACCATATTCATCATCTTCGTCATAAAAAAATTGTGCTAGGGGAAAAGTGTGATACCTCATATGATATTAGTAAAATATAGAAATAACATGGTAATGGAAAATGGGTAAGTTGAAAGAGAAGGCGAAAAAACAACATTTACTATTTTACCGTGGATAAAAATTTGAAATCCGCCATCTATTATCATGATACTTTTCACGTCTCATAGTAGGGATCTGTACTGACCTTTGAAAACGTGGTAGCCAGATTATCTAAAACAGATGGAGATCCAAACCCTGAACCCTGGAAAAAAAATGAATTTTATTGGAACAAACCAAGCATTGAGTAAGGTCACACAGAAAGTGGTAGATAATGTCATTGAGTCATTTCATGAATATTCAAGCACCATTATTGATTGATGAAAAGCAATTTCAATGGAACACAGAATTAAACTCAAATATCATGCAAGTAAAACATAATCTGATTTTGGTGGAAATACTTTAGTCTGAACATTTGAGGGGGCGCCAAAAAGTTTAGTCCAGACATTCGACAAAGATGGAATATTTTAGTCCGAACATTCGACGAAGAGAACCCTGAAAGAAATTCCAATATGATGTTAAACATGGATTGGATCGGTTTAGTTCATGATACACAACTCTTTCCATGATGGAACACTAAAAAACTTTTACAAATTGAATACACCTAAGAAGTAGGAACTAACCTCAATGAGACAACGTACAACATAAACCTAGAAATCAGTCAAGCCAAATAACACATCAATACTAGGTTGTAGAGAAAGCTGAATTACATTCTAGAACCTAATAAGAAGTCATTAGGATATTCACCTCTTCTTTGTCAAACAAATGGTACTGGTTCAAGTCATGTTCCGCCTCAATTCCACCAAATCCACCCCCGGGCACAGGAACACAATCAGAATCATCTTCATCCTGCATACTCCCTTAGTGACTAAGTCTACTTCCTCGAAAATGTCTTTAGCAAAAAAGCTATACTGTGATGTATCAAAAAGCGCACCTTTGTCTGCATAACAAACTAATACACACAAAAAAAATCAATAATCCTAAGACCACAGTTCTGATTTCGATGGAAAATCATCCTTTACCAATGACACCATCAATGATGAATTAAACAGTAAATTCAGCTGATAAGATACATCATAGGAGCAAACTTGGAATACTCAATTGATGAATCAAAAAAGCAACACAAAATATACGCAGTGAGCTAGTGTGAAAGTAATAAAAGTGAACAGACCTTGAAAGGAAGTGCTAACATCATAGGAGGCAAAATTAGGATTTTAATTCCTCTAACTCTACTTTATTTTGGATTTTAGTCTATTCCAAATTCCGGTAAAGACAAATGGTCTCTAAGTTGGTTTTTTTTTTGGATTTTAGATCCTATCCACGGTTTACGTGACCAGACACCGGAATCATCAAAAATTGCTTATGTGGACGCCACATCGGCTATGACGTGTCAAATAAAGAATATTCTATTTTTTTCCCTTCAATATATCCAATTCCAATTTTATTGGACTGTGTTAATATTGTATTAGTTTGTTTGTGTGTGTTTAGTTTTGCTGTCAATCGATGGATGGACCTAGGGATTCCGTGTCTGTTGGCTAGCTTATCGGAATTTTTCCGAGATTATTTCTTTCTTTTGGTTTCAAAGACTTCGCTTTTCTATCTCGTTTGTTGACGATGTTGTTGTTGTTGTATATTGCTGTTTATTTAGTGTTCGCGGTTCCGGCCCGGTGCCGGAGGCTTCAGATCGGGTTGGTCCGGTTGTGTAAAGCATCTTAGGGTAGTCTTTGGTTTTTGTTAGTCCCATTTCAGGGTTATTGGTAATAAAAGCTTTCGTCTTTTGGGGAAAAAAAAAATCCAATTCCCTTTTTATTTAATAAATCCAACTCCTAATCCCCAACCCC
The DNA here is from genome assembly GCA_036785695.1 of Gentiana straminea. NCBI lineage: Eukaryota > Viridiplantae > Streptophyta > Magnoliopsida > Gentianales > Gentianaceae > Gentiana > Gentiana straminea. Next base: position 1,363,594 of record JAVUPR010000405.1, read on the forward strand.
CAATTTCATAGCGTTAATTGCTCAGCCCCTCCTATCTCATTTGCATCCGCCGGGATATCTCAATTGCTTAGCCCCTCCTCTTTCTTTTGCATCTTACCAGCAAAATTCATCAGTTGATTTCTCCGATATACCTACTTTGTCGCCGGAAATGTCATATTTTTCAAACAATTTCTTAAATCTCCCAAGATCAAGAACTGGGAGATGGGTCCAGCAAGAACAAAGATTAGAGTTAGGATTATGGGTTCTTTAAGAACCAATTTCTTTCACTTGAAATCGAAGCAAAGCAGTTTGATCTTTAGTCATCATCTGAACCGAAACTTCACCTTCCTCCTACGTTGATGGAGGGAGTAATCATGGGGAAGCAGAAGTGATGAGCAATGAAATTGGGGGATTTTAGTTATCACCTGGGAAAAGTACACCCCTTTTGTTGCAACAGTAGTCGGTTAAAAACTATTTACAAAATGATGAACAAGAAAATTGAATTAAGAAATCCCATTGTGATTTGTGGCTGCATTTTTTAAGGAGCTTGGCCTTTGGCCAATTCTGAATATTTCCAGATGGAAGAAAAATGAGATGAAGGAGACGAGAGGACAGATGAAGAAATTTGAAGCATTTTTTTTTCTCCTCTAGCTGCTCCTGTGTCGATTTCCTCCAAAATTGAAGAACATGGTTTGATGTTTTGAGCTGCACTTGGAGAGAGTTTTGAGCGGAGTTTTGAGCTGCTCATGGTTTGAGCTGCAATGGTGAAGATGCTTGGAGAATGAATGACGATGATATTCGGAGGGCTGAAAACAGGGAAACCAATTTGGAGGGAATTTTCCCGCATTTTACTAGTCAATGGGGTAGAAATTAAAGATTGATTTTTTATGAAAACCAGAAAAGAAAGAAGAAACAAGATTAATTGAGTGTGAGGAGGGGAGACAGAAAAAAAAAGGATTGAAAACAGAGGCAGAAGATCAGAAATTCAGAGTCCTTTTTGAGGAACAGGTTTTTTTTTGCAGAGTTTGGGATATAGTTGGGGGAAAAGTCGAGGTGAGGAAAGTAATTAAAATGGGAAAGTCTTTTTTTCTAGTCAATGGGTAGAAATGGGACCCACCGCCACGTAGATCCAACATGGCTCCGATGTGGCGTCCACATGCAGCCATTTTTATGATTTCGGTGCGTCGGCGTAAACCGACGGATAGACTAAAACGTAAAAAAAAAAAAAGCTAACTTAGATGACCATTTGGCCACCGAAACCTGAAAGCGAGGACTAAAATACAAAAATAGGCAAGTTAGAGTGACTAAAATTTAATTTTCGCCCATCATAAGAAGTGGCCTTCAAGTTCTTGGGATTGGATCTTTCCATGATGACTCAAAATGCAGCTAGAACTTATAAAGCCCTACAAAGACAACATAAATCAATCAAAAAAAAAAATACAAACCATATCCTCTCCCAAATACAACCACAGTAAATACCAAATTAAAATCATTAGGAAAAAAATATTTAGGTTTCTGAATCAAATAGAAGAAATAAACACAAAAGAGTAAAAACGATGGTTAATGTATATGTACCGTTAATGCATATTGGAAGATTCGGATTTGCAGTTTGAATGTTTGAGAGCTGGTCCGGCCGGAAGAGGAGAAGATTCGGATTTGTAGTTGATTCTTTGAAGATTTTTTTTACGGGAATTTCTGTTTTCATTTGAGAAATGAAGTTGCCTGACTATTAGGGATAAGGTGAATTTGATTTAATTGTTTTTACACCAACGTGTCATCAGCCGACTCTAAGAAAAAAAGGGTTTGGGTCGGGTAGACGGGTAAAATGCGGGTAATTGGGTTAAATTTCGCTTTCAAATATACATGTATCTTAGTAGGAAATCTACGCAACGCACGGATAGTTTAAATTTTGAAAATAATTAGTACATTTTCTTGAACAAATATGTTCAAACAAAAGTATAGTTAAATGATTGTATTTGAATGTAAGAATTATTTATATATTTCAATCAAAATCATCAAAGTAATCAGACTTTTTTTTAACTATGAAAAGTAAAAGTAGTCATAATGTAAATGAAAAAATCTTATTCCTACAACTAAATCTTATTATCCTTAAGAAAACAAAGTCAATTGTGTTTAACCCAAACAAACCAAACCAAGCCAAGCCAAGCAAAGCAAAGCAGGTAGCCCAACATCGCTTATATTCCTCGGTAACAATGCAAAAACACTTATATATGCTAGACTAATGAAACCAGAAGTAGGATAAGATAGCCAGAAATTCTCAAAAATAGAATCTACAATGAAACTATTCTCCATGACACCTTTTGAAATCATTTCTGGTGGCTCAGGATGTCTCCTCACCATTGGAGAAGGCTTTGATGATTCAATCCTCTTTGAATTCTTAGATATACTCGAGGCTTTTGAAGAGATCCTTTTAGTAGCAGGGCAAGTCCTCTCAATATGATACTCATTTTTACGCATATCTCAATAAAATCTTTTCGAGACTCAGGAGAACATAGAGCTTTATCTCGAACAATTTTGTTTCAATGGCTCTTTTGAAGCCTTATAATAATAGCTCTTGCATATATTATCATTTGCTTTTCCCATTTTTCTAATTGAGAATTTTTTTTTACAGTATAATGTGCATTGTTGCACTCTCGATGTTACAAATGTTGTCGTCATCTTTAATCAATCTCAGGTTTCATCTTCCATTTACGTGAATTTTATATTCACTTTTTGGGGGGGGGGGGGGGGGGGGGGGATATTTCATATCATAGTGGGATTAATTAGTTACTTGTTTTGGTTCTTGTTTAGTCACTTGTGAAAGTATGTCTATGAAAGAGGTCTAGTAGGTCTAGTGTTCGAGTCCTATTCATCGATCAGTGTGTGTGAGTTTCTATTGTTTACGTAAAAAAAAAAAAGCCGGATTTTAGCATATGAGGCAACAAGAATAATAACAGGAGGTATGTACTTAAGCAGTATTCTCATCCATAGATGATAATTTATATCACACCAGAGCATATATATATATATATATATATATATATATATATATATATATATATATATATATATATCAATGAATTAATCGTATATTGTAATCGATCACTCGATGATTCATATAACATGGTCTACGTACGTACATGAATACAAGAAAAGCAACTACGTACCTTGATTCTTTGATGGTGAGCCAATGCTAATAATTGGTGTCTTCAGCCCAGGTGATCAAGAGATCTTTCGCAAGTAAAATGAAGCAGTTCTTCATGTTCCTATCGACCCAATACTTCTGCATAGATGAATTAATTTGTTAAAAAGTAAATTATTAAGTACTAATTAAAACAGCTAGCTATATACATAGTATACTTGAATGAATGACTTGCCTTTTTCATTTGGTTCAAGAAAACACCAACATGTAGCTGATCAAGAAGCTTCTGTGTTGAGGATTGATCCACTTGTGTATCAGCGTCTTTCAGTATTTCATCGTAACGGTGAGGCAACGAAAATTCACTTGTGGAGTATGACCAATATTATTTCCATCATTTTTCTCCTGCGAAGGCTTATTAATTACCTTTTCTTGGGTTTCTTTGTGTTGTGAATCTTCATCATGTGACAAGCTTGAGTTCATCTTTTGTCAAGATAATGGGAACCCTCTTCCCAAATTAATCTCCTCTTTTTCTTTCTTTCTTTCTTGTATGTGACTTTTTTTCCAATACATTGCTTGGATTTAGGCCTTTATATAGTATAGTCATCAAAAGATAAATTGAGTGTTTACTGCCTTAGATGCTAAAATGATGCAGACTTAAATACGTTGACAATAAAACTGAGAATGGACTAGTTCAGGTCCATGTTTTGTTTGCCTCGGTAAACTGAGAATGGACTAGTTCAGGTCCTTGTTTTGTTTGCCAATTATGAAGTTTGAGTTATGCCCCTGATTTACTACTGGTTGATGCTGAGTGGATTAAAGATTTTATGAACCCTTTCTTTTCAAAGTTGGAAGTGATTGCGCCATCATTGTCTGTGTCGATCATTTAGAAAACTTCTCTTAGACCAGCAATTTCTTCGTCAGATAGACTTTATGCTTCGATTTATGCATTTTAAGTTCTAGTTATGGTATTTGGCCTGGTAGCAGGTCATGGCATTCTCATTACTGGTTTGAATTTCCTGCTCTTAGTCTGAATCCTCCTACAAAGCTGATTAATCTAAGGCCAGCATCGGATTTCCTCAGTTCAGAAGAGGTCTTACATTTTTATCCATTTGTGTGTAGTTTTACTCTTAGTATGCTTTTTAATTGTGTTCCCTTTTTCTTGGTCTTCTTTGCCTCGAATTCTCAGGTTACAATTAGGGATCTCTCATGCTGGGGAGCAAGCCAGAAGGAAGGTTATCAATTGATGCTTAAAATGCGTAGATATTTTATTGGATTAAATTATTGGATTATGTAATTCAGCAGGGTTGCTGACCCTGCTGAGTATAAGTCTACTGATATTTCAGCAGGGAGTCTACTGATGTTTCAGCAGGGTAACTGACCCTGCTGAATATAAGTCTGCTGATAATACTTTTACGTATTATTATTTTTAATATGTACAAATGTAACTTTATTACTTTTGATAGGATACTTGAGTATAACCACTCTATTATGTTTGTAACCACCCTATAAAGGATATCTAGGTTGTTATTACTTACTTTTTAGTTTATCCACTTTATGCTTTATAAGCATGCTTTGTATTTCACCTATTTATACCAACCTTATTGGGTTGAGTTTAATATAAGAGTTAATCTTTTCTCTTAATCTTCTTCTTCTTCACTCTTTCTAAATATCTTTATGGTAGCAGAGCCCTGAACTTATTTCAGGCAATCGATCTGTGTTCCTAAGTTCTGTTATCCCACAATGACAGATACTGAATCTACTCCCTCTTCTCTTTCCCTCTCATTCAATGGAGTTGATAATCCATCGCTCCAAATCACCTCTAAAAAATTGTCTGGACCAAATTATGTACCATGGTCTCGGTCCGTATACACTTATGTCTTGGGCGAGAGGAAAGAAAGGATACCTCACTTTGGATCCTCCATACCTCCCACCGACAAAAACTCAAAGGAGTTTGATACATGGGAAACCGAAGATGCCATTGTGAGATCTTGGCTTATGATTTCTATGATAGAAAAAATCGGCCCAACTTTCTATATGCTAAATCGGCTCTCGTATTTGGAAGAAACTAGAGTCCTTATACTCTAATGAAGGTAACTATGTTCAAGTTTACGGGGTGAAACTTAAGCTAAGGAATACCGTCCAAACCGGATGACCAATTAATGAGTACTTCAATGCTCTAACCAATCGTGGGAAGAATATGATCAACTTACAATCAAGGAATGGAAATGCACAGAAGATGCAGACATACATAACAAGGAGGTGGAAAGAGATAGGTTACTAGACTTCTGATGAGCGTTTATTTCACCAAACAGATTTATAATACTCAAGACAACGGTGACTAAACAAGCTCTCTAACCGGCAGTGGACCGGGTCGATTGCTAGTATAGCTACAGGAGTCCGAGGTCGATCCCACAGAGAAAGGTGTGTTTGTGAGTACCAAAGTGAACTTCTAACTTAGTCTAGTCAAACAAGTTGTTGGAATGTTTGTACACTTCAATTAAACTAAAGTAAATTAAACTAACAAGTCTAAAGGGAGAAAGGGACATAGCCGAACCATGATCAATGTGACTAATCTCAACCCTAAGGTAGACAAAACCGGGAGTGTGCATTATACTAAACGAACTCTTGCATTCAATTTCACGGGTGCGAACTCCTAAACCCGGTGCTAGCGTCTGAACAACTCTCTTCTAACACCTTATGCCATGTTAAGGTCCGAACAACTCTCTCCTAACAAGTCATGTTTTGCACTCGAGCCGCTTAAACGTATAAACGAGTAACCTCACGATGAGCTCGGTTTAACAACTAAACCGAGACTACACCGCGATCCTAGAACCCTTTTCCCACACCCCTCTCTCTGAACAACTCTCAAGAGTGGTGTGTGTGATGTTTGACCCAGGTGGTCAATCTAGCCCAAATCCGTTATAACAAGTTCTAAGACGTGAAACGTGCAAGATACAACAATAAAAAGCACTACCCACTCCCAATTTCATCACCCAAAGGGTGATTTCACCACATTTCACATGATTCGACTATGGGGAGGAATTAGCTACACATTATACAAGTTAAAACATAAAGAAAGTAGTAAAGGAGAAGCATAACAAGCATAAAAGAGAAGAAAATTACCATAAAGTTGCAGAAATTCGAGTTGGAGAAGATAAGCACAAAAGTTGAATACAAAAGATCGAATTTTGCCCAATGAAATGTTATAGATCGAAGTTAAGAGTTAGAGAATCAAAGAGAGGATTGAAAGAGCTTTCTAACGGTATATTACACTAATTCTAACTCCTAAGGATGAAGAAAATCGCCCAAATTAACCTAAAACTACTCCATTTCGCGGCCCCCCTTTTTTCCCCGTTCGGTGTGTTTTTATAGGTCAAAATGCAGAAAACGACCCAAACGCCGGTTTGAAGGCTCTTAAACCGAGTGTTTGGAGGGGTGTACTCTCTGTTTCCATTCTTGGCACTTGAAACGCTGGTTTGGCACTTGAAACGCTGGTTTGGAGCTTGGAACGCTGGTTTGAGAATTGAGACATGGAACGCTGGTTTGAGACATGGAACGCTGGTTTGAGAGCTCCAAACGTGCGTTTCGCATGATGCAGTTTTTCTGCTGTAGTAAAACCTTCATAACTTCTTCATCCGAGCTCCGATTTGGGTGATTCAAGATGCGTTGGAAAGCTCTTTCAATTATCTACAACTTTCATGAAGAAGTCATGACCATAAAATGCCTCCATCATGGGTCAAAATGCTGCTGAATCAGAACAGACCACAAGGGTACCAACCATTCCTCTCCCTTTTCTTCCTCTTTCTCTCCTTGACTCATTGTTGCACCTTGACCATGCTTCTCATCATAATTCTTTGTCTTCCGGGTTCTCGAGACACCATTTCCCTACATCATCACAACAACCAAAAACATCCAAAACATTCCGGAGGGTAAAAGTGCTCGGGAATAGGGTCAATATCACTAAAAAGAGGTAGTAAACTATCAAAGTGACGGATTTACTCCCCGTGCTAATAATTCACGATATTGCCCCTAAAACGGTCTAAATCACCAAGAAACGTGCTAAAAGTGGGATAAACGGGGGTAAAAGATGCACCGGAATCATGTAAAGTTGACTCCCATCAACCACCCCACACTTAGCCTTTGCTCGTCCTCGAGTAAAATAGGCGTTTTAAAACAAACCAAGGGATTCAACTTTATGATGAAGGTGCTAATATTCACACTCGGAGGTGACCACAAAGTAAGAAACACGAACATAAACATACCGATACAACATTATCAAGAAAACGGAGTGTGTGTGGTGCCAAGGTAAAACCAAGTGCTCAAAATGATTGTCGGGGCTTGAATCCCAACCAAAAGTCTACCAACCGTCTCATGGTCACTAGCCTCTCCACTAATCAAGGTCACTAAGTTTGGACACGATCGGGTAGGACTTGAAGGGTTATAACGTTAGGCTAGGGAAATTTCGGTTAATCGAAAGGGATATTTTGGGAACTCGGAGAAAAAGAAGTACGAGTGAACCTAATCAACCCATGTACCACTTCAATTCTATCATACAAACCACCCCAAAACTCCTTTTTGATTATTTTTAACACTTTTGGAACCATAGAATGCTAACATACCCGAACTCATTGCCAAACTCGACTATGTTTCAAGCGTCATGAGGTGAGTCCGAGCACACTAGCACCTATCTCACTATCCCAACTCTAACATCACGAAAGTTACTTTTGAGCTCAACACTTTTGACTCCAACCTTTATTTCTATATACATCCATTGTTCGTGTTTTTCTTTTTTTTTCTTTTTTTTTTTTGAGAAAAGATAGAAGAAGAGATTTTCTTTTCTTTTGGCTCAACACTGAACACCAAGCCTACATACGTTCCTCAACACCTTATAGCTCAAAACGAGAAACAACAACCCAATCAAAAACATCATCTCCCCCACCCCACACTTGCCTTAGCAAGTGTGGTCTAACAAAGGATTAAGTTCACTCGTAGGGTATAAAATGAAGGAAATGTGACCATAAATAAGGTTCAAGGGTAGGTTTCGACTAAGTAACAAAACGGCTATAAGCGAATGGTGGTCGACCATTCTACCAAGGCCGAGATGGGCAACGAAGGGAAAATGTTCGGCTTAGGCTTATTTGGCCAAGGTAGGGTCAAAAAGAACGCCGTAACCGTCATCCCGTGTCCTACTTAGGTGAACCTTAAACATTTCGCCTCGAGACTAGTGATATGAGAGGTGGTAGCAATCAAATTGTGCACAAAGTGTAGCTTTCGTGAAATTAATAAGACTCCATTCTCAAGATAATATCAAACCACAATGTACATGTTCGGGATCCCGACTAAGGTGATCACCACTCAAATGTGAAAATAACACATACAACACGGTGTTAAGACCCTTGAAAATTTTTAAAAATTACCCAAAAATCGACTCGAGCCCGATCATAGGCTAAGCATACCACATTTATAGCACATTTAACAACGAAAACAAGAAAACAAACCTAAGTCTCCCACCCCACACTTAAACGAAACACCGTCCTCGTGTGTGAGAGATAAAAAGAGTAAAAAGACTTAGCCGTTTGACCAAAACCCGGCGAAAGGCGCACTTTAGCCCACGTGACATCTTCTAGTAAGCTCCATCTCGAGTACCCGAACACCATGTAGACGAGAAAACAAGGCAAACACATGCACGGGAAAAAATCCACGTGCCAAAAGATGGTGATAGATACGAGATATATAAAAATAGAAGCCATGCCACAATCAAGGTATCAAAGCATATCAACCATACTAGACGGGAAGTGCACTCGGATGTAAAGATAATCAAAAGAAACACAGAGCATCCACGCATAAAATAAGGCCACAGAGGCTCACATAAAAACATCCCCGTCTATGTACAAAGGCCAGAACCAAAAGGAAATTCTCATCTCACACTCTCTTTTAAGCAAAACTCTCCCCTCTTACAACCAAAAACTACTTCAAAAACATAATTATTACCAAAAAGGTGGGTTGCCTCCCACAAAGCGCCTTTGTTTTACGTCGTTGGCTCGACCAAGTGGCACCAAAACGGACTCAAACCACAAAGGACTCAAACCAACTCAAGACAACATTTTTATTTCAATCAAAAATCACCACAGACTATCAACCTAAATCCGAACTCAAGAATATCAACAATTCAAGGAGAATGAGCATAGCAAGCATAGGGGAAAACGAGTTCACTAGGAACTTACCGCGCATGGCTCTTGGGAATCCCCTTTCGTTGAAATCCGCCATCATCCTCTTCTTGAAATTACCATCCCATGGTAGTTGTTCCCTTTCATAAATCTTGTGAGCTTTGTCTACCGGAGAGTAAAGAATGTAGTAGTCCGGGACCGGTATGCTAATAACCTCCAACTCTTCCGGTAGCTCAACCACGGATGTCATACCAAGCTCATGAGATTTCATCACAAACTCCAAAATTGCATCATCATACACTTCAATCGGGAGTGATGGTGAAATGGGCGATCCCGTCTTCTCTTCAAACCCAGAATCCGGTTCTTCAAAAAGTGCGCTCAAATCTATCATACACTCCTCCAAGTCATCGTCTTGCATTTCTTCGGAGGGCGGTGTAATAGACAAACATTGCACCTCTTCCATCTCTTCTTCATCCCAAAATGAGCTACTTTCATCACCAAAGATTTCATGTTGAGTCTCAACAATGGTTGGTTCCACCATACATTCCACCAAGGCATCATCAATGTTCTCATCGGGAAGTGAGGGTGTAATTGGAAGAACGTGAAACCTACCACAAGTCAAACTCCACAAGAGGAGACTCTAGTGACACGGGCGATCCCAACTCAATCTCTAGCTCGGAAAACGCTTCATCTAGATAAAAATCATCATCCTCTCTCTCCGTTTTCCTTGAATGAGCCTCTTCTCGCTCTTTTCCCACGGCTTCTAGCTCCTTTCTTGTTTCTTCTTCTTTCTCAAACCTCCTCTTTTCATTTAGTTGCACTACTCGATCTTCAAGATTTTGCAAAGATTCCTCTTGTTGGTCCAACAATTTCTCATGGTGTGCATCTTCAATCTTTTCCCCTACCGACTTCATCTCACTCGGTTTCTTGCGTCTTGGCCCTCTTCTTGTCTCGGAAACATAAAGTCTTGAAGTTTCCGCAATCCGTTCAATTTGGTCAAACGCTTGATCAGGTTGTAACATCATTATATCACCACCGCTTGAAGCATGAAGTCGGTTTTGCATATCTTGATCAAGTCCCCGCAAGAAACAATGGACTTGGTCCCCAAGAGTGACTCCATGTCCGGGACATTGGCGCAACAAGGTCTTATACCGTTCCCATGCCTCGAGTAGTGACTCGTCTTCGTAAGCATCAAAGGTCATGATTGCCTCTTTCAAATCAAAAACTTTCCCCGGTGGATAGTATTTAAGCAAAAATGTGCGCACCACCTCGGTCCAAGTGTGTAGGGAGTCATGCCTTAAGGAGTCATACCACGCTCTTGCTTGGTCTTTTAGAGTGAACGGGAACAAAAGTAGCTTGATTGCCTCTTCACTAACACCGTCCATCCTTATAGTCCGACACACCTCGAGATAATGATCCAAGAAGAAGTAAGGATTTTCGATTGCCGTCCCTCTAAAGGTTGAGTTGTCCCTAATCATATTGATAATATTTTGCCCAATACTCATAGTGTTGGCGGTGATCGGGGGCAACCTTATCGGACTATGCCCCACCAAATCGGGCCGTGGCATGACCAAATCTCTACAAGTCCGCACATCTCCTTGATTCGGTGCCGGATTGGGAGTTTGCATATAAGATTGCATTAATGCTTGAAATTGCTCTTGTACTTGATTCATGAGCCAATTCATAGCATTCGGGTCCATCGGTGGCATTGCTCCACCTTGTCCTTTCCATTGACGGTTTGCTCCTTTTTGAACATTGTTACATAAGGATTGGTCTTGAGCTCGATTAGTAACTCCTTGACCTCCCCCGATAGAAGGGTGTTCCACAAAAACTTGGCCTCCACGACTAACTTGATTAGTGTCTTGGTCCATTTCCGTTTGTTCCGGACTCAAACCTTCAAATCTAGCAATCAAATTCCCAACTAGAAGGCCCCTTCCTCTTTGTTTAGCAAAGGTCTCCATTCTAGCAATGTAAGGTTCAAGCGGTTCTCAAAAACTCCGGGCAATGCACTACAAAACACCAAACAACAAGAAAACAATAAAATAAAACCTAGGCCCAAGCCTTCGGTTCACTTGCAAGATATCACAAATAGCACACATCTTCCCCGGCAACGGCGCCATTTTGATGAGCGTTTATTTCACCAAACGATTTATAATACTCAAGACAACGGTGACTAAACAAGCTCTCTAACCGGCGTGGACCGGGTCGATTGCTAGTATAGCTACAGGAGTCCGAGGTCGATCCCACGAGAGAAAGGTGTGTTTGTGAGTACCAAAGTGAACTTCTAACTTAGTCTAGTCAAACAAGTTGTTGGAATGTTTGTACACTTCAATTAAACTAAAGTAAATTAAACTAACAAGTCTAAAGGAGAAAGGGACATAGCCGAACCATGATCAATGTGACTAATCTCAACCCTAAGGTAGACAAAACCGGGAGTGTGCATTATACTAAACGAACTCTTGCATTCAATTTCACGGGTGCGAACTCCTAAACCCGGTGCTAGCGTCGAACAACTCTCTTCTAACACCTTATGCCATGTTAAGGTCTCGAACAACTCTCTCCTAACAAGTCATGTTTTGCACTCGAGCCGCTTAAACGTATAAACGAGTAACCTCACGATGAGCTCGGTTTAACAACTAAACCGAGACTACACCGCGATCCTAGAACCCTTTTCCCACACCCCTCTCTCCGAACAACTCTCAAGAGTGGTGTGTGTGATGTTTGACCTAGGTGATCAATCTAGCCCAAATCCGTTATAACAAGTTCTAAGACGTGAAACGTGCAAGATACAACAATAAAAAGCACTACCCACTCCCAATTTCATCACCCAAAGGGTGATTTCACCACATTTCACATGATTCGACTATGGGGAGGGATTAGCTACACATTATACAAGTTAAAACATAAAGAAAGTAGTAAAGGAGAAGCATAACAAGCATAAAAGAGAAGAAAATTACCATAAAGTTGCAGAAATTCGAGTTGGAGAAGATAAGCACAAAAGTTGAATACAAAAGATCGAATTTTGCCCAATGAAATGTTATAGATCGAAGTTAAGAGTTAGAGAATCAAAGAGAGGATTGAAAGAGCTTTCTAACGGTATATTACACTAATTCTAACTCCTAAGGATGAAGAAAATCGCCCAAATTAACCTAAAACTACTCCATTTCGCGGCCCCCCCTTTTTTCCTGTTCTGGTGTGTTTTTATAGGTCAAAATCTGCAGAAAACGACCCAAACGCTGGTTTGAAGGCTCTTAAACCAGCGTTTGGAGGGGTGTACTCTCTGTTTCCATTCTTGGCACTTGAAACGCTGGTTTGGCACTTGAAACGCTGGTTTGGAGTTTGGAACGCTGGTTTGAGACATGGAACGCTGGTTTGAGAGCTCCAAACGTGCGTTTCGCATGATGCAGTTTTTCTGCTGTAGTAAAACCTTCATAACTTCTTCATCCGAGCTCCGATTTGGGTGATTCAAGATGCGTTGGAAAGCTCTTTCAATTCTCTACAACTTTCATGAAGAAGTCATGACCATAAAATGCCTCCATCATGGGTCAAAACGCTGCTGAATCAGAACAGACCACAAGGGTACCAACCATTCCTCTCCCTTTTCTTCCTCTTTCTCCTTCCTTGACTCATTGTTGCACCTTGACCATGCTTCTCATCATAATTCTTTGCCTTCCGGGTTCTCGAGACACAATTTCCCTACATCATCACAACAACCAAAAACATCCAAAACATTCCGGAGGGTAAAAGTGCTCGGGAATAGGGTCAATATCACTAAAAAGAGGTAGTAAACTATCAAAGTGACGGATTTACTCCCCGTGATAATAATTCACGATATTGCCCCTAAAACGGTCTAAATCACCAAGAAACGTGCTAAAAGTGGGATAAACGGGGGTAAAAGATGCACCGGAATCATGTAAAGTTGACTCCCATCAACTTCCTGGGAGGTCTAGACACTACTTATGAAGCAGCCAGAGAAAGAATTCTTGCCATATCCCCCTTCCCATCTATTAATGATGCTTTTAGTATTCTGAGAAAGGAGGAGTGCAGAAGAGGAGTAATGCCTATCCCTGGAGGTATACTGCCAACTCCAGGAGGAGTAACATCAGTTTTTAAAGTATCTGAATCAGATGCTGCTAATGCAGCTTATAACAAATACAAGAGGAGTGAGAATTGGGCTAATCTCCTGTGTGATCACTGTAAGACGAAAGGTCACCTTAAGGAAAAATGCTGGCTGCTGCACGGTAAACCACCCCATCTTCTCAAAAATCAGCAAGTAAAAACTGGTGATAGAGGCAATGAGCTGAATAAGGCTTATAGTGTTTCTGAACAGAGACAAGGGTTCTCAGAAGAACAGATGAACACCCTCCAGATGATGTGCAGCAAACTTCAACCACAGCCTACTGAATCACCTGTTGGAGCAACTGCACATGAAGGTCAAAAATGGATTGTTGACTCAGGTGCTACTAGCCATATGACAGGTGAATTTTCTGTTTTTGAAACTTTCACAAGTATTGATTCTCATCACCATGTTACTATAGCTGATGGTTCTTCAAAAAAGGTATTAGGAAAAGGTAGAGTTAGACTTCAACCCAACATTACCCTAGAAAATGTCATCTATGTTCCTAATCTCAATTGTAACCTTCTCTCTGTCAAACAGTTTTGTAGAGATAGAAAATGCTCAGCTAACTTTCTGGATACCCATTGTGAGTTTCAGGATCTGGAGTCTATGATAAAGAAGATTGGCAGTGCTAGGAGTACTAAGGGAGGTCTGTACCTGTTTCATAGCAAGCTCTCAGAGGAACCAAGAGGATTAGTGGCTAGTTTAGATTCTAAATGTAACAAAATTATTCACTTACATTTTAGACTAGGCCATCCTAATTTTGTGTACTTGAAAAAGTTGTATCCCTCCTTATTTTCTGGAGTTTGTATGGAAAATTTGAAATGTGAATTTTGCATTCTTGGTAAACAAACTAGAACTGTTTACAAATCTGTTCCCTATACTCCTACTGCACCTTTTGTTCTTATCCACACTGATGTTTGGGGTCCATCTAGGGTCTCAAACCTATCCAAAAAACCATGGTTTGTCACATTTATTGATGACCATTCCAGGACTTCATGGGTATATCTAACGAGCCAAAAATCTGATGTTGCAGCCATATTCACAAACTTCTACAACTTTGTTGAAACACAGTTTAAAACCAAAATTCAGATCCTAAGATCAGACAATCGGACTGAATACTTTAATTCTCAACTTTCTCCTTTCCTTACTGAAAAAGGAATTGTCCATCAATCCTCTTGTACAAACACACCCCAACAAAATGGGGTAGCTGAGAGGAAAAATCGACATCTTTTAGAGGTTGCCAGAACCATGATCTTTACCTATAATGTTCCTGTTTTCTATTGGTGTCAAGCTGTTCTAACTGCCACTTACTTGATCAATAGAATGCCTTCTAGGATGCTGAAATTCATGACCCCTATTGATGTCCTAAAAGGTATCTACCCTTGCACAAAACTTCTATCTGATATCTCCCTAAAGATATTTGGATGTACTGCTTTTATCCACAATCATAATCCCAACAGAGGAAAACTTGATCCCAGGTCTGGTAGAACCATATTCCTTGGTTATTCTCCTACAAAAAAGGGGTATAAATGCTTTGACCCCAAAACACATAAAACCTACATCACCTTTGATGTTACCTTTATTGAGGATCAGCCTTTCTATTCCAAGTCTGAAACTAAACCCACTGAGCAAGACCTACTCACTGAAAATGCTATCACCCTGCCTATTATTGTTGATGCACCCATCATACCTAATGACTCTCATATCCATCAACTTGAAAAGGAGGTTATTATTTACACCAGGAAAAATTGGAGACCTGTGCCTGCTGAAACCCCTACTGACTCTCATATCCAGCCCATCCAACAACCTGATTACTCATCTACTTTACCTACTTCCTCTGAATCACATACTGACCTTCCACCTCCCATTATTGAGCCTGAGCTACCTATTGCCCTTAGAAAAGGTAGGAGAGAATGCACTCAACACCCTATTCAGAAATTTGTGGCCTATAGTAAAGTCTCACCTCCTTACCAAGCATTCTTGTCTAACATTGACACTTATAGTATCCCTAAATCCATTGAACATGCCTTGAGTCATCCTAATTGGAAACATGCTGTTTTTGAAGAACTATCTGCTTTAGATAAAAATCATACTTGGGATTGTGTTCCTAAACCACAGGGAGTGAGACCAGTAGGGTGTAGATGGCTCTTTACCATCAAACACAACCCAGATGGTACCATTAACAGGTACAAGGCAAGGCTAGTTGCAAGGGGTTTTACACAAACTCAAGGGATTGACTTTAATGAAACATTTGCTCCAAAGTGGCAAAGCTAAACTCTGTCAGAATCTTGATTTCTATTGCTGCTGTCCTGAATTGGCCCCTCTATCAAATGGACATTACAAATGCCTTCTTAAATGGGGATTTGAAAGAGGAGGTCTAAATGCACTATCCCCCTGGGTTCGTGCTTAAACCCAACCATGTTCTGAAGTTAAACAAAGCAATCTATGGATTAAAGCAATCTCCAAGGGCCTGGTTTGAAAGGTTTACCAAAGCTATGAAGGAAGCAACTTATCATCAAGGGCATAGTGATCATACAATGTTCTACAAACATGATCAGTCTGGCAGGGTCACTATCCTCATTGTATATGTTGATGATATCATCATCACAGGAAATTCAGAGGAAGAAATCTGCTCCTTGAAGTACTTTCTGAAACAACAATTTGAGGTAAAGGATCTAGGAACACTAAAATACTTCCTTGGTATTGAAGTTGCTAGGTCATCCAAGGGTATCATACTCACTCAAAGGAAATATACTATGGACTTACTATCTGATTATGGCCTGTTGGGGTGCAAACCTGTTAGTACACCCCTTGATAATACTGTAAACTTTGGAAATGATGATACTGGTCCAGACATTGAAGCTGAAAGGTATCAGAAACTTATAGGAAGATTAATCTACTTATCTCATACAAGGCCAGACATATCCTTTGCTGTTAGCACACTCAGCCAATTCATGCATTCACCAAAGGAAATACACTACAATGCTGCAGTCAGACTCTTAAGATTTTTGAAAGGGAATCCAGGAAAGGGTATACTATTCAGCAGAGAAGGAAATACCAGAATTGAGGCTTATGTGGATGCTGATTGGGCAGGGTGCAATATTGATAGAAAATCAACCTCAGGATGGTGCATTTATGTCTTTGGAAATCTGGTTTCTTGGAGAAGCAAGAAACAGTCTGTTGTGGCTAGAAGTTCTGCTGAGGCTGAGTACATGGCAATTGCAGTATGTATGTGTGAGATATTATGGGTACAAAAACTTATGAGGGAACTAAGACTTGTTATATCTACTCCTACTTGCCTATACAATGACAGTCAATCTGCTATTGAGATCACTAAGAATCCTGTACAACATGACAGGACAAAACATATTGAGATTGATAGACACTTTATCAAAGAGAAGATGATGAAGGGGGAAATTCTTCTATCTTATCTCAACTCAAAAAATCAAGTAGCTGATGTGTTCACCAAAAGTCTGCCTAGCACCTCCCTACTAAAGTGTATTGACAAGCTTGGTCTGCTAGATATCTACATCCCAGCTTGAGGAGGAGTATTGGATTAATATTATTGGATTATGTAATTCAGCAGGGTTGCTGACCCTGCTGAGTATAAGTCTACTGATATTTCAGCAGGGAGTCTATCGATGTTTCAAAGCGGGGTAATTGACCCCGCCGAATATAAATCGTCGATAATACTTTTACGTATTATTATTTTTTAATATGTACAAATGTAACTTTATTACTTTTGATAGGATACTTGAGTATAACCACTCTATTATGTTTGTAACCACCCTATAAAGGATATCTAGGTTGTTATTACTTACTTTTTAGTTTATCCACTTTATGCTTTATAAGCATGCTTTGTATTTCACCTATTTATACCAACCTTATTGGGTTGAGTTTAATATAAGAGTTAATCTTTTCTCTTAATCTTCTTCTTCTTCACTCTTTCTAAATATCTTTACATTTGCCATGTGAATGCCTATTTATGTTATGGCTCAACTGTGATGTAACGGGTTATATTTGGTTTTTATGACCCATGTCATCTTCTGAAAAAACCCGGTTGGCCTCTTCGTAACTATCTTGTATGTATATATACAAGGCTGGGAAGGGAGAAGCTTCCATTTTTATGCTATCGTGAGACTCGTGGTTTGGCGGATTTAAGATCATCTCTTATCGGTGAAGCCATTTTTTCAGTTTCATCAGGTAAATACATTCCCTCCTGTTAGCATCAAATTCAGCAAAGGCAATTCTGAGTCTCTGCTCTTTCCCTATCAGATGTTGCATCTTCCCTCCCTATCAGATGTTGCACCTTTAGTCCTGAATGTACAGATGTACTACATTCTCTTCGAAATTCACTCATTATTTCTAATAGTATTACAGCTAGAAAATGCATTGCATTTAATGTACTATAAGAAAAAAAAATAAAAAAAAGGGTATAATGGGAAAAATGCATTAAATATTGCATTGAAAATTGTATCGCCTGAGTTATTTTGGAACCAATCATTTTTAGAATTGCCTCAGTTGTTTTGGAACGGAGGGAGTAATAATTAATCGAATAACATGATTGTAGGGTGTCTCTGATACCACATGTAAATAGACGATAGATTCAGAGTACCTGAATAGCGGAAGAAATCACCAGGATCGTTTCCCTACATCTATTGTTATTCGACTTCTGCTCCGTTGTTGTAGCCGCCTTGATGAGGATTCCGATATCTCTCCTTGCCTACAACTGTGATGTGTTGGTTTCTTTCGTATGCTTTATGATGGAGTAAAGCATTGCTTTTATAGGCGGAGAGAGAACCGAAATCCGAATGATTTAGGTTTTAGCTTTAATCTCGGCCGTCCATCAAAGCCAAGTTTTAATCGGATTAAAGTTCCTTTTAATTAACCAATTATATATTATTAGCATATTTCCTAGGGAAAACTAATTTCCTATAAGACCACTATTACGGGGAAGGAAAATAATCGGGCTCAATAAAAGCCACGACATAATTTTCTTACAAAACCCCCCTTCTTCCTGCATTTCAAGTCACTGTAAGTGT
Source organism: Gentiana straminea (assembly GCA_036785695.1). NCBI lineage: Eukaryota > Viridiplantae > Streptophyta > Magnoliopsida > Gentianales > Gentianaceae > Gentiana > Gentiana straminea. The sequence continues at coordinate 1,382,044 of JAVUPR010000405.1, forward strand.
GTAATCATAATCTTAAGTTTATAACACTACCTTATCATAGAAAAACTAGGGTTTTTTCTCATATTTTATAAGTAAGTTAGGACTTCAACTTGTAGCAGAATGATTCCTCTTGATTGGAGAAGAGTTATATGCAGTAAATCTTCTATAAGAAATTCAATCTAAGGACTCAAGCATAAAAAAATTTCAACATTTCATGTTAATTGGCTAATTTGATCGTATACGTTGCTGTAAAATCATTCATCACATGAACTGGGAGGAAAGAAACATCATGATACATGTTACATGCACCTGATAAAACCATCAGAACTTAGTTTGCAAGTATTTCTTTCACCGGCTCAGTGTTTTGCAGAGTCTATGCAGTTAAGCATTCTGAAAAAAGAATGGGTCAATTCTGTGTTAGTATGCATTTATTTGAAATTTTCAGAATATATGTTGATAGAAAGCATGCATGGCTTTAGGGTTTCAATGTGTATGATGTGATAAACATATTTGATGCAGTATTTACTGCCTGAAATGCACATTAAAAGGAGTAAAGAATCTACTATGTCGATCTTATGTTAGATTACATTTTAAATGCTAAATGGTTAGACATGTATGTAAATGACACGTTGAATCTGGAAATTAAATGTCTTGTAAATGTGTTTTATGATGTTGGAAGACATGTTCATAGGGATGGAACCTTGTATGAACCTTTTGCTGCATATAACATGTATGAACGTGCTTATGCTCTTTCAGTTCCCCTGTTTCGCAAGTTGGAAAGGCCTTCAGCTTCTGCAAATCCATTTGGAAGCTGCCCAGACATCAACTATGTTTAAAAGCTCATCATAAATAGAAGCAGCCATGCCACAACTATCAAAATTATTAACCCAAAACTAAAGCTCCAGCCTATGTTTCTACCATCCACAACACTTGGATAATTCCGGGAAGCCAAAATAAAAACATGTAAACTAAATAGTAATTTACAAATGAACAATGATACAAAAAATTCGCATTGCCAACGCCAATTCATTACAACAGGAACAAGGAAATTACAAATACATCAAACGTTCTAATACATCGAATCAAATACCAACTTCATAACAAGTGATGCACCGTATATTTGAAACATGTTTATTATGTCAAGAACAAGAAGCGACCGAATAAAACACAATAACATTACAAAGAAGCCAAATAGAAAGAAAGAACAAACAATCCAACAAACCGGGTTGATTTTTGGTGTTTATTGCACTCAAGAGGTAGCTAGAAGATTAGCAGCCTTCCATGAGGAATGAAAATCGCCAAAAAGAAGAAACACAAACGCAAGCAAACAAGTTAAATAAGTTGAAGAAGAGCATGGAAGAAAATAAAGTTGATGATAGATTAGGACATGCTTGTACTAACCTCCAATATTGAGTTCTTGTTTAACTTAGTAAAAGTTAAGAAGATTCGGAGGATAAACACCCAACTTAAAACCGGGGAATTCTTTTCGGTTTGTGTTTGCGGCTTTAGCACTTGGATATCTTTAGCAGACGAGAATCACCTTAGGGGTCCAATGCGAGATCAATCCTCCTTAAGCTAGCTATCTTCCCGAAATCACGTGGGATGGCCGTAAGCCTGTTGCAATGCTTTAGCAAGAGAGCGGTCAGGAAAGGGAAATGAGCCGATGAAGCTTCCCATTTGAGTAAATCTGTTTTCTCAATATGCAACACCGAAAGACTTCTGAAACCTCCATCTTTTACGGTCCAAAAGTCACCAACAAATGCACTATCCTTCAACTTTAGAACCGTAAGATTATTTAGTTCTCCGAGTGTAGCCATATGATCCCAACTAAGAGAGGTTCTACATAGAGTCAACCTATTCAAAGTGGAGGGAAATTTCCAGTGATCGGGGAGAAAAGGTAGCGGGACATTAGCATCGCCGTTTAGAAGCTTCAAATTTTCGAGGGACTCTAAGATCGAGAGATTGTCGAACAAACCAGGTCCTCCGCTCGGGGGATTCACATATTTGGCTAAGTTCCCACCACGTATGCCTAACTTTTTGAGATTTTTACACCTCTCAAACACTTCTCTGGTGCAACTTTCAGGGGCAATATCGGAAAGGGTTTGCACGTTCGACGTAGTCTGAGCAGACCCTTGAACGGGAACATGAGGTAGGGTAGCTGAAGTGTTAACGTGTAGATTCTTAAACTGCTCCATCTGCCATATGTCAGTTTTTATATTGAGAGTTGGAGATTTTGTCTCGAATATGAATGTCTGAAGGTTCCAAAGGTTTGTTAATTTCGCGCTAATGGTGTCAACATCACAGGACATAGCGATGTACTTGAGAAGAATCAGACAAAAAAGCTCAACTGGAAAGGTTTTAAAGTTAACTGCCCTTGCTTCAAAGACTCGAAGCAGTTTGAAAGCCTTGGGAATGACCTGGACATGTGGTGCAGGCAATAGAGTCTTTTCCTTGGAGAAACTTAAGAATGAACGAAGCCGCTTACCGGTTGGGTTTGAGCAAACATACTTTATAATCTCAGAGTTAATGGAAATTCTTAGATAATCATCCACAGATAATTCTACATTTACAAGAGTACTACCCTTTACTTCTTGAAAAAGCTTCCTCCTCATGGCCTCTTTCTTGCAGAACTCTCGCAAAAAGTCATGGACACGACATTTTTTAATCTGACCATTCCATTTGCTTTCTGCCACCATCACCAAATTTCTATCCACCATTTCCTCCAAATATCTCTCTGCTATATCATCTAGGTTTCCTTTTCCTTGTATAAAACCTTCAGCAATCCACAATCGAATCAATTTCCAAACCGGGATGTCAAAATTTTCAGGGAAGATACCAAGGTAAAGAAAGCATGGCTTCATGTAGTACGGAAGGTTATTGAAACTAAGTCCTATAAGTTTTGAGCCGATATTTTCGCCTACATGTTCGAACATCGCACGCGTTCACATACTTTCTTCCACCAATCAACTCTAGTTTTACGATCCAAAAGGATACCCGCAACAACAACAATTGCGAGAGGCAATCCCCAACACTTCTCCAAGATAAGGCTTTCACATTTCTTAATCCGTGGTTCCGGATCGTCCGGACATGACCAACACTTCCAAATACCTTCCACCGTAGCAAATCTTTGGGTTCATCATCTTTCATGAGACGCAATTCATATGGCTCCGTCGATGGGTTAGCATGACGGCCCACGCCTTTGTCACGAGTTGTAATCAAGACTCTACTATGCTTTTGGTTGTTGGGGAACACTTCTTTGAGATCATCCCAAAAGGTTTCTTCCCAGACATCATCCAATACTATAAGGTATTGCTTTCCAATTAATTCCTCGTGAATTTTATCCTGTATTGAATCCACATGCATCTTACAAATTTCATCTCGTTACCGCCACGAACTTACTTAAAATTTTCAAGAACACTTCTTTCCCGTCATATACTTGAGACACATTGACAAATGCACGAGCAAAGAACTTATATTCAACTTCAGGATCTTGAAATACTTTTCTAGCCAATGTTGTTTTCCCCAACCCAACCATTCCAACTATTGAATGCACTTCGAGCTTCTCATTGTCTCCGGTAAGAAGAAGTTTCTTCACATCTTCAGCCACATCCTCGAAACCAATAATTTTATCTTCGGCTGGTGAGTGAATCTGTTCACATGTAAAGATAGATCAAGGAATAAGAATCATATGTATCTTGGATGGATGCAATATTATATCAGTAATTAAGCATTGAAGGAAACTACAACCACACACAAGTTATCACAGATCTTTAGTCACGTGGTTTTATTTCCATGTAGAATGAAAAATTTAATGAACTTGAACTTGACAAAAAAAGCAGAAGGGATAATTCGAATGTAAAAGAAATAGATTTAAAGGTAGAGTAGCTCAGAAGAAGAGAAGATTTAAAATCAGATTGTGTATTACTCAAATAACAACATTAGCTGAAGCTGAAGTCATGGCTTTAGCTAATTAAGGATTTCTGTTATGTTAGCATCGATCACTTGTTTGTACACATGGATGAAGATGTCGGATGTCTGGTCTGTTATGTTAGCTAGCGTTAGTTGTTTGTAAAAGGAGGGTGTTTAGAACTCAATTGTAGTGTTGCTTTGAACGAAGGTACGACCGTTGTATCTTGGGAGATGATTGCGGGTACCGTGAGCACCGTAGCGACACAATATCGTCTTAAGGATAGAGCGCTGCGCTCGCCTTGGTCTAAGTTTTCTATTCTGTTTTCCTTTCAATTCGTATATTTATTTATCTTAGCACATTTGATTTGCATGTGTGATGTATATGTTCAGTTTGGCATCTTGTTGTATATTAACAGAGTAAGGGGGAACAACAAGATTTGACTTCAGAAAAAATCGAATGTAAACAATGAGATTCGTTCGTGACAATTGCCTGTTATTACGGGAGCATTTATTCTCATTTTGAAAGTGCATTCTTGAACCAAAAATCCATTTTACACGGATCACATTTGACCTTTTGAGAGTCGATAACACGTCAAGTCTATTGCAGCACGGATAACGCAACGTGGTGGCACATGAGTACAATCGGCGGGTGGGGGAGAACCATAAATGGTTACGGCCTCTGTTCAAATACATGGGACCTTTTAGACATTTTAAATGGAATAATGAAAAGAAAAATACAGCTGAAACTTTCACTCTCCCCAAGTAAAATACCACATATATATGTCATGCACCATTACATTGACAATCAGTAACCATGTCTGATGGTTAGGAAATATAATTCCTCGTTCTGTGTTGCTTTAGTTTGATTTTTTTTTTTTTTTTTTTTTTTCTTTCTTTCTGCATTTTGGACTTTAACTTGTTTGATTTTTTCTTTTGGTCATGACTAAGCCAGGTGCAAATTTTTTTGATGATCTAATTAGGGTTATTTGTTAACGAGGCTCCCCCCATAGCTTTTTAGTCCACTTTTTTCCCCATTTTCAAAACACGGCGTCGCCGTCTATTAACGAGTAATAACAAAAATAAAGAGAAAGAAGAAGAAGAAGCGTACTCTTCTCTTCTTCACATTTCCACCGAGGCGTTTCCAATCTGTTTAATGGCGATGGGCATCTTGTTCATGTAGACTTCTTTCATCTTCTCACTCACTTGTCGGCATTCCTTTCCGATCGCTCGAAGCTCATTCCGTGATTCCGCAATATGAAAAGTCTTGTCGAGTGTTCGCCTATGTTTCGCCTCGAAGAGTAAACGATGTATTTCTCAATGTAGTCCTCGGCTTGGAAAACCACGTCCGAACAACGTCGCCAACTTCTCCAAATACTCATTGTCGTCGTACTTCTCCGTGCACTCTTTGACAAAACTTTTCATCTCTCCGATGTCTTGCATCGTTGCCGGATGTTGTCATTTAACCCGTCGAGTAAATTAACATTGTATTGGATGTATTCCTTTGTGGAATCCAACAAGAAGTTTAACACTACTCCTGTTGCATCTGACATCTTTTTTTTTTTTTTTTTTGAGTTTTCTCTCTCGATTGATTAAACTCTCTCTGTATTTACTACAAACAATGGTCGGAGGACACTATTGCAAATGGTGGTTGATGCTGCCAGAAAATGGGCTCACCTACGTGGCGCCTCTTTGGTGGCTCAGCACTTGACCAAGGGAAATATACCACCTTTGACCTCCTAGTGACGAGCCCAGGGGACTCACCCATCCGTTTTGCCATCACCGATCCTCGTGTGTCCGACCATAGTTGGATCGAGTCATCTCGGTCTCTGGCAGGTCGGAGAGGAGTCAAACACTGAACCTTGGGAGATCAGATGTACGGTCTCTACCGATCTCCTCGATCGGACGAGGTCCTTAGACTTGTACAATCTTGTGGTCGTGGGAGATTCCTCATGGTCTCCGATCTCTATGAGCCAACCCCGCCATCCCAGTATATCCCTGACAGAACTTGTCTTTAATCTTATACCTCGTTTGCCTAATAACCAGATAACTATTATAAAATCCTGAATAATAAAGGCTCGAATCTTTATCACTTAATGCTAATATTTGAATACCATAATTATCTCCTATAATCATGGAGATCACTCAATCATAATCTTATTCCTTAGGGAATATGTTAATCAGTGTCAATCACAGACAAGCCTCATTAAACCCTAGGGCATAAGCCCCTCTATATAAACTGTTCCTAAGGAACTACGGAGACTTGATTCCAATTGAACCATTGGATACGTAGGTAGCTTGATCATCATCAAGTGCAATCTAAAACAAATCAAATCACCCCCTCCATCATCATTTTTTCGTGTTCTTGAAGTGTTCTTAGGTCATAATCAAGGAAGTAAGTTTAGAGGATTACCTTGACGATTTTTGGATCGTCAATTGGCGCTAGAAGGAGGGTCTTCTGTTGATTGATAATCCCAGGAAAAGCTTCAAGAAAATATGGTGACCACACGACAACAGGCTGCTAATGGTAATGGTGCTAACAATGCATCAGAGTCCGACGCTAATAATCAGAATCAGCCGCAGCAGGAAAACGTCTCTCTCGACGCAACCCATCAGGTGCTAATTGATCAACTTATGGCTTTGGATGAATCCGCGAAAGCCGCAGTTCTCAATGCCGTCTTGGCAGAAGAAGATGGGGATTGAGAAGGCCTGGAAGAAGAAGGCCCCCTCAACGAAAATTCACAGGACGTGAATCACTCAAACGGAGGCTCGTCTGGAGAAAATTCCCAAAGTCCAGAACCAGAGGAAGAAGATGATCCCAACGACGGATCGTGGGAGCCGACACCTCCCCCGCAGCGTAAGAATAGCAGGAAAGAGAACCGGTCGTCATCCTCAAACCTGCAAAGGCAGTTGGTCGTCCCTCAAGCCATGGAGGCGGCTCGCGCCGAACTTGAGGCGATAGCCGGAAGAAAGTCGACGCTCCTAGCACTCGAGTCCCCTTTTTCCGAACAGATCGATAACTATCCGCGGCCAGCTAGGTTCAAGTTCCTCAAATTGGAACCTATGACGGAACCAAGGACCCCAGGATCACCTGTTCCAATATCTCACGCACATGAATCTCGACTGTGCCCCAGAGGAGATGAAGTGCAAAGCATTCCCTGCGCTACTCACTGGACGAGCCCGGGAATGGTTCAAGAATATATCACCAAGGACGATCTACAGCTTTGACACATTGGGAAAGATGTTTCTTAACGCGTTCATCACCGCCAAGCCATTCCAGAAGAATGCTACCTGATGGGAGTCAACTTCACTTCACTTTTGTATGTGATCTAGCCCCCGGTTATTACTTTATTGGCATGTTTTGGGTAGATATAGACCTGTTTGAGTGTAATATCAAGATTTATATGCACGGGGAGTTAAACTGTCACATCGATAGTAAACTCCGCCTTTTTAGCGATATTTACCTCATTTCCGAGCACTTTTGTCTTGCGGAATTATGCGTGGTGTTTTGTTAGTGTGTGTATTGCAGGACTTAGGTGACTCAAGGCCCGGAAGGTGATATTTTAAAGTGAAAGAGTTTATCAAGGCACAAGTGTGGCATGAAAGTGAAGAAAAGCCAAGTTTGGAGTGAAGACAAGGCAAACGGGCGTTTTCCATACCCCAAACGGGCGTCTGCAGTAAGCACACCTCAAACTGGCGTCTGGACATTTCAAACGGGCGTCCACAGAAGCAACATTCATTCAGAAAGTTGGGTTTCAGCTGGACGGGCGTCCCAATGATCCCAAACGGGCGTTTGGGTAGGTTCAACCCGATTCAAGAAACTCATATAGAAAAAACGAGCGTCCAGGGTTGCCAGACGGTCATTTGACATGAGGCAGACGGGCGTTTGACATGAGGCAGACGGGTGTTTGTCGCCGACAGCAGTATTTCACCATGCCTGTTCGTTAATATTTATTTTGACCTATCTTGGAGGCATTTTCTGGTCAAGTGGTCTTCATGAAAGTTGTATGGAATTGAACGAGCTTTCCAACGCATCTTGAATCGTTCAAGTCGGAGCTCTACACAGTAAGTTATTACCAGTTTACTGAAGACTAGTTAAATGGGCCAAGTTGGTCGGCCCAACTAGGTCAAGGTCGCGATTTTCTGCCTATTTAAGAGCAGCTAAACCTAAGAAACGAATATTCTGACTTTTATTGGCCTAGACTGAGTTTGAGGCCGGCTTAGGTACTCAACCCAGCCGGCTTAGGTACTCAACCCAGCCGTTTCGGCGGTTGTTATGACAGGTTGACATCTAAATAGCCGGATTAGAGCTCTGGACTAGACTCCGTATTTCAATTTCTTAGTTTAGATTTTTAAAATAGAGTAGAATACGATATTCGATCGATAGCTTGGTGGAGTTCGTGACTGGGATCATTGTATGGATTAAAGGTTGATATCTTTTGCTGATTTGGGATTCAAAAGTTTTGATCTGCAATATTTTGATCTTCATTATTGTGAGTATTCATGATTTCGATTTGTTTTCTCTCAATATGGTCTTGATTGTGTAGATCATTAGTTCGATGAAATTTACTCTGGATAAAAGTCTTGATTCAGATCCTTGTGTATGTCGTGTAATAGTAAAAGCTTCGATCTTTTGTCTTGTTCATATACTCTTTGCTATCTGATTTTAACACAAGTTTTATATTCGACTCAATCTCCTCGTGGGATCGACCTCGGACTCTGAACGCACTACCTACGATCGACCCGGTTCACTGCCGGTTAGAAAGTGAGTTTTGCTTAAGGTTTCGAGTTTTATAAATTGTATTTGATCGAGCCGGATTGCGAAATCTCTACTTATCAAATTGGCGCCGTTGCCGGGGAGATTGTTTAAAAGTCGATATAAAAAATTGTGTTAGGTCAAGAGAGCGAAAAAAAATGAAAACATTTTGATATTATGTGCTTAGACTAGGTTTGAATGCAATTTTTGTACTCAACCCAATCCCTTTATGGGGTTGTTATATTAGGTTGATATCTTGCAGGTTGTCCTAGAACTTGGGCCTAGGTTTTAATCGATCTTGTTTTATTTATATTTCGATAGGAGCCATGGGATGTTGAAGTGATATTGTCCTGAACTCGGATTGAATACGACTTTGGTACTCAACCCAATCTCTTTATGGGGTTGTTATGTTAGGTTGATATCTTGTAAGTCCGGCTAGAACTAGGGCTTAAGGCCTTCGGCTACCATGACTTTTTGACGGATCTAAAATATCGTGTGTGTGTGTGAGGGGCTGGAAAAAAAAAAAACAGAAAAAAAAAATAAAATTGTGGCGCCGTATTTTGGTGTGCACAAGGGAAGTGTGTCATCAAAAAAAAATTTTGTGTTAGGTCAAACAAAAAAAACAAAAAAATTAAAATTAAAAAAAAATACCAGGGCTGCCGATAAAATTAAAAATAAAATAAAAAAACAGATTTTTTTTGGAATAAAGCAAGCTTAGGTGTGTCTGAGAGGAATTCGCGATGAATATAGTGAGGAGTATTTGACTGTGATACATGCTTTCACTACTTGACATGGATGTTTTTATGTGACCCTCTGTGGCCTTTATATGATATGCGTAGATGTTATGTTCTTTTACCTTTATGGTTATTTTTCCATCTATTGCGGTCCATGTTGAGTGATTGTTTATGTTTCGAGTCTACTAATGTGGCATGGCGTCTTTATTTTCTATGCCCAGTGTATCTGTTGCACACTTTTGGCACGCGGACCACGTCCCGTGCATGTGTTTGCGTTGTTTTCTGTCTATGTGACTTTAGGTACACAGGATGCGCTTATAAGAAGATGTCGCGAGATTCGTTCACGCCTTTCTGCTGGGTCTAAAGCTAAGTCTTATTTCTCTTTCATTCACACACTGAGGATAGTGTTTCATTCAAAGTGTGGGGTGGTAGACTTAGCTTGGTTTGAGTTGTACATTTAAATATGCCAGTTCAGTAATATACTTAGTCTGTGTCCGTTTTCGAGTCAGATTTTTAAAATTTTCCAAGGTTTTAACGTCCGTTTGCATGTTTCAACTTCACATTTGCTTGGTAAATGACTTAGCGAAGTAGTAAATGCTTATAGCAAGACGCTAGGTTTATCTTATAAACGGAAGTTCTTTTGCACGTTTAGCTTCAATTTCATAGGCCTTAGGATCTAGTGAACGATTATGGTAGACTTGAGCGCAATTCGACTGCCTAGATCCCATTTTGTAACTTCGAGGCGAAATAGAAGGATTGACCTTGGTAGGACACGGGATGATAGTCCTGGCGCTTCTTTGACACAACCCGAGCCAAATAAGCCAAAATCCCAACATTTCACCCTCGTACCCCCTCTGAGCCATGAATAGGATGGTCTGATCACCGTCCGACATTTAGCCATTTGGTTACATAGCCTATATTATCCCTAACCCTGAGCTTTATTATTGGTCACGTTTCTTTGATTACCCTACGAGTGGACTTAGTTGTTGCTTTAGACACACTTGCTGAAGCAAGTGTGGGGTGGGAGATGGTGCATGTTTCTAGAAGAGGTGGTTAGTACGAGCTAGTATTCCGAAGGGGAGGAGCTCGAGTTATCTATTGATTAGGCCGTTGGTTCGAGAAATAAAGAAAGTCTGAAGAAAAAAAGAAAAAGAAAAAACAAGAAAAGAAAAGTGAATTGAAAAAAAAAAATTGGACAAAATTAAATAAAGTGTGAATAAAGAAAATCGAAGGCATTTTGGTGTTAGTTGATTTGTTTTGAGAAGAAAGACGTAAGATGATTAGGTTCACTCGTATTTTCTTTTCTCCAGTCCCAAAATTTCCTTTCGATTAGCCCCTGTCCCGAGCTTAACGTTATAACCCTTCAAGTCCTACTGGACCGTGTTTAGCCTTGGTTGGTCCCGATTAGTGGAGATGTTATTAAAATGAGCTTTAGTGTAGTCGCGATAGCTAAGCGTCTATAATCCAAACCGGTGATTTGGTCTATGACTTGGAAGTTAATTTTCACACATACACACTCCGTTTGTCTGATAACGATTGAGTCAAGATGTTTGCATTCACTGTTTAACTTATCTTTTACCTTGGCAATGTGAGTGTTTTTATACGCGTTTGTGAAGTTGACCCCTTGGTCTGTTTTAGAACGCCTAATTTACTCGAGGACGAGCAAAGGCTAATTGTGGGGTGGTTGATGGGAGTCAACTTCACTGCACTTTTGTATGTGATCTAGCCCTTGGTTATTACTTTATTGGCATGTTTTGGGTAGATATAGACCTGTTTGAGTGTAATATCGAGATTTATATGCACGGGGAGTTAAACTGTCACATCGATAGTAAACTCTGCCTTTTTAGCGATATTTACCTCATTTCCGAGCACTTTTGTCTTGCGGAATTATGCGTGGTGTTTTGTTAGTGTGTGTATTGCAGGACTTAGGTGACTCGAGGCCCGGAAGGTGATATTTTAAAGTGAAAGAGTTTATCAAGGCACAAGTGTGGCATGAAAGTGAAGAAAAGCCAAGTTTGGAGTGAAGACAAGGCAAACGGGCGTTTTCCATACCCCAAATGGGCGTCTGCAGTAAGCACACCTCAAACTAGCGTCTGGACATTTCAAACGGGCGTCCACAGAAGCAGCATTCATTCAGAAAGTTGGGATTTCAGCTGGACGGGCGTCCCAATGATCCCAAACGGGCGTTTGGGTAGGTTCAGCCCGATTCAAGAAGCTCATATAGAACAAACGAGCATCCAGGGTTGCCAGACGGGCATTTGATATGAGGCAGACGGGCGTTTGACATGAGGCAGACGGGCGCTTGGCGCCGACAGCAGTATTTCACCATGCCTGTTCGTTAATCTTTATTTTGACCTATCTTGGAGGCATTTTCTGGTCAAGTGGTCTTCATGAAAGTTGTAGGGAATTGAACGTTCTTTCCAACGCATCTTGAATCGTTCAAATCGGAGCTCTACACAGTAAGTTATCACTAGTTTACTGAAGACTAGTTAAATGGGCCAAGTTGGTCGGCCCAACTAGGTCAAAGTCGCGATTTTCTGCCTATTTAAGAGCAGCTAAACCTAAGAAACGAATATTCTGACTTTTATTGGCATACACTGAGTTTGAGGCCGGCTTAGGTGCTCAACCCAGCCGCTTCGGCGGTTGTTATGACAGGTTGACATCTAAATAGCCGGATTAGAGCTCTGGACTAGGCTCCGTATTTCAATTTCTTAGTTTAGATTTTTAAAATAGAGTAGAATACGATATTCGATCGATAGCTTGGTGGAGTTCGTGACTGGGATCATTGTATGGATTAAAGGTTGATATCTTTTGCTGATTTGGGATTCAAAAGTTTTGATTTGCAATATTTTGATCTTCATTATTGTGAGTATTCCTGATTTCGATTTGTTTTCTCTCAATATGGTCTTGATTGTGTAGATCATTAGTTTGATGAAATTTACTCTGGATAAAAGTCTTGATTCAAATCCTTGTGTATGCCGTGTAATAGTAAAAGCTTCGATCTTTTGTCTTGTTCATATACTCTTTGCTCTCTGATTTTAATACAAGTTTTATATTCGACTCAATCTCCTCGTGGGATCGACCTCGGACTTTGAACGCACTACCTACGATCGACCCAGTTCACTACCGGTTAGAAAGTGAGTTTTGCTTAAGGTTTCGAGTTTTATAAATTGTATTTGATCGAGCCGGATTGCGAAATCTCTACTTATCACTACCCACTTGTTCGCCATCAAACAAAAGAAAGACGAGACTGCGCTACAATACCTTAAGCGGTTCAGTGAGGAATCGCTGCAAGTTCGGGACGCTGACGATCATGTCCGAATCGCATCCTTCGTGGCGGGGCTACGCGAAGGTAGGTTATATGCTAAACTAAGCAGCAGGCTCCCCACCTCCATGGAAGAGTGTCTGGAGGTGGCATTTAAGCATTGTCAAGGCGAAGAAGCTAATCGCGTAAAACGAGAAGTGGAGAAATCCGATCCCAAAAAGGACAAGTCAGTGGACCCATCCAGCAACAAGAGAAAGTCGTATGGAGATCGTGCAAGTGGTTCGGCCACGGACCGACCTGAAAAGAGGAATACCTTGCCGCCGAGAGACTTCCTTGTGTTGAATCGGCCTCGGGAACAAGTATTGGCGATCATGGAAAGAAAGGGTCTGGCAAAAACTCCCACGCCACTTCGGAGCCCCTTGGAGAGAAGGGACCAGAGCAAGTTTTGTACCTACCATCAAGACACTGGACATGAGTTGGATAACTGCAGGGACTTCCAACGTGACGTGGAAGCAGCGATTGCAGAAGGAAAGCTAGATGAGGTCGTGGATCGACCCCGATATGGCGAACGCCGAGGACAGTGAGACTACCAGCAGAGAAGCTATGGTCGCGATCGCGGCCGACAGGGCGAGCCCCAAAGAAGAAGAGAACCATCTCCCGATAAAGGTCAGCCAGCGGAAAATCACCCAATCAACACTATCAACACCATCGTGGGAGGCCCTGACAACAGTTTAGAGATCATCAACTCAAGCACCCGAGTGGGCAATGGGCAGACAGCCATAGGAAGTCGGGTCCCCTTTCAAGAAGTAGGCTATGGGCCGAAGGATCCTCTCCCCCTGATCCCTAACAATGAAGGACTAGTCGTTGAAGTCGTAGTCAACAAGAATTTGGTTAAAAGAGTTTGCGTAGACACGGGTAGTGCGGTTAACGTTCTATACTTTGCAGCTTTTCAGACAATGGGTCTCAAGGAATTCGAGCTCACTCCGGTCTCAGCACCCTTGTTCGGATTTGCCGGCCCTCCAATTCATCCATTGGGAATGGTTCGACTCGCGACAACATTCGGCAAGGATTCAGTAGGAAGGACTCTCATTGGTAAATTATGTCGTGGTCAAATCTTCATCAGCGTACAACATCATTTTGGGAAGGCCCGCTCTAATCGATCTGCGAGCCATAATCTCCCCAGCACACATCAGCTTGAAGTTCCCGACCGGTAGAGGGTCGGTCGAAATTAAAGGAGACTTGGAGATCGCCCGAAGTTGCTATGCGGCTACCATCAAGGGCAAATGGATCACTTTTGCCTAATATGTTCAGCAAGTCTTTGTTGGCTATCATTTTTTACAAACTATCTTTAATTTCCGAATTTTAATTCTTGCTTGTACTTTCTTATCATTCGCTGAGATTTTCCCTGTTTTATTTACTTTCTTTAATATTGGATATTTATTTTTTGATTACCCACATCTTTGTCTGGTCCCAATGTGGCCCCTTGTTGATTCTTATTTTGTATAATTTATCAATCGTACAAACACTTATACTGTGCAGTAAAGCTTTATGTGAGAAGTCAGTCCGATCTGGCCCGGCTCGCCTTGCCTTTAAACGAGAAGTCAGCACTAGCCTGGCCCCGCTCGTCCTTAAAAAATACACGCGAAAAGTCGGTCTAACCTGACCCAGATCGCCGCACTTTTAAATGAGAAGTCAGCACTAGCCTGGCCCCGCTCGTCCTAAAAAACTTCATATAAACAGTTAATTCATAAGCTCAATTTAACGTAGTCCGGATTACTTTAGCTTAATTGGGGGCAAATTTACCTTGAATCAGCTAAGTTTAATGCCTACTTTGTGATCTTTCAAGCCCATGCTTCGGATTACCCTTATAATTTTTCATCTTTAATTAAGGCGATCGATCTAGATCGGCTCTCCGAGCTCTAGATCTTCTCGCCCTTATAATTTTTCACCTTTAGTTAAGGCGATCTATCTAGATCGGCTCTATGAGCTCTAGATCTTATCGCCCTTATAATTTTTCATCTTTAATTAAGGCGATCGATCTAGATCGGCTCTCCGAGCTCTAGATCTTCTCGCCCTTATAATTTTTCACCTTTAGTTAAGGCGATCGATCTAGATCGGCTCTCCGATCTCTAGATCTTCTCGCCCTTATAATTTTTCATCTTTAGTTAAGGCGATCGATCTAGATCGGCTCTCCGAGCTCTAGATCTTCTCGCCCTTATAATTTTTCATCCTTAATTAAGGCGATCGATCTAGATCGGCTCTCCGAGCTCTAGATCTTCTTGCCCTTATAATTTTTCACCTTTAGTTAAGGCGATCGATCTAGATCGGCTCTCTGAGCTCTAGATCTTATCGCCCTTATAATTTTTCATCTTTAGTTAAGGCGATCGATCTAGATCGGCTCTCCGAGCTCTAGATCACCTCGCCCTTGTAATTTTTCATCTTTAGTTAAGGCGATCGATCTAGATCGGCTCTCTGAGCTCTAGATCTCCTCTGTTGGAAATATTATTTATGTTTTGATGATGATTCGTCACGAGATTAGACAAATCACTTATAACCCATGATGATGAAGTCGTAGCTAACTGTTATAGTGCATAATAAAAGAAGAAGCAAGAAATGGTCTAGAGATAAATGTATAAATTCTATCTAGAGTCTGAACTTTGTATAGGTTGTTTCAGACAAGCATTGTAATAGAATAGGAACTAGGCGAACAGCTGAGTCACAACAAGAAAACTGAGTTATAGTAAGAAAAGCTGGATATGCATATAAAGAAGCGAGGGTTCAAACTCAGTTATGCAAGAACTGAGGAAGATAAGTTCGCTGAGGGACACAGACTCAGTTGGCTTATCTAGAAGAATGAAGAACTAAGGGACACAGACTCAGTTACAGAAGATTGAAGAACTGAGGTGGAAAACTCAGTTAGAAGCTGATTAAGTCGTGACTATAAGTTAGGATTCGGGCAAGTCTGTGGTGACCTGAAACTGAGTTATAGATCATGTAAAACCGAATAATCTTAAGGACAAAGATTATCGATTACACGGATAAGAAGAAAGCGATTGGTGTACTCGACTTAGCCAATTGAAGTCGATATTAAGTATACAAGGTACTCGGTTTTGAAGAAGAGTAGAAAAGCGAGTTAAGGCCTTGTCAAATTTAAACTGAGTATACGACAAAAGATCGTACATGTGAACGTTGGCTAAACGACAAGTGTAACGACTACAAGAGCTAGTGACCGATTACATCACCCCTATAAATACACAAAAGAATCTCTTGGAGAAAGAGAGAGGAGGATCAGAAAAAGAGCTTTACAAGCATATATTCAAGATCCAAATCCAGATCCACAAAATCAGATCAGATATATCTAGAAAAAGGGGAAGCCAACGGAATTGCCTTGAAGACTTCAAAGAAAGATCCAGTAACCCATCAAGGGGGAAAGAAGGCATCTTGGAGCTACAAAGTCAGATCCAGACAGCTCACTGAATTATTCTTTGATTAATTCTAAACCTAACCTTTGTGAAACAGGGTTGGATGTGCAAAATTTGAAGAGATCAATTCTACCTTTCTTCATACAGTTGCAACGTGGTTGCCACAGCTGTTGGTGCAGTCTGAGGACTGTGTGTGGTGAGATGGTGAAGGAGCAATTCCACCTCCGAAAGATCAGTGTGCAGGATAAAGGGAGCAATCTCACCTTTCTTCATTTTGTGTAGACAGTGAAACTAGGGTGTCGTGAAGGACTGTCATAGGATTTTGTAATGGTTATCTCATTATTCTAGTGATACCTCATACGCCACAGGAGAAGGGGAGACGTACGGGATTACACCACCCGGAACTTCCATAAACAAATCTTGTGTTGAATTAATTTATGCATTTGTGTTTGTTTTATTTACTGGATTATCACTCAGCAAACACTAGACACTGAGTCAGCACAGATCTAATACATAGAGAGTCTTTGAACTTAACTGACACATCTATTGCACTTAAGGCTAATCTTATCCGCTGCCAGTTAACAAGACTTAATACAAGTCAGTATTGATTTATATTCAGTTTAGCTAACTGAACTCCGCACAAGTTAAGGGACAGGAACAAAACTAAACTGAAGATCAGTTTGAGTTTCAGAGAAACTCAGTTCCTGGGGCTTTTCCAGTTCAGGAATAGTTTTTGGTGACAAGTTTATTCACCCCCCCCCCCCCTCTAAACTTGTGTTAGCCTTTCCAAGGGACCAACATCCTCGCCCTTGTAATTTTTCATCTTTAGTTAAGGCGATCGATCTAGATCGGCTCTATGAGCTCTAGATCTTCTCGCCCTTATAATTTTACATTATTATTATTATTTAAGGCGCACGATCTAGATCGGCTCTCCGAGCTCTAGATCCTCTCGCTCTTATAGTCATATCCTTAGACGATCATTCCAGATCCGCTCTCCGGACTCTAGATCCTCTCACTTTTGCAACTTCTCTAATCTGATATAAGACCGAACTCGTGAATAAAGCTCGATCCTATACACAAGCACAAACTTCAAATTATAACCTGAGCGAACCAAATGCACAAGAATATGCCATTCACAAATAATAGTGAATACCATACTGGGGGAACAAACAACCCCTAACAAACAACCAACACATACATATAATTCAAAATTCACAAAAACAAAATATAATTCAAAAACAAAATAATTTCTTCATTAATCGCGAATAAGGTCATAGTACATAAACCACCTTTCCAAAAATAAAAAATAGACTTTAAGAGTCAGGAGCAGGACTCTTTTGAGACTCGGAGGGATGGGCCGACCTGGACGCCGCAGCCGGCTGATGGACATACTTATCCACTATGTCCATCCCCGCTCGGAAGTCCTTTGCGCGTTCAGTGTAGGCCGCGTCCATCCCTGGCTTATAATAAGCCTTCTTAGGAAGGGCATCCAGAGCCAGTGCAGGGAATTGAGCCCTCGCCTCATCCACCCCCAAGGTATACCCATGATTGAGAATGGGAATCAACAACACCTTGAGGGCCTCGGTGAAATCGTTCGAAGCCTTGTATTCTTGGATGGCTTCGGCGCACCGAGCCGCGACATTGGCCTCAAGATCGGCCATTCTCGTCTTGAGGTCCCCGACCTCCTGCTCCCTTCCTTTCTTCTCTTCGGCCAGCTCGCTCCCCACGGCCTTTAACTCTTTCTCCTGAGCCTGGAGCTGGGCTTGCAGGGTTTTCATTTCTGCATCCTTAAGGCGGCCAGCTGCCCTAAGTTCATCCCTGGTCTTCCGCAGCTCGGCAATCTTGTCCGATTGGGCAGCCGAGTCCGTTGAGGCCTTGGCTAACCTCTTAAAAACTTCCTGGCCAATCGTGCCACCCTGAACAAATATAAAACGTCAGAACAATCGGTAATCAAACCACCAGAAAGAAAGAAATAGGCTACACTTACCAGCTCTACTGTCTTGCATCCAAGGATTGCCAGCTCCTCGTCGGACATGCTGGCGACCCACTCCTGCTCGAAGGCCCCCTCCTGACCTTCTTCAGGGGCCTTCGACTTGCTTTTCTTTGAAGACCGACCCTCTTGAGAGGTCGGCCTCGACGAGTTGGTTTTCTTAGGACCAACCCCCTCTCTGTAACCTCCCCATGGGCATCCGTCCCGATTATCTCGGGGGGAGGAATCGAGGCGGAAGCATCCGCACCCTCAGTGGTCGGATCCTCCGCGGGTATCTCTCGAACCGCCGGGGTCGGCACGGTTTGACGACCCACCACTTCCATTTCCGCTCCCGCCATCAGATCGTCAAAATCAGCCACTACATACACCAATGAAGAGATTAGCCAAACGAGAAATACAAATATGTTAGCAAATATAAAAAGTACAACGTAAGTAAATCCTACAGGGTCGCCACTCGTCCTTGGTAAACTTCACATAGGGCTCAGGGCCCGCATCCTCCAGCCGAGCGGCCACGATCAAGTCATCGTACAGATTCTGCCACTCAATTGAGTACCCCGACTCCTTAATCTTCTCGACCCGGGACTCTGTTACATCTGGACGTTCATCCCCCTCCAGATCCGTCGTATTCCACACACTCAGCTCATCGTGGCCATCATTCCGCACATAGAAAAACCTCTCCTTCCACCTTTTGAAAGAATCCCGACCAGGTGGAAGAATAGGGATACTGAAAGACTTCCCCTGCCTTCTAGCAAAGTAATACCGGTAGGGATGGTCTCTTAGTCCTACCCGATGATAAAAATAACTAAACTTATCTACAGTGAACCTAATATTTAGCAGTCTACACCAAATCGCGAACCCAATGACGGCCCTAATGCCATTGGGGGCTATCTGGGATACCCCTAGCCCATAATGCCGGAGCACCGCCAAAAGAGCAGGGCAGAAAGGTAATCTTAACCCCACCTCAAAGTACTCCCGGTGGACGGAGCAAAAACCCTCCGGCAGATCCAGAGCGGACAGATGATCCCCCGACGGCAGCTGGGGAGAAAACCTAGCCTCATCAATTCCATATCTCTCACAAATTTCCTCTACATCTTTTTGTTTCAAAATTGATCCCACGTCTCTGCTATCAGCTATGGCCATGACGAAGAATCGATTCTTGGATTTCGAGAGAACAAGATTTTATCTAAAGAAACCGAATTATAAAATCAGAATAAGAAGGAAAGAATGCTTACTTGCAATGTCAAGTTTGAAAGATAAAAGATGATGAATGGCAACCGGCAGCAAATCTCCTGGTTTAAGACTCAACGTAGCTGTGAAACGATTGATATGACGGGTTTATAACCCCCCTTACCTCGAAAAATGGCCTCGGTTAGCGTTAGTGGGCAACGACGCCTCGTTTCCCGGAACAACTATAACTGCGTCATAACTAGCTTTGCCACCTGGAAACTCCTAAGTTAGTTTCAAAATCCATAAACTAAAACTCCTGTGCCGATCCACCACCTTGATAGATCCGAGCCGACCAACTAGGGGTCGGCTGGATCTTGGGGGCTTATGATGCTGCCAGAAAATGGGCTCACCCACGTGGCGCCTCTTTGGTGGCTCAGCACTTGACCAAGGGAAATAAACCACCTTTGACCTCCTAGTGACGAGCCCAGGGGACTCGCCCATCCGTTTTTCCATCACCGATCCTCGTGTGTCCGACCATAGTTGGATCGAGTCATCTCAGTCTCTGGCAGGTCGGAGAGGAGTCAAACACTGAACCTTGGGAGATCGGTTGTACGGTCTCTACCGATCTCCCCGATCGGACGAGGTCCTTAGACTTGTACAATCTTGTGGTCGTGGGAGCTTGCTCATGGTCTCCGATCTCTATGAACCGACCCCGCCATCCCAGTATATCCCTAACAGAACTTGTCTTTAATCTTATACCTCGTTTGCCTAATAACCAGATAACTATTATAAAATCCTGAATAATAAAGGCTCGAATCTTTATCACTTAATGCTAATATTTGAATACCATAATTATCTCCTATAATCATGGAGATCACTCAATCATAATCTTCTTCCTTAGGGAATACGTTAATCAGTGTCAATCACAGACACGCCTCATTAAATCCTAGGGCATAAGCCCCTCTATATAAATTGTCCCAAAGGAACTACGGAGACTTGATTCCAATTGAACCATTGGATACGTAGGCAGCTTGATCATTATCAAGTGCAGTCTAAAACAAATCAAATCACCCCCTCCATCATCGTTTTTCTGTGTTCTTGAAGTGTTCTTAGGTCATAATCAAGGAAGTAAGTTTAGAGGATTACCTTGACGATTTTTGGATCGTCAGTGGTTCGGTGTTATTTATGGACAAGAATTTTGGGTGGTTCCTAGCTGCCTTCCTCGAAGTTGACTAGCCGAGAAAAGTCTCGCGTTTGACCTTGAATAATGGGAAAATGGGAAGGAGTGGTAGTAGACCCGGCCAAATGGTGGAACCGGAACCGCCGGTTTTAAACAGTGCCGGTTTGAAACCGGCGGTTTCCGGTTTGGGCCGGTTCCGGTTTACCCCGGTTTACTCCCGGTTCAGATCACGGTTCCGGCCACGGTTTTAAAATTTCATAATTTTTTTTTCATTTTCACATAATACTTATTATTTTCACTACAATAACTGATTATTATTATTTTCACTATAATTACTAAAACGAGAGTAATATATATATTTTTTAAATAGTTTTCTATTCGGTGTTAAAAATAATATTAATATTGTGTTATTTTATTTATATGTAAATAATGTTATTTAAAAAATAATGTTATTTTTTCAACGCATGTACCGGTAATTCGGTTGCCTACGTATTTTTTATATGTAATCGTGTCGGAGGCACAACACATATTAATAGTTTGCTCTAGATTGTTTTTAGTTTTTAGTAGTAGGTTTTTTATAGTTATTTTTAATAGGTTTTTTTTAATCTTTTATAGTTGTTCGGTTATTATGGTTTTTTTTTATTATAGTTTTCTATACTTTTTTTTAGTTTAAAGTAGTAGGTATTTTGTAGTTATTTTTAATAGGTTTTTATAGCTTCAATCGGGTTTTTTTAATGGTTTTTTTAATAGTTTTCTATATTCTTTTTTTTGTTTTTAGTAGTAGGTTTTTTATAGTTATTTTGAATTGGTTTTTTTTAATCTTTTATAGTTGTTCTATGAATTGTAACAAATATATAAGTAAGAAATAAATTGCGTACCTTTAATCGATGTCGGTATTTCGAGCGCTTGTTCCTCCTGAAGTTTCAGTGTCATCGCCTTCGAACTGTGACTTCTCATCTTCTGACTCAATGTGTTGCACCCTCTTCTCGGCTCGTACCCAATCTTGACAAAGCATTTGCTTCTCTAAAGTGGTGGGATGAAGCGAACATCTTTTA
The DNA here is from genome assembly GCA_036785695.1 of Gentiana straminea. NCBI lineage: Eukaryota > Viridiplantae > Streptophyta > Magnoliopsida > Gentianales > Gentianaceae > Gentiana > Gentiana straminea. Next base: position 1,403,498 of record JAVUPR010000405.1, read on the forward strand.
TTGTTAAGCACATATCCTGCCATGCTGAAACATCGTTCAACAGTGACGGTCGAAACAGGGCAACTTAAAAACTCGACCGCCATCATTGCTAGAACTGGATATTCTTTAACATGTCTCTTCCACCACGTCAATAAGTCGAACTCGAAATCATAGGTATCGATTTCACAACCTTCAAATATTGTGTTTAGAAATTTGGATATCTCTGTACGTTGATCGGATGACGATGTCGCTCCCTTCTGTCGTTTAGAATTTATTTTATCCAGAACTTTTTGTCCCCGTACGATACCTGTAGGGTTAGTAGAAGCACTTGCGGATGGATTGGGAACCGCTTCGTTTCTCAATCCATACATACGCTCATATTCAACATACAAAGCATTTAATAAATTTTCTAGTCTAAGTAATTCAACTGTAAAATCTACCTGGGGCACATTATGAGTAACAAACAAAGCATCATAGTAAGCACCTAACATGTTAGACAAACCTACTAGTCTTATACGAGGGTCGAGCATAGAAGAAATGAGATAAGTGTCAGGAATATACAACATGTATTTATTCCATTTCTCCTTCATCGGCTCTAAACATTGAAATAATTCTGGGTCGTGTTCCATGGTTTCAAACTCGGCAGTTATTTCTATACAAGCAGGGAAGACTAAATGTGCTGTGGGTTGATAACATTTTGAAAACAATACTGTAAATTTTTTGAATATTTCAAAAACATCCATCAGTTTCTTGCATGAAGTCCAAATAGAGGGATACAAACGATATTCGCTCGGACAGTGTTCATTTAAAAAATCACAAAATGTATTTTTAATTTTGTTTGTTTTTTTCCAAAGATCATGAGTCGTGTTCCACCTATGCGGTACATCTTGCGGCAGTTTGACTTGGCGATGACCTTTCTCTTTAAGAAATTTATACCACTTACTAACCAGAATATTTCTACCTAAAATATGTGAAATCGCACTTTTTATTGCATTAATATTATGGTCAAAAACTTTTAGACCATCCTTTACACATAAATTAAATATGGCATAAACATCTAACATGAAAAAATTGACCGTTACAAAGAGGTTCACAATATCGGGATAAGTCGGGAATAGAAGCAGTGTTGTTTGAAGCATTGTCAAACACAATAGAAAAAACTTTACCTTTTAAATCGTATTCCTCAAAAATATCAACTAATAAAGTTGCAATGTTAGAAGCAGTATGATTGTCGTTAAATAAACGAAAAGCAAGTAACCTTTTTTGGACAATCCAAGTGTTGTCAATCCAGTGACCCGACACGCCCAAATAATAATTGCTCTTCCTCCTATCCTCCCAAATATCGGCACATACACATATTCGAAATTTATTTTTCTTCAAACTTTCTATAATAATATTTTGTCGTTTAATAAATTTATTTTTGAAATCCTTAGTAACCGTTGCACGAGGGATACGAGTAAAAGCCGGCTGCAAAGCCCCATGTACGTAGCTTTCGAAAATAGGATTCTCAGGAAATCTAAAAGGAAGACCCATCCCCGCAATAAAATCCGTGGTTAGATCTCTACAATTATCACGAGTGTAAATAAAGAGTGGATTAGTGTTACCTGCGCTGGAGCTCGGCATGTTTAGCTGGGCTTGAGATGCGCTGTCTTCCAATTTTTCCGGGTGTTTAGTTAAAATGTGACTCCGCATCGTTCCGTAAACACCGGCATGTTTAAATTGATATTTTTGGCCACAGAAATTGCACACCCAGAAGAAATACTTTCCGGGGTTAGCTAATGCTATTTCATCAGTCCGAGCAACCTTTGTGAAAAAATCCGTAAAAATTCTCGATTTTAACCTTTTTTCTTGTGCATTGGATCGGGTACTTTCACCACCATCTAAATCGACTGACTCGGGAGTAGGAGTAGGATCCGCAGCACTAGCACCTGTTGGAATAGTGTCCTAAACCCAATCGGGTTGGACCGGATCCGACCGGGTCGGATCATTTCTACTATTTCTTTATGTTTATACATATATTAAATGGCTTTTACGTTGTCATATATATGTTCTTTTAAAGAGCCAATTATGAATTGTTATATGATAACGTCCTTAGTATTAAACTCGTGATAGAGAAACCATGATAGACGATTATGGTTGATGAGATCTCTAATCACTTTAATGAGTTTGATACTTAAATGTCTCTAAAGCCGATGTACTATTAAACGGGGCATTGATAGTATAAACGGACTAGCACGTATTAGATGTCTTCTGTCTTTAGGGCGGGGATAGATCTCGTCTATCGAAGTGTAGAGACACTTGGACCGTACGTGGACGTGTATTAGTGAATGCGTACGTTAGGGGATCGACCCACTTACACGGATAAGTGTCACACTATGTGGCGGTTGTGTAATTATCCTTTAGACCGGAGTCTTCATGGCATCACGGTGTGGATTGTCATACTTTGACACTATTGAGGTTTCCACAGCCACGGGGCGATCATGCGGTAGTGATTGGGTATGATCGAAGCATGCGGAGTATACATGATTGGTCGTCCGGGAATCGCGTATCCTATGATTGGGATCGAATATCCGAAATGGCCTTCTTATAAGGAATGTCTTACTCTCGTGAATCTTTGCAAAGTGGGAGTAAATGTGTTACTTCGAGAGAGCATGATATCCAGATTATAAGATACGGTCGTTGATGTTTTGACACTCGACTAACGACCGTATGGATATTATTACAACGATAGGATTGTAAGTTACACGGTAACTGTTTCACATGAAAGGTAGTAGTCATTGCATTTGACTCTTCCGATGATTGGGGGTCACGGTGTGTTGCTAGACGCTATCCCGTGATCGTTAGGCATGAAGGGCATTTTCGTAATTTGCACTTTGAGTCTACGGCCAACATATTCGGAAGCCTATCGGGTCACACACATATGAACATCTAGCCGGATTAAAATGTGGTTATAGATGATAACCAAATAAGGAAAGTTTATCTCGAGACTATAAAGGTTATAGTGGTAAATTAATATGGTGGTATTTATTTATTATGAATAAATTAAATGCAAGATATTAATAATATTATATTAATTAAAGAATATTCCGGAAGCCAATTTGTTGGTCAAAGGGGCGCCACATTGAAGTGTATAAGATACACTTGGATTGTGCAATTTAATTAATGATATTACCTATTATTAATATTAGATATTAATAAAATAAAATAATATACATATATATTGAATGCATGCGTGTGTATACATTGATTGCAAATTGGATTTGCATGTATGCGCACCATAGTGTTTAGATTTGGTATATATTAATAGATTTATATGTGTTATATATATGTGATATATATACACATGTGTAAATTGATTTATGGTAATATAATAAAAGATAAATATTGTCAATATAAGATATTGACAATATCTTGGAAATATTCAATATGAGATATTGACAATATCCTAGATTTATTTAATATGAGATATTATAATAAATGAGATAAATCAATCAATTATATTTTCCTTATTTTATTGGGAAAAGGTTTTCTTCTCCTCCACACCTCTTGGGCGCCACATCCATTATAAAAGGGAGGTGGGTGTCAAGCTCTTTTGTACATCATAATTCCAAGAGCTAATAGTTCTTGTGTAAAATAGAGAGCATCTTTTAGAGAGTTGGAGAGAGGGGAAAAGGGCCGGTCTAGCAACCGGAGTTTTCCAATAGCAATCCATGATGGGATTCCGGCGGGCTGTTCGTGTGGACTAGCGGTAGAGGCCGAACACTTGGGCGGCTCTATGCAGAACTACTCTCCTTAGACGGTCAAAGCGTCGATCTATTAGATCAACCAAGGTAACCGCCGTCTACTACTTGTTTGTTTATTGCTTAAACGAAGTCGATCTTGGGTCGATAGGAAATAAATTTTTGAATTCCGCTGCGTTTCCGCGTAGATTTCCTAACAGTGGTATCGGAGCGAGCTTCGAGCTTAAGCAATAAGCAGTTTGTTATGCGTAGTTAATTTTATCGTTTAAATCACGTTATTAAAAGATGAAAGATTTTTGATTCGCAAAAATGATACATGAAAAGAAAAAGAAAAAAAAACGAGATCGGGTGGTGCTCGGCCGACTGGCGGCGGCACCACCACCGGCGGCGGCTGGACGGCGGCGGCGGCGGCAGCAGGGCAACCTGCTGCCGGCAGTCGGTTGACGGGTCAATGCTGGCGGATCTCCAAATTTTTGTTTTGTGTATTTTGTGATTCAATATGGTTCATAGTTGTGATTGTTAATTTTCCTTTGTTTAGTTGTGTCATGTGGCTAACCAATGGTTCAAATAGTTTGGACCATTGGGATGCCACATGGCACTAAAATAATAATGGCCTTTCCAAATTTTGTTTGGAATAGGCCTAGGCCATTTCCAAATATTTGATTTGGGAAAAAGTCTAGGCCTAGACCACTTCCAAAATTTTGATTTTGGAAAGTGGCCAAGGCTAAACCAAAATTATTTGGCCTTTCCAAATATTTGATTTGGAATAGGCTAAGCCTTTCCAAATATTTGATTTGTAAAGGCTGGCTAGGCCAGCTTGGCCACTTCCAAAATTTTGATTTTGGAAAGTGGCGAGCTAAGCCAAATTTGGTTTAGGAAACCAAAGGCATCCCTTTTGATTACGAATCAAAAGGAAAGAAACAAAAGAGAAATAATTTTAATTTTGATTTATTTTGGAATAGTTCTAAAATTAAAATTAGAATCGGTTTAAAATTAATCGTTAATTTTATTTCGATTAAAATCATTTAATTAATTAAATGTTAATTAGTCAATTGATTGGATAAAATTATTTAATAGATTAAATGTTAATTGATTAATTAAGACGCAAGTAGTTAAATTTTAATTTTATCTTCTTAATGAGATTTTATCGTATGGATTAGATATAGTAGATATAATATGATTATATGGACCCCGATTGATCATGGACTCGACCGATAGGATAGATGTGAATGATTTAATTTTTCTGTTGGTTTAAAAATTGTCCTAGGCCGTTATGAAGAACGTGACCTAGTTTATTTTCTGCATTCATCCCATTCCCGTTAGCTCCCCCCCGTGTGCGGCGGGTGTATTTATTTTATTCGAGAATTAAATGTAACAAGAATGGAGCAGAAGATGGAGACCAAAGAAAGACGAAAATAAAGATCCCATTGGAGAATGGAGCATTAAAGATCCTATTGGCGGTTGCAGCTACCCTTAGATTGTGACCCGCGGTTTCGTCAGTTTGTATTCGAAACCGCACCTAGGAAAACTCCATGATCATACCGGTTACTTTACGCATTTATTTATTTTGTGCTTGTATTTATTTTATATGATACGATAGATGCATGACTAGGCACGATCTAGATAAATGTGTAGGATATATGTCTATAGAGATAGATATATTTGATGAGACCGTAATAAATTAATTAAGTGAATTAATTTTGAAAATTACTCCCACAACAAAAATCGTGTTATAATATGTCTCCCAATATTATAGTGACGGTGAAGAGCCCTTGTTCGGATCCAACTGATCGGCCCACGTCGGGAGTTGACCTACCACGGGTATATCGTCATTATCGAGATATGATCGTTATGAGATCTCATGAATACTTGGGTTACGACTCGACTAAGAATCTTGCGGTGAATGGCCCACGTCAGGACCGTCTGATTTTAGAGACATAAGGTTGACTATCACATAGACGATGTGAATTGTCAAAGAGTTGACTAGTCAAACCACTGGAAGTCGCGTTAGACGCGATTGGTAAGAAGTACCTACCCGTCGAAATTGACCCGGTCGATCGGCCCACGTCGGGGATCGAGTCAACTAGATAGGATTTCAGCCACTAAAGAATTTTGAAAAATTCTTGAAAGTCAATTGGGAGTAGTTGACTAGTGGGAGCAAAATCATAAACCAAAGACCATCTTTGATTTTGCGTGTATAAACAACAACACTCTTTTATTTTCATTTTTTTATGTTGTAGTTTTTAGCAAACTTTTATATTTATGTTTTTCTCGATTAGTAAAACCAAATTATGACTGTTTGAGAAACGTTCTCAAGAATGGTTAAGTAACTTTAATCCTTTTAAAATAAGCAATGAGACGAGCAATCCCGTTATAGTAGTTGGAGACAAGGAGACTACATATTCAATGCAGTGCTCCAAGACTTTAATTATTAAAGAAAAGGCGGAAGCTCGTGATATTGGATACGATCCAATATAATCATTCGGTCATACGATGACAAATTATTCAAACGTTGGATAAGAATGACCACGTCTAATTTTGGAAAGGTTGTTTTCAAAATTGTAAGATTTAAGTATCGACTTAATTCTATCATTGCTTAAAGATTAATTAAATAGTCAATGTTTTGAATACGATTCAAAATGTTAAATAAACTATTTGATAAACGTTAGATTTTCTTTACGAAAGGAAATAGAAGACATGGCTCTTGTAATCTTTCTTAAGTCTTATGAAGACTACACTAAGAAACATTTACAAGTGCTTGAAGGATTAAATTGAAAGATAGGGCATGTGCTTAAATAGAGGACTTATTGAAGTTTCTATTCTAGGCAAGTGAGTTGAGATAAATCTATCTAAGTTCAGGTCTACTCTTAGATATATGATATCTTGCGAGTGTGATTAAATTAGAAAGATTAAATATAGATATGGAAGGTGAAGCAAGCGTTGTAACACATACCATATTCTGGATCTAGTAAACTGATAAGGGAACTAAATAAATGTTATTATGTTTCGGTTCTTATGAAGAACATACTTTCAGTTATTTGTTAGGATTTAGTAGACATATTCAATTGTAAAGAATAAATGTTATTCCGATAAAGTTGGAAGGTCACTGAATCTAACATACTAGATTGATGTCACTATATAGTTGATATATGTGATGAGATCTCAACTAAATATTTGTATGGATGTTATCCTTGATATTTATGGTTGTTCTAGACATAGTCTCTCTGGAAGGAAAGCGTGTAATTAAACGTCATTCTGATGATGTTGAACCATATGATTATGAATCATGTGGGTAATACGTATCATACCTAAAGATGGCTAAAATACCCTTTTATGAAAAGGTTATAAAATCTAGAAAGTTGTCCAAAGCCTAAACATACCGATGTTTGTTGCCTTGTGACAATTAATACCACAAATAATTGTTCATTGATCTCAATGACTGTTTTAGAAATAGTTGAATGTACTTATTGAAGTACGACAATTCGGAAAGCCCAAAAAGTTCGAGCTAGTACGAATATGAGATTGACGAGCTACTTAGGAATTAATCTTCAATTGGATTGAAGTAATTAATACCTGAAGGGTGTTTCAGAAGTCGTCTGAAAAGGAATAAGATTCTCCCTTGAAGGATACCATCTTTGGGATACGCAATTAGGTTGTGTTCCCAAAATGGAGACAACACTTTATATGATAAAGGTGTGACGCAAGCTATGCGAAGTATCCCTTACCCGTTTCGGGATAGTGCCCTTATACTTAACCGAGTTCCGAAGAATAAAGGTTGAATAAAATTCCATATTAGATATGGAAGAGGATAATGTCAAATCTATCTTAACCGATGATTTGAAGTTGTCATAGGCAAAGTCAGAAAGGCTTGGAGCCCAGTACGACATATGCAACTTTGTGGAATATCTTAGCAAGTACGCTAGATATTGTTTACTTGTCCGCGGAGCAAAATGTTTGTCTCTAAACATGCTGTCTTCTAGAGGAAGTGTTTCTTCCAAAAGAAACAGTGGGAGTGAATCAAATCTCAAAGGAGTTTGAGAACCACAAAGATATATTCAACCAATGGAACATGAGCAGACGCCACATAGCGATGAGGTGTAGATCACTGCTCAGTGCACACAAAAGTTCTGTAAGTCTGTGGATAACCTCAAGCCTGAAAAGGCTGTTGGTATGTTCATCTTGAAGAATGAATATCTCGCGACTTATGAAAGAATGTTTGAGAGGCAAGATTGAGAGATATGGCTAGGAGCCATAATATCTGAATTAGATTCCATTAGTGACAACCAGGTTGTGAACCTAGTCTGTCTTACCTAAAGGGAATGTCCCTGAAAGGCTGACATGGATAGTAATATGATTACCATAAGGCTATAGTGACGGCTGAAGGGTATGGGGTGTAAACCTTGTAATTACCTTTATGCTGCCAGCTGAGCCCAGTTCTAATCAGATGATGCTTGTTATAGCTTCGTATCATGGCTATATGATAGTGTTGAAGACGTTGGGCAAACAGCTCGATGTTCATAGACGATGACATGATATGTAAGCCCACGAGATTCATTTATGGACTCAAACAAGTTTTCTCTAGACAATTTCTTTGTTTGATAATCAAAGGAGTTTGATTTAGTCAAAAGAAGGATATGCCCAATGTGCAAGAAGGATAGTGGGAGTGTGTTACGATTTTTGAGTAAGGTATTGGATATATCTCTCAAGAATTGTCACCCCATGTTACAGTCAATTAATGTTTGGTAGTTCAAGGTCTTTGCTAAAGCACTTGGATTGACAGTTCTTGTTTTTGGAAATAAAAATCTATAGCGATAGATTTTACTGCTGTTAGATTATTGTTTACCTATATAGATGTGATGCTAAAAGAAGTTTAGCATAGATCGCAAGATCTATCTATGTTAGGACGTTCGTCCTAAAGATAAGGTGAAAGATGATGCTTATGGAAGGTTTCCTTTGCTACTGCGATAGGAACCATCTTATAGGTGATGCCGGATGTTCATAGTCCATGAATAGTCATGAGCAAGTATGAAAGTAAATCTGGTGAATGTCGAGAACATCCTTAAACAAGTTAAGGATGATTTCCTAGTTTATTGAAGCTTGGAAGCGAATAAATATAGTTATACAGACGTATATCCTGAGTCTTATGAAGGCGAGTGGGAGCTACGGTCTGGGTTTGCAGTCACTTCGATCAAGTGATACAGTGAGCTGGAAATGTTCTAGCGTATGGGTCACTGTAAATTCTACAACTAGGTCAAAACACAGTAGTGCCTTAGAGGCGCAGCGGGAGCAGTACATGGATCTAGAAGGTTCATTCTTGAACCTAGTGCGGTTCTTCCACCTTTTCTATAGAGCTGATATAGTAAGTGGATTCATTGCTTGAAGCAAGGACCAGGGTCTCGTCAGAGATTCATGTGTGTGTTGAGGCGGTTCCTTTGACTTGGTCATTTGGAACATGATATGAAGATAGTATGAGTCCCCACGGATAGCGATCCGTTTATGGCTGTGGTGGTTGCGAGTATTGCATGAGATTCTTGTGTTTCAACTTGGTATTGTGTGTGCGAGTGATTGGTTTTAGGCCAAGTGGGAGATTGTTGGAATAGTGTCCTAAACCCACTCGGGTTGGACCGGATCCGACCGGGTCGGATCATTTCTACTATTTCTTTATGTTTATACATATATTAAATGGCTTTTTCGTTGTCATATATATGTTCTTTTAAAGAGCCAATTATGAATTGTTATATGATAACGTCCTTAGTATTAAACTGTGATAGAGAAACCATGATAGACGATTATGGTTGATGAGATCTCTAATCACTTTAATGAGTTTGATACTTAAATGTCTCTAAAGGCCGATGTACTATTAAACGGGGCATTGATAGTATAAACGAGACTAGCACGTATTAGATGTCTTTGTCTTTAGGGCGGGGATAGATCTCGTCTATCGAAGTGTAGAGACACTTGGACCGTACGTGGACGTGTATTAGTGAATGCGTACGTTTAGTCGACCCACTTACACGGATAAGTGTCACACTATGTGGCGGTTGTGTAATTATCCTTTAGACCGGAGTCTTCATGGCATCACGGTGTGGATTGTCATACTTTGACACTATTGAGGTTTCCCACAGCCACGGGGCGATCATGCGGTAGTGATTGGGTATGATGCGAAGCATGCGGAGTATACATGATTGGTCGTCCGGGAATCGCGTATCCTATGATTGGGATCGAATATCCGAAATGGCCTTCTTATAAGGAATGTCTTACTCTCGTGAATCTTTGCAAAGTGGGAGTAAATGAGTTACTTCGAGAGAGCATGATATCCAGATTATAAGATACGGTCGTTGATGTTTTGACACTCGACTAACGACCGTATGGATATTATTACAGCGATAGGATTGTAAGTTACACGGTAAGCTGTTTCACATGAAAGGTAGTAGTCATTGCATTTGACTCTTCCGATGATTGGGGGTCACGGTGTGTTGCTTAGACGCTATCCCGTGATCGTTAGGCATGAAGGGCATTTTCGTAATTTGCACTTTGAGTCTACGGCCAACATATTCGGAAGCCTATCGGGTCACACACATATGAACATCTAGCCGGATTAAAATGTGGTTATAGATGATAACCAAATAAGGAAAGTTTATCTCGAGACTATAAAGGTTATAGTGGTAAATTAATATGGTGGTATTTATTTATTATGAATAAATTAAATGCAAGATATTAATAATATTATATTAATTAAAGAATATTCCGGAAGCCAATTTGTTGGTCAAAGGGGCGCCACATTGAAGTGTATAAGATACACTTGGATTGTGCAGTAATTTAATTAATGATATTACCTATTATTAATATTAGATATTAATAAAATAAAATAATATACATATATATTGAATGCATGCGTGTGTATACATTGATTGCAAATTGGATTTGCATGTATGCGCACCATAGTGTTTAGATTTGGTATATATTAATAGATTTATATGTGTTATATATATGTGATATATATACACATGTGTAAATTGATTTATGGTAATATAATAAAAGATAAATATTGTCAATATAAGATATTGACAATATCTTGGAAATATTCAATATGAGATATTGACAATATCCTAGATTTATTTAATATGAGATATTATAATAAATGAGATAAATCAATCAATTATATTTTCCTTATTTTATTGGGAAAAGGTTTTCTTCTCCTCCACACCTCTTGGGCGCCACATCCATTATAAAAGGGAGGTGGGTGTCAAGCTCTTTTGTACATCATAATTCCAAAAGCTAATAGTTCTTGTGTAAAATAGAGAGCATCTTTTAGAGAGTTGGAGAGAGAGGGAAAAGGGCCGGTCTAGCAACCGGAGTTTTCCAATAGCAATCCATGATGGGATTCCGGCGGGTGTTCGTGTGGACTAGCGGTAGAGGCCGAACACTTGGGAGGCTCTATGCAGAACTACTCTCCTTAGACGGTCAAAGCGTCGATCTATTAGATCAACCAAGGTAACCGCCGTCTACTACTTGTTTGTTTATTGCTTAAACGAAGTCGATCTTGGGTCGATAGGAAATAAATTTTTGAATTCCGCTGCGTTCCCGCGTAGATTTGAAATGTGATAACCGGTGACAGGGTCTGTATAATATTGGGGTCTATAGCCACCAGCAAGATCATCCGATTCCGGCACAACCGTGTCATCACGGAAAGTGACATTTTGGTTGCCTTGTGTTGATGCACCTCTTCTTGACATTGTAAAAAATCAAAATTATATATAACGGTTATAAAAAAAATTAAGTAAAGTAAATTTGATTTAAATCTAAATTACATATAATGGTTATAAAAAAAATTTAATTTAACTAACCAATTTTACTTATAACTAAAACCGAATTGAAATAACGATTAAATCAGAACAACTTCAAATTTCGGTCTAGTAAAGTAAATTTGATTATAAAATTGAATTTTTTTTACACTTGTAAAAAAATTAGTTGAATAAAATACAAAACCAAATTTACTTATAACTAAAACCGTATTGAAGTAACGATTAAATCAGAACAACTTCAAAAATCGGTATCGTAAAGAAAATTTGATTGTTGTTTTTAACAACTAAACAAACTTGATAATCAAAAAATTGAATAGAAGATTTAAGAATTGAGATGTAGAGATTGGTGTAGGAATTTTTGTATGAAATGGGTGGTATTTATAGAAAATTTTTGGAGGAGTTTGGAAAAAAAATATATATATATATATAGCCGTTGCCACAAAATAGCCGTTGGACGGTTCCGGTTCCGGTTCCGGCCGGTTTCAAAAAATCCGGTTCCGGTTTCAAAAAATCTGGTTCCGGTTTCGGTTCCAAATATATCAAACCGGCAAACCGGCGGTCCCCCAAACTGGCGGTTGACCAAACCGCCGGTTCCGGTTCCAACCGCCGGTTCCGGTTAACCGTGGCCAGGTCTAAGTGGTAGTAGGCTAATAGTAACATGATAATGAGAGAAATCGTATAATACGTAGATATGGGCGGGTCCGGTTAAACCGACAGATCCGGTTCAAAGAATGGGCGGTCCGGGCCGATTCAAAATTCTGGCGGGTTGGACGGTTCGCTTAACCCGCCAAGTTAAAAGGGTTGCCAAGCCGGTCCAAGTTAAAACAGGTTACGGTTCAGATACGGATCGGATGGATAATTGCACGGTTCAGATCACGGGTCATTCTATACATATTTTTTTTAGATTTTTGTCAGGAAGGACACATTAATGGAAATATCAGGATTCAAGGAAACTAAAATTTAATTAGGACAAAATCTATATAAACTTCCCAAAATACCCTTTTTTTTTAAAGTATTTGTCAAAAAATGCACTGATGATTTATTCACTTTTGGTTAGGATTACCAAATATCAACTCTGTATTTCCGTTACACCAATAAATTGCTTTCAATGCACTGATTTGTTACAGATGGGGTTATTATCCATAATTATTTACCATTTTTAATGCTCTTATACCAAAAAGAGAGGGAAAAAAATCATACGACAAACACATAAAGTAACAAAGCCATTTTGCACATAACGTAACAATTCTACATCAAGTAACACCACGTTAAAATAACATTCGACTACAAACACATATTGCACATAGCGTAACAATTCGTCCACATATAACGTCATCAACAACTAATACGATATTAAGTAACATTACTACATTTTTTAACGGGTGGGACATCATTTTTCTACGAAACATTGACGCACTAAGTAACTGTGCGTTATAAAGTAACACCACATTAAATTACTATATATATGACACTAAGTAACTACGGAACGTAAAGTAACAAAGCCATCGGTTTAACAAATTCCTAGATTCAAAATCTCATTACACAAAAATTCCACATAAAGTAACACCACGTTAAAGTAACTATTCAAGTATGCTAATATGCTAATTTCAAAACAAATGAAAAAAAACTTTGAAAATATGCTAATTTCAAAAAAAAATAAAAATCTTTCAAAATATGCATTAATCATGTTGCAGATTCTTAGGCGCATTAATCGGGAATGGTTACTACATGCTCTAAGTGGCAATTTATGGAACACTAATTTAAAAAAAAAAACTATGGGTATTTTGGCCACTCTATTATTATTTTGTCCTTTCTAATCACTGAAAATAAAAGATGTCCTTCTAGACCCAATTATGAGATTTTGTGTCCTTCTGGCCCCCTCCCCCTATTTTTTTTTCTTAGGAATTCAACTAAATTAATATATATATATATATATATATATATATATATATATATATATATATATATATATATTACCGAATATCAAAAAAATAATATATTTTAATTTTCAGAGGTTGTCATACGTGTAATTATAATAAATACTGGTTGGTATTTACAATTTTAGTAAATTAATTAATTCCATTTTAGTGTATTAAATAATGACAAATAACAATTTTTAAAATATCATATTTTAATCAATGTTTGACATGTTATTGATGAGAGTCAACTTTGCTATAATTTCGTGTGCATTTTACCCCCTATTTGTAGCATATTCGATGTAATTTTGCAGTAGTTAAGTAGTTTTTATAGGCACGTTTCACCACGATTCGAATCACGAGACGAAAGGCATTTACGTCGAAAATCTTCATATTTTTAGGTGATTTGTGTGTGTTTTATTACTATTTATCACGCTTGGGTATATGGTTTATTTTTGTTACATGTATGGCGTGATAGAGGGCATGACGAGGATCATACGAAAATCGTCCAAAACGGAGTTCGTATGAAAAAATGGCGCGTGACTCAAATTCAAACGTTCGAGAAAAAAGAAAGATTATTATCCAGATTTGTCGAGATCCCGACTTTTGTGTTTAATGCAATTGAGGTCCCAGCATTCTTTTTCTTCCGTCCGTTTGTTTCCTTCAAATATTTGGAAAAAAGAAAAAAATGAGAAAGAAAGAAAGGTGCAGAGTGTCCAATTGGGAAAATTCTTGTGTGGTGAGGGATTTTAGAGTGAAGTGACCGGTGAGTTGATCGTAAACACGCGGTTTAGATGTGTGATGTAAACTGTGTGGTCCTGATCAACTCACCGGTCACTTCGGTGCATGTGGAGATACTAGGGAAGAAGTTCCCGTCCAATTGGGCAAAAGGGGCCACACATTTAATAAAGTGGACGAAAAGGAGAAGAGGGATACGGACGCGCTTTTATTTTATTTTTGGGTGAAAATTCCGAAGTTGACCCTGGTCGGCAATTCGCTTGATAAAAAGTCATTTATATCAAATTTTAACACAACTTATATATCAGAATTTTATTTTTTCTGCTGCACAATTTTTCTTTCCCGTATAAATAGATCTAGGTTATTTTTTCTCTGCAATTTCTCATAGAACAACAACTTTATGTCCTCTTTTATTTTGCGATTGGAACAAAACGAATTGACGATTCGATTAATGAATTACTTCAATTTTTTAGTGGTAATTTTCTTCATCTTTTTCTGATGCCTATTATGTATTTCTTGATTAATTTCGGCGATATTATTATTATTATTATGCATAGCTAAATTTATAATAGCTAAATTATGTTATGGAACTACGAATTAATACTTTAACGATGATCTAGGGAAGACTAGGGCTTAAAAATTAAATTTTTTGAATTGTTGTGTCCTAGAATTTGAACTGAATGCTTTTAGTGGAGTAGCTAACCATTAATTGATCGCACACACGAACTTTATAAATGTATTTTCCGAGAGTGTGTGCGAACTAGAGTTTTAGGAATGTCATGCACGAACTAGCCGACTTTTTTGCAGCATGTTCCTTGGTAAGGTTTTTCTAGCTAAGCTGTGAACTCAGTGGATGCGGAGCGTCTCACAGTTTTTATCCATATTAGGTCAATTAAATCCCATAGAGGGGACTGTTGAACCGAATATAGGGTGACTAGGTTGTGGTATTAGCGTCTAGGGACCAATTTAAGAGATTGCACTCACAACACATTCATGAGAGGCTATTGGTTGGTTGGTAGGTTGAGGCTCATCCTTAGTGATTTGGTAAAGGTGTTAAGAGTAGTGTTCTTGCTCATAGTTTAGCTATTCATTTCATCATATATTTTAAAGGTATAATTATTATTTCTTTTTCTAGTTATAATTATTATTTTCACCCATACTGTGAGCCTAAACTAGATACAAAAGTGATTGTGGTACTTTACTGATTCCTCGTGGGATACGACCTTGCTCGCCGTTGTAGTACAACTGACCCGGTACTCTGCCGGTTAGAGTTGGTTTGCTATAATTTGGCCATCAAGTTTTCTGGTGCCATTGCCAGGGAATCGGTCGATATCAGAAAGTCATTTGAGTATTTAGGATTAGGCCTTTTTTTAATTTTATTTTGATGTTCTGTTGAAGGGTCACACCACCTACTCTGGTAATGGTAGTGGCTTGATACCTTGATTGTAGTGGCTTGATACCTTGATTGTGTTCTTGTTTTTTTCCTTGAATTTGCAGAGTATGGATCCTTATGGCCAAGGAGGATGTTTCCCTTACTCATTTGGAGGATTTAATTTTGGTGATATGGGTTTTGGAACACAACCATAGTATCAGTTCAACCCAAACACATCACCATACAACAATGAGTGGGAGAGTCCTCCAGGTTCTCAGTTTCAACACCCCAACGCTTATATGCAATACTCTCAGCCGCCACAGGTTACTCTACCGTTGAAGAGCACAACTGAGATTTTGTTGGAGCAACTTAGTCAGGATCTAAAAGAATTGAAGGATTCCCAGCACCTCTTGGAATCTGAGGTGGTTGATCTGGCAAGCCGGGTAGGGCAGTTGGTTGATAAGAGGAGGCTTGAGAGGAACATTAAAGAAGAAGAAGGTTTTCAATCTCCACCGTCTCTCCCTGAGGCAATCACTCACGAGGAATGCCCTGAAGGAGGTATGAATACCACCCCCATTGAATTATCACAATTCCTTCTTCAGTGGGCCCGATTGAGACATATGTAGAGGTGACTCCTTTTAAGTCTTTGGATGTCTTTTGTGAGCCAACTTGTTACTATGTGGTGCGTGAATCACTCTTTATTGGCATATGCTCTGTTTCGGGGAAAGTGATTTCATTGTGTTGCACGATGAATTCCTTGAGCCAATCTTGGTGGTAGGGATTGAGCCCCTTGTCTTTCTTGTGCCATTTTGAGGGGGTGCTCAATTCCTATGATTTTTGTAGGGAGACGTAATGGTTTGCTCTTCTTTGGTATAATTATCCTTAGCATAATTGGGGGTAGAAAGTCGAACTGAGGACTTTAAACTTAGAATGTTTTAGTTAGTTTGTCTTTCTTTTCACTCGTATTTCTATGTTTCTCTTCTAATTTCTTAGTAAGTCGAGCCGACGACAATAAACATAAGCGCTCATGGGAGGCAACCCATTTTTTTCTTAGGTTTTTAGGTTTTTTAGAAGTGTGATGAAAATTTGACCGCGCATCTCGAATTTCGTTTCATGCTTTGTGATAATCCATATTTTATATGCTTTATACATCTCCATACTTGTGCTTACCTACACTTAAGGCTTCGGCCTTTCGTCGTAGTGGATTCTTTGTCTTTTTTGTTGTGATTGCACATGTACCCTGGGAGATACATTCGAGGTTATCATTTTGCATGGTTGCGCCCTATTTCCAGAGTCTTTCTTTACTTTATCACTCACACACCGAGGATGGTGTTCCGTTTTAAGCCAGGGGTGGTTGACTTAGCTTCACTTGTCACGGCACTACGATTACTCTCGTTTTTTTTAAATCAAACCTTTGCGGTTTGTCCGTTTTTTTAATTTATAAAATCAACCGAGTGCCATTAGAAGTTTGTGCTGAAAAGGAAAATAAATAAGAAGGAAAGACCAACGGATCACGTTGTGCTGTGTAGTGTACGATGAAAGATCAGTCAAGTATAACTATAAAATACAACAAAAAAAATTAGCCGAACAAATATCCGCGCCACGAAAATAGTCACGGCGCGATGATTACTCTCGGCACCCTATAAATCATCGGTAGCTCTGACGTGCGTAACGTGGTTCCAAAAAATTTATTTGGTGGTGTGTAAAATTAAATGAAAATTAACAAAAAAAAATGGTGTCAATAGTAAAATGGTAGTGCCAATATAACCCGTCTTCATTTATTCTGAGTTTACTGGTGGGTCGTCAAACCACCAAAGATAAATCACATACAACCTCTATAGCTACTATAGTAGAAGTAGGGGTCGAACCCATAGGGAACGGTGGACTTATTTCTTCTAAAATTTGTAAAACAAAAAAAATATTTAGGTTTTTATAACTACTTCCTAAGAGTAAAAAAAAACTAGAATATATCAAGAAAATCAAGCAAAACTCCAGCTAATTAATTGTTTCCCCTCAATTCCAACAATTGATCATCGATTCAAGGATGACTCGTTAAATTATTAATAAATTGGTTATAGTTGACCACAACCGTGAATCAACCAATCTCTTCTAAAATTTTAAATTAGGACAACCGCCACTAATTTACACCCTAATTATAGCACACCCCGCAACGACCACCCGGAGTTTGGTGACGTAACAGCTTTAAGGATTAGAGAGACCCAATTACTCGGTATTAATCCAACCGGCTTAATTTTAACCATAGCATTATCTATTTTCACAACAAAGAATCCTACTGGCTATGAACTGGTAGACAATGTGTTGTTTACCACTAGAAATCCGAACTTTTATGGCGACTGCTGACGATGACAAATTATGTCACCTAATTAATCCGGGCCTGAATGAATCTAATGATGAGTACTCAATACCCTAATGCCTTAAGAACGTGTTTGTAGATTTTAAGGTTTACGGCTGAGTCTAAGAACTTGTCTTAGATTGCCTACGTATCCAGGACTGGTCCAGGAATCAAGCCTTACGTAGTTCCTGGAACATGCTATTTATAATGATGATGCATGCCCTAACCCTAATATTAGGTCGGTCTAAGCTATTGTCATATTTAACCTTCACGGGCCTTGCCCCTTGCCCAAGTTATCATGCTGATAATGGGCCTTCGTAGTTGGTGCGGACTCTGTCCTCTACGCCGACTTAACCGACTTACGGTGGTCGAGTCCGGGACCCTCGTCCTACACTGCTTAAAAGTCGATCGTCGTAGCCCCGAGTCTGGGAATCGACATGCATGCTTTGATACTTATTCGTATTGCGGGGACCAACTGTTAGACGACACGTGGAGGGGTGAAACCCTATATCGTCAACCGCCTAAGATGGATTTTGGTACTAGATCAAAATAATCGCTTAATCATCGCGCACCAACAACTAAACGAATAATTCTAATCTTATATCCGTAAAATCTGAAACAGACAATTACTAATAATCAAACGAGGAGAAACACGATTAGATCTCACAACCATACAAAATTGAAGGTTCAACAATCAATTAACCGGAAGAGAAAAGCTAACTCATATAAATAAAATAAAATAAAATAAAGAAAAGTTCATACCTTAGCAATGAAAAAAATCATATAAGAAAAAGTTGCCGGCGACCTCACAGGTATGCGCAGCTTTCTTTTTTTATTGTTTCCCGTCGGATTCCTGAACTCTATTCTTTTCAAAGCAAAACCTCCTCCCTTTCATGGCAGCTCTTGACGGAACCAGAAAAGTTGTGGGTGAATTTGCTCAAACGTAAACATGGTTCTCCCTTTGATACACCAAAGCCGAATTGTAGCTTTATTTGGCATCATATTTGCTCGGCAGCTGATTCTCTGCGAAACGCATTCGGCATCGACGACGATGGACATGTTACTTGGAAATTAAACACCTCGGGCAAATTCTCAGTCAGCTCGGCCTACCATGAAATCCACCAATATGAGGAAGGCCCGGGGGACAATGTATGGCGTATTATCTGGTCCATTAAGGGGCCTCTTCGTGGCAATTTTCTTCTTTGGCAGATGCACCGTGATGCCCTTCCAACTGCGGGTCTTTTGGCTTCGAGGTCTATCAGTGATGATGGTGCTTGCCCCATTTGTGGAAATTCTCAGGAAACCACGTTGCATGCTTTGAGAGATTGTCCCTGGACCCACGACATGTGGAAACATGTTATTCACCGGCAACATTGGGACCACTTTGTCTGTCCATTCGACACACCCTCCTGGTTGGGGAATTGTTTGAAAATAAATATGTATAAACACGATAACACTGCGTTTTGGAGATTCTTGTTCAGGGAAATCGTGATGAGTCTTTGGTATTGGAGGAATAAAGAAAGCCACCACTCGGACCTTCCACGCCCGCCGAAGTTGATCTTTAAATCTGAAGCTGTTCGCCGAGCAAGTGAACTTAGATTAGCTTGACCTTGATTTTCGAGTTTCGTTCTTCTAGTTAGTGTAAATTCCCTCTCATTTGATTTGTAAAGTTTGTACAGTTTGATTATTAATAAAATATCTGGTTTCAAACCAAAAAAACCTCCACCCTTCTCCCTTTTTCCCAAAAACCTATCTAATAATATATATATATCTATTCTATGTACTACCTGCTCACGTATGCTACATGGGGCCCAGCCCAATTATTTCATTAATAAAATATCTTGTATGTAATACTACTACTACTACTAATAATAATAAGTGTCCTTTTATAATAATACTAGTATTTCACACCGTGCAATGCACGGTGTATGCCCAATACAGGCATGGGTGATTGTGACCGGTTAGTTACATAGTTTTGATGGTGAAGTGTAACATGATATAATAAGGAGATATTTGATACATAAAAGATCACTTTAAATAATTGAGAAACGGAAAACAAACAACCTTTTCGGGGGGAGGGGTTTGGAGGGGGGTTCATCGGGCTCATATTGAGTCGGAGGGGGGTTCGGAGGTTGTTTGGAGGATGTCGTTCGGAGGCGGTTGAGGAAGTCGTTCGGACTCAGAAACATATCGTAGAGGAGGTAGGGTAGGATATATATGTGATCTAGGGGGAAAAAAAAGCCCAAGAAATTGGAGGGGGTTCGGAGGTCGTTCGGAGGATGTCGTTCAGATGAGGTCGTTCGTAGGCGGTTGATGAGGTCGTTCGAACACACAAACATATCGTAGAGGAGATAGGGTAGGATATATATATGTGATCTAGAAAAAAAAAACCTCCCTCCTCATAAATCCTATGTCTAGTGCCGCAATTTGGGTTGTCGCTTAATAAGCATATATGTGTTGTGGAGTTGGTTGATGAGGCCGTCCGGACATGTTTTCAAGGGGAGCTGGCCATTGCGCTAGGCTTCTTTCGGGCACGTCCTTGGCCTTCTTTTCCGATTCATCGGGCTCATATTGAGTCGGAGGGGGGGTCGAAGGAGGTCGTTCGGAGGCGGTTGAGGAGGTCGGTCAGAAACATATCGTAGACAAACATATGTTACCTTGTTGGGATACATATCGTAGACACACAAATATATCGTTCGGAAACATATCGAAGGTCGTTCGGACACGCAAAAAATCGGAGGGTTGTTCGGAGGATGTCTTTCGGATATCGTAGACACACAACATATCGTTCGGAAACATATCGTTCGGACACACAAACATATCGTTCGGAAACATAAACAAATTGTTCGGAAACATATTGTACACACAAACATATCGTAAACAAACATATCGGTTGTCGTTCGGACACGCAAAAAATCGGAGGGTCGTTCGGAGGTTGTTCGGAGTATGTCTTTCGGAGAAAAAAACTCTCCACTCCTCGGAAATCCTATGTCTAGTGCTGCAATTTGGGTTCTAGCTTAATAAGCCTATATGGGGGGGAGGTGGTTGATGAGGCCGTCCGGACATGTTTTCAAGGCGAGCTGGGTATTGCGCTAGGCTTCTTTCGGGCACGTCCTTGGCATTCTATTCCGATTCATCGGGCTCATATCGAGTCGGAGGGGGGGTCGGAGGAGGTCGTTCGGAGGCGTTTGAGGAGGTCGGTCAGAAACATATCGTAGACAAAAATATGTTACCTTGTTCGGAAACATATCGTCCACACACAAACATATCGTAGACAAACATATCGGAGGTCGTTCAGACACGCAAAAAATCGGATGGTCGTTCGGAGGATGTCTTTCGGATATCGTGGACACACAAACATATCATTCGGAAACACAAACATATTGTTTGGAAACATAAACAAATCGTTCGGAAACATATCGTACACACAAACATCTTAGACAAATATATCGGAGGTCGTTCGGACACACAAAAAATCGGAGGGTCGTTCGGACACACAACCCAAAAAAAAACACACACACACAAACATATCGTTCGGAAACATAAACAAATCGTTCGGAGGTCGTTCGGACAAAAAAAAAATTTTAAAAGCCTCACAAGTCTGCCACGTGTCACTCCCCCAACATTCCCTTAGTATAGGAATAGGATATAAAAAAAATCGGACTCAAAAAAATAATAATAATAATAATTTAAAAGCCTCACAAGGCTGCCACGTGTCACTCCCCCAACATTCCCCCCTTGTCTTTGTATAGGATATAGGAAAAACTCAACGTGATTAAAGAGCGAAAATCCACGATTGGTTTTAACAGACTTTGTCTTCTGTTTATTAGTCGGGATCTCGACACTGGCGAAAAGTGAAAATCTGAATTCATTAAAATCCGATTTCTCTTGGCTTCCACAAAACGTCTTGAAATCTCTCTATAAGTCCCAAAATCTTCCAGAATCTCTCTCGAGCTTTCGAAACCTGAAAATCAACCAAAAATATCCAAAACAGAGAATCTCCCGATAAAATAGATGTAAAATAAGCATATAAAACACTATAAAATACGGCCTCATCAATTACTTGAAGAATCATTTTCATATTTGGTCTGACTAGCTTTACTGAACTTATTGGTCGTTGATGAGGGATAAATTCATTGTTATTATCATAACTTTTTACCCCATTTCTGATATCATTTTGAGCAGCTTTATATCATTTCAAGTCATTAATTCCTTAGTTTTATCTAAATGTGTAAGTGGTAAGTATTTTATAAAATATCGTGTTTTTATCAGGTTTTGTACCGGTTTAGTAACCGGAGTGTCGTGTCGGATTTACGCTTGGTATTTTGGTGATTTATTGCAGGATTATAGGTTGATCGAGATCCCAAGTGACGACACGTTTTGAGCCCTAAAAGATGTATTTAGAGGTATAGAAGAAGATGCCACAAGCTTACGAGTTCAAACGGATCATTTTTCCTACATGCTTATACCGTAACCTATCTTCGACGGACATTTGACCCAACTTAAAGGCATTTTATGGGGAATACTTCTTAATGAGAGTTTTAGATCTTCAAATGAGCTTTCCAACGCACTTTGAATCACATCAATCGGAGGTCTACAACTCATTTTACCAAACAACTGATATTTTGACAGTTCGGCACGAAGCGAAAAAAAAACCGGCACGGGCCGGAATCTTCATCATTTCAAGCACATGGGAGTCCGACAAGGGAATCGCACCGTAGCACCGGCACGCGCCGGAATGATCCCGGCACGCGCCGGGCCAACACCCCTATAAATACTCCATTTGATCAAAGGGCCCCAAAAATATATATATACATCTATATATATATTTTCCTCTACCTTTTTCTTTTTATTTCTTTTACTTTGGGCCTATATATATATATATATATATATATATATATATATATATATATATATATATATATATGTATGTAGTTATAATAACGTAGTTGTAATTCAAATCGTTATCGTTATAATATCGTTTTCCTTTTGTTCTTTCTTGTTTCTTTCATTTTTGTTATACATATAACTATATATATATATGCTTATATATATATATATATATATATATATATATATATATATATTTATGTACCTATATATATATAGTATATTTTCCTTTTTGTTATTATGTGTAGCTAAATATATACGTAGCCGAAATATGTGAAAACGGGTGAAAATCCCTAAAAGGGAGATGAGATGGGAGTTGTGTAACGCGTAATTAAACGTTCGTATGATAAACTCATGTTCTAAAACTTGTTTTGATCGTTTTAATAGCTTTGAATGAGATTGACAACCTTGTTCACTATTACATCAAGCTTATAGATGCATTTTGCGGCGAGATGTGGGATATGGGTATCACTAAACATAGTCTTGATTGTAAGATTGACAACCTAAGTGACAGGTCAGGACTATGCCTATGTGAGATTCATATCGGTACGAGATGTGGGAAACAGGTATTAGAATCACTAAACATAGCCTTAATAGTTAGATTGACAACCTTAGTGACAAGTTAGGACTATGCATATATGAGGTTTTCATCAGCTTTTTATTCTGGTCAACCATGTTAGGCGAGTTAGCTTTCTAAAGGGAAGGTTAATAAGCCTGGTATGGGGGTTAAGCGAGAGTTGTTCAGACCTTAACGCAAGAATAAAGAGTTGACGCCCGTGAATGTCATATAAACCGAATTGGATAAAACACACTCCTTGTCAAGTCTTTCTATGGGGTGAAAATAACTTGTTGGATCATAATTCGGCTATGCTTTTTAATCACCTAGATAAATCCGTTAGAATAATATTTATTTTTACGCATTAGTTATAATACTCTCCACCACAACTTTGATCGCCTAGACTAAGACACACGTTCGCTTTGGTACTCACAACCACATTTCCTTTGGGATCGACCTCGTACTCCTGTAGCTATTCTAACAATCGACCCGGTACTCTGTTGGTTAAAGAGTTGGTTTACCCACAGATTTCGAGTTTTTATAAATTGTATTTTTGAGGGGTAAATTACGCTCATCAAAAATTGGCGCCGTTGCCGGGGAGATGTGTGCTATGTTGTGATATCTTGTAAGTGAACCGAAGGCTTGGGCCTAGGTTTTATTTTATTGTTTTATTTAGATTTCGATAGGAGTCATGGATGCCGAAGTGATATTGTCCTAAACTCGGTTTGAATACGACTTTGGTACTCAACCCAATCTCTTTACGGGGTTGTTATATTAGGTTGATATCTTGTAAGTCCAGCTAAAACTGGGGCTTAGGGCCTTCGGCTACCAGGATTTTTTTTTGAGAGGTCTAAAATATCGTGTGTGTGTGTGTGTGTAAGGATTGGAAAAGAAAAAAAAATTTGTTTTCTTGTTGTTTTCTGAGATCTTGCAGTTTGAGCTTAAATGGATGAATTTTTCAATCAATACTACTCACCTAAACAACTATACCCTTACCAAACTCAGGCACCTGAACAATGCTATCAACAACAGTATATGCCTGAGCCTCAGTATCAACAGCAGAGTAATCAGGGTTCTTGGTCCTATAATTGCCCTAATGCATACCAGGACCAGAATTATGGTTATTCGAGTAATGAGCCACAACAGTATGAGGGTTATCAGAGCCCATATGCTTACATGAATTTGGTTCTCACGCTGGGCATGTTGACAACTTTGCACAGATTCAGTCGGTTGATCAGAATTCATCCTGGCAAGAAGCCTACTACTCACCTCCAATGAATCAAAGTCAGTATGATCAGTTTTCCCCCCTGCCACAAGAAGACCTCACCGACATTCAAATGGAGCAGATTACTCTTTTGGACGAGAATTTGATTCAACTAAAGATGGATATGCAAGAGTTCGATAGAAGTACTGACTCCACCATAAGAAATCTTCAAGAGAGGGTGGGGCAATTGATTGAAATAATGAGGCATGAGAAAGAGGAAAAGACATGAGCAATAGAGGTGGTCCGGGATGATAATGTTATCACTGAAGAAGTTCAGGTTGAGAATGAGGTTGATGATTCAGATTGCTATGATGAGATTTCTGAGCCAGAGAGTGAGTTGGGATTGCTCATAGTCCCACCTCCAATTGCGATATTTGATTATGGTAGGTTCCACGTTCTACCTACCGCACCTTTACCTCTGGACGAGTGTGTGGTGGAACCGATCATTGTTATGACTGAGCAAGAAGCCTTTGGTGATGAAAATAGCTCGTTTTGGGATGAAAAGGAGCTGCAGGATTTGGAGATGGAAGAGGTGCAACTTCTGTCTATTACACACCCTCCCGATGAACCACAAAATAATGATGTGGAGGGATGTGTGATAGATTTGAGTGCACTCTTTGATGAGACAGAGTTTGAGGAGCATACGGGATCGCCTATTTCTTTGTCACTCCCAATTGGAGATTTCCATAAGGAGTGTATGAGAAAACCTGACGAGATTGATCGTCCATCTTTGGTAGAGCCACCGGGAGAGTTGGTAATATTTGATATAACGGTCCCGGATTACTACATTCGCCCACTCTGTGAGGATGAATTTTCTGCGGTCCAGTTTGTGTACTCCCCGATGGATGAACTTTATGGAATAGCGAAGAAGATGGCTCGACAGGCTGATAAAAGAAGATTCTCCGGCTGGGAGGAGATGGCATCGAGGACCAAAAGAGGTACGTTTCTAGAAATTTCAATTTCAATGGTTCTCGCATTATTCACTTTTCTTAAGCTGTTGATCTTTTTGAGTTTCGATTTTGGTTGATTTTACTTGTTTGAAAATAAATGGTTAGTGCTGTTTTGAGTTTTTTATGTTTTGAGTCTGTTTAGTGCCATCTGGTCGAGCAAACGACGTTAAACAAAAGCGCTACCGGGAGGCAGCCCGTTAATAATCATAATTTGGATTAGACTAGTTTTAATGAAATGTAGAATCTGTGATCACAATGAAAGATGAACACAAAGCACAACCAAGTCTCAAGATGAAGGTTTGAATGTTATTAAAAAGGGAACGATTAGGTGGTTATCCGAAAATCCCGAGGGAGAATACAGAGAAAAATTCAAACGCTTCATTTCTTGGACTTAGGTTGTTAGAACAATTTGAAAGAACCCTTGAGGATCTGGGGATAAAAGACTCACAATCACTGCTTTGTCCACATTTCATTTTATGATCTAGTCTGTTTCAAATTTCTGGTCGAGCCAACGACGTAAAACGAAGGCGCTTGGGGGGAGGCAACCCCGCCTTAATAAAATTGTGTGAATGTTTATGTAATCTTGTATGAATTGATGCCTTGAATATGTTATGTATGCACGTTTGATGCTCTCTATGATGCGTATGCCTCTATGGCCTTATAGTAGATGCTAAAAATCACCCACACGGGATTCGATAGCCTTATGGTGATTTTTCCATCTAAAGCTATTGTGCTATATATTGCCTATCGAATTTTCTGACGTGACAGGGCCATTTCCTTATTATTCCCATATCCCTATTCGATGTCTTGGCACGAGGACCATGTCCCGTGTTTGCTTTGTTTTGGTTATTTTTGTATAGGGATTCGGGTCGTGCTTTCATGCATTTGTTACGGGATTCGATAGCACCTTTCTGCCAGGTTTATAAGCTAAGTCTTCCTCTCTATCTCATTCACACGCTTGGGACATTGCAAGTTCGTAAGTGGGGGTAGAGTCGTGGTTGGTCTAGCAATGGTATTAAGTGTTTATTTTGTTTCAGAAAATCCCATAGTTTTTTATTTTTCGAGCATTAATGAGTTGATTAAAATAAACTGTATAAGGTATATATTTCATGGATTTGATGATGTAATGATCGATTTGGATGTATATAACCAATTTGAACCGTAAGTGCATTGTAACCCTAAATCTATTTGTGTAACATGAATTCTGCGAACGTATAATCTCAATCTTTTGTTAACATGCAACTTTTGTATGATATCATATAAGCATGCTTTTATTGCAACTAGAACTTAGGCTTGATATCCTTTCGAGGCGAAATAGAAATATGTTTGGAATCGAAGTTAGGGATGACGGTCATGGCGTCTCTTTGACCCTACCATAGCCAAATAAGCCTTAACCCGAACATTTGACCTTCGTAGCCCCTCTCAGCCTTGATAGAATGGTCTGACCACCATTCGCTTTATAGCCGTTTTGTTACTTAGTCAGAAACCTACCCTTGAGCCTTAATTATGGTCACATTTCTTTCATTTTAACCCTACGAGTGGACTTAGTCTTTTGTTGGACCACATTTGCTAAAACGAGTGTGGGGTGGGGGAAATGATGTTTCTAGTTGGGTTGTTGTTTCTCGGTTTTGAGCTATAAGGAGAGGAGGAGCTCGGTGTTGGGCCTGGTGCTCGGTTTTGGGCCAAAAAGAAAAAAAGAAAAAAAAGAAAAAAAAGAAAAAAAAAAGTTCAAAATAATTTGAGAAGTTCCCAATGAATAAAAGTTTGGATGTATATAGAAATAAGGGGTTGGAATCAAAGTGATGAGTTCAAAGTTAATGATGTTAGAGATGGGATAGTTAGATAGGTGCTAATGTATTCGATCAACCATGTTAGGCGAGTATGTTAGCATCCTATGGTTCCCAAAGTGTTAAAAGTGATCAAAAGGGAGTTTGGATGGTTTGTATGGTAGAGATGAGGTGGTACATAAGTTGATTAGGTTCACTCGTACTTCTTTTTCTCCAGTTCCCAAAATATCCTTTTCGATTAACCGAAATTACCCTGGCCTAACGTTATAACCTTTCAAGTCCTACCCGATCTAAATTCTTGAATCCAAATGTCTCGATTAGTCGAGATTGGTATCATTCTTAAGCCTATGGTTTGCAACTACAAGTCTTGCATGCATGATTTCATGATTAATTGCTTGTTAATAATTTTGTGAGACTATTCACACACGCACTCAGTTATACATTTATATTGAGGTTAACGTGTGGTTATGATTCGATTGGTTGCATCATCAGGTTGTCCCTTATATCTGATATCTTCATGAATTTATCCCTCATTCATTTTGTTTTATCGCTTATTTTGTTCGAGGACGACCAAAAGCAAAGTGGGGGGTTGTGATGAGGGATAAATTCACTGTTATTATCATAACTTTTTACCCCATTTCTGATATCATTTTGAGCAGCTTTATATCATTTCAAGTCATTAATTCCTTAGTTTTATCTAAATGTGTAAGTAGTAAGTATTTTATAAAATATCGTGTTTTTATCAGGTTTTGTACCGGTTTAGTAACCGAAATGTCGTGTCGGATTTACGCTTGGTATTTTGGTGATTTATTGCAGGATTATAGGTTGATCGAGATCCCAAGTGACGACACGTTTTGAGCCCTAAAAGATGTATTTAGAGGGATAGAAGAAGATGCCACAAGCTTACGAGTTCAAACGGATCATTTTTCCTACATGCTTATACCGTAACCTATCTTCGACGGACATTTGACCCAACTTAAAGGCATTTTATGGGGAATACTTCTTAATGAGAGTTTTAGATATTCAAATGAGCTTTCCAACGCACTTTGAATCACATCAATCGGAGGTCTACAACTCATTTTACCAAACAACTGATATTTTGACAGTTCGGCACGAGCTGGAAAAAACCGGCACGGGCCGGAATCTTCATCATTTCAAGCACATGGGAGTCTGACAAGGGAATCTGCACTGTAGCACCGGCATGCGCCGGAATGATCCCGGCACGCACCGGGCCAACACCCCTATAAATACTCCACTCGATCCATTTGATCAAAGGGCCCCAAAAATATATATATACATCTATATATATTTTTTCCTCTACCTTTTTCTTTTTATTTCTTTTACTTTGGGCCTATATATATATATATATATATATATATATATATATATATATATATATATATATATATATATGTATGTAGTTATAATAACGTAGTTGTAATTCAAATCGTTATCGTTATAATATCGTTTTCCTTTTGTTCTTTCTTGTTTCTTTCATTTTTGTTATACATATAACTATATATATATATGCTTATATACATATATATATATATATATATATCTATGTACCTATATATATATAGTATATTTTCCTTTTCTGTTATTATGTGTAGTTAAATATATACATAGCCGAAATATGTGAAAACGGGTGAAAATCCCTAAAAGGGAGATGAGATGGGAGTTGTGTAGCGCGTAATTAAACGTTCGTATGATTAACTCATGTTCTAAAACTTGTTTTGATCGTTTTAATAGCTTTGAATGAGATTGACAACCTTGTTCACTATTACATCGAGCTTATAGATGCATTTTGCGGCGAGATGTGGGATATGGGTATCACTAAACATAGTCTTGATTGTAAGATTGACAACCTAAGTGACAGGTCAGGACTATGCCTATGTGAGATTCATATCGGTACGATATGTGGGAAACAGGTATTAGAATCACTAAACATAGCCTTAATAGTTAGATTGACAACCTTAGTGACAAGTTAGGACTATGCATATATGAGGTTTTCATCAGCTTTTTATTCTGGTCAACCATGTTAGGCGAGTTAGCTTTCTAAAGGGAAGGTTAATAAGCCTGGTATGGGGGTTAAGCGAGAGTTGTTCGAGACCTTAACGCAAGAATAAAGAGTTGACGCCCGTGAATGTCATATAAAGCGAATTGGATAAAACACACTCCTTGTCAAGTCTTTCCTATGGGGTGAAAATAACTTGTTGGATCATAATTCGGCTATGCTTTTTAATCACCTAGATAAATCCGTTAGAATAATATTTATTTTCTGCATTAGTTATAATACTCTCCACCACAACTTTGATCGCCTAGACTAAGACACACGTTCGCTTTGGTACTCACAACCACATTTCCTTTGGGATCGACCTCGTACTCCTGTAGCTATTCTAACAATCGACCCGGTACTCTGCTGGTTAAAGAGTTGGTTTACCTACAGATTTCGAGTTTTTATAAATTGTATTTTCGATGGGGTAAATTACGCTCATCAGTCGTGTAAGAATGTGATGGAGGACCATCAAGCCATCATCATTTTCTACACAACTCTTATGGTCCACGATTTCACATTGATGATTGTTAACCGTCTAAGACTTATATCAAGTGATTTGCATGAGATCTGCATTCCCTTCAATGTGGAAAACTTATGGAACTTTAATTTATCATTTATTTTGATAATTTTAAGGTTACTCATAATTATCAAGGGTCTCTTCATTGGATAATACAAGTTGTTGCATATTCTGGCAGACTTGCACGTTTTCATCGATCCACTTGTCATCCCGTTGACTATTATCATCTAAGAGAATCCCAATGTGATGAAGTACATGTCCAAATGAAGAGAATGATTTCTTACTTCGATTATTTTAACACATTTGGGCCAAAGAGCATGGGTCAAAGAATTCAAGAGAAGAGAAGATGATTTTTTTGCTATTTTCTATTTTTTGGATTCTTATTATTAATATTGATGTCCCAAGGCCAAATAGCACGAAATTAAAATTCCTATGATGATTGATTTCATCAAATCTTCATCTTATTTTGGTAAATAATAAATCAATCTGATTGGAGGATTATTTACTAATTATTGATTTGAAGATTTCTTTTATTTTAGGAAACATTTTTTTTTCTTTTTCACTTAGACATGGAAGGAGACTAGGTTCATTGTTATTTCTCCTTTTATTAATTTATTTTTATTTTCTAGAAAATAAAATGCTAACTTCTTTAGCCTATAAAAGGAGGGGCACACCATATGTATTTCTCACCTTGAATTATAATCATATTAAGAGTTTTCTCTTAGAGTTTTTACAACTTTTATTAAGTGTAGTTTAAGTGTATGAGCATAGCTTAAAGTGTTTCATTGTAGTCTTTGGTTAAGGATCATTAGAAGTGTCTTGGCTTCTTGATGACCGAAATAGTGACGTCCAACTTAACCGGCAGAGTACCGGGTCGAAAGCACTATAGAGGCGAGCAAGGTCATTTCCCACGAGGAATCAATCGAGTACCAAAGTCGTTTTCATACTTAGTTCAGGTTAATCAAAGGCGTTTGAGGTTCTGATTATGCTAAAACGATATTTAAACGAGAGAATAAAAGAGAAAGAGGCATAACCAAATCATGATCCAATTGAATACTTTCACCCCTCTCAGGGGCGGACGCAGGATCCCGGGTAAGGGGGGCGATACTATGGTCGAGTGTAAATTTTTAGGAGGGGCAAAAAAAAATACACAACATACATAATAGTGTGTTTTCCGGATCTAAGGGGGGGCGCTTGATCCCCCACCCCTCCTCTTAAATCCGCCCCTGGCCCCTCTAATCAATTATTTGGGAATGGAAACTACCAACCAACCATCCTAATGCATATATCAACTCGTTCATGGGTGCAAACTCCTAAGATAGTACTAGACTGCAACAACCTAGTAACCTTTGCCCGGTTCAACAGTCCGCTTTTAAGGATTTAACTGACCGGAACAAGATAAACGTTCTAGAGCCGCTCGATTTACACCGACAAACCTCGTTACCCAATCGATCTAAACAACTTAGTCAATTATAAATAAAGATCTTAAAACCCCTTTTCTCATACCCCTTCGCAACATACATTTATAAAAGTGGTGTGTGTTCGTGAACTAGGTGATCAAGCTAATTCACGCATTAAGAACAAGTTTTAAGACATGAATTCATCGATATAACAACAATTAAACACTACCCAATCTCAATTAATCAACTAGAGGGTGATTTCTTCAACATTCAAATGGTGTAGCTATGGTATAGTTTAGCTACTCATTAAAACTACAAAAGCAAGAATCAAACATGAAATTAAAGCCATAAAACTAGAGAAGAAACGAAATTGATTACCGAAAATGTAGAAATTCGGGTGTAGATCAAGCTCCATCAACACCCATTGTCACTTTGGGGAAGAAGATGAACCAAAATCCTCCAAAATCCAAGATTCTTCAACTAGAAACTAAGCTAGATTAACTTGAAACAAAGTAAAGTTGAAGTAGAAGTGAATCTAAAGATCTAAAAGGGATTAAAATTGATCTAGGGTTCTTAGTATTTACAAATTATTCGTCCTTCTCATAAAAAACGCAGCAGAAACTATTTATAGGGTCCAGAAATATGTAGAAAAAACTTGGTGCGAGCGCACTGGAGGCTCTGTATCAAAAATTGAACTTTCTTTTCGTCCAGTGCGTGTGCACTGGATATCAGCACTGACAGCCTTCAGTAATTTGGTAATATCTTCGCATGTAGAGCTCCGATTTGAGTGATTCTTAATTCTTTAGAAAGCTTATTCAATTATCTACAACTTTCATGAAGACTAGAAGTCCAGAAAATGGCTCCAACATAGCTCAAATGGCAGATAAAGTGAATGTAAGGCGTAAACACCCACTATATTTGATCCGTTTCCATCCCCGGGCTTCGGTAATGCCCTCTAAGTCTCATGCCTTGTCTTCCGGGCTCATAACTCACCTAGATCTTGCATCACAACATTCAAACACATACCAAGCATAACTCCGCAAGATAACTAGGGCTCGAAAAGGGCCAAAATACCGTAAAATGGTGATGTTTTTCATCTATTTGACGGTTTGCCTCAAAGTGAGTGTACAATGCATTTGGCCCTATAAATGGTCTAAAACTACCCAATACAATCCAAAAGTGTCATAAATGGGGGTTAAAACATGCACAAAAGCATAGAAAAGTTGACTCTCATCGCTTCTTCTTAGCCATTGGTTCTTCTAGTCTCATCCTTGAGTTAAAACTACTTTCGCTCAAGTCTTTTCCTTCAGCTTTATTCTATTTTTATTTTCATTTAGGAATCTAAACGTGGTTATTCATTGTATTACTTAGGGTTCTTGACAATTTCATTGTTAAGGGTCCAAGGTATACATCAGAATGTATGATGTATTTATGTGGCTTCTATCGGCACCACGAAATCACTCTCGGCGCCTGATGACGTAGATCAAGTGATAATAAAATACTTGACCACCATAAACCAATACTAGCAAGAGGACTAGGTCCATCATAGTATAGCTATAGCGAATCAAGGTCGATCCCACAGGGAACCAATTGTGGGTTATTTATATACAAACAATTAATTATTCACATCAAGGACACAAAGGCGGTCTACGACCAACGAAGTACAAGAAAAAGTAAAGGACACAACCCGACACAACACATAAACAACGTAATTAACCTCCCCAATTATTATGCTATATCACGTGACTTCACTTTTTCGGCCTCCATCTCATATGACTCGCACGCTTACAAAACTAGGGATGCCGATATTAACCGTATTCCTCACCTAGGCAACATTCCTTTGTTCAGGCGTACTTCCTAAGCGATCGCATCAGTCTCCGTCCCATTAACACTAACTTTTTAGGTATCATGTTAATCTATGATTTACGTATAACTAGGTGTGCACAATTCCCTAATACAGAACAGATCTAGATCTCGCTGAAAGTCCCGGAAGATCAATTCATGAGCCGACCTAGGAGCCCTATATTGGTATTTCCTAATCATACGCTAATTAAAACAGACGAGCAACGTAGCCGTAGCCATACCTACTAAGATAAGAAATTATAGGTGGACAATCACACCATAAAGACGTGGCTAGATTGACGCGGCGAAAACCTAAATCTTAGCGTTTCTACATACGTAACGGATAAAATAGAGACTCATAAAGCAATTATATAGATCTACTAAAAACGCGATTGTCGATCATACCAAAGTCATCTATAGGTCACCGGATGACAGATCTGGGCGTGTGGATCCTTATAGACAAGGAATCCCCACTGCCTCATATCGTATCCTTAGATCTACATCGTTCGGAGAAGAACGAACAATCAAACAATAAACAATAATTGGGGGCTTAATTACAAAGAACTAAGAACAAATAAATACAAGAACTTACATTATTGCAGAACTTGCATAAAAACTGCTCTAAGAAAAATCGAGAACTTTATTATAATTTGAGAGAAGTGTCTAAGGTGTATTGTGTGGTGTTTTTGCTAAATGAAATAGCACAAGTATATATAGGGGTAAAATAGAAGTAGGATAAGCATTAACCGATCTAAAATAGTTTTCCTAAATTCAAATGAAGTATGAAAACGCGTTAGGATAATTCCAAGTCGATCCGAAAGCTAAAGGGCAATTTGCGCCCCCTTCTTATTCGTCCCCCCTTATTGGCGCCATCTCTTCCTCTTTTCGTGCTAATCCGATCTTTATTTTGAATTTCCTTTGATTTATCTTGAGATTTAATTCTTCCATTTGTATTTATCCTCCAAAAATTATCCAAATCTACAAAATAAATATTTATCCCAAAATAAATCATATTTAAATAAAAAATGGATAAATACCAAAATATACAATATAAACGGATAAATACCAAATTATATCTTATAAATGGATAAATACCAAATTATACAATATAAATCACATAACATTAAATAATCCATATAAACGGGTGATTTATCATAAAATATATATTATTATCCCCGATTTAAGGATAATGTTGATGACTTTTACGGGTATAATTTGACCGTCATCAACTACCCCCCACTTTGACTTTGATCGTCCCGAACAAAGCATCAATAAGTCATTCCCCAAGACAACATTTCCCGTGGTCAAGTCATACTTACACAAGAAACTCGAGTCAACTCATACCACCCATGCTCATAAGTAATCCATTATTCACTACTCGTTATGAATCGAAGTGATGTGTGCATGTGCATTTAGTTTTATATATTCGTGGCAAGATTAAAGTTTATGCTAACTTCGCAATCTCAACCTACCAACATCAGCATTCCCACTTCTTAAGCCTCGCAATGGGTAAAGACATGGCGCAATAAGCAAGAGCGTTATCCAGAAGGTTTTTGGACTTGGAGACCGAGAAAAATACTCGAAGCCTCTTAAAAGTTGAATTTTTTTCTCAATTTCATCATTTCAAACTTTACCACTTCTCAAGAAAGAAACTTGCTTTAAAAGTAAAGTATGCATTGCAAGAATCCCTCTCTCACGGATTAGTGGAAGCATTGAATATTACCACAAACGCGGGGCTACTTTGGTAATGTTACTACAAGCTCAGTGTTTAACTTATTGTCAAAACACAGATAATTCTCAAGCTTATTACTCCACTTTGATGGCTAGAAGATAAGAATACATCAGCAGATAAATTTCGACACTAGGTCTGCATAACCAATCATCTACGCAATGTACACATAATTCTTCTTAGTTATTATAATTTGTGCGGTATTCGTCGATTCATTTTGATTAATCAAATAATAAATAACTACTTGCAATAGTTGGCATGAATATCCTTAAGTTTACATTCACATAAGTATAAAATGATCACGTACTCATGCAACTTGGTTCCTTCCCTATCAATCCTTAGCTAGGAACTCACAATTCTAAGGGTACGAGAGAAATAATATGGCATTTATTCAATTTTTCACCGTTTTATTCAATTTTTTTTTTATTATAGTACATCATAGCTAAGTCTCCTACCCCCCACTTAAACATGTCATTGTCCCCAATGACAAAGAAAAAATGAGAATTTAAGACAAAGACTTAGCTCTGGAAACGGATCTCAAGTGGATGCAGAACATCGGAGTAATCTAAGCACGTCGCGGAACTTCTATGAATACAAGCAAACTGGGGATCGAACACGAAGTTCTACCGCTGCAAAATAAATCTTCAACAAAGCTCGAAACTCGTTACAGCGTTAGCTCATAAAAAATAATAATTGAAACAGAGGGACAGTAAAAGGAATACATTAAGCCTTAAACATATTTAAGTCCATAAAACGATTACATTCTCGTAACATTGGAATTATTACACCTGACTTGTTTGTAATACAACATTATGATTTAGAGAACTGACAACAAACTCCATACAAAGAAAAATATACTAAATAGAAAGAAAAATAAGCAAGCAACTAAAGATGGTAGTCTTCATCTATAAGCTCCACCGCTTAGATATTCTTAAAACCGGGTGGAGAAGACAAAGATCATAAAGCATTACCCCACGTGGGAAAACACGAGGTTAACTGGATCAACCATGTATTCAATCCAGAGACACTTGGTAAGGTATAACAGATTCAATCCATGTAGCTTCCCCAATGTTCGAACAAAACTCATCATCTCGAAATGCCGGAATAGGCGTAAAAGTGTGAAATTTAAAACATCCGGTAGAAAGATAAATTGTATGTTGATCAGACCAAAAAAACTTTTAAAATCTAGCTAGGGTCAGAGTTACACGTACCCCAGCTAGGATCATGAAAACCAAAATGATAGAAGATAATCATTAAAACTTAGCAATAATTAAAATTCCGCAACACAAAGGTATTTTGTAAACAAAATGGAGGTTGAGAGTATGATGGGTTTAGAAAAAGATAGTGAATGATGGTAAGAAAAGATAAAGGGTAGGTAAGACATTGTGATTATGGGTGGGTAAGGGTGGGAGAGTGAAATAGATGGAAAGAAAGAGAGGGAATGAAAGAATGGTTAGAAATGTGAACTGTTGGGGTAGATTGGTGAGAGAATATAAAAGGTTGAAGGGTGAAAAAGGTATAAAGGAAAGGATAAGGGTAGTTGCAGAATGAATTGCACACAACTTTGGATTTTCACTCGGATCGCCATTCTAAAAAGTTTTGGAAGTTGACCAAAATCATTTTTGTTCGCACCAATCATTCTCTGTTACATTTTCAGTAATTCTCAAACTCTGTTAATGCTTCCATCTTAAGGCTGATTGCTAAATTTCCTTTTCTTTAGCAATTTCTCGACTCTCCTACGGAACTCTATTTCACGTCGCCTATATTGAGTAAAAAAGTTTTGCACATCCTTAGCCTAATGGCCATCGGAACACGGCAAAATAAAAAACCTCAACATATGTCACGTTACTCTTATTTGACTCAAAAAAAACAAAACCTAAAATCCTAAAAAGAAATCCTAAGGGTTTTAAAGAAGTAGTTCTGAGTTTAAAGTTCTCAGCTCGACTTTCCAAAAATTATCTTTGTCAGTTATCCTTCTTGGATCGCTGGATGTTGACCCCTTGAGCACTATATGAGGTGGGCTCGTCGCTTTTGCGGATTAATATCCTTCCCTTGGTTGTGAGACCTAGGAAACGACATTTATCCTTACCATTTATACAAAGCTCCTACCTCGGCTCTCGTTTTTAGGAATTAGTGAATTCTAAGGAGATTTAGTCCTAGGGACTTATTTTAATAACATCCTCTATAATGCTGCTTCATTATGCTCTCTCAAAACTCAACGTCTTCTTTAGATTGCGAATTCTTAAAACTACACAAATTGTTGCTCCCATGGCCAGTAGAAGCAATCGCATGCATAGGACAATGAGATTTTAACAGAACTACGAGGAACTCTTTATTCACTGATTCCTTCAACTACTACATGTTTCCTTACACCCTCTAGATGAGACAGATTTGGGGTAGAACCTTCCACTCTAATAAAATTAATCTTAAAACTCACTCCGGGCTAAGATTCTCATTCAGGTTCATGTAAAGACTAACTTATGTTTAAAAAACCAAAAGATAGTAAAACATAAGCAAAAAAGGTAGTACCTTGCCTTCATCATTGTACCACGAATAATTCGAACCTTTTGATATTTATTTTCTCGGAGCCATCTTGGTGCTTTAACGGTGTTGCTTCCATTTCTTTTTCCCATCGTAGATTCGTAGCTCCACATGTCGCTGGGTTATTTTCTCAGTGCCCGCAAAAAAAAATTACTGACTCAGATTATTGCTTCCCTGATTTCTGCAAACAGAAGAAAAACAAAACGGACCGTAGACTGATTTTAACATGGTTTCCCGTGCGCTATCGACTACAGATTAAACATACGGAGATAAACGGACACGCGAAATTCCGGAGAACGAGAACCGAGCTCGCGCGGTGAGAGGCGTCTCGGCCCGGGAGCGAAACCGGTTGTTCCAGATTCTGGAATTTTTACACAGAGCAGACAACCAGGAGGACTCAAAAACGTAAAAACAAACTCTAAAACAGAAAACTCGACATGAGTAAAAAATTATTTATATATAAGATTGATCGTTGGTTCCCCGGCAACGGCGCCAAAAACTTGATGACGTAGATCAAGTGATAATAAAATACTTGACCACCATAAACCAATACTAGCAAGAGGACTAGGTCCATCGTAAGTAGTATATTTATAGCGAATCAAGGTCGATCCCACAGGGAACCAATTGTGGGTCATTTATATACAAACAATTAATTATTCATATCAAGGACACAAAGGCGGTCTACGACCAACGAAGTACAAGAAAAAGTAAAGGCCACAACCCGACACAACACATAAACAACGTAATTAACCTCCCCAATTATTATGTTATCGTTTGGATCTAGAGATTCTATATAATTAAACTAGACTCAATAACTATTAATCCGATTCGTATTTCTTTTATATTGGCTACGGGAGTCATCCCCTAAACTAGATCTAGCTCCGGGTAGGCCATCCAGATCACTATGCTACATCACGTGACTTCGCTTTTTCGGCCTCCATCTCATATGACTCGCACGCTTACAAAACTAGGGATGCCGATATTAACCATATTCCTCACCTAGGCAACATTCCTTTGTTCAGGCGTACTTCCTAAGCGATCGCATCGGTCTCCGTCCCATTAACACTAACTTTTTAAGTATCATGTTAATCTACGATTTACGTATAACTAGGTGTGCACAATTCCCTAATACGAACGATCTAGATCTCGCCGAAAGTCCCGGAAGATCAATTCACGAGCCGACCAAGAGCCCTATATTGGTATTTCCTAATCATACGCTAATTAAAACAGACGAGCAACGTAGCCGTAGCCATACCTACTAAGATAAGAAATTATAGGTGGACAATCACACCATAAAGACGTGGCTAGATTGACGCGGCGAAAACCTAAATCTTAGCGTTTCTACATACGTAACGGATAAAATAGAGACTCGTAAAGCAATTATATAGATCTACTAAAAACGCGATTGTCGATCATACCAAAGTCATCTATAGGTCACCGGATGACGGATGCGGGCGTGTGGATCCTTATAGACAAGGAATCCCCACCGCCTCATATCGTATCCTTAGATCTACATCGTTCGGAGAAGAACGAACAATCAAACAATAAACAATAATTGGGGGCTTAATTACAAAGAACTAAGAACAAATAAATACAAGAACTTACATTATTGCGGAACTTGCATAAAAGCGCTTCTAAGAAAAATCGAGAACTTTATTATAATTTGAGAGAAGTGTCTAAGGTGTATTGTGTGGTGTTTTTGCTAAATGAAATAGCACAAGTATATATAGGGGTAAAATAGAAGTAGGATAAAGATTAACCGATCTAAAATAGTTTTCCTAAATTCAAATGAAGTATGAAAACGCGTTAGGATAATTCCAAGTCGATCCGAAAGCTAAAGGGCAATTTGCGCCCCCCCCCCCCCTTCTTCTTATTCGTCCCCCCTTATTGGCGCCATCTCTTCCTCTTTTCGTGCTAATCCGATCTTTATCTTGAATTTCCTTTGATTTATCTTGAGATTTAATTCTTCCATTTGTATTTATCCTCCAAGAATTATCCAAATCTACAAAATAAATATTTATCCCAAAATAAATCATATTTAAATAAAAAATGGATAAATACCAAAATATACAATATAAACGGATAAATACCAAATTATATCTTATAAATGGATAAATACCAAATTATACAATATAAATCACATAACATTAAATAATCCATATAAACAGGAGATTTATCATAAAATATATATTATTATCCCCGATTTAAGGATAATGTTGATGACTTTTACGGGTATAATTTGACCGTCATCAGCGCCACCATCACTCTCGTCGCCTTATAAATCACTATTGGCACCACATTAAATGTTTTTATTATTTTGAACAGCATAACGTCGGTGGAACCGACGGCCGTTTGCGATACGAGCGTCACTAAAATTGATGTTGGAATACCAAATCACTTTTTATATTCTTCAGACCGTTTGGCACGTGTTTTTTTTTCACCAAATGAATGAGCACGAGATCAATGACGTATTCATTAATGATAAGAAAGAGAAATGCCGTATAGAAAATGAGTTAAACACATTTTCAAGCATATTAATGATCTGGAAGCTAAGGCGTCCCGGGATATTTGACCGTGTAGTTATGGTACGTTTATTGTTTTCTATAATGTTTCGTTACGTAAAGTTGAAGCTAAAGGGATCGACTTTGTGATATTGTTCCCCGATACATCGTATTGAGGTTTATTTTGTAGGTGGAAATTCCTGATAGGGCTGGTAGAGAAATGATTCACAATCTTCACGTCTCTAGGAAAGAGTTACCTCTTGCAGAAAATGTGATATGTTTCTGTTGCTCTATTTGT
Organism: Gentiana straminea; assembly: GCA_036785695.1. Taxonomy (NCBI): domain Eukaryota; kingdom Viridiplantae; phylum Streptophyta; class Magnoliopsida; order Gentianales; family Gentianaceae; genus Gentiana; species Gentiana straminea. The sequence goes on from JAVUPR010000405.1 coordinate 1,443,735, forward strand.
CTTGTGTCTTGGATTTGTTACGGTTTAAGTTTACGCGATTTATTTCACGTTAGGTATCTAATCTTTGATATTATCGTTGGTAACGATTGATGTTGGGTCCGCCCAGTGACGGACCTAGGAATTTATTATGGGGTGGTCTTGATTTGCACTTTTCAAATGAATATACATATCTCGAGAAAAAAAAAAATCAATGCTAAAAAAATAAGATTAAATTCAGATTGTATACGGGAAAGGAAAGAAATGCTTTAAGCATTTCACTGGTATAAGGTAAATAAAAATATGTGGGTTCTACCGTTCTAAGGCATCCCCCGCTTTTTTTCTGGCACCCATTTTCTTATTAATTTTTTTATGAACGAACGTCGGTCGCGGCGAGCGTTGATATGGAAACCAACACCGAAGTTGCTTATTCAAAAACGAAAGTTGGTGGGTGGCGTTTCTAAGTTCTTACACCTTTATAACGTAAACGACGGTGCCAGTGACTTTCATTTTTTAACACCAACGTCAGTGGTTTTCAATAGCAACGTCAGTGTCACTGACGTACCGTTCATAAAAAATCACCGTGTAGTGCCGGAATAATTTTTTGTGATGCCGGAAGTAATATGATGCCAGAAGTAAAAATATAAAAAAAAAAATACTTTTTTTTTCCAATTTTCGGGTGGTCTTGAGACCACCCCACCTCCTTACTAGGTCCGCCCCTGGGTCCGCCGTGCCTTGTAGCCATATGGTTGAAATAATTTAGCTAACTTAAACGTTAAACTTAGAACAAGTGGGAAACATTGCGACCCCACTGGATGTTTTTTTCCAAAACTACATGTTTTTTTTCTCCGATTAATTCCATAGGGGGGAGATGAGTAATTATACCTATCTGGTTGTTGGGAGAAGGATGAAACAACACGTGGATTAGTCTCATTGGCTAAGAGAATATCTGTATATCCAACAATCTGAGGTTCACATTACAGCGATGAAGGTAGAAAAATCTATCCCAAACCCCACCAATCCTTTGCATTATTGCATACTACAAACAGCAACAACATTCTTGCAGTTTGCTTCTCATTATTATTATTAAATCCTAAAATATCTGCTACCCTTTCTCCTAAGGATTAGGCGGTGGTGGATCCACAGCTACAAACTCCATTGTTACAATCTCTGCTACCCTTTCCCCTAATTAAGGGACCTCTAATTAAGGGACCTCTGCTCCGTTCTTCCCATGCTGTTGGTATGATTCGATCTTCTGTATCTTATTTCCGAGTATTGTTAGTTACTGTCGCAATTAAATTCTCATCACAATCAAAAGAAGGTGACAAAACACACCTTTAAACCATCAATCATGGTGGTGTTAATGGTGTAAGACCTCCTTTTGATTATTGTGCCGTGTATATACATTTGATTGTGTAAAGTAGTTCTTAATCATTTCTAGTTCTAGGGACCTCTGCTCTGCTCCCTCCAGGTCCCGTCCAGGGCTTCAAAGTTCTTAAAAAAGTACTTATATCAATCAATAGTCTTACAATGTAATTCTATTCTTCTTTAATCTTGGTTAATAAGTGTTGATTTGTGTTGTCTTTTTTTTTTCTTTTAAATCCAGGATTAGTTGCTGAGATTTATTAACAAGTAGTTGCTGAGATTATTGACAAGTAGCAGTTCAGCAATGGAGGAAGAAAGGATGACTCCCGGATACTTCCAACTGATTCTAAAAGAGCTCTCAGCAATGGAGTATGCCACGCCGGCGCATCATCGACATCGAGTCTACTTTCTAAGAGCAGACGTTGCAATCCTGGAAATGTTTTGTATGTGCCTTGAAACATGGAAGTATTCCAGTATTATTGATGAAGAAAATGAAGAAATCATGGAAAGACTGAGATCCGTGATCACTTCTCTTAAATTGATATGGCCGGAAGACTTCACATTAATACTGTCCCTTCTTTGCGCACGAATTCGTGAAACAGGTCGTCCCATCGATGTGTGCATACAGGATTATGATTCGGTAATGTTTGAATTGAAAGGGAAAATTCTGCAGAGTAAACAACAAGTTGACGGTTGGTGTCGAAATATGATACATTCTTCCTCGATGATGATGATGCAACATAAGTCTTCAGGATTTTGGCAGATGTCAGACTTTGTTAACAAGATTCGGGTGATTTGTCATGATGCAAGAGGTCCACTGCGAAAACAAATTGATATTTTGGGAATCAAGATAGAATTTCTGCAAAGAACATTGAAAAAAACTAATATACATTGCCCAGATAGGAAGGAAAACCTTCGATTTATGAATTTTGCTGGTAATTATGCCAACAGTGTAGCTTGGTTAGTATGTTTGTATTGGGCAAAAGAAGACAATGATCATGAAATTGCTTCTGAAATGAACGTCGTCCGCTTTGATATGTTGCACAAGTTCATACCTAACGCATACGATATTGCGCAATTGTACGTTGGCATCTTAAAGTCTGACGATGTGCAGCCGGTGTCTGATCCTTTTCTTCTCGGTGAAGCTGTTGAAAGCTTTGTTGATGTTTTCTTTGAGCACCTGGCTATCGTTTTGAAGGATGATTTTCCATTTCTTCGGGATCGTCTAATATTTCTTTTCACATTTCTCACCGATCCTCTATGTGAGGATGTTGAAGAAGAGGAAGGAAATTCAATCCGCACTCAAATTTATGCTATTTTGCATGAGGACGTGTATCTCCTTCTGTCTTTTGAGGAGATGAACAAGGATCTCTCTGACAAAAAGGCGCTTTTCAGTGCTTGTATGATCAGGATCGATATAGTAAATGCTATGATCAGGAAACATTACCGTGGATCATCATGCTCTCAGATCACACTGGAAGTGGAGAAAATGGAATACTACTATTTTGTTTCTCTTCATAGAGAGCTCTCTTTTCTTGATAGGTGTGTCAAGAAGGCTGATGATAAGGAGCAACTGCAGTTATACAAAATGGAGCTTAGATTCCTAAGAATGTTCTTTCTATGGTTAGCCACATGGGATGATACCGATGAAGAAATCAAACTAAAATTGAGCTCTATGATCACTTCATTTCAAGGGATATGGGGCGAAAATGAAGAAGAAGAGGGACTTCTTGCTCACCGCTTTCATGCGATACGTTCAAAATGGAGAGACGAACATCGGTATCCATTGGCTTTTGAATTAAAAGGAAAAATTCAGCAGTCAAAGCTAGAAACTGAAGCATGGAGGGGCGTAGATCTGTTTCATTTGACATTTCGATACAAAACGTCCACAAGTTATAAGATCCTCAAGTTTATGGATTCTATCCTCGATAATTTAAATGATCTTGTCAGCTACAAAGCTAGTGAAATCATTCCGTTCAAGAAGCAGATTGAAACCTTGGAAGAGAAGCTAATATTTTTGAAGAATCTTTTGAAACTCGCCGTGAATTGCAAATACTGTCAAGACTTGGGAGAATTCGAAATATTTGTTCAAGCCTTTGCTAATGATGCTGCACGGTTGGCATTTCTTTATTGGACACAAGACGCAAATGCTGAAAATGCATCTGATGAAACAAATTCTATGTTTTCTCATTTGCTACAAAAGATCAAACCATCCACGCCTAATGTTGCCAGATTGTACTTTGGAACCCTTATGGCCATATATGCGCATCGATCTGATTCTCATATGTTCGGACAAACTGCTTTTAGCTTTGTCGAATTTTTTCTTGAGGACCTGGTGACTCACTTGAAGGATGATGATTTTCAAATTCTTCAAGACAATATCATATGTCTTTTGACATTTCTCAACGATCCTCCTAATCAAAATGCAGAGGAATCGATTTGCAGCCGAATTGATGTTCTTTTCTGGGAGGGTTTGTATGGCCTAATACCATTTGATGATATGGAAGAGGGTTTCCCCAAGAAAAAAGTGCGTCTTAGTGATTTTATGATGACAATCGAAGCTATCAATGCTGATATTAGATGCATTTACGGTAAATTCCAAGATTCATCTCTGTATAATTTCCCAAAGGTTATTTCTCCACAATTTCTTGACTTTCTCTTGAAGAATCTTAAAAGCCTGAAGGACAGGATGAATAGTGACCGTAAGTATGTATCTTTTGCGAAATATAAGATCATAAAAATTGAGGAGGAACTAGCTTCTCTCCATCCTTTTTTCATTTATATTTTCGATTTACAAAGTGAACAAAACGAGACATGGTTAGAAGTTGTCAATGTTTTACATCTGACGGAACATGTCATCATGACATGCATTAGTTCGTTATTTGTCTTTGATCATCCATTCTGCTATCATATGGCCTATCTTTCGAAAGTCTTTGATGAAATTAAGGCGGTTAAGGCAAAGCTTGAGATGATCAAATTAGAGAACATCGTAAACAAAGCAAGATGCCTCCCTGGTTCGGTCGGTTTCATTAGTGAAGTCGCAGAACAAGGTCGACCTTTCGAAATCAATGAATTTGTTGTGGGTTTTGAGGATGAGCAAGAAAAAATTATTGTCTTGCTTACAAGGGGACCTATGTCACTTGACATTGTTTCAATTGTTGGCATGGGTGGATTGGGGAAGACCACTTTAGCCAAAAAGGTTTTAGGTTCCTCATCAGTGAAATGTCATTTTAACGTATTCGCCTTCTGCTCCGTTTCGGTGGATCATAATACTTGGAGAATGTTACATGACATTATATGCCAGGTTAAGGGGGTTGATGACATAAGCCGTGAAATGACTAATGATGACTTGGCCCACCAACTACGGAAATGTTTGAGTGGTCAAATGTATCTAATAGTCTTGGACGATATATGGAATGTAAGTGCATGGAATGCGGTAAAAAGCTCATTCCCTGATAACCGAAATGGAAGTAGAGTTATGTTCACGACCCGATCCCGTGATGTTGCGGACAAATGCATAATTAATTGTATCCCACATCAGCTACGTTTTCTGAATGGGGTTGAAAGTTGGGAATTATTACAAAAGAAAGTGTTCCGTAATGACATTCCACCACCATATCTCCATGAGATTGGAAAGCAGATTGCTAAAAACTGCAAAGGCCTTGCTTTAGCTGTTGTTGTAATTGGAGGGCTCCTTGCTAGAACGGAAAAAAGCCTGAGGTGGTGGAGCGAAGTTGAACAAAGGTTAGCTTACTATCTTTCTAACGAGGGATGTATGGAAATTTTGGAATTAAGTTACAAACATTTACCCGAGAATTTGAAACCTTGTCTTATCTATCTTGCCGCATTTCCTGAGGATTGTCTGATCAACGTTAACCGTGTGATAAGGCTGTGGATTGCCGAAGGATTCGTACAAGAATCCAAGATTAAAAGCATTGAAGATGTAGCAAAAGAGTACTTTCACGACCTAGTAGACAGAAGCTTGATCATTGTCGGTGCAAGAAGTTCTAGTGGGGGGATAAAAACATTTCGTGTTCATGATTTGATACATGAATTTTGTCAAACGAAATGCAGAGACGGGAACTTTTTCCAGCTGAACCATGGAATTGCATCATCTAGTACTTCAAACCATTCAATAAAAAACCCTTATCGTGTTTCCATGGAGAGGGAAGACGATGTTACTATTGCTGCTGGATCCTCACTTTCTAAAGCACGCACCCTATGCTATTTTAGTGAAAGGTTTGATAGGGGAATTAGTAAAATCCATCTAAGGAAGTTCAGACTTCTTCAAGTGTTGGATTCGCGTCTCGATCGGAAAGAATATGATATAAATGAACTTAGCTCTCTGATTCATCTGAGATATATTGCTGTTGTTTTGATGGAGTTGAAACGAAATTCTATCCCATCGTGGATATCCAATCTCTGGAATATAACATCTTTAAAGTTGAGATTAAGCCGTAATTCTGGAATACATTTGCCAGAGACTTTTTGGAGAATGAAAAGTCTTAGGTATGTCAATGTAGGCTATTGTAAGCTTAAATTTCCAGATGACGACGACAAGCATGATGAGGCATATCTATCTAGTGATCAAATATTGGATAAGGTGGTAAGCTTTTCATGTCCATATTTACATACCGGAAAAGATGTCAAAAGGCTTCTCCAAAGGCTGCCCGTCGTTCGGAAGCTGCGTTGTGATTTAGGAGTATCCCCAGTTGATGATGAAGGATCAATAAAAACTTTTGACTTTTATAGGGAATTGGAGTCATTGCGGCTATATAAAAATGGACTTGAAAAGCTTGATGGAAGACAATACATGATCAACTTCCCTTCAACTCTCAAGAAACTAACTTTACGGGATTTTCAGCAATTGCACCGGACGGATATATCAGCAATTGCAATAGAGCTACATGTTCTTGAGGTTTTGAAGTTAAGATACTGTTCCTTTGTGGAGCCAACACTGGAGACGGAAGATTTGGTATTCCAAAAACTGAAATTCTTTTATCTTTTTGATGACTCTTTGGAGGAATGGAATGCCTCCACTGAGTCCTTCCCTCGTCTAGAGCAACTTGTGATTCATAGCAAAGAACTAAAAGAGTTACCGTCCTGTTTCGGAGAGAGTTCAACCTTGAACAGTATTTACGGTTCGTTATCTTCGGAAGCTGAGAGTTCGGCTCGTAGAATCAAGGAAGAACTGATGGAACTGGGGACACAACTTGAATTTTCGATCACGTTCAGAAACTATTATTAATCAAGTAATTCTTCTTGAAATTAAAAAGATACTACTAGTAATATATCTACTATTTGTTTTTACCATTTACCACCATTAGTAATCCTAATCAATCTGCTTCTTTTTTTGGGCAGGACTTGTGCTTCTATGTTAAATATCCTAATCAGGCATTGTTTCATGTTGATCACCATAAACAAGGAAGCCAAGTTGATGTGTGCTTTGAATTTTTTTTATTTTTATTTTTTGCTTGATCCCTTCTTCTTCTTCTTTTCTTTTCCCAGGAAAATTTGATGTGCTTTTATTTAATAACCATTTTGAAGCTTGTCCCAAAATATATATAGAGAGAGAATTAAGTTACAAATTATGATGTTTTTTTGGAAGTGAAGAATGTGAAGATGAATAAGAAGATGTGTTTTTTTTTTTTAATTATTGTTTAAGACGGTGTGTCTACATCATGATCAATGGGTCTACGTCATGATAAATGTTGTAGGAGTGTATTGTGTCACTCGTTGTTTCCGAATGGTCTATGTCATGATCAGTGGGTCACGGTGATATTTTTCCTTCTTTGAATGTGTGCGCTCGGAAAAGCATGGTTATATAATGGGAGTATTTGTTCACCCTATCGTGTTTCTATCGGTGTTGCATCACACTACTACTTGTGCATGACAATGAATCGACTTTTCGAAATCATATTCTTGAGTCGAGAATTGACTTTTCGAAAGTCAATTGAGAGTTGGTTTTCAAGTGTGTGAAATAGTTATCGATGTCTGGGAAATTACAGGAACGTACTACCAAGGAGTTTATAGTTTGAGTTATCTCTACTATGCATAGAATTGCGTTGCACCGTTCTACTCGTGGGGTCCCTTTTCTCTGTACTTCAATCAAAAAGCCTACTAAAATAGAAGCTTTGATTTTTTTTATTTTTTGGTTTCATCGAGACGAAATTACAACATATAATAGACATCTACACGGTGAGACTTGAACTCACGACCTCATGCGTGCATCTAAATATTTTGGTATTTATAAAATAATATAATAAAATAAAAACAATTTATTAGAGGTAGTAATAAATTAATTTTTAAAAGGGTTGAAGGATTATTAGTGATGTTTACTTTTTACCTACCCAGAAGAAACCGTTAAAGGCCTCTATTAATTAGCCTGAAATTTTAGCCAAAGGGTTGTTTAAAATAATATTTTAAATTAGAACCTTCCAAAAATCTCTCAAAAAGAATTTTTTTTTTTTTTTTCTTTTCAAACCATTAACCTTCACATTTTCAAAATAATAATAATAATTATAGTAATAATTTTCTTATATAAATGATTCACCAGGATGTATCCATTGTTCCATCTTCTTCAACTTGAAAAAATGGCTTCCTTCTCTACAATGAAAACTTATTTTGCTATTTTTCTGATTTTTCTGCCATCACTTACAAAACAAGATTTCATACCCCCAATCCTCTCACCATTTTTTGGTATTAATCTCTTTCTCCCCTTATTATAAGTTCATTAATATTTAATTCTCTCCGTAAACTACCATACAGAGTTCAGATCCTCTGCACTGTACAACACCGTGTATATATTAACTATGGAATGTCCAAAACAATGTCGCCTTAGTCTTTTTCTTTTTCGAAAAACATGCTTCAAACGACGTCGTTTTGGACCATCCATATAACGGAAACGTGAGTGTTATACGCGTAGAGGATCCGGGCTCCTCCAGACTATATGTACGTTACACTGAATGTTATTACGTGAATCCAAAGTTTGGTACACAAATTTAATTTCATGCATGAAGTCTTCATTTTCTTGTAAAACTAAGTACCTTGCAAATGATTTTTGAGCTATAATTAATTTTCATAGTGTGATTTTAGTTATTATGTTTATGGGTGTTAATTATAATTATAATTGATTATATATATATATATATATATATATATGTGTGTACAGAAAATGTATGCAATGATGTGGAATGTGGAGAGGGGACCTGTGAAAAAGCAATAGGACAGCCATTTAACTTTGTTTGCAATTGTCAAAGTGGTTGGAAAAGACTTCGTCAAGGAGATGAAACTAATTTGCAGTTTCTTCCATGCATTATTCCTGACTGTACGCTTTCTTCTTGTTTTATATACTAGTTAACGTGAACCGTGCAAGACATGGCGGGCCCTGATAGATAAACTGGAATTGTATTTCATTAATTGATAGGTTTACGGTATAGTCGTATATATATACACTAATGGAAGATTCTGGAACAATGGATAATAATACACAATAAATACAAATAAAAACAAATAATCCTAATACGCCCCCTCAAGCGGGACGAGGAGGACGAAGGCCCAGCTTGGACTTAAAATGTGTAAACGGAAGCCGAGAGAGAGGTTTAGTGAGGGCATCGGCGAGCTAATCAGGACTGGACACATGGGAGACACGAACGAGGCCGCGCTGAACATGATCACGGATAAAGTGATAATCGATGGAGACATGCTTCATACGAGAGTGAAAAACAGGATTAGCACACAACTGAGTAGCACCAACATTGTCACAGAAAATTACCGGAGTAGTAGCAACAGAAAACCCAAGATCAGCCAGGAGATAAGTGAACCAAGCAATTTCGGCAGCAGTATCAGCAACAGAGCGATATTCAGCTTCGGTAGAAGAACGCGCAACAGAATTATGTTTCTTAGAACTCCAGGAAATAAGATCGTGACCAAGAAAAACCAAATAGGCAGACGTCGACGAGTAACCGGCATCCTGATTCCCACCCCAATCAGCATCAGAGAAAGCATGAAGCGCAAGCGGGGACGCGGAGAACAATTGGAGACCATCATGCAAGGTACCAGCAAAGTAACGAAGAATACGTTTAACAAGCGACCAGTGATAATCAGAAGGAGCGTGCATATACTGAGAGAGCTTGTTAACCGCATAAGCAATATCGGGACGAGTGAACAGAAGATACTGTAAAGCACCCAGAACCTGACGATACTGAGTAACATCCGAATGCGGGGGAGAAGCCATGTCACTGGATGTAAAGGCATCAGAAGGAAGCGGAGTGGAGACAGGCTTGGAGTCCTGCATGTTAACCCGAGAAAGGAGCTCATGCGTATATTTTGTTTGAGTAAGCATGAGAACACGAGCATTAGGGGTGACCTCAACACCCAAAAAGTAAGATAAAGGCCCAAGATCCTTAATAGAGAACCGCTGTCCAAGAGCATCAACAACCTGCTGAACCTGAGACGAAGAGCTGCCAGTAATAATAATATCGTCAACATAAACAAGTAAAATAGTAATACTAGAAGAAGTCCTGGCAATAAATAGAGAAGAGTCTGCAGCAGAATTGACAAAACCAATAGAGAGGACAAAAGTCCGGAGTTCATGATACCAAGCCCTGGGGTGTCCGCTTAAGGCCATAAATAGCTTTATGAAGCTTGCAGACGTAAGTGGGGTGATCTAAGTCCTCAAAGCCCGGAGGCTGAGTCATATAAACATCTTCGGAAAGTGAACCCTGCAAGAAGGCATTATTGACATCGAGTTGACATAGAGACCAACCCAAAGAAACCGCAATGCTGAGAACCAGACGAACTGTAGTAGGTTTCACAACAGGGCTAAATGTCTCAAAATAATCAATACCAGGCCGCTGGTTGAATCCTTTCGCTACTAATCGAGCTTTGTAGTGATCTATAGAGCCATCGGGATGGCGTTTAATTCGAAATACCCACTTGCAACCAACAACATTAAGATCAGACCCGGGGGGAACAAGAGACCAGGTGCCATTGCGTACCAGCGCATCAAATTCTTCAGGCATAGCGAGACGCCAATGTGGACTTTGGAAAGCCTGTCTAACAGTGGAGGGCTCAGTATCAGAATATTGAGAATCCAACTGGGCAGTAAGGTTAAGGAGCTGGCGAGGTTTAAAGATTTGATTGCGGGACCGAGTAACCATAGGATGTGAGGGTGGTGGTGGTGGTGGTGGTGGTGGAGAGGATGAGGAAGATGATGAGGAAGAAGGTGGAGATTCGGGTGAAGGGAGAGGGTCTGGAGATGGAGGAGGTGAAGAGGGCGGAGCTGAGGAAGGAGAAGGGAGAGATACAGGTGGGAAGGAAGGAGGAGGAAGATCCGAAAACAGAGCAGGAGAAAGTAAAGTATCAAGGGAAGGGAGATCAGTGTCAGAAGGGGTGGTGGCAAAAGGGAACAGATCCTCAACGAATCAAACATCACGAGAAACATACATGCGAGCACTAGAGAGATCATAGCATAGTCTAGCACTCTGTGTGAGTGAGTAGACAAGAAACACACACGGTACGGAAGAGGAGTCCAGCTTATGATGATTGTATGGCTTAACCCATGGATAACAAAGACAGCCAAACACACGCAGCTTAGTATAGTTGGGGGAGGTGGAGTAAAGTTTTTCATAAGGGGAGAGCATGGCTAAGGTTTTTGTGGGCATTCGGTTAATTAAGTAGACAGCAGTGCTGACCGCATAAGACCAGTAAGTGATAGGCATGGATGCATGGATAAGAAGAGTGAGAGCCGTTTCGACTATATGTAAATGGCGGCGTTCAGAAATACCATTGTGTTGGGGGGTGTGAGGCGGGGAAGTGTTGTGGGCAATACCATGGGAGGATAAAAAAGAACGTAAGGCAATGTATTCAGTGCCATTATCAGAGTAAAGTGTTTTAATTTGGGCATCAAAAAGTTTTTCAACATACGGCTTAAATTTATGAAAAACCGCAGACACATCAGATTTACGAACATGAGGATAAAGCCAAATAAAACGCGTGAAGTGATCAACAAAAATGACATAATACTTATAACCATCAATCGAGTAAATGGGTGCAGTCCAGACATCCGAAAAAATTACATCTAAGGGACGGGAAGAGTGCAAAGTAGATTTATCAAAAGGAAGCCTATGGCTTTTATTACTTAAACAAGCATCACAAGGGGAGGAAACAACCGATGATAAATCTAAACAATTGTTTTTAACTAAAAAACTGAATAATTGGAGATGACCACAACGACGGTGCCAAGTAGAGGTGGAGGTTTTACTAGCTGAAAAAGTAAACAGAGGATTGGAGGACCAGGAGTAGACTCCATCTTGAGCCTGACCCTGGTAGAGGCATTTTCCCGTCCTCAAGTCTTTGACCAGAAAGGAGTCAGATAAAAATTCAATAGTGACTGAATTATCTAAACAAAATTTAGATACAAATAACATATTGCGGGAAAGCTAGGGAACACACAGTACATTTGATAAACGGAACGAAGAAATGGAAGCAGAACCAATGTGACTAATAGCAAGGGCACGACCATCACCAATAATAATATCATCCAAACCTGAATATGGATCATGCAAGGACAGCAAGTTGAGATTGGGAGTCATGTGGTGTGAAGCACCACTATCGAGCAGCCACGAGGCGGAGAGAGACATGTTGAGCAGCCAAGCCGGAAAAAAAAGACGTGAAGGTTTTTTTTTTTTTTTTTTTGGACGAGCCTTTTTTTTTTGGCTGATGGGAAAGCAAGGGTTAGAAGGCGGCTATGGATATCGAAATCGAAATCGGAATCGGAATCGAGAAAAAGAGGGAGCAAAGCAGGGAGAAGCCGGAGCAAGCAGAGGGAAAAAAAGGGAATAGCAGTCGGATTTGATGCTGATGGGAGGAGAAATTTCCGGAATTAATGGCGGCAACAATATGTGTAGCCGGAGAAGAAAGAGTTTGACGGAGGAGATTCTTTGTACGGGAAGCGGACGGACTGAAATCGATCAGAAAAAAGGACGACAAACAAACGGGAATTGGAAAAGGAAAAGAGAAACGGGATCGGGAGACGGAGTCTCAATGCTCTGATACCATGATAGATAAACTGGAATTGTATTTCATTAATTGATAGGTTTACAGTATAGTCGTATATATATACACTTATGGAAGATTCTGGAACAATGGAGAATAATACACAATAAATACAAATAAATACAGATAATCCTAATAGGCCCAACATAAATCGTTACCAACAATAATATCAAAGAATAGATCCCAACGTGAAATAAATTGTGTAAGCTTAAACCGTAACGAATTCAAGGCACAAGACAAAGAGAGCAAGAGAAATATATCACATTTTCTCCAAGAGGTAGCACTTTCTTAGAGACGTGAAGATTGTGAATCACCTCTCTTCCAGCCCTATCAATAGTTTCCATCTACAAAATAAACTACAATATGATGTATCGGAGAACAATGTCATAAAGTCGATCATTTTAGCTTCGAATTTACGCAATGAAACTTTATAGAAAAACAATAAGTGGACCATAACTACACGGTCTAATCTCCCGGGACGCCTTAGCTTACAGATCATTAATTTGCTTGAAAATGTGTTTTACTCATTTTCTATACGACATTTCTCTGTCTTATCATTAATGAATACGTCATTGATCTCGTGTTCATTCATTTGGTAGAAAAAAAACACGTGTCAAACGGTCTGAAGAATATAAAAAACGATTTGGTATTCCAACGTCAATTTTAGTGACGTTCATACTGCAAATGGCTGTCGGTTCCACCGACGTTATGTTGTTCAAAATAATAAAAATATTTAATGTGGTGTCCACACGGTTTTATTCAATTGTTGTGTCGAAATCGAAAATTTTCGGTTGATTAAAATTTAAAACTGAATCCGCACTGTCAGTTGGAGGTATTAAAAATGAACCGTATCGAAATATACACTTTGTTGTGTATAATATTCAATTGTTGTGTCGAAATCGAATCGAGAAAATCGAAAATTTTAGGTTGATTGAAATTTTAAGTCTCCTTCGGTTTATATATAACGATAACCGAAATTTCGGTTTTTACCGAAGGAAAAAAAAAAGTATGTGCCACGTGTCAGCACAGGAGGCTGTCATGTGGCACATTGTGAGCAAACCCCCTTAGCTTTTAATAAATCAATCAGTGTAACTCGCTAGTTGATCAAATGCATGTGTAAATGATAGTTGTGTTTCTGGAGTTGTGAATGTATCATTTTTCATATGGGCTTATGAAATCGGTTGTTATGGCTTTCTGGGCTCGAAAATGATAGTTGTACGACTTCAGATACACAGCTGCCTTTGACAACACCATCGTTTACAATCACTACACACTCGTTGACCAAAGGTTGTAGATGATATATAGTTTTGTTTGTGGAGTTATGAATGAATCACTTTCCATCTAAGCTCATGAAATCAGTTGTCTCGGCCATCAGGGCTCGAAAACGATAGCTATACATACATCAAAGATATAACTTTGACACAAAGCCGTGACTCGGTGGGACCCACACTAGTCGATTGTTAAGGGTGATTTTATACGATTTATAATGCTATATTCTATGATATTTTTCCCCGTATTCGTACTGAATTGCATAAGAAGCATGTGTTTAATGAATATATTGAGTAAATGATATTTCAAAAGAGTTAATTGCAAAATAGGTTGATTTATGTGCTTTAATTATGTTTTTACGATTATTTGAGCGATATTACATTTAGTGGTGTTTTCATATGATGTAGATGCACTTTTCAAGGCTCAATTGATGATTAAAAGAGATAATGAAGGCATTGACAAGATGAAAAAGAGATAGAGATCAAGAAATCAAAATTCAGTCATATTGGAGTGGCGTCCAGGTCCCGTCCAGTGGACGGGCGTTTGCTGAAATTGAACGAGCGTCCAGAGATGGAAAGTTGATTCAGGAAGTTTGGACGCTGAGGTGGACGCTGGTCGAACGAGCGTTTGATCATGACTCGGCCCGATTTGAAGTTCATATGAAGATTGGACGGGCGTTCAAAGATCCAGACGGGCGTCCGGTAGCCGACTTCTTTGAAACCGACTTTAAAATCTATATATAGTCGGTGTTTTCTCCACACAAGGATACCATACACTCATTATTCAAAACCCTAAACCTAGGGGCGGCTTTAGGCTGCGTATCCCTCCTTTTTAGTCCGAGTTTTTATGCACTTTAGATCTAGATTAAACTAGTTACTTTTTATGAACTATTCCCTGCACATTCGAGTTCGAGGATGTTTAGAGGCTAAAAGCTTCATCAAACGAGAATTGTGAAGCCGTCCAACGATTTTTGATTTCGTTTTCTTCGGTTGTACTGTGAGTTTTTATTTAAAGGTTGTTTCTTATTCATGTTTATTACGTTTAATTGCTTTTATATCGGAAGATCTGCATGTGTGATTGTTTATTGTTGATGGAAATCTTAATAAACCCTAGATCATCATGAATAAGAATAGTAATTCGAATCTATCATAACGGAAGTTAATAGGTTTAATTGCTAGATTATAAACATAAAGTTTGCACCTTTGGTTAGAAAACGCGTTAATCTTACATCGGAAGATAATAGATTAATAGATGAACTTTCTAAGGAATTAGGGTTCATGTTTAGATAAGGTGAATCACAACCTAGGTAAAAACCACAATATAATCGAGACTGGGAATCAATGCTTGTTGGATAGGTGGATCAATCCTCGTTTGTCCGTTATAAACTTGATTTAAATCCTTAAAACTTGAATTTGTTTAGTCGTTTACTTTTACTTGCATCTTAGTTTAATTTGGTTCGCAGCCCGTATCTTTCCTAGCTTTGGATTATATCCTCTGTCTAGTTTTATCTTCTGTTTATTTTGGTTTTATTCCCTGTTTAGAGTAGTTTCGTGACATAATTTAGGTTAGACAAAAAGCTAGAATCACAATCGTTTAGTTCCCCGTAAGATCGACCCGGCATTAACCACTATTACTACGATCCTTATACTTGAGGTTAACCGGATTATTACTTGTTTGTTTTGTGTTAATAAAATCCGTGACAAGTTTTTGGCGCCGTTGCCGGGGAACCGGACGGTTGTCTATTTTTTTTTTTTTCGTTTTTTCGTTTGTTTTTCTGTTTTATTTCGTTTTAAATTCTGTTTTTAGTTGATAATTGTTTTAGGTAGTTGTTAAGTAGATAATTAGGGTTTAAGGCTTGTCCCTTAGTAGTTTCCTTGGAGATTAGATCTTCTGTCTTTCGTTTTTTTTTCGTCGTTCTTTCTTACCTTCTTTCATTCTCTCGCAAATTTACGCACGTTCTAGTTTTCCCGTTAGCAAACGGGCGTCTGGGATATTGGACGCCCGTCCGCTGGAAAATTATCAATTGTATTCTGTTTCTATTCACTTAGACGAGCGTCCATAATATTTGGACGCCCGTTCAGGTATTCCGTCTTTCAGACGAGCGTTTGGATTACTAGACGCCCGTCCGATCTCAATTTCATCTGGACGTCCGTCTGGTCCTGTTTTCTTCAACACTATTGTTTCCTTTTCTTCTTTCCCATTCTTTTCTTTAGGCTTTTAATTTTAGTTTAGGCTTTTACTTTCTTAGCTTTTAGGTTTCGTTCCACTTGTTTTTGGTCCGGTTTATGCAAACTCGGAGTCAAAAGGGACCGTTATTATACACCCCTGACCCCGAGCGAACCGTAGTCCGGCCAAACAGGCGGAATTTTCGTTCTGCGGTTCTGGCAGACAGAGCCGAGCGAGATCTTGAAGAACAACTAGCTAGAGAAATCACTGATTTTGTGATAATGGCCGCTGATAATAGACGTACGTTGGTAGACTACGCCATGCCAGGCGAAGTCAAAGTCAACCCGGCTATTGTTATTCCGGACCATTCTTGCACAAACCTTTGAGTTGAAGCCAGGACTTATCCAGATGATGCAGCACGCATCAATTTTTCACGGCTATCAATCAGAGAATCCGCATACCCACTTACACACATTCTTAGAGATATGCGGTACTACACGCATCCAAGGAGTAAGTGAGGATGCTATCAAACTTAAACTATTTCCATTTTCGTTGAAAGGAGAGGCTAAAGAGTGGTACACCTCTCTCCCATCTGAATCTATCACCACCTGGGCAGAACTCGAAAAGGAGTTCTTGAGTCAATATTTTCCACCTTCAAAGACAGCCCAGTGTTTGAACGACATTTTCACATTCTATCAGAAAGAGAATGAATCTTTCTTCGAATGTTGGAAGAGATTCAAGTCTCTTCTTAGAAAGTGTCCCCACCATGGCTTGCCTTTGGAAAGGCAAGTCAATACATTCTTCGGTGGATTGACCGAGCTTACAAAAGGCATGGTCAATAGCTCTTACGGTGGGGCATTTCGAAGAAAACACCGGAAGAGGGATGGGCATTGTTTGAGGACATTGCAAAGTATAACTATGCCCCTCTTATCAAGCAATTCAAGCACCTCCTCCTCCGAAGGTTGAGGAAGTCAATTTGCAAAGTTTGATCGCCATGCTACGAAGCGAGATGGTACATCTCAAGTTCCAAATCCGATAAATCAAACTTCTTCATTTTCCACGAACCCTCGGGTTCGTATTACGAAAATTCTTTGTCGGACCGGCCATATGAATGGCCGGTGTCAATTTATTCCCCCGCACCTTATCAAGTAAATGTTGTTCATGACTATGGACAGTACAATCAAGTCACATGTCAGAATTGTGACGAGGTGGGGCACACTTCTAAATTACGCCCAATGAACGGACAAGAATGCGGAAGTGAATGCATTCTATGGCCAGAACAATCAAAGGTTCAATCAGTTTCCTGGCCAGGGCAATTTTCAAAACCAAGGGTTTAATCCATCTTCAAATTTCAATCCTAATTCGAATTTTAATTCGAATCCGAATTTCAACAGAAACCCTGGGTTTAATCAGAATCAAAACTCGAATTTTTCCAATCCTACGCAAAAATTCAATCAAAGTTGGCCTTCTAATTCAAACTCTCAATTTCAAAGTCGGCCCAGCCAGCCCTATGCTCCAAATCTCCAAAACTCTCAAAGCTCCTCCCAATCTAACAATCTTGAAGCCAAGTTAGAGGAGCAAAGCAGGTCAATGAAAAATCTCGAGAGACAAATTGGGCAACTGGCTGAGCAGTTTGGCTTCTAGACCCCCGGGGCGCTGCCCAGTTTCACTGAGAAGAATCCGAAGGGTGGTCAAGTTGCTCAGGCTGACTTGAACAAAGGCCCATGTACTGACCTCGTGCCATCAATTCAATACGGTAAAGAGGAGGCCAGTGCAATGAATCTGAGAAGTGGTACTCAAGTTAGTGGTCCTTCCCATCAGGGAAACCACTAGCCCCTCCTGCCATTGATAAGGCAGGAGGGGAAGCTGAGCACCTACACTCCCCTCAACTGCAAGAGAAAACTCAGGTGGCTGATCCCCTGAGAGGTGAAGAATTTGGTGATCCTCAAGTGGCTGATCCCTCGAGGACTGAAAAAGCAAGCGAAAGTCAGGAGGCTGATTCCCCGACTACTAAGAAATCTGAAAAAGCTGTTCGTTGGAAGGATCTGGAAGACAGAGCTGTTAGTGCATCCTCAAAGAAGGTTTTCTCTGAGGATGACCTTAAGAAACTTCCATTTCCACCGAGAAAGAGCAACATTCCCTTGATTGAGGATAAGAAGTATGAAAAGGTGCTAAACCTTTTGAAAAATACTCAGGTGAATCTTCCTTTATCGGATGTCTTAGTCGAGATGCCTAAGTATACAAAATTTATCAAGGATGTTGTGTCTTCGAAAAAGAAATTAGCAGGCATGGAAAGGCATATTGGTGAGGATTGTTCCATGATTAATTATGAAAACTTACCAATCAAAAGAGGTGACCCGGCAAATTCGTACTTACGGTATTAATGGGAGGTCTAGTCTTCCCAAATTCTTTGTGTGATCTAGGTGCCTCTATAAGCCTTATGCCAATGTCTGTATGCAAACAGCTCGGTTTACAAAGCCTTCTAGAACCCACTACTATGAGTTTACAATTCGCGGATAGATCTTCTAAGAAAGCCTCAGGGATCCTGAAAGACGTTTTGGTTCAGATTGATAGATTTACCTTTCCAGTTGATTGGTATGTTTTAGATATAGAGAAAGACGAAAACGTCCCCTTGATTCTTGGAAGACCTTTCTTATCTACAGCTAGAGCCCTCATCGATTGCGATGGTGGGCAAGTGACTATCCGAGTTGGTGATCAAGAGGTGAGTTACAATGTCTTAAAGTCCATTCAAGTACCCTCCGGCCCTCCAACCGGCTTTTCCATTGATTATATGACGGATGATTTCACCGACTATATGGATAAGCAAGTCATGGCTGTAGAAGCGGAATATGAGCGATTGGTTGATAATCTGAATACTCATGGTGTGGTGAATCTGGATCAACTAGCAGCTGATTTTGAGGGAGAGTTGTTGGAAGGAGAAGCTTTGGCAGTGGGACCACAGAGTAAACTCAATGATATTGAGTTGAAAAGTGGAGATCTCAAGTCAAGTCTAGAAGACCCCCCTGCAGATTTGGTGTTGAAGCCGCTACCTAAACATCTTAAGTATGTGTTTTTTAAGAGAAGGCGACAAGCTTCCATTAGTCATATACGCCAAGCTTTCTCGTATAGAGGAAATGAAACGATCAACGTCTTGAAGAAGAATGAAAAAGCTTTTGGTTGGCAAGTAGGAGATATCAGAGGAATATCTCCTGACATCTGCATGCACAAGATCAAGACGAATGAGGGTGCAAAGTGTGTCAGACAGCCCTAGAGAAGGCTCAACCCTCATATGCAAGAAGTCGTTAAAAAGGAAATCATCAAACTTCGGACATGGGAATCATTTATGCCATCGCGGATAGTGAATGGGTTTCCCCGACTCAAGTAGTTCCCAAGAAAGGTGGAATTACAATTGAGAAGAATGAGAAGGGAGAGGAAATTGCATTGAGACTTGTCACCGGTTACGAGTCCGCATCGATTATCGAAAGCTCAATGAGGTAACCATGAAAGATCACTTTCCCTTCCATTCATTGACCGGATGCTCGAGCGTCCGGCGGGACACGCATTCTATCGCTTCCTAGATGGATATTCGGGATACTTCCAAATACCCATTGATCCAAATTCTCGACCAAGAAAAGACCACCTTCACCGCCCTTATGGTACATTCGCTTACGACGAATGCCATTCGGTCTCTCGCAATGCCCCGGCTACATTTCGGCGATGTATGCTAGCTATCTTTGACGGGCTTGTAGAAAAGTGTATGGAGATTTTTATGGACGATTTTTCGGTTTTTGGTCGGTCTTTTGATGATTGCCTTGACAATCTTGATCAAGTGTTATCCGGATGTGTGGAAAAGAACTTAGTACTTAATTGGGAAAAATGCCATTTCATGGTAGATGAAGGAATAGTTCTTGGCCACAAGATCTCCGCCAAAGGTATAGAAGTTGACGGGGCAAAAGTGGAAGCTATCGAGAAGATGAGCTATCCTAAAAATGTGCGCGAAGTGAGAGGCTTTCTTGGACATGTCGGCTTTTACGAAGGTTCATTCAAGACTTCTCCAAGATAGCCAAGCCCCCGTCCACTTTACTAAAGGAAGACGTTGAGTTTAATTTTGATGAGAAGCGCAAGCAAGCGTTTGAGGAGCTCAAGGATCGTTTAATATCCGCCCCAATTCTAATATCGCCGACCGGAACCTACCATTTGAGCTTATGTGCGACGCATCAAACTATCTTGTTGGTGTTGTTCTAGGGCAAAAGATCAAAGGGAAGTTCCAGCCTATCTATTACGCCAGTCACACATTAAACCCCTCTCAAGTTAACTATACTACTACTGAAAAGGAACTACTGGCCGTAGTCTTTGCTATGGACAAGTTTCGTAGTTACTTGTTGGGAGCTCAAGTGATCGTGTGGACTGATCACGCTGCTTTGCGGTATCTGATGACTAAGAAAGAGGCTAAACCGCGCCTACTGCGTTGGATACTGACCCTACAAGAGTTTGACGTTCAAATTAAGGACAAAAAGGGTAGTGAAAATGTAGTGGCGGATCACGTTTCTAGAATGTTAAATGAGGAAAAGGATGAACCAGATGATATAGATCTTTACTTTCCTCTAGAAAACATTATGTTGATAGACGGTTGTCCTCCTGTTGTTCCATGGTATTCTTCCATTGTAAACTACCTTCATGGCCGTTATCTCGATCCAGAGATGTCTTATCAGGAGAAGAAAAAGTTCTTCTCTGATTTGAAATATTTCGTTTGGGATGAACCTTATCTTTTTAAGATCTGTAAAGATGGTTTGCTTAGAAGATGTGTTCCTGAATCTGAGCAACGTGACATCATTGAGCAGTGCCACAGTGGACCCACCGGAGGTCACTTTGGTCCTTGGAAAACCGTTGCTAAGATCTTTCAATCCGGTTTCTATTGGCCTACGATCTTTAAAGATACAGAAGCTTTCTGTAAAGCTTGTGATAGGTGCCAAAGAACCGGTACTCTGACAAGGCGTTTTGACATGCCTTTGAAACCCATCCTAGAATGCGAAGTCTTTGATGTATGGGGCATCGATTTTATGGGACCATTCCCATCATCTTGCGGTAATAAATACATCTTAGTCTGTGTAGACTATGTGTCTAAATGGGTGGAGGCTCAAGCCACTCCTCACAATGATCATAAGACGGTAATGAAATTTCTGAAAAAGAATATCTTCGTGAGGTTTGGGTGTCCGCGGGCCTTGATCAGTGATGAAGGGACGCACTTCTGCAACCGACCCCTAGAGAAAGTCCTTGAAAAGTATGGTGTTCGTCATAAAACTGGCACACCATATCATCCGATGACTAGTGGTCAGGTTGAGAGAAGCAACCAAAGTATCAAGAAAATCCTGGAGAAGACGGTAAACAGTCATAGGAAAGACTGGAGTTTGAAGTTGGACGACGTACTTTGGGCATATAGAACTGCCTACAAAACTCCTATGGGTACATCTCCATATCAAATGGTCTACGGGAAACCATGTCATCTGCCTGTCGAGTTAGAGCATAGAGCTTATTGGGCTACAAAGTTTTTGAACTTTGATTCCCAATCTTGTGGGAAACATCGACTGCAGCAGTTACATGAGCTAGACGAATTCAGACTCCAGGCCTATGAAAGTGCCAGGATTAGTAAAGATAAGATGAAGCTACTCCACGATTCTAAGATTAAGAAGAGAGAATTTCAAGTCGGCGAACAAGTTCTTCTATACAATTCTAGGCTACATTTGTTTCTGGAAAGTTGAGGACACGTTGGTCCGGCCCTTTCGAGATTCTCCAAATCATTCCCGGAGGCGTTCTAGAACTTCGTGGTTATAGTGGTGACCCGTTTCGAGTAAATGGCCGAGGTGTAAGCACTATATTGGTGAACCTAAAGAGAGACCTTCGAATGTCCGTTGCCTCGACATCCTCGGGTGTGGTGTTACGGAAGTCGAAGAATTCGGCGAGTCTTCACTCAACTTGTTTTCGAGGATGGGGTAGTGATCCTTCCGAAGAAGTTCTAGCTGGTAGTTGGGATATGGAAGAATTGGAGAGGGAGCGTCAGTTGAAGCGTCATCAAGAGGGCTCAGAGAATGAAGAGGTCACCCATGGGGAAGTTCAAGCGTATGTGGAAAGCTATTAAAGATTTCACCCCATGTGTGAGATGTCGTTTCTGCAGCCCACACTGCGATCGAGCTTACACGAGGTAGTGGGCGGCGAGAAAAGTCAAATGGCCTGACCCAGGCTGAGTTTTCAACGGTGTCGAGCTAACGACATTAACCAAAAGCGCTACTAGGAGGCATCCTAGATATCCCTTGTTATATTAGTTAGGTTTTGTTCACGCTGTTAGTGTTTTATTTATTTAAGTTTTAGTTTAATTAAGTTTTAGCTGACTAAGTTTTTCTATTTATATCTGTCAGTTAGTGTGCTTTTTAGATATGGATTACGGAGTTCTTCCTGAGGAGTTCCCCATCATTAGTCGGATCCCACCGATTACGATGGCCGATGGACCGGGAGGCACAATAGTCTTGCACGTAGATTTTGAGCTTAGTACCCGTACGAAGACCATCACCTATGTTCTCATTGTACCCGCTGTTCGCCGTTCGGGAATTTTATGCAAACCAAGATTCGGAAACCGACTTGGGGACAAAGGTAGTTGTGGTGCGATCCGTTTGGTGGAGTCCAAGTTCCGTTTACGCCGGAGGTGATCAATGCGAAGTATGGGTTGGCGGCTTTTCAAGAGGGTCGGAAAGAGATTATAAGGAAGAGATCGTGCGAAGGTATGGTTCGAGGAGTCCAAGTTTGGGAGGGATCCTGGGTTGGAGGAGTTGAGGTTGCGAGTTTGCCCGGATATGGCATGGACGTTAAGGCCGGGAGGCGACCGGAAGGAGTTGGTTACCACAACCTGGACAGAGGACTGGAAAGTCCAGTGTCGATTTATTCCGAGTCGGTTGTTGCCGAAGAACAACTTGACGCACTTTCACATTGGTGACCTAGGAATGTTATACGCGTTGACGTTTGGCTTGAACGTGAATGTGGGGCAGGCGTTATATGATGAGGTGGCTATTAATCAGAAGATCTATACCCGATGCTTGATTATCCCTCACTTAATCCACAGTCTCTGTATCGATGCCGGTGTGCCGGAGTATGGGGCCGATCACAAGCCAAAGAACCCGAGGCCTATACAGAGAGAGAAGGGTAAGCCTTCAGGTCAGTCTGAGACGGAGACACCACAGGAGCCCGGTTCATCTTCGGTCCCGCCTCGAGCATCTACACTTCCTCCTTTATCTCCCGCAGTTAGGATGCGGTTGAGCATGGCCAACAGTTTACGGGAGTGGATGGGTGATATTCGGGATACGCAGAACAACATTTTGACGATTCTGAAATGTTTCAATGAGGACCGGAAACCAAGGGATGATCGGATCTTCGCTCCGAGCACCGTTGATTATATTTATTCTGACGAGATTGAGCAGGCCATTGCCGATGTTCTTCACGAGTCTGAGTCTTCCGACGAGGAGCAGCCTGATTCGGCAGCTAGGGCTACGTCACCACCTTCTGATCCTCCGGCCGATGATACTCCGGCTCCGGGGCAATCTTGATTTTCTTTGTCTATTTTTCGATTTGATTTGCCCTAGATACTTTCATTGTGTAGTTTTACTACTTTTTCCTCTTATATGGTTCATTGTAATTTTTGATGTTGCTAATTTATTCTTCCGATGGATCATGTAAGCCATAAGGCACCCGTACTTTCATTTCGACTTTGTTTATACTTTTTGTTTGTATTGGATGCTTTATCTCTTGTTAATCCTTGAATTTGCTATATCTTTTCATTTTGGTATAACTCCCCGTTTTCCCCGAGATGGTTCCATGTTTGTCAAGACGTGCAGGTATCTTTTTAGCGGTTTGTCGAGCTACATTGTCTGGTTACGCATTCTAAAGTGTCATTATGTAGGCTCCGGCCTGACCGACGATTCGAGTTTCGATTTACATCAGCTAAGTCTTTTCCTTTTTCTTTCGTTACGCACAACATGAGGACATGTTGATTTTTAAGTGTGGGGGAGGGGAATGTTCGATATGTATCTACACATTTGCTTAATAGTGATGTTTTATGCAAATGAGCTAAAAATTTTGAGAATTTTCAAAATTTTCCGACACTTTTGTTTTTGTTTTGTCCCGAGTAGGCAATACATGTTAATGTTCTTTGTTTTCGATAGTCATCTATGCTATATATCATATGTTTGGTAAGTTAGTTGTTTCACCTGAGATCTATTTTTCACGAGCCATAGTAAATGATGAGCTAATTTATAAAGTTATACCCCTTTTGGACGAGTGATTTTTGATTTTTCTTATAAGTCATGTGCTTAGTGCTACGTATATATCGTGAGATTTATGATAGTTTGTATTTAGATCTGGAGTATGATACTGTGAATATCTGAAGGTTTGAATGTGATAAGTAACACGTAACTTATTGTCAAATGAAAAAGTTGATAAATATGAAATAATTGGGTGTGTCGAAAGCTAGTCGATGATTTGAGTGTGATAGGGTATACCACGTATGTCCTATACCACTATGATGACTAAAAGCTCACGACAGTTAGGGAAAGCTGCCTTATGATTGGAGTAAGGTAGGGTATTATCTCGAAATGTCCTATTCTACTATGAGGGCAATAGCTTATCCTAATGTGTGTTTAAAGTGAAAAAGTTAAATCAACTAATGAAGTGTTATGAAATGTATATAAGACTAAGTTATCGTCTACCTTATCCCCAAGTAGAAACTGACGGATATGATGTAGGGATTATCCTCTGAGTATTACAAAAAGGCCCTAGATACATTCGATCATCTTTTTCGGGATATATCACGTTTGTAGGGTGCATCTTATGAGTGTCATTTATTACTAGTCTACAAGGGGGTATTAGCTAGTTTTGCTTCGAGTTTCTCGAGTTTGGATATAGTGGAAGTTTTCTATGGCTATGCACACACACAATGGTGAACTTCGATTTATTGGATATGTGTTATGTATGTTTAGATGTCGTTCTTTTCTCGAGCCTAATTTTTGTTTTGTTTTGCTCGGGACGAGCAAAAGCTTAAGTGTGGGGGAGTTGTTAAGGGTGATTTTATACGATTTATAATGCTATATTCTATGATATTTTTCCCCGTATTCGTACTGAATTGCATAAGAAGCATGTGTTTAATGAATATATTGAGTAAATGATATTTCAAAAGAGTTAATTGCAAAATAGGTTGATTTATGTGCTTTAATTATGTTTTTACGATTATTTGAGCGATATTACATTTAGTGGTGTTTTTATATGATGTAGATGCACTTTTCAAGGCTCAATTGATGATTAAAAGAGATAATGAAGGCATTGACAAGATGAAAAAGAGATAGAGATCAAGAAATCAAAATTCAGTCATATTGGACTGGCGTCCAGGTCCCGTCCAGTGGACGGGCGTTTGCCGAAATTGAACGAGCGTCCAGAGATGGAAAGTTGATTCAGGAAGTTTGGACGCTGAGGTGGACGCTGGTCGAACGAGCGTTTGATCATGACTCGGCCCGATTTGAAGTTCATATGAAGATTGGACGGGCGTTCAAAGATCCAGACGGGCGTCCGGTAGCCGACTTGCTGAAACCGACTTTAAAATCTATATATAGTCGGCTGTTTTCTCCACACAAGGATACCATACACTCATTATTCAAAACCCTAAACCTAGGGGCGGCTTTAGGCTGCGTTTTCCTCCTTTTTATTCCAGTTTTTATGCACTTTAGATCTAGATTAAACTAGTTACTTTTTATGAACTATTCCTGCACATTCGAGTTGCTGAGGATGTTTAGAGGCTAAAAGCTTCATCAAACGAGAATTGTGAAGCCGTCCAACGATTGTTGATTTCGTTTTCTTCGGTTGTACTGTGAGTTTTTATTTAAAGGTTGTTTCTTATTCATGTTTATTACGTTTAATTGCTTTTATATCGGAAGATCCGCATGTGTGATTGTTTATTGTTGATGGAAATCTTAATAAACCCTAGATCATCATGAATAAGAATAGTAATTCGAATCTATCATAACGGAAGTTAATAGGTTTAATTGCTAGATTATAAACGTAAAGTTTGCACCTTTGGTTAGAAAACGCGTTAATCTTACATCGGAAGATAATAGATTAATAGATGAACTTTCTAAGGAATTAGGGTTCATGTTTAGATAAGGTGAATCACAACCTAGGTAAAAACCACAATATAATCGAGACTGGGAATCAATGCTTGTTGGATAGGTGGATCAATCCTCGTTTGTCCGTTATAAACTTGATTTAAATCCTTAAAACTTGAATTTGTTTAGTCGTTTACTTTTACTTGCATCTTAGTTTAGTTAGTTTAATTTGGTTGGCAGCCCGTATCTTTCCTAGCTTTGGATTATATCCTCTGTCTAGTTTTATCTTCTGTTTAGTTTGGTTTTATTCCCTGTTTAGAGTAGTTTCGTGACATAATTTAGGTTAGACAAAAAGCTAGAATCACAATCGTTTAGTTCCCCGTAAGATCGACCCGGCATTAACCACTATTACTACGATCCTTGTACTTGAGGTTAACCGGATTATTACTTGTTTGTTTTGTGTTAATAAAATCCGTGACATCGATCAATCGTTGTAAATGATAGCTGTGTTTCTGGATCGAGTACTTGTGTTGTATATCATTTTCCCTTGCCTTTCTTAATTTGCAGGTTCTCTTGACTATTCTTGCATGCCAGCTCCTCCTCCGGCTCCGGCTATTCCATATAATATATCATTTTTCGACCGTAATCCCTTAATTTTTACATAAGTATATTATATCTATTTGTCATTTTAACAAGTTTATTTGGCCCATAATCTATAATTTAAACATTAAATTTTGCTTCATGATTTTCAGCATGCTCTTGGATGTATTGTGGAGAAGGAACATGCACCAAAAATTCAACATATACACATACATGTCAATGCAATCCTGGTTTCTCTAATCTTCTTGATTTTCCAGCTTATCCTTGCTTTGGCCAATGTAAGAATTTTAATATATTAAAACCCGAATTTTAGATATTTTAAGTTGTAATTAGTATCGTTTCTTTAAATATTACTGAGGTTGAATTTTATGTATTTTTACTTATATTTGTGATGAAAAGGTTCTTTGGGATCTGATTGTGCAAATCTTGGAATTAAAGTTGACAAAACTTCGTCACCGTCATCAACAACCTCGACGACGCTTAATTCATTCACCTCACCGAATGATTCCAATCCAGGTATGATTCAAGACTCACATTTCTAAATTTGCTTTTCGAGCAAATTGTTTCGTTATATCTGTTATTTTAGCACTTTATGTTTTAGATATATTATTTGCCATTTTACAAAAATCTGTGGAATATCTAAGGCTATACATCTTTTGTCACTATTTGTTGCTATAATACAATAAAACATTAATTTATGCCAGAAAAAATTTGACAATTTTGTTCATATAATACCAGAGAGGTCCTTTTTTCTTTTTTGAATTAAACATATAAAAAGAAAAATAGGAACATCCTTTTATTTGCAGGTCCATTATTTTCTTGACCACAAGTGCCAGAAAACATACTTTACGATTGACGTAGACCTTGGGTTTGGTCTTATATGGCTAAGTCAATTTAAAAAATAAAAAGAAAAAGAAAAATAAAACAATCAACCCCCCCCCCCCCCCTCCCCCGCTCTCCCCCCACCCACTCCATTCAATATTTAATATGAGCTCAATTGACATTGTTAAAGGGTTTCTACTTTTACAGAGAATTAATGTAAACCAAACAAAATTTCAAATTTATTTGTTCGATTTAAGTCGAAATTTTTCATGTTTAAACGGACATGATTTAATGTACCTTATAAATATTCAGGACCTTTGTAATTAGAGATCAAATTGAGTTTCTTTGTTTTTGACCCGACATAATAATATGTATATCTTATTTTTATTTTCTTGGCAGCCATCTCAATCTTCCCTGGAAAGCTTCAATGGATGGGGCTCATATTAATATTTTGTGTAGTGTTATTTAGGAAATAGTTACATTTTAATTGACCCTATTTAATTCTGTTGATCACAGAGTTGTAGTATAATATTTATGTAATGTTGTATGATTACTTTTATGTCTATGACACTCTATGTCACTAGACTTTAATTTGAACTATTTGTACAAATAACTTATTAGTACTTAGGAGGGCTATTTGGTCATCTTCACCCATTATAAATAAACATTAGTATTATGTTTTATAACTGGATTATTTGTTCAGTTTGTCTGTTCAAATCAAAACAACTGTCGTTTTACTTGAATTTGGTGTCTCATGCACGCCGTTACGATTCATTACAATGTTATGTATGTGTGAGACAACATCGTTTTCGATTTAAAAAGATATTTTACGTAAAATTTTGAATTAAACATAAAATATGTCCCGTTCTCCCTCTCCCCCTCCTAGTTTTAAAAACTGATGTTGTGCCCCATGTATATTGTCGGCCCATAGATACTTTGCTGGGGTGTCCTTCAAGGGCACCCGTATTTTAAAGGTATATCATGCAGATGAGTATTAACATATTGTTAATCCTCACACGTTCAATCCCCTCGACATGGATATACCAGTAAAATCATAGTTACACCATAACTCTCCTGTCAAAGGTTCTAATTGTAGTAGCTATAAAATACCATCATCTTAAAATGACAGATTACAACAAAGCTTAGCAAGTATTGAGGATGAAAAAACATTCATGAGAACATAGAATCATTCCCACCACCTGCCTGCCATGAATTCAACAAATCTACATAAAAGAGTGTTAACACTAATATAATGGTACTACTTTTGAAGACTCCATAGCCTAGTTCCAACTTTTACCTACAACATCTCAACCCAAGCATCTCGAGAAACTTTTAGGCGGTAATGCTCGTCTTTTTACACATTAAAACATGAGCATTTTTAATGTGGTAGGGTAGCTACGTATGCAGAGTGACCACCTATGAATTTCCCGAGAAAGTTGCCCATGCCTCGGCGTAACTAGAAGTTTATACCTACATCTCAACCCAGAGTATCTTGAGAAACTTTTAGGTGGTCACACTCGTCTTTTACACGGTAAAACACGAGTGTATTTTCCCTTGTGACTCCGCATGCATAGTGACCACCTACGAACTTGCTCATGCCTCGGTGTGTCTCGATTGCACCACATTGGTTTTCACATGGACGGCATCTTCCGGTTTCGAAGTATTTTCTTTGAAACTTTTTGTCAACCAAATAGCGGTTTCTCTCGGAGAAACCTTACCTATACCAAATGGCTTCAATAATACCCCAAGTTCTTCAAACCTCTCTTCTTGCATCAATCTTGCACCGAATTCAAGCAATCCTTCCAATGCTTCGGCTCGTTGTCGAAACGACGACATGTCAAACCTTCGACGTCTTTCATCCGACGACGTCCGGCTCGATGCTCCGTCCGTAGCGTTTTGATCGAAATACGCGTTTTAGGGCCGGCTCCGAATCCTTGCCAATTATCTCGCAAAACTTAGCTTACCAAATGCTTTGTCCATAACCCGAATCGTACATTTATCCTTCATAACGAAGGATGATGATCACCTTGAGGTGAGCTAGATGAGCCTTGCACGAGAGGGTGAGAATATATGGGCCGGGTTACACGGATCATCGTACGAGTCTAAATGAAATTCGATCATCCGGTCAATCCGTGGTGCATCGACGGAAATATCGGGAGATTTAATGCCTACGTGTGTCCCAAGACTAGGCCTTCGACTAGGTGCTTGAACCTCGGACTTGGTTGGTAAAGAAGCACGACGAGTTGAAGAAATAGTTTTCTTTACGAGCTTCTTGAAGCCGGGGCCCGAAAGATTAAGCATTATTAAAGGAAACTATGTTAACGGATACTTTTATATGATAGTGTGATCGGTAACCGATATGTATTCGAAACGGATACACACCGGATATTTAGAACACACCTCGGGGCAAAATTGCAAATTTTTAATGTTGACAAAGATTTAGTGGAATCAGAGAATTCAAGATAGTTGCATACCGTATCACGGATCTTTGGTGGCTCGGGATGTCTCCTCACCATTGGAGAAGGCTTTGATGATTCAATCCTTTTTGAATTCTTAGATATAGTTGAAGATTTTGAAGTGATCCTTTTAGTAGCAGGGCAAGTCCTCTCAATCACACTAGAATTAGACGACACAATCGTTTTCTCTTCAAATTTGATGGGAATACTTCTACTTGGTCTACGAACAGGAACATCGTGTTCAGCTTCAGATACACTCGGATTCAAGGTCCTGTCACCAATTGAGTATCGCTGCTTGTCTTGATACGCCAATGCATACGCACCCCCAGGCCCTGAATATCGGTGGTTGTTCACGTAATCTCCTTCGGTGTAATGAATAGGGAAACTGTTGCGTCTGGGGCCGTTTAGTTTGAGATGGATGTTATGAATATAAGGTTGTAGGTATGGGTTTTCAAGAAGTTCAGCAGCCTGCACCAGAACAATGAACAAAAGTCATCTGCAATTTCACGCATACTGAATATATATCATCAAAACAAGCCGAGAAGAAAATACAGTACAGAAGATAAATCACTAACAATAGAGTAGACAAGCAGTAAAAGTAGATGATGTCAGACATGGGAGCATACATTTGGCCGAAGTTCAGGGTTCTTTCGCAGCATGCTTTTGATTAGACCGCGACTGTAAGAAAAGAGAAAAATATTTCAATGAGTATATGCACTAATAATAATGGGAAAAAAAAATGTTAGCTGAAAAGGACACTAACAATAATGGGGAAAAAAAAAAAACCATGTTAGCTGAGAGGGATGTCCGCTTCCAAAATAAAAAAATGGATAAAGGGTGCATAAACAAGTGCCGACAGCGAGAACAGTGACTTCAATAAACATAGGTGTTAAAATAGAGAGTAAATATGTGTATGTAGTACATGTCTCTGACCTAAAGGGCCTCTAGGTAATTGAATCAAAATGGGCATACTATATATCCTAACAATAGGAACCAGCACTCTTAAATTAGAACTTACTATGCACCGGAATATTTTGCAGGAAGAGGTGCCACGATGGACTTGTTTATTTTGTTGATTAGTGCCTGCATATCCTGTTCCATGAAGTAAAATATCAATCAGTATAATATTTTAAAATAAAATAATTATACTGCTAAGTTCAACCATTTGGAGAAAGCATCCTATAGTGTACAACTTTGTGCAAGAATAGGAAAATAAGATACTCACAAAAGCCTTGAATGCAGGCTTCAGTGCTGCCATTTCATACATACAGCAACCTGAAAGGAAAAAAATATTAAGATTGGAAGAGACATAGGTTAAACTATATGCTAGCCTAACTCACCATTCGTATAGTCAAGAGAAAGAGGAAGATGCACACACACATGTACACACACACACATGTCTCATGTGTTTTGGAACCATCTAAAATTTGTAGCAGCTTTATGTCTGCACACTTCTTACCTAGAGACCAAATATCTGATTTTGAACCATATGGTATATCTGCAAGAAGCTCAGGACACATATAACTTGGGGTTCCCACAATCTGAAAAGAAATATCAACACTTGTCATATCAATGCAAAGATAAAACTTTGAACATGTTACAACTAGCCAGTTCCACTTACTGAAGAGGCAAGATCATAAGAGCTCAGACGCTTTGCAAGTCCAAAATCACCTGATGGGTAACAGTTTGATAGAGCTTAAAAATAAAGGAGGGAAGGGGAGGGGGGAGGAGGGCAATGACACCTTACCAAGACGAATATCTTGATCTTTTGTTAAAAATATGTTTGAACACTGCAAAATTTATGCACGATTAGTATAATGATGCTCCAACTTTCTCAATCCATTTACTGTGCTGGCATTTAAACTAACCTTGACATCACGATGAAGAATATGATTTTTGTGCAAATAGTCAAGGGCCAAAAGGAGTTGAACTAGCCATTTACAGAGCTTCTGCACGAAGATATTTAGAGGCAAGACCCCTATGCGTTAGTACCTAATCAACAGAACTCACATGTACTACAAACATCAACAGTCTGCAATCGAATTTACATCCTCTACATGTTTAAAGAATGAAAACCTCTTCGGTAAAGTGTATTCCATTGGCTCTTTTTATAGCTTCTGCCCTGCAAGAAAAATAATGGCACAAAAAGAAGGAAATATTACGCAAAATGAAGTATTTACTATTTAAAGAGTCTTTTAGAAGCCAAAAGACTACTTACATGTCACCACCTTCACAATAACCAATGACATGGAAGGTGTCATTTCAATTCTTACACATACTTGAGCATTTTTTTAATCATTGTTCTCTTGCTTTTCCACACACACACCCCCCTTCATATTACGTCACAAACAAACTTTCTATATGTGAAGTAATAAAAAAGAACTAATAGAATTCGAACCACATAGCTAAGCATCAGTATAAATGTACTATCATGTTTATTTCATTGGAAACCTCCATGAATCCTGAAGGTCACGGTTTATCACTACTTTAGACTTGGCAGGCTTCATTTTACGACTCGGCCAAATAGTCTTTAGACAGAAACTGATGAACAGGTCTTTTTTGCTAAAAAAGGTATCTGACCAACTTATAACAAAACTTTTGATGTTAATTTTTTTAGAATATTCTTGATATATGATCCAACTCCAGATTCACAAAGAAGCAAGTCAGGACAACCGACATGCCACCTTCTAGAGAGAGCAAAAGTAATGTGAGACTCGGGCAATGTCAGACCATTGCACAATGCCATACATTTAATTATGAAATGGTCGAGATTTTATGATGGAATAATCTGTCATTAGTGCTTGAAAAGAACACATCCATGTTTTTTTTTTGCCATTGGATAAAAAATGCAGATCCTGTTAATGTTGGTCCTCAAAACATTTGAGAAACTTAGTTATAATAAGGCCATTTACCATATGAGAATCTTACGAATAATAAGAAGCAGTTTTTCTGAGAAGTCTCAAGTTTGAAAGAATTAAGAGCTTGAATTATTTAGCAAATACTGCTCTATAGACTCATGAATGCAATTCTTGGTCGGAGAATTCAAAATTTGTTAAAAGCAGTAAAAGCAAAACCAACAATGGAAAATGACAAACAGGAAAAAAGACAAAATAATGGCCCAGGTAGCTGTGAAAAATACAATCAAGCAACAATCATTCTTTAAAAGGAAAGTTCTAGTCACCTTCTCCACCCATGAATCTTTGTACTCCACAATAAAAGGATTTTTCATATTAGATATTAGATCCATCTGCAATACACAAGAGTATGATCAGCCAGAATTCGTTCAGTGATGAAATCTTCTAAAGATGAAATAATATACCAATGAATAACACACAGCAGCTACAATTAATTAGAGTAAAGATATTCAGCTTAATTTTAGAGATGAGTACTATTTACAATTAGTAAGAACTAAAAAGATCAAGGGGAACTGGTATAAGTGAAGGTTCCATTGATATAAACTCATCAAACGTTCACGACTTTTGCATAATCAGAAATCAAGCAGAGAGGAAACCGCAACAGGAAAAGATGAACTAAAGAAAATATCAGATTAGCCTACACTATCTCATAGTAATCTCAAGATTTAGAAGCAAACTGCATTTAATTATACATTAAAATGAACATTAATTATAGTATTATAGCGAAATCAATGCAAAATAAACCACATACTATTAGTTTCGAGCAGAATTAATCAAAAACCGTTACAGAATTCGAAAAGTAACAAATGCAGCTACGATAACAGTCCAGTGAGCTCTAGAGCTACTAATTCAAAAGCTCAAAAAGAGAGATTAACTGCACATCCAGTAATTACTACATTAAAAAACAAAATCAATGCAAAATAAACCACATATTATCAGTTTCGAGCATAACTAATCAAAAACCGTTGCAGAACTCGAAAACTAGCAAATGCAGCTACGATAACAGACCAGAGAGCTCAAGCGCTACTAATTTGGAAGCTCAAACGAGAGATTCAAAGCAAATCCACAGATACTATCTTCTTTTCCCTACTTCAAGCAAAGCCTAGACAATAAATGCTGAAAAAAGGAAAAGTAGCAAAAATCACCCATTGAAAGCAGGCTACAAGCTACTACATTGAACTAAAACACCAAAAGTGCAGCATTAGCACTACCAATGTTGAGGTAATTGAAGCATTGGTGTGACTAAGAAGATAAGCCTACATTATCTCATAGTAGTCTGGAGATTTAAAAGCAAGTTAGATTGATCATTAATTACGTCATTAAAACGAAATCAATGCAAAATAAACAACAGATAATCAGTTTCAAGCATAATTAAACAAAAACCGTTACAGAATCCGAAAAGTAGCAAATGCAGCTTCAAAAACAGACCAGAGAGCTCAAGAACTACTAATTTAGAAGCTCAAAAACAGAGATTAATTGCATATCCACAGATTATAGCATTAAAAACGAAATCAATGCAATATAAACCACATATTATAAAATTCGAGCATAATTAATCAAAAACCATTACAGAACTCGAAAAAAGTAGCAAATGCAGCTTCGTTAACAGACCAGAGAGCTCAAGAGCTACTAATTTAGAAGCTCAAAAACAGAGATTAACTGCAAATCCACTCATTACAGCATTAAACCAAAATCAATGCAAATTAAACCACAAATTATCAGTTTCGAGCATAATAAATTACAGAACTCAAAAAAGTAGCAAATGCAGCTTCGAAAACAGACCAGAGAGCTCAAGTGCTACTAATTTAGAAGCTGAAAAAACAATCACTGCGAATCCAGTAATATCTGCAATTCAACCCGAGTTTCAAAAAAATCTTGAAAAATATTAGCTTCTCTTCCAAGGTTTCAATCTGCTTTTTGAACAAAAATGTTTCACTAGCTTTGTAGCCAACAAGATCATTTAAATTGTCAAGGATAGAATCTAGAAACTCCAGGATCTTATAACTTGTTGAAGTCTTGAACTGAAATGATGGCTGATGAAACAAATTTACGCACCAAGCTCCAATTTCTAGCTTCGACCGCTGAATTTTTCCTTGTAATTCAAAAGCCAATGGATGCCAATCTGAGATGATTTCTGTACGTATTGCATGAAGGCGGTGAGAAAGAAGTCCCTCTTCTTCTTTTTCACCCCATATCCCTCGAAAAGAAGTGATTTCTTCATCAGTATCATCCCATGTCGCTAACCATTGCAAGAACACCCTTAGGAATCTAAAATCCATTCTGTATAACTGCATTTGCTCCCTAACAACCCCATAGGCATGCTTCTCAATTGAAGAGAGCTCTGTATGAACAGAAGCAAAATAGTCGTATTGCATTTTCTCTACTTCCAATATGATCTGTGAGCCTGATGATCCGTGGTAAAGCTGTCTAATCTTAGCAGTTGTGATGAGCGTTATTTTTCACCAAACAAATTTATAATACTCAAGACAACGGTGACTAAACAAGCTCTCTAACCGGCAGTGGACCGGGTCGATTGCTAGTATAGCTACAGGAGTCCGAGGTCGATCCCACAGAGAAGATGTGCTTGTAAGTACCAAAGTGAACTTCTAACTTAGTCTAGGCAAACAAGCGGTTGGTTGGTTGTTATTACACTATGCTAAAACATAAAAGAGAGAGAGAAGATTAAACTACTAGATTCAACGAGGGAGAAAGGGACATAGCCGAACCATGATCAATGTGACTAATCTCAACCCTAAGGTAGACAAAACCGGAAGTGTGCATTATACTAAACGAACTCTTGCATTCAATTTCACGGGTGCGAACTCCTAAACCCGGTGCTAGCGTCGAACAACTCTCTTCTAACACCTTATGCCATGTTAAGGTCCGAACAACTCTCTCCTAACAAGTCATGTTTTGCACTCGAGCCGCTTAAACGTATAAACGAGTAACCTCACAACGAGCTCGGCTTAACAACTAAACCGAGACTACACCACGATCCTAGAACCCTTTTCCCACACCCCTCTCTCTGAACAACTCTCAAGAGTGATGTGTGTGATATTTGACCTAGGTAGCTAATCTAGCTCAAATCCGTTATAACAAGTTCGAGACGTGAAACATGCAAGAAACAACAATAAAACACACTACCCACTCCCAATTTCATCACCCAAAGGGTGATTTCATCACATATCACATGACCCGGCTATGGGGAGGAATTAACTACTCATTATACTAATTAAAACATGAAAGAAACAATGAATTAAAGACATAATAAGTAAAAGAGAGAAGAAATGTACCATTAAAGTGTAGAAATTCGAGTTTGGAGAAGAAGAGCACAAAAGTTGAATACAAAAGATCGAATTTTGCCCAATGAAATGTTATAAATCGAAGCTAAGAGTTAGAGAATCAAAGAGAGGATTGAAAGAGCTTTCTAACGGTATGTTACACTAATTCTAACTCCTAAAAACGAAGGAAATCGCCCAAATTGATCTTAAACTCCTTCCATTCGCGTCTCTCCCTTTTCTGTGAAATTTGCAGCTTTTTATAGCAGGAGAACGACCCAAACGCTGGTTTGAAGGCTTGGAACCAGCGTTTGGAGGGGTGTACTCTCTGTTTCCAATCTTTGCACTTGAAACGCTGGTTTGGGAGCTTGGAACCAGCGTTTCGCATGATGCAGTTTTTCTGTTGTAGTAAAACCTTCATAACTTCTTCGTCCGAGCTCCGATTGGGGTGATTCAAGATGCGTTGGAAAGCTCTTTCAATTATCTACAACTTTCATGAAGAAGTCATGACCAGAAAATGCCTCCATCATGGGTAAAAATGCTTCTGAATCAGAACAGTCACTCGGGCACCAACTCTTTTTCTTCCTTTTCCTATTCTTTCTTCTTTCTTGGCTCATTCTTGCACCTTGATCACACTTATCATCATAAATCTTCGCCTTCCGGGTTCTCGAGACACCAATACCCTACGTCATCACAACAACCAAAAACAACCAAAACATTCCGGAGGGTAAAAGTGCTCGGAATAGGGTCAATATCAATAAAAGGAGGTAGTAAACCATCAAAGTGACGGATTTACTCCCCGTGCTATAAACTCACGATATTACCCCTAAAATGGTCTAAATTACCAAGAAACATGCTAAAAGTGTGGTAAACGGGGGTAAAAGATGCACCGGAATCATGTAAAGTTGACTCTCATCAAGTTGCTACATCAATCCTGATCATACAACCATTTCAAAGCACCTTTTTGTCAGAGAGCTCATGCGCTACTAATTTGGAAGCTCAAAGCAAATCCACAGATTCTATCTTCTTTTTCCTAGTTAAAGCAAAGCCTAGACAATAAATGCTGAAAAAAGGTAAAGTAGCAAAAATAACCCATTGAAAGCTACTACGTTGAACTAAAACACCAAAAGTGCAGCATTAGCACTGCCAATGTTGAGGTAATCGAAGCCTTGGTGTGATTAAGAAGATAAGCCTACATTATCTCATAGTAGTCTCGAGATTTAAAAGCAAGTTAAAATGATCATTAATTACGTCATTAAAACGAAATCAATGCAAAATAAACAACAGATAATCAGTTTCAAGCATAATTAAACAAAAACCGTTACAAAATCCGAAAAGTAGCAAATGCAGCTTCAAAAACAGACCAGAGAGCTCAAGAGCTACTAATTTAGAAGCTAAAAAACAGAGATTAACTGCAAATCCACTAATTACAGAATTAAACCAAAATCAATGCAAATCAAAACACAAATTATCAGTTTCGAGCATAATAAATTACAGAACTCAAAAAAGTAGCAAATGCAGCTTCGAAAACAGACCAAATAGCTCAAGTGCTACTAATTTAGAAGCTGAAAAAGCAATCACTGCGAATCCAGTAATTACATCATTAAAACGAAATAAATCCAAAATAAACCTCAGACTTGGTTGGTAAAGAAGCACCACGAGTTGTAGAAATGGTTTTTTTAACTGAGGTTCTTGAAGCCGGAAGCTGAAAGATTAGGCATTATTATAAGAATTAAGAACACGATAAGCAGCGAGTTATAAATCATGCAAATTAACGAAAGCTCAAAAACTATATGAAAGGAATAAGAAAATGCAGCAATCACAACTTGACAAAGATTTAGTGGAAACAGAGTGCATACCGTGTCACGGATCTTTGGTGGCTCAGGATGTCCCCTCACCATTGGAGAAGGCTTTGATGAATCAATCCTCTTTGAATTCTTAGATATACTTGAGGCTTTTGAAGTGATCCTTTTAGTAGCAGGGCAAGTCCTCTCAATGACACTAGAATTAGACGACACAATCATTTTCTCTTCAAATCTGATGGGAATACTTCTACTCGGTCTACGAACAGGAACATCGTGTTCAGCTTCAGATACACTCGGATTCAAGGTCCTGTCGCCAATTGAGTATCGCTGCTTGTCTTGATATATATGCCAATGCACACGCACCCCCGGGCTCTGAATATCGGTGGTTATTCATGTAATCTCCTTCAGTGTAATGAATAGGGAAACTGTTGAGTCTGGGGCCGTTTAGTTTGAGATGGATGTTATGAATATAAGGTTGTAGGGTATGGGTTTTCAATAAGTTCAGCAGCAGAGAAGAAAATACAGAAGATAAATCTCATCAGCAATAGAGTAGACAAGCAGTAAAAGTAGATGATGTCAGACATGGGAGCACGATTAGTATAATGATCGATGCTCCAACTTTCTCAATCCATTTACTGTTCTGGTATTTAAGCTAACCTTGACATCACGATGAAGAATATGATTTTTGTGCAAATAGTCGAGAGCCAGAAAAAGCTGAACCAGCCATTTACAGAGCTTCTGCACGAAGATATTTAGAGGCAATGCCCCTATGTGTTATTAATCATGCATCAGAACTCACATGTACTACGGTAATTGTTTCATCCGTTGTCTCATTTTGGTATGACTACGGTAATTGATATCTCCAAAAGAATGATATATTTCAACGTTTACTTCACTAAACGGAACGACACATCTTAAAATTTTAATTTTATGACATTCATTTGACAGAATGTACTTGTATTGCATGATGTATCTTACATAATTATATTTGATCGTATTCATTTTACGAAATGAAATTGTATTACATGATGCATCTTATGTAATATAGTACATATATCATTGCATTACTCATACATATTATATTGGTCACATTCTCTTCTAGGATTGGACATATGTCATCATTTTCAAACATAATGTTCAAACCCTTTCTTTTCAAAGTTGGAAGTGATTGCGCCATCGTTGTCTGTGTCGATCATTTAGAAAACTTCTCTTAGGCCAGCAATTTCTTCGTCAGATAGACTTTATGCTTCGATTTATGCATTTTAAGTTCTGGTTATGGTATTTGGCCTGGTAACAGGTCATAGCATTCTCATTACTGGTTTGATTTTCCTGCTCTTAGTTTGAATCCTCCTACAAAGCTGATTAATCTAAGGCCAGCATCGGATTTCCTCAGTTCAGAAGAGGTCTTACATTTTTATCCATTTGTGTGTAGTTTTACTCTTAGTATGCTTTTTAATTGTGTTCCCTTTTTCTTGGTCTTCTTTGCCTCGAATTCTCAGGTTACAATTAGGGATCTCTCATGCTGGGGAGCAAGCCAGAAGGAAGGTTATCAATTGATGCTTAAAATGCGTAGACATTTGCCATGTGAATGGGTATTTATGTTATGGCTCAACTGTGATGTAACTAGAAGCATCTTTGGAACTGGTTATATTTGGTTTTTATGACCCATGTCATCTTCTGAAAAAACCCGGTTGGCCTCTTCGTAACTATCTTGTATGTATTAATTTATACAAGGCTGGGAAGGGAGAAGCTTCCATTTTTATGCTATCGTGAGACTCGTGGTTTGGCGGATTTAAGATCATCTCTTATCGGTGAAGCCATTTTTTCAGTTTCATCAGGTAAATACATTCCCTCCTCCCCTGTTAGCATCAAATTATATTCAGCAAAGGAAATTCTGAGTCTCTGCTCTTTCCCTATCAGATGTTGCATCTTCCCTCCCTATCAGATGTTGCACCTTTAGTCCTGAATGTACAGATGCACTACATTCTCTTCAAAATTCACTCATTATTTCTAATAGTATTACAGCTAGAAAATGGATTGCATTTAATGTACTATAAGAAAAAAATAAAAAGAAGGGTATAATGGAAAAAATGCATTAAATATTGCATTGAAATTTGTATCGCCTCAATTATTTTGGAACAAATCATTTTTAGAATTGCCTCAGTTGTTTTCGAACGGAGGGAGTAATAATTAATCGAATAACATGATTGTAGGGTGTCTCTGATGATACCACATGTAAATAGACGATAGATTCAATCTAAGGACTCAAGCATCAAAATTTTCCGTCATTTCATGTTAATTGGCTAATTGGATAGTATATGTTGTTGTAAAATCATTCATCACATGAACTGGGAGGAAAGAAACATCATGATACATGTTACATGCACCTGATAGTATTTCTTTCACCGGCTCAGTGTTTTGCAGAGTCTATGCAGTTAAGCATTCTGAAAAAAGAATGGGTCAATTCTGTGTCAGTATGCATTTATATAAAATTTTCAGAATATATGTTGATAGAAAGCATGGCTTTAGGGTTTCAATGTGTATAATGTGTTAAACATATTTGATGCAGTATTTACTGCCTGAAATGCACATTAAAAGGAGTATAGAATCTACTATGTCGATCTTATGTTAGATTACATTTTAAATGCTAAATGGTTAGACAAGTATGTAAATGACACGTTGAATCTGGAAATTAAGTGTCTTGTAAATGTGTTTATGATGTTGGAAGACATGTTCATAGGGATGGAACCTTTTGCTGCATATAACATGTATGAACGTGCTTATGCTCTTTCAGTTCCCCTGTTTCGCAAGTTGGAAAGGCCCATCTAAGCCCTTCAGCTTCTGCAAATCCATTTGGAAGCTGCCCAAAATAAAAGCCAAAAATAAAAACATGTAAACTAAATAGTAATCAAGACTCTACTATGCTTTTGGTTGTTGGGGAACACTTATTTGAGATCATCCCAAGCGGTTTCTTCCCAGACATCATCCAATACTATAAGGTATTGCTTTCCAATTAATTCCTCATGAATTTTATCCTGTATTGAATCCACATGCATCTTACAAATTTCATCTGTTACCACCACGAACTTACTTAAAATTTTCAAGAACACTTCTTTCCTGTCATATACTTGAGACACATTGACAAATGCACGAGCAAAGAACTTATATTCAACTTCAGGATCTTGAAATACTTTTCTAGCCAATGTTGTTTTCCCCAACCCAACCATTCCAAC
Organism: Gentiana straminea; assembly: GCA_036785695.1. Lineage (NCBI taxonomy): Eukaryota > Viridiplantae > Streptophyta > Magnoliopsida > Gentianales > Gentianaceae > Gentiana > Gentiana straminea. The sequence continues at coordinate 1,484,814 of JAVUPR010000405.1, forward strand.
TATTGAATGCACTTCGAGCTTCTCATTGTCTCCGGTAAGAAGAAGTTTCTTCACATCTTCAGCCACATCCTCGAAACCAAATAATTTTATCTTCGGCCGGTGAGTGAATCTGTTCACATGTAAAGATAGATCAAGGAATAAGAATCATATATATCTTGGATTGAAGCAATATTATATCAGTAATTAAGCGTTGAAGGAAACTACAACCACACACAAGTTATCACAGATCTTTAGTCACGTGGTTTTATTTCCATGTAGAATGAAAAATTTAATGAACCTGAACTTGACCAAAAAAGGCTTTCATCAAATTAAACACCATGTAAAGGAAGGAAGGCAAAAAAAATTGGTGATGCATCTAGTCTAATTTAGTAGCAGCATTATAGCATATATACACGTCTTTCACACCAAACAATATAGATTGGTGTAAATTGATGGATCTTCATTTTTACATCCATCCCATAAATTATTATAGTTCACTGGACAAAGATCTAACAGGTAAATCCAGCACTATGACTCACCAGTGATAAGAATCTAAAGGAAAAGAAAATACTATTATTATTATTATTATCATCATTAAAGCCCTTCTTAAAAGCACCATGCACCTCATTTCAATGAAACATAAAAGTGTTTATCGTATCAATCAAACATAGGAGTGTTTATCATAGCCATGAAAAATAGAGGATACTTTTAAGAATGTTAAAAGCACCGTATAGATTGGTGCTTCGTTTTCCAATGAAACATTCTTGGAGATTGAAAACACCCGAAAGTTTTCACAAAAAATACGCATTCATTTCACATATCGGTAGAAGGAGAATACGAGACACAAGAAAGTTCGCCGCTTCGTTTCAATTGTAGTCTTTGCTTTGAACGAAGGACGACCGTTGTATGTTGGGAGACGATTGCGGGTACCGTGAGCACCGTAGCGGCGCAATATCGTCTTAAGGATAGAGCGCCGCGCTCGCCTCGGTCTAAGTTTTCTATTCGTTTTCCTTTCAATTCGTATATTTATTTATCTTAGCACATTTGATTTGCATGTGTGATGTATATGTTCGGTTTGGCATTTTGTTGTATATTGTCGAAGACATTATAGCACATACTTGTTAATACTTAGAAGTTGTATTATAATTCCTTATTGTGTAGTTACTATTATGTCCTTGTATGGTGTATAAATATACCCACCATTGTAATACTTTATTTAATTAATACTATACACAAATCACCACATGGTATCAGAGCCTCTGTAAAAAATAAAAAAAAACAAAAACCCTAAAAAAAAAAACTGCGGCAGCTGCTCATCACCTTCGAAGCTCTTCATCGGCAACCATGTCCGACGATGGCTCCTCCTCCGCGGCATCCTCAAAATATCCAACCTTTGTTCGCTCCTCTTCGTTGCATATCACCAAATTGACCCGCACCAATTACAACCTTTTGGCGAGCTCAGATATTACCCTACCTTCGAGGCCAAGGTGTCTTCGGCTTCGTCGACGGCACGCTACCACCACCGGCCAAAACCCTCACCACGCCGCGCGCAGCAAACCGAAGAGAACACCGAGTATGACGCCGAATTGTTTGCACGGAATAAAACGGATCGATGATCCTATCGACAATCACCTCATCTCTTTCCGATGAGGTGCTTCTTCAAGTCTACACCGCCAACACCTCGGCGGCCATCCGGGCCGCACTTCAAACTTCGTTTGCGTCTCAAAGTCGCGCCAAAGCGGTCCAATTACGAACCGAGCTTGCATCCACCGGGAAAGACAACCTCACCGCAACCGAATACTACTTCAAATTAAAGAATATTGCCGACGAATTACACCTCGCCGGCCACCCACTACCAACCGATGATTTTGTGGCATATCTTCTTGCCGGACTCGGTCCCGACTATGACTCACCGGTCACCATGGTCTCCACACTTGAATCAATCTCTCGCCGAAGAACCGTATGCACTCCTTCTCACCACCGAAAGCCGAATTCGGCACCACCGACCCACCCCTCTTGCACCGGTCTCTGCAACCAGCACTGTTCACGCAAATTTGGCCCGCAACAGCTCCAACTCTGGCAGCTACACCAACAACACGCAGGGCAGCTCCTCATCCTACCGTGGCCGCGGCCACTCTCCAAATTATAGGGGGCGTGGTGGTCGTGGTCGCGGACGCGGCAATCCTCGTCCTAATACTGCCGGTAACGATACTACTTCCTCTATTTGTCAAATTTGTGCGAAAGTAGGGCATACTGCCCATGCATGTTATTACAGGTATGAGCAATCTGCTGACCCGGCAGCCATCCCACCACCACCCCGTAACCCCCGCCCTCCCCAAGCTTATGCAACCCAACCCCACTACAACCCACATGCTGATTGGCTTCCCGATACGGGTGCCACCCATCACCTTACCAACGATTTTCGCAACCTAAATGTCAACTCTGAAGCCTATGACGGTCCTGAGCAAGTACACATTGGCGATGGTTCAGGTTTGCCCATCTCTCACTTTGGTACCTCTAAGTTTAATTCAAACTCTTGTACGTATCACCTCTCTAATGTCCTTGTGTCACCCAGTTTAACCAAAAATCTTTTATCAGTTCAACGTTTTTGTGCTGATAATTCGGTTTACTTTGAATTTCACGATTCTTTCTTTCTTGTGAAGGATTACTCGGGAACCACGCTTCTTAAAGGCTTTGTTCGCGACGGTCTCTACCACTTTCAGAGCCCTCCTCGCAGTCCTGTTCAAGCTCATCACTCTGCGTCTAGCACCATCACTACATGGCATCACCGTCTCGGTCACTGCTCCCACCCGGTTCTCCGTCAGGCCTTACGTAGTTTATCTCTTTTAATTCCAAATAAATCACCGGAAGCGGTTTGTGCTCCGTGTCAACTTTCTAAGAGTCATCGTTTACATTTACGTACTTCGGATTTTACTTCTAAGTCGCCTTTGGATTTGATTTACTCGGATGTTTGGGGACCTACTGAGTCCTCCCTTTATGGCAATCGTTACTATGTTAGTTTTCTTGATGACTTTACGAAGTACTTATGGTTTTACCCTATCAAACGAAAATCGATGTTGAACACCTTTTTCCGAATTTCTTAGCCCTTATCGAAAGACAATTTAACGCAAAACTTAAGGCAATTCAAGGCGATTGGGGTGGGGAATATCGTCACTTCGAACGCACCTTAACTCAACTCGGCATACACCATCGTCGCTCTGCCCCTCATACTCATGAGCAAGTAAGGGCTATCGAACGCCGTCACCAACAAATTACCGAAGTTGGCCTTTCCCTTCTTGCCCACTCTCATCTCCCTCTTACATATTGGGAAGATGCCTTCACCACCGCCACCTATATTATCAATCGCCTACCCTCTCGTGTCCTCAACAACAAGTCACCCTTTGAACTTGTCTACCATCGTCTTCCCGATTACAAATTTTTCCGAGTTTTGGGTGTGCTGCCTTGGCCCTACCTTCGTCCTTACAACCGTCACAAGACGGATTTCCGCTCCAAAACTTGCCTCTTCCTTGGCTACGAGCCTTTCCCACCATGGTTATAAGTGTCTTGACCTATCCACCGGTCGTGTGTACATTGCTCGTCACGTCATTTTCGATGAAAACGTCTTTCCCTATACCCCTACGACACCACTCCCCTCTCCTCCTACCCCTACCGTTTTATTGCCTTCCTTCTTACCACCCAATCCTACGGCTACTCGCACTACCATTCACAAACCACATCCACCACCACCTCCAACCCCACCCGAGAACCCCCTCCACCCGACGACCCTCCTCCACCCGAGGCCACCCCCTCACCTCTACCACCCCATATGCCCCGTGCTACCCCGAGCCCTCCCCCACCACCTCCTCTTCCCCGCCACCCTATGACAACTCGCACCCGTACAAACACCTTAAAACCCAAGCAAACGCCGGATTTTATTAAATACCCTCTTCCCAAAGCTCTTATTACTACTGCTACAAGTTTTGAACCTACTTCCTACACTGAAGCCTCCAAACACAAAGTATGGCGTGATGCCATGCAAGACGAAATTAATGCTCTGCTTCGTACTAACACATGGGAACTAGTGCCCTATCGCACGAATATGAATGTGGTAGGAAATAAATGGGTGTTTCGCACCAAACATCATGCGGATGGTCACATTGAACGCCATAAGGCCCGTCTTGTGGCCAAAGGTTTTCATCGGTCAGAGGGTATCGATTACACCGAGACGTTCAGTCATGTTGTCAAACCTATTACTATACGTGTTCTGTTGTCTCTTGCTGTTTCACAGGGTTGGCTACTTCGGCAAGTGGATATTCAAAACGCGTTTCTTCACGGCAACCTCACTGAGACAGTATATATGACCCAACCCCCCGGCTTTGCTCATCCCGATCATCCTGACTACGTTTGCCGCTTAAAGCGGAGTTTATATGGCCTGAAACAGGCACCCAGGGCTTGGTTCTCACGCTTCACTGACGTTCTCACCCGTTTTGGCTTTGTGGGCTCCAAAGCCGACACGTCCTTGTATGTTTACTCCCGGGACTCTATTCGGTTGTATATCCTTATTTATGTGGATGATGTTATAATCACCGGCACCAGCCCTACTCACATTGAAGAAGTTATCCGGTATCTTGGTACCCATTTCCCGGTAAAGGACCTTGGCACTCTCTCTTACTTCCTTCGCATTGAGGCCCTTCACGCCCCGGATGGATTGTTTCTCACGCAGCGTAAGTACATCTTTCAGTTGCTTCAAAAGGCTAATATGGACAAGTCTAAACCGTGCTCCACACCTATGGCCGCTTCCACTCGCCTTCACCATGATCCGGGTCCTTTATTCTCCGATCCGGCTCTTTATCGTACAGTGGTTGGAGGTCTTCAGTACTTGAGCTTTACCCGTCCAGATATTGCCTTTGCGGTTCACAAGGCTAACAAGTTTATGCATGCGCCCACCGAAGCACATTGGTTGGCAGTCAAGCGTCTACTTCGATATCTCAAAGCCACAATCTCTGAAGGTTTATACTTCTCCCGCCGTTCCTCCTTGCATTTGCGAGCCTACTCCGATTCGGCGGGGGCCGCCGACCCGGATAATCGCCGGTCTATTGGTGCTTATTGTATTTTCCTTGGCGATCACCTCATTAGCTGGCGTTCCAAACAGCATTTAACCGTCTCGAAGAGTAGCACCGAAGTAGAGTACAAGACCCTCTCCAATACCGCGGCCGAGCTCCGGTGGCTTCGCGGCCTTCTCACCGACATGCTTATCACTACCCCCACACCCACCTTATGGTGTGATAATATTGGTGCTACGTATCTTGCTCACAACCCGGTCTTTCATGCGCGTACGAAACATATAGAGATTGACTTTCACCATATACATGAGCTTATTGTCGCCGAAGCTCACTTGTTGCCTTTCTCACTTCCAAAGATCAACTTGCGGACTTACTTACCAAACCTTTGGGGAACCCACGCTTTTCAACATTAAAAACCAATCTCCGTGTCTACCCGATACCCACGGGATTGCGGGGGCGTGTCGAAGACATTATAGCACATACTTGTTAATACTTAGAAGTTGTATTATAATTCCTTATTGTGTAGTTACTATTATGTCCTTGTATGGTGTATAAATATACCCACCATTATAATACTTTATTTAATTAATACTATACACAAATCACCACATATATTAACAGAGTAAGGGGAACAACAAGATTTGACTTTAGAAAAAATCCAATGTAAACAATGAGATTCGTTCGTGACAGTTGCCTGTTATTACGGGAGCATTTATTCTCATTTTGAAAGTGCATTCTTGAACCAAAAATCCATTTTGCACGGATCATATTTGACCTTTTGAGAGTCGATAACACGTCAAGTCTATTGCAGCACGGATAACGTAACGTGGTGGCACACAGTACAATCGGTGGGTGGGGGAGAACCATAAATGGTTACAGCCTCTGTTCAAATACATGGGACCTTTTAGACATTTTAAATGGAATAATGAAAAGAAAAATACAGCTGAAACTTTCACTCTCCCCAAGTAATAATGCACCATTACATTGACAATCAGTAACCATGTCTGATGGTTAGGAAATATAATTCCTCGTTCTGTATTACTTTAGTTTGATTTTTTTTTTTTTTTTCCTTTCTGCATTTTGGACTTTAACTTGTTTGATTTTTTCTTTTGGTCATGACTAAGCCAGGTGCAAATTTATTTGTTGATCTAATTAGGGTTATTTGTTAACGAGGCTCCCCAAAGCTTTTTAGTCCACTTTTTCCCCATTTTCAAAACACAAAGGCGTCGCCGTCTATTAACAAGTAATAACAAAAATAAAGAGAAAGAAGAAGAAGAAGCGTACTCTTCTCTTCTTCACATTTCCACCGAGGCGTTTCCAATCGTTTAATGGCGATGGGCATCTTGTTCATGTAGACTTCTTTCATCTTCTCACTCACTTGCCGGCATTCCTTTCCGATCGCTCGAAGCTCATTCCGATTTCGCAATATATATGAAAAGTCTTGTCGAGTGTTCGCCTATGTTTCGCCTCGAAGAGTAAACGATGTATTTCTCAATGGTGTCCTCGGCTTGGAAAACCACGTCCCGAACAACTTCGGCCAACTTCTCCAAATACTCATCGTCGTCGTACTTCTCCGTGCACTCTTTGACAAAACTTTTCATCTCTCCGATGTCTTGCATCAGTTGCCGGATGTTGTCATTTAACCCGTCGAGTAAATTAACGTTGTATTGGATGTATTCCTTTGTGGAATCCAACAAGAAGTTTAACACTACTCCTGTTGCATCTGACATTTTTTTTTTTCTTTCTTTTATTTTTTTTTTTTTTCAAGTTTTCTCTCTCGAGTCTCGATTGATTAAACTCTCTCTGTATTTACTACAGACAATGGTCGGAGGACACTATTGCAAATGGCGGTTCGGTGTTATTTATGGACAAGAATTTTGATTTTTGGGTGGTTCCTAGCTGCCTTCCTCGAAGTTGACTAGCCGAGAAAAGTCTCGCGTTTGTCCTTGAATAATGGGAAAATGGGAAGGAGGGGTAGTAGGCTAATAGTAACATGATAGTGAGAGCAATCGTATAATACGTAGATATGGGCGGGTCCGGTTAAACCGACGGATCCGGTTCCAAGAATGGGCGGTCCGGGCCGATTCAAATTTCTGGCGGGTTGGACGGTTCGCTTAACCCGCCAAGTTAAAAGGGTTGCCAAGCCGGTCCAAGTTAAAACAAGTTACGGTTCAGATACGGATCAGATGGATAATTGCACGGTTCAGATCACGGGTCATTCTATACATACTTTTTTTTCTTAGGAATTCAACTAAATTAATATATATATATATATATATATTACCGAATATCAAAAAAATAATTTATTTTAATTTTCAGAGGTTGTCATACGTGTAATTATAATAAATACTGGTTGGAATTTACAATTTTAGTAAATTAATTAATTCCATTTTAGTGTATTAAATAATGACAAATAACATTTTTTAAAATATCATATTTTAATCAATGTTTGACATGTTATTGATGAGAGGTGTTGTTAAACTGTGTCTTTCAAGGGAACAACAATGTCAACAAAACGCAGGAAATCTGATAAACTTGATATAACGTAGAATCGTGTAGAACACATTCCTACAAAAGTTATTCGACCCTTATACGATGCCTCGGGTTACACGAATACTCTTGTGAAATAAGACTACGTTTCCCTTCTCTTTTTGGCACACAAAAGAAAAGATTACTAATGGAGTTTTTAAGAAGTTATTGACTCTCAAAGATGAAGAAGAACTTGAATCATTTTATTCTCTGCTCTTAAAATGATCTAATATGTTAGTTATAAACGTTCTTGCCTGTAGACACCTTTTTGGAAAGGTGTTATATGGAAGAAACAGTTGAAAACCAATGAAAAGACACAACAATTCGCAAAATCGGGTCACAGGCGGGCGCCTGTGTGAACCAGAAAACTGAGAAACTTTCTGATCAACATTTTGCCTTGACAGAACTTGACAGGCGGGCGCCTAAGGGCACAGGCGGCCGCCTGTCACTCTGTTTTTTCCAAAACCGAATTTTTGTGTCTTTTGAGTTGTTTTCTGAACTATACTTGATCATTTATATCCGTAAACTCGTAAACACTTATATGAGTGTGCACTCCGCACCTCCAAACCCACAATAGAGTGTTCGAGTTCACCCATCTTTGAACCAAACCCTTAATTACACAAATGGACATGGTTATACTTAAATCACCAACATTCCTCCCCCATTTAAGTGTAATCCTTGGTTTAGCAGAAGATCAGTCAAAACATAACAATTCATGCATCAATGATAATATCACGAAGATTGAATTACCACCTAGTAATATTACACATTTCAAATATCCGAGTATCGGGGTGTGTCTAAGAATTGAACCCCTCACATTTTGAATACATGAAGATAATATACACATGAATTAAGATAACTCCAAAAGTTTATTATTGACACTAATTAAACAGGCCTTGTGTCCATATCCATTCTTGAGCATACAGAAAGCCAACCCTAGAACTTCCTTGAAGCGGCCAAACTTCATACTCATATAGGTGAATCTTTTATTGATCGTGCACCTACAATAGCACTTTGTCAAAAGACTCATTAAGAAGAAACTCTTCAACCTAATCTTGCGAGTCATAGCACATACCTTCGGGACAATATCATGTGCTCAAATCTAAGACAATAGGCCTTCCACATTGAATTCTGCCTCTAACATTGTATTAGAGGGGAATTGGGTATCCTATCACCAAGATTTATATGGGTTGTAAACCCATCCCGATTACCGACTTTTGTACCAAGTCTCTAGCCAATCCTTTGGTTAAGTGATCGGCTAAATTATGTTGAGATCTCACAAAAACAACCGAAATCACCCCATGAGTAATCAACTCACGTACCGCGCTATGTCTAACGCCCAGGTGTCACGACTTACCATTATACACTTGACTATATGCTTTAGACAAGGTAGATGCACTATCACAATGGATAGAAATGGGTGAAATTGGTTTTGGCCATAACGGAATTTCATAGACCAAATTCCTAAGCCACTCCGCCTTTTTTCCGGCTGCTGCTAAGGCAACAAATTCTGACTCCATAGTCGAGCCAATAATGCATGTTTGCTTTTTGGAAGCCCAAGAAATGGCACATCCTCCAAGCAAAAACACCCAACCACTAGTTGAAGAATGATCCTCTACATTTGATATCCAACTAGCATCCGAGTATCCTTCATTTGCGAAGGATAACCAACATAAGTCAAGCCAAAATCCTTGGTTAACTTAAGATACCTTAGTACACGAGTTACCGCACGCCAATGATGACTACTCGGATTACTCGTTAATCTTCTTAGCTTTCCAACCGCATAAGCAATATCCGGACGTGTGCCAGTCATAACATACATCAAACATCCTATCACCCGAGAATACTCAAGTTGTAATATCGGATTTCCCGTATTAGGCATGAGTTTCTCATTAGGATCCATAGGAGTATTAGCTGGAGTAGAATTTTCACAATTGAATTTCTTTAACACTTTCTCAATATAATGAGATTGTGTCAAAGAGATCCCTTTGTCACTCCGTTTGATCTTGATTCCAAGAATCACATCCGCCTCCCCCATGTCTTTCATAGAGAAACTTGATGACAAAAAGGCCTTACAAAGGTCAACTTGTTCTTGGTTAGTTCCAAAGATTAACATGTCATCACATATAAGCAAATTATCACACCGTTACCGGTGTTGTCAAATTTGCTATATAAACACTTGTCTGATTGATTAAGTTTAAAACCACTAGACAAGACAACCTCATCAAATTTATGATGCCATTTTTTAGGTGCTTGTTTAAGCCCGTACAATGATTTAACAAGCTTACACACCTTATGCTCATTTCCAGGCATAACAAACCCTTCCGGTTGTTTCATATATATTTCTTCTTCCAAATCTCCATTTAAGAAGGCTGTTTTAACATCCATTTGATGGATTACCAGATTGTTTATAGCAGCTAGGGCAATCAACAATCTAATTGTGGAGATTCTAGCAACCGGTGCATAGGTATCAAAATAATCAATACCTTCCTTTTGTCTAAAGCCTTGAATTACCAATCTGGCTTTATACCTGTCGACAGTACCGTCAACTTTCATCTTTCTTTTAAATATCCACTTGCAACCCAAAGGTTTGCAACCACGCGGAAGATCCGCAAGAATCCACGTGTTGTTTCCCATTATGGAATCCATCTCATCATTGACTGCTTCTTTCCAAAATGACACGTCTCGAGACTCCATAGCCTCCTTAAACGTCTTAGGATCTTCATCAATATTATAACAATATGAGTATTGAAATCCTACTTCATCTCTTGTTCCTTCCACCAAATATGTTTGATAGTCGGGTCCAAAAGATTTTGGTTTCCTAGCCCTTTTGCTTTTACGAAGCTCGAAAGGCTCATCATGAGAATCAACACCATTGTTGTTCTCTACTCCAACACTAGTAGGAGTTATATCTTTGGGCCTCGGTATAGAAGTAAACCGATGTTCATCAAAGATGGCATCCCTTGACTCAATCACAGAATGAACAGAATCGAATCATTAGGCTCTATAACATAGAACCTATAAGCTTTGGAATGCAAAGCATATCCAATAAATATACAATCAATGCCTCTTTCACCCAAGGTTTTAATCTTAGGCACAGTAAGTCTTACAACTGCCCTACAGCCCCAAACTCGTAGATAATTCAAGCTTGGCTTCTTTTTGAACCAAAGTTCATATGGGGTAATATGATTCCTTTTATTAGGAATTCTATTCAGCAAATAACAAGCCGTTAACATGGCTTCTCCCCAAAATCCCTCACTCAAACCGAGTAAGATAACATGGAATTAACCATCTCTTTAAGAGTACGGTTTTTCCTTTCCGCTATGCCATTTTGTTGTGGCGTATACGGCGCTGTAACCTCATGTATTATACCACATGACCCGAAAAAGGTTGGATCAAAATATTCACCACCTCGATTGGTACGCAACCTTTTTACTTTAGAAGTTAATTGTAATTCTACCTCATTTTTATAGACTTTAAATTTATCTATTGCCTCGTCTTTAGAATGAAGTAGAAATACATAACAAAACCGTGTGCAATCGTCTATAAAAGTTACTACATATCTTTTATTACCAAAAGAAGGCGTAGAACAAAAATCACATAGATCACTATGAATAAGTTCTAAAACGGAAGACGACCTTTCAACACTATGAAAAGGTTGCTCACAATTTTGTTTAACATACAAGTATTACACTTATTCATATTCATGTCAAAAGATGGAATTAACTCATTTTTAGACATCTTCAACATACGCTTATAATGAACATGTCCCAACCGAGCATGCCACAGAATAGAACTATTAACATCATGAATTGCAGCAACATTATTTACAACATCATGCTGAATATTTAACATAAACATACCATTACATAAGTAACCAAATCCAATAAATACACCACACTTACTTAAAATGTACTTATCCGACTCATAGACTTGTTTATAACCTTCTTTACATAAAATACTACCAGAAACCAAGTTTTTCCGTCTACACGGAGCATGCAACACATGTTTTAAAATAATACATTTTCCGAACTAAAAGATAAAACAACACTTCCAACACCAACTATGGCAAACCCTTAACTCGTTTCCCATAAGTAGCATGGATCCATCGATCACAGTTCATAGTTTTTAAACCAAACTTTGATCCTTGCAAACGTGTCTCGTTGCACCCGAGTCAATCCACCAAGCAACATCATCATCCCGCATATAAAATGCCTCAAAAATTAGTGGTACATAATTCACACTCGAATTAAATCCACAAGTAACATTCGACCTTGATGTTTAGGAGCATGATAGAGTCAACTTTACGTGACTCCGGTGCATTAATTACCCCCGTTTACCACATTTTCAGCACACATCATTGGGTAATTCAGACCATTTTCGGGGTGTTATCGGGAGCTTATGGCACGGGGAGTGAGTCCGTTGCTTTGATGGATTATTACCCCTTTTTGTTGATATTAACCCCATTCCCGAGCACTTTTACCCTCCGGAATTGTTTGGATGTTTTTGGTTGTTTATGATGTTGAAGGGTATTGGTGTCTCGAGGACCCGGAAGGTGACGATTTGTGGTGAAAACCATGATCGAGGCAAGAGGAGGGATCAAAAAGGAAGAAAAGTGAAGTTTTGGGGCCACCGGGGTTCAAACGCGCGTTTGAACCCCCTAAACGCGCGTTTCGTAGCCGCAATTTGATTCGAGAGTTGAACCCCTTTAAACGCGCGTTTGAAACTACCCTAAACGCGCGTTCCAAATCCTTCAAACGCGCGTTTGAACCTTCTAAACGTGCGTTCCAGATGAAGATCAGCCAAGAACATGCCTAGAATTGAAGCGAAACGCGTGTTTCAACTATGCGAAACGCGCGTTTGAAGATTTCAAACGCCAGTTCCAGCCCTCCAAACGTGCGTTTGGAACAATTTTCTGCAGATTTTTCTCCCACCTATAAATACCCCCCTTAGACTATTTCTTGAACAACAATTACTTTCTTAGCAAAACTCTACCCATTTCTTGCTCGATTTTTGTAATAGCTTAGAATACTTTCTCTTAGCTTACATCAACATAATATTAGTTTAATCTTTCCATTTCTTAGCTTAGATTTCCATTCCAAACACTAAGAGACCACCTTTTAATTACTTCTTTATTTTATACTTTTTGGTTCTAATCTCGAATTTCTGCAATTTAATGGTAAATTTCTCCTTTCTTTTACTTGTTATGGCTTTCATTTACTGTTTTGTGCATGTTTTGATTAGCATAATGAGTAGCTAAACACCAACATAGTCGAATCATGTGAAAAATTGGTGAAATCACCCTTTGGGTGATGAAATTGGGAGTGGGTAATGCTTTTTATTGTTGTATATTGCATGTTTCATGTCTTAGAACTTGTTATAACAAATTTGGTCTAGATTGATCACCTAGGTCAAAATCACACACATCAATCTTGAGAGTTGTTCAGATAGAGAGATGTGAGAAAAGGGTTCTAGGATCACTTCTTAGAGTGTGGTTACTCGTTTTATCGTTTAATCGGCACAAGTGCATAACATGTCTTGTGAGTGAATCTTCCTTAGGGAAGGATAGTTAACTTGGCATAAGGTGTTGGGGAAGATTTGTTCAGACCTTAGCACCGGGATTAGGAGTACGTACCCGTGAAATTGAATGCAAGAGTTCGTTCGTTTATTGCACACTCCCGGTTTTGTCATTCCTTGGGGTGAAACTAGCCATTTTGATCATGGTTCGGCTATGTCTCTTAACCTATCTTTAAAACCTAGTAGTTTAATCTTCTTTCTTTCTTTCTTGTCTTTAAACTTGTTAGTAGAGATCACTTTAGTGTCGTTGTAGTTACAAATACTTAAAAAAGTTTGAGCACTGATGACGGTCAAATTATACTCGTAAAAGTCATCAACGTTGACCTTAAATCGAGATTAATAATGTATATTTCATATTAAATCACTCGTTTATATTTATTATTTAATGTTAAGTGATTATTAATATGATATTTGGTATTTAGCTGTTTTTATTATTAAAAGACCGATTTATTATGCGATAAATGCTGATTTCGTAGATCGTGATAAATCGGGAGGATAAATGTCATTCAATCAATGGATCTCAAGGTAATAAGGAAGAAAATCGGAGCATTAATCAAGAGATAAATTAGAGAAATCAGATCAACACGAAAGCGTGCAGTGGGGAACAAGATAGACGAGAGAAACGTTTAACACGTGCAGAAAAAAGCTCGGTCGACCGAGCCCTATCATTCGGTCGACCGAGTATGTCGGTTCGGTCACTCATGGGATTTTTGCGTGTATATCTTCTAGATCCTCCCTAGGTCGGTTACAGCCTCTATATAAGCAGCAGCTACGAAATTTATAATATCATATCATTGAACCATTACATTACACAACCAAATACATAATTTTGATTGAAGGTTTTTCAGCAATTTAGGGGCTTCAATATGTAAGCCTTTACTTTCCGTCTTCTTTATTTTAAGTAATTAGTCCCCCCCAATTATGCTTTATCGTTTGAGTTAGTTAATCATAGCTAGATGATGTAGATCTAGGCTAAGATGTTGGGAAGGTGGCGACACCTTGTCTATGAGGATCCCATAACTTACGTCATCTACTTAGTTTCTATCCATGAATCTACATTGTTTACTTAACGTGTATCTATGTTAATTTATATGATTGCTTAACGAATTACTATTTTAGTCCGTATTGTATGAGAAACGCCGAGAGATATGTTCGAGAGATGTAATCTGGGGACGAAATCAATTCGGGTGACCGAATAAGTTTATTCGGTCGACCGAGCCCCTGTCATCTGTTAATTACGCCACGTCTTTATGGTTAGGTTAACCTAGTTGAATTTATTATCTCAGTAGGTATGGCTATGGCTACGTTACTCGCTTAGTTTAATTAAAACGTGTAAAAAGGAAATACCAATATAAAACTCTTAGGTAGGCTTATGAATTGCTCTTCACGGACGTTCAGCGTTATCTAGGTAGGTTTATATTTGGGGATTGCTAGCACCTGATTATACGTACGTCGTAGATTAGCATGAGACTATAACTTGGCAATTGCTAGTTGGACGAGAGCTTGATTAATCATTTAGGAAGTACGCCTAACCATAGGAATGTTGCCTAGACGAGGTGTACGATTAATATCGGCATCCTTAGTGTCGTAAGCGTGCAAGTTATATGAGATGGAAGCCTAAAAAGCGAAGTCACGTAATGTAGCACAGTGATCTAGCAACCTAACCGGTGCTAAGTCAAGTTAAAGAGGATGACTCCCGTAGCCAATCTAAGATAGATACAAACGGATTGACAGTTAATAAGTTCAGTTTATTATATAAATTATCTAGGTCCAAACGATAAAGACTATAATTGGGGAGGTTAATTACGTTATTTGTGTTGTGTCGCGTCGAGTCCTTTACCTTTTCTTGTCCTATGTTGGTCGTAGACCGCCTTTATGTCCGTGACATGTATAATTAATTGTTTATATATGAATTGACCCACAATTGGTTCCCTGTGGGATCGACCTTGATTCACTATAGCTATACTACGATGTCCTCTTGCTAGTATTGGTTTATGGTGGTCAAGTATTTTATTACCTGATTGACCCCGATCAAGCACCTAGACTAAGTAATACGTTCACTTTGGTACTGGTAAACACGATTCCTTTGGGTTTGACCTCGTACTCCTGTAGCTATTCTAGCAATCGACCCGGTACTGGTTAGAGAGTTAGTTTACCCACGGTTTCGAGTCCTATATAAATTGTTTTTGAAGGGGTAGATCATATGCTCATCAAAATGGCGCCGTTGCCGGGGAATTGTGTGCTATTTGTGATATCTTGCAAGTGAACAGAAGGCTTGGGCCTAGGTTTTATTTTACTGTTTTCTTGTTGTTTGCTTTTTGTAGTGCATGGCCCAGAGATCTCAAACACCACTCGAACCATACATAGACGGGATTGAGGCTTACGCAAGGCGTAGAAATAGTAAAAGAAGAAGAGGTCGTCAAGTAGAGGAGTCGAATCCGGTCTTTGAAGAGAATAGTTTGGGTGAGTTGGGAGAAGGATCCGATATGGCACGGAATGGTGAACAAGGTTTGGAAGGAAATTTGGGGAACAATAATGGAATCCCGAATCAAAACCTGCCACTTGTCAACAACAATGCACAAGGAGGTGGGAATGGACAAGGAAATAATGTTGTGAATGCGAATGGGCCTATACCACAAAATGTTCAACAAGAGGCCCAAGGGAATCAAATGGATCCCATTATTATGCAACAGTTCAATGCATGGATGTTGAATCAATTTCAACAGAGCCAAAATCAAGCTCACAATCAAGGTGCAAATGCGATGCCTAATTGGTTTAACGGTCAACAAGAGCAAAATCTGGGTGGTTTGACATGTTACTTTCTGTTAGCTCCCACGGAAAACATAGGGCATAGTCCAATTTGAATGCCACCGGTGGCCGCCAACAATTTGGAATTGAATAGGAACATCATACATTTGTTGGGAGACAACGCTATATTCAAGGGAACCGCTTTAGAAAATCCTCACTTGTTCATTGATCACTTTCTCCAAATAGTGAACTCAACAAAGATCAATGGAGTGAGTGATGAGGCGCTCAAACTTATGCTTTTCCCGTTCGCCTTGAAAGAGCAAGCTAAGCGGTGGTATGATTCGTTACCTAATGATTCTTTGCACACATGGGAGGAAGTGGTTAAAACCTTTCTACTCAAGTATTACCCCCCATCGAAGACCATGGATATGAAAGAAGCTATTATGTCGTTCAATGCTTATGAAGGAGAAGAGCTACATGAGTCATGGGACCGGTTTAAGGCTTTGTTGAGGGAGTGCCCGGGGCACGGGTTGAGATCCTACGATGTAGTTCATGCTTTCTTCCGGGATTTGGATCAAGTTCATCAAAGTACCTTGCATGCTTCTTGCAATGGAGATATTATGAGTATGGTACCCGAAGTGGCTATGAACCAAATTGAGAAGATTTCTGAGACCTCGAGGCAATATATATCGTCGAGTAGAAAGGGGACAAGGAGCAAGAAGCCTGGTTTGGTTGAAGTGAAAGAAGTAGAGGCAAATGATAAATATCGTGCTCAAGTACAAGCGATGGAACAACGAGTTGGGTAGATTGCAAAAGGAGAATGAGAGTGCTAAGCTTTGCCAAATTTGTAGTGGATCACACTCGGCAAAGGATTGTAGGATGACTACCAAAGCTCAAAATATGGCTTATCCTCAACCCTCAACTCAAGGTCAACCTAGTACTTTATCTCAAGAGAACATGAATGAGTTAGCTAAGCGGATGATGAGTATTTGTTCGATGGAGCAATGGAATGCGGGGCCTCAATATCAAAATCAATTGCAAAGCGTCTACCAAGGCCAATTTATGGGAGATCAACAAAGTGGGGCACCGTATGAAGAATCCCAAGATATAAACGTTGTTGGACAATGTCAAAGAGGAAATTATGGAAATCAAGGTGATGGTTCTAGGAGGAATAACAACAATCAAGGTTGGAACCGAAATCAAAACCAAGGCCAAAACCAAGGTTATAGACTAGGCCAAAATCAAGGCCAATCTTCTCAAGGGCAATTCTATCAACCTCCACACCAAAGGCAACAACAAGGAGGGTACAATCAACAAGGTTCTAGTACTTATCAAAACCCTCCACATTTGGCTCCTATACCTCAAAAGAGTGCAACCGATGTCATATTGGAACAAATGAACAAAAAATTTGCGGAGATAAAGAAGGACATGGTTGAGATGAACTACAAACATGGGTCCGCCATAAAAAATCTTGAAACTCAATTTGGTCAAGTGGTGGAACATGTAAAGTTGAAGGGCGGCTTACCGAGCAACACCGAAAAGAATCCAAGAAATGTAAGCGCCATCTTAACTCGAAGTGGTAAAGTGTTGAGGACAAGTGGTGAAAAGAAAGTCCTATGGGAGGACAAAGCTAGAAAAGATCTTATTGAGATCGAAGCGGGAGCCATGGATTGCGATATTGATGGGATTGAAGATGATGAAGACCATGGTGAGTATGTCAAGAAAAAGGAAGTGGAGAGGAAAGAATCTCAAGCTAGGGGAGATTATGTGGTTATTGATGTGAAAGAGGAGGAACCAACTAGAAGAGAAGGGAAAGAGCCAATGAAAGAGCCGTCTTCCCCACGCACCAAAGGTAAGAAAGGTATGATCCCTCCTCCTTCTAAAGATTTTGATTTGAGTACTCTCCCTTATCCCCCTAAGAATCATAGACAAAGTTGCTTGAATAAAGCACAAACCCGATTTATTGAGATTTTGCGAAAAATTGACTTGAACATTCCTTTTCTTGAAGCACTTGCAAACATGCCCTCTTATTGTAAGTTCTTAAAAGAGTTGCTAACTAAAAAGGGTAAAATGCAAGAGATTGTTTGTCTAAATGAAGAGTGTTCCGCTATTGCACACGGATCATGCCGCTTTGCATTATCTCTTTGCCAAGCAAGATGCCAAGCCCCGCCTCTTGAGGTGGATTTTGCTCTTGCAAGAGTTTGATCTTGAAATCCGTGATAGAAAAGGGTGTGAGAACGTCGTAGCCGACCATTTAAGTCGTATGGAGCTTAGTGAGGAGTTGATTAAGGCACAGAGTGAGATAAATGACTCTTTTCCTCACGAGCAACTCTATGCTATAGACACCCTTCTTCCGGTTAAGAAAGGCAACTTTCTAAAAGTCGGTAAGGAAGGTAGTCCTTGGTTCGCGCCTTTTGTCAACTACCACGAGTGCGGTTTTATAGATCCCGACCTTGACTCAAATCAAAAGCGTAAATTCCTTAGTGAGGTTGGTAAGTATGTTTCGGAAGATCCTTGCTTATATAGGTTGTGTTCGGATGGCATTTTGAGGAGATGCATCCTGGAGGGTGAGATTTTGAGTGCGCTTTCTTTTTGTCACGATAAAGAGGCCGGGGGCCACTTTTCGGGGCAAAGGACCGCTTTGAAAGTATTGCAAAGTGGGATATATTGGCCCACTCTATTCCGAGACGCACATGCTTATGTGAAATCTTGTGACGCTTGTCAAAGGTCCGGTCGTATATCTAGGAGGAGTGAGATGCCTCAAAAGCCGATCATTGTTTGTGAGATTTTTGACGTGTGGGGCATTGACTTTATGGGCCCCTATCCTTCTTCGTGTGGTAACAAGTATATCCTAGTCGCTTGTGATTATGTGTCAAAATGGGTTGAAGCCTTAGCTTCACCCACCAATGATAGGAATGTTGTTATCCGGTTTCTGAAGAAGAACATCTTTTTGTCGGTTTGGGGTACCTGGTGCTATAATTAGTGATAATGGAAGCCACTTTGCCAACAAACCGTTTGACAAACTTTTAGAGAAGTATGGGATGAAACACAAGTTAGGTACCGCTTACCATCCCCAAACGAGTGGTCAAGTTGAAGTCACGAATAGGGGTATTAAGCGTATCTTAGAGAGGACGGTAGATGCTAATGTCAAGAGTTGGTCGTTAAAGTTAGATGATGCTTTGTGGGCCCATAGGACAGCCTTTAAGACACCCCTAGGCATGTCACCTTACATGATAGTCTATGGTAAATCTTGTCATCTTCCCGTAGAAATCGAACATAAGGCTTATTGGGCTATAAAAATGCTAAACCTTGATGACACCTTAATTGGTGAGAAGCGTATGGCCCAATTGAATGAACTAGATGAATTCCGCCTTTGTGCTTATGACCTTACCACGAAGTATAAAGAGAAGACTAAGTTACTCCATGATAAGTTGATCAAACCTCGTGTGTTCAATGAGGGTGACGAAGTCTTATTCTACAATACTCGTTTGCATCTTTTCCAAGGGAGTTGAAGTCTAGGTGGTCCGGTCCCTACGTGGTGTCGAAAGTCTATCCGTCCGGTGCTATTGAAATCACCCATCCTAAGTTTGGCATGTTTACCACCAATGGCTTACGGTTGAAATGTATGAGAGGTTGCCTTACGACGAAGCACTAGAAATAGTGAACCTTGAAGACCCCATACCGTGTGATGAATCGTGTAAGTCTTGTCATGGACTTTAAACCTTGACCCGTATAATCCATCATTTCATCTCTCTTTCTATCCTTTCTCGCCTTGTGCCAACGGTATAACTTGAAAAAGTTGGCACCGTATAATCCATCTTGTCGAGCCAACGACGTAAAACAAAGGCGCTTGGGGGAGGCAACCCACCATTTCGTAGTTTTTGTTGAGTGAGTTTGGTGTTTCTGGTGGTCTCCGGGCGGTTACAATCAAGTGTGGGGTAGAAATCTTGTGTTATCCTTGTTACTGTTCCAAACGCCCGTTTAGCCCTGTCAAACGCGCGTTTAAAACTTTTCCTTTCCAAACGCGCGTTTGGAACCATTTCAAACGCGCATTTACGGCCTCAACTCTCTGTTCTTAATTTCTCATCCCAAACGCACGTTTCATTTTTCAAACGCGCGTTTGCACATGCGAAACGCGCGTTCCACTCATTCCAAACGCGCGTTTGGGATCATCACCTTCATATACCCCCTGCATTTTTAACTCGGCGTTTCGAATTCTCCCAAACCCTACGAACGTCCGGCGGCCACCCCTCACCCTTTTCACTCGAAATCACTCAATTTTTCTCCGTT
Source organism: Gentiana straminea (assembly GCA_036785695.1). Classification (NCBI taxonomy): domain Eukaryota; kingdom Viridiplantae; phylum Streptophyta; class Magnoliopsida; order Gentianales; family Gentianaceae; genus Gentiana; species Gentiana straminea. The sequence continues at coordinate 1,505,000 of JAVUPR010000405.1, forward strand.
TTTGACGATTCAAACTCCAAACAACACCTTTTAATCTCCTCTCTTGATTCTATCAATCCATTCCAACAACAAATCCCCCGATTCCTCGATTCGATCTTCACTTTTGGCAACTTTTTGCCTAGGTCGAATTTGACCTCCATTGACGTTTCGAGGCTCGTTCTTCACTCCAAATCATTCGTGTCGTCTCATTTAAGCATAGTGCAGGTACATTTTGGCTTTACGTCTAAGTTTCGGTTAGGGTTAGTTTTGGCATATTTTGGTTTAATGCCCCTATCCCATTTATTGATTGTTATTGATTATGTATCCCGTTTGTTTGTTTTGTTTGTCTTGTTGATCGATGATGAATGGTGTGGCTCTCGTGTGGTGTTTCGTTGTTTGGGTTGGTTTGTTTTGAAATCCCGGTTGGACGATAACCGGGTTGGTTTTGGTTGTTGATTTGGTTGATTGGTGGTGCTTTGGTGAATTTAGTGACAATGAGAGAGACTAAACGGAAAGAAACCGAGGGTAAAGGGAAAGGGAAACAGCCGGTAACAAAGCATGTGCCCAAGAAGCAGAAAACCCTAGTTTATCCTCGGATACCTAAGGGTGGTATTCGGATTGGTGACACGGGCCGTGAAGAGAGTAGGAACCCTCGAGCCCTTAGGCCTGCTGGACAGTTGAGAGATGAGACTTTAGATGAGGACTTTGAACCGGACAGTGAGGGGAGAAATTCTAGTTGTGATAGTGAGGAGGCAACAGACCTTGAGAGTGATGTGCCATTGGCACGATTGCGAGCCAAACCTGTAACAACACCTGTTTCACCTCCTCCACAAACTACCCTTCCACAAAGTGCCCCCGAGCAAGATCCTCCATTAGCCCCTCCTCCTAATGACCCTATACCTTTCGAGCAGCGTTTTACCTCACCGGTGGCCTTCACTAACTATAATGAGTACATTCCGTGAAGAACATGTGTTACGAGAGGGGATTAGACCTCAAGGTCGTTCCTAAAACTTTCATAGATGACTTGAGGAAGAGAGGATGGAATAATCTAATTTATGAGCCGGAGGGGAATCTCAATCTCTCACTTGTCCGGGAATGGTATGCGAACTTCAGTGTCGCCAATCTAGAGTCAGGGTTCATCAAGGTGCGAGGGGTCAATGTCCCTTGGTCAGTCCAGGCAATTAATGATTACTACCGGATACCTGCTTTTGAGGGATATGATTATATCAGTTGGTTTGCGGCGACACAGTATTGGGATAATACTGAGACTGAGGATCCGTTAGAGAAAATGAGGAAGGCCATCAATCCAGATTTACAGTGGGTTTCTAAGGGGAGTAATGCACGGAGTCAGTTAGTGACGACAACTTGGCCTGATGAGTGGAAAGTAAAGGCGAAGTTTTCCCAGAATCGCCTGCTACCGAAGGATAACATAACGCATTTCCACATCAAGGATTTGCAATTTTTGTATGCTCAGCACTATAATCTTAAGGTTGATGTCGGGAAAACTATTTTCGAGGAGTTTAGAGAAAATCAGAAGGTCAAGCGTCGTATGCTCGCGTGCCCCTACCACATTTATGGCTTATGCAAGAGAGTGCCGGTCGATGAATATCCCGATGATCAAATCTTAAGGAAGAAGAATCGCCCGTGGTACCGAAGCCGTTCAATGCCCGCACCGCTCCAAAACCTCCTAGGCCCACCCCACGACCTATTCACACCGTCCTCCGCCCCCCCACCCTCCACTACATCTACCACACTCCCCATACCTCAACCTGTCATCACCACCACTACCACCACTACTATACCCCCACCTCCACCTTTCACTATTGGACCTTCCACCACACCTACACCTTCACCTTTCACACCTACTGCGAGGGGGCCGTGGCTTAGTGAGCGGCAGGGGCTTCTAATTGCGCATAAACAGCGGGATTGGATTGACAGTCTGAGGGTGACTCTGAATGGAATTGTGGAGAATCAGCGGGTGTTCGCTCAGGAGAGGCAGATTGAGCTTCCTTCATTGGATTTGGATGTCTCACCATTTCAGTATACACCAGAGATTGAGGAGGACTTGCAGCGGGTCATAGAGGATTCGTTTGTTGATGAGCCAGAAGAGGGGTTTGATGACATATCTTTAGATGAGTTGATCGGGGCAGTGGGGGGGGCGAGACAGAGTCGATAGGACGAGTCTTTGCGGGACTACACGGACCGAGAGTGCGGTTCTTGTGGTTGCACCATCATCGAGCACACCCGAATCCACTACCGATGTACGGGGGCATGGAGCGACTAGCATGTTTTGTCATTCATTTTTATACTCTTATCTTATTTTGCTAGTCCGTCTCTTTTGATGTTTCGAGATACATTTGACGTTCTTTCATCATTCTTTGGATACACTTCACTTTGCATACGGGCGCACTTATTTTTGAGCCCCGAGGCTCGCTTGACCGTGTATGTTTTCCTTTTCTTTGACTTATCTTGTGGGATGACATGGTTTTTTATTGTTGGTTTATATCTGATGCATGGATGTTCTGTTTTTATTGATTCTATTGTAGCATATCCCGTATTCCCCCTCTTTATGCTTTGATCTCGTTGCTGTGGCATGGACTCGTTATTTTACGCACCCGCTTACCCTATTGCTTGCTTTATAGCACGTGGATTTAGTCCCGTGCATGCGCTTTCTTTGTTTCTATTGATCTCGCTTTAGGTTACGGGATGGATTTATACGAGGGTGTCACACATTTCGAGTCATGATTGCGCCTTTCTGCCGGGTTTTTGGTCAAACAGCTAAGCCTTTTACTCTTTTTATCTCTCACACACTGAGGACAGTGTTTTGTTTAAGTGTGGGTTGGGAGACTTAGCCGTTTTCTCGTTTTTATTGTTAAATGTGCTTAATTTGTGGTATGATTAGCCTATGACCGGGTTTGAGTCGATTTTTGGGTAATTTTTAAAATTTTCAAGGGTTTTTAACACAGTGTTGTATGTGTTATTCCCACATTCAAGTGGTGATCACCTTAGTAGGGACCCCGAACGTGTACCTTTGCGGTTTGATATTATCTTGAGAATGGAGTATTAATTTCATGTAAGTTACACTTTGTGCACAATTTGATTGCTATCCACCTCACATACCACTAGTCTCGGGGAAATAGAAAGGTTCACCTAAGTAGGGTACGGGATGACGGTTATGGCGTCTCTTTGACCAACCGAGCCAAATAAGCCTTACCCCGAAACGTTAGACCTTCGTAGCCCTCTCGGCCTTGATAGAATGGTCGACCACCATTCATTTTATAGCCGTTTTGTTACATAGTCAGAAACCTACCTTGAGCCTTAATTGTGGTCACATTTCCTTCATTTATACCCTACGAGTGGACTTAGTCTTTTGTTAGGCCACACTTGCTAAGGCAAGTGTGGGGTGGGGGAAATGATGTTTTGATGGGTTGGTGTTTTCTTGGTGTTGAGCTATAAGGAGAAGAGGAGCTAAGTTGGGCCTAGTGTTTGGGTTTGGCCCAAGAAGAAAAGAAAAATCTGTGAATCTCCTTCCTTTTTAAAAAAAAAAAGAAGAAGAAGAAGAAGTCAAAGTTCAAAATAATTTGAGAAGATCTCAGTGAATAAAGTCTTGGAAATAAAGGGTTGGAATCAAAGGAATGAGCGTGGAAGTAATTTTTATGATGTTAGGGGTTGGGATGGTGAGATAGGTGCTAATGTATTCGATCTCGCCTCATGACACTTGAAACATAGTTGATTGTGGCAATGAGTTCGGGTATGTTAGTATCCTATGGTTCCCAAAGTGTTATATTAATCAAAAAGGAGTTTGGGTAGTTTGTATGATAGAAATAAGGTGGTACACTTGTTGATTAAGTTCACTCGTACTTCTTTTTCTCCAGTTCCCAAAATTATCCCTTTCGATTAACCGGAATTACCCTAGCCTAACGTTATAACCCTTCAAGTCCTACCCGATTGTGTCCAAACTTAGTGACCTTGATTAGTGGAGAGGGTAGTTGGTATGAGACGGTTGGTAGACTTTTGGTCGGGATTCAAGCCCCGACAATCATTTTGAGCACTTGGTTTTAACTTGGCACCACACACACTCCATTATCTTGATAATGTTATAACCGGTGTGTATATTTTCGTGTTTCTTACTTTGTGGTTACCTCGAGAGTGTGGGTAGTAGCACCTACGTCACAACGTTGAACCCCTTGGTTAGTTTTAAAACGCCTAGTTTACTCGAGGGCGAGCAAAGGCTAAGTGTGGGGTGGTTGATAGGAGTCAACTTTACGTGACTCCGGTGCATTAATTACCCGCGTTTACCACATTTTCAGCACATCATTGGGTAATTTAGACCATTTTCGGGGTGTTATCGGGAGCTTATGGCACGGGGAGTGAGTCCGTTGCTTTGATGGATTATTACCCCTTTTTGTTGATATTAACCCCATTCCCGAGCACTTTTACCCTCCGGAATTGTTTAAATGTTTTTGTTTGTTTATGATGTTGAAGGGTATTGGTGTCTCGAGGACCCGGAAGGTGACGATTTATGGTGAAAAGCATGATCGAGGCAAGAGGAGGGATCAAAAAGGAAGAAAAGTAAAGTTTTGGGGCCACAGGGGTTCAAACGCGCGTTTGAACCCCCCTAAACGCGCGTTTGAAGCTACCCTAAACGCGCGTTCCAAATCCTTCAAACGGGCGTTTGAACCTTCTAAACGTGCGTTCCGGATGAAGATCGCCCAAGAACATGCCCGAGAATTGAAGCAAAACGCGCGTTTCAACTATGCGAAACGCGCGTTTGATGATTTCAAACGCCGAGTTCCAAATTCCAAACGTGCGTTTGGACCAATTTTCTACAGATTTTTCTCCCACCTATAAATACTCCCCTTAGACTATTTCTTGAACAACAATTACTTTCTTAGCAAAACTCTACCCATTTCTTGCTCGATTTTTGTAATAGCTTAGAATACTTTCTCTAGCTTACATCAACATAATATTAGTTTAATCTTTCCATTTCTTAGCTTAGATTTCCATTCCAAACACTAAGAGACCACCTTTTAATTACTTCTTTATTTTGTACTTTTTGGATCTAATCTCGAATTTCTACAATTTGATGGTAAATTTCTCCTTTCTTTTACTTGTTATGGCTTTCATTTCTTGTTTTGTGTATGTTTTGATTAGCATAATGAGTAGCTAAACACCAACATAGTTGAATCATGTGAAAAATTGGTGAAATCACCCTTTGGGTGATGAAATTGGGAGTGGGTAGTGCTTTTTATTGTTGTATCTTGCATGTTTCATGTCATAGAACTTGTTATAACAGATTTGGGCTAGATTGATCACCTAGGTCAAAATCACACACATCAATCTTGAGAGTTGTTCAGATAGAGAGATGTGAGAAAAGGGTTCTAGGATCACTTCTTAGAGTGAGGTTACTCGTTTTATCGTTTAATCGGCTCAAGTGCATAACATGTCTTGTGAGTGAATCTTCCTTAGGGAAGGATAGTTAACTTGGTATAAGGTGTTGGGGAAGAGTTGTTCAGACCTTAGCACCGGGATTAGGAGTACGTACCCGTGAAATTGAATGCAAGAGTTCGTTCGTTTATTGCACACTCCCGGTTTTGTCATTCCTTGGGGTGAAACTAGCCATTTTGATCATGGTTCGGCTATGTCTCTTAACCTATCTTTAAAACCTAGTAGTTTAATCTTCTTTCTTTCTTTCTTGTCTTTAAACTTGTTAGTAGAGATCACTTTAGTGTCGTTGTAGTTACAAATACTTTAAAAGTTTGATCACCTAGACTAAGTAATATGTTCACTTTGGTACTTGCAAACACGATTCCTTTGGGTTCGACCTCGTACTCCTATAGCTATTCTAGCAATCGACCCGGTACACCGCCGGTTAGAGTTAGTTTACCCACGGTTTCGAGTCCTATATAAATTGTTTTTGAAGGGGTAGATTTTATGCTCGTCGAGCACCTTGGTCCTTAGACCCTTGCCCCGAACTTGTTGTTTGGTCCTTTCTTCCTTACTCGACAATCAACTCGAAATGTCCGCTTTTTTCCGCAATTCCAACAAGCACCTTTCGGTTTTTTGTTGGTATCTTTGCCATTGTTTTTGGAAGATTTTTTCTTATCTTTCCCTTTGTTCTTATATGAACATTCACCGGCTTCCATCATATTGATAGAGGTCGAATCCATTACCTCTTTACCCTTGGTTTTACCGCCCTCTTGCGCCCTTAGAGATTCCTTTATACGCAAGTGACTACCAAGTTCTACCAGAGATAATTCTTCCTTTTTGTGCTTTAACATGTGTTTGAAATCTTTCCATGATGCTGGTAACTTATCTATAACGCTTGACACTGAAATAGACTCATCCATTTCCATTTTATGTTGTGCAAACTGACCCAAAATGCGTAGTAATTCATTATATTGTTCCATTACTGACCTTGAATCTACCATGTTATATTTCATGAAATTACCAACCAAGAAATTTTTACTAGAGGCATCTTCATTCATGTATTTAGACTCTAGGGAATCCCAAAGTTCTTTCACAGACTCAACATTTTGGTAAATGTCAAACAAAGAATCAGACATACCGTTTAGAATGTGACCTCTACAGATGTAGTCATCATTCTCCCATTTGTTCTTCCTCCTCAGTTCCTCCAAAGGTCCATCATCCAACACTTCAGGCATCGGTGTACTCAACACATACACCACTTTCAATGTTATTAGCAGAAAGTGCATATTCCTTTGCCATCTTCTAAAATTAACACCTTCAAACTTTTCCAACTTACCAAAGTTTGCAGTCATCTCCTTGACAATTGACATTGCAGAAATTACTGAAATAACTTTTGTAGATTGTTGTTAAACTGTGTCTTTCAAGGGAACAACAATGTCAACAAAACGCAGGAAATCGATAAACTTGATATAACGTAGAATCGTGTATAACACTTTCCTACAAAAGTTATTCGACCCTTATACGATGCCTCGGGTTACACGAATACTCTTGTGAGATAAGACTACATTTCCCTTCTCTTTTTGGCACACAAAAGAAAAGATTACTAATGGAGTTTTTAAGAAGTTATTGACTCTCAAAGATGAAGAAGAACTTGAATCATTTTATTCTCTGCTCTTAAATGATCTAATATGTTAGTTATAAACGTTCTTACTGTAGACACCTTTTTGGAAAGGTGTTATATGGAAGAAACAGTTGAAAACCAATGAAAAGACACAACAATTCGCAAAATCGGGTCACAGGCGGGCGCCTGTGTGAACCAAAAAGCGAGAAACTTTCGATCAACATTTTGCCTTGACGAACTTGACGAGCGGGCGCAGGGGCACGGGCGGCCGCTGTCACTCTGTTTTTTTCCAAAACCGAATTTTTGTGTCTTTTGAGTTGTTTTTACGAACTATACTCGATCATTTATATCCGTAAGCGTGTGCACTCCGCACCTCCAAACCCACATTAGAGTGTTCGAGTTCACCCATCTTTGAACCAAACCCTTAATTACACAAATGGACATGGTTATACTTAAATCACCAACAAGAGTCAACTTTGCAATAATTTCGTGTGTATTTTACCCCCTATTTGTAGCATATTCGATGTAATTTTGTGGTAGTTAAGTAGTTTTCATAGGCACGTTTCACCATGATTTTACGTCGAAAATCTTCATATTTTTGGGTGATTTGTGTGTGTTATTAGTATTTGTCACGCTTGGGTATATGGTTTATTTTTGTTACATGTATGGCGTGATAAAGGGCATGACGAGGATCACAACGGTACGAAAATCGTTCAAAACGGAGTTCATATGAAAAAATGACGCGTGACTCAAATTCAAGCGTTCGAGAAAAAAGAAATATTATTATCCAGATTTGTCGAGATCCCGACTTTTGTGTTTAATGAAATTGATGTCCCAGCATTCTTTTTCTTCCGTCCGTTTGCTTCCTTCAAATATTTGGAAAAAAGAAAAAATTGAGAAAGAAAGAAAGCTGCAGAGTATCCAATTGGGCAAAAGAGCCCACGCATTTAATAAAGTGGACGAAAAGGAGAAGAGGGATACGGACGCGCTTTTATTTTATTTTTGGGTGAAAATTCCGAAGTTGACCCTGGTCGGCAATTCGCTTGATAAAAAGCCATTTAGGTCAAATTTTAACACAACTTATATATTAGAATTTTATTTTTTCTGCTGCACAATTTTTCTTTCCCGTAGAAATAGATCTATGTTATTTTTTCTCTGCAATTTCTCATAGAGAGCCTAAATGATAAGTCAATAATTGACGATGTTTTGGTGCGTAGTTTATGCTGTTTTCTGCGGAGATACGCCTTTTTGGGTATGTTTTTGTTGGTTTTCGGGTTCGAGGAGCTTGGAAGAGGAAATTGATGAAATAGTGGATTTATTGGTTGCAAGAGTCGAGTTTTGATGAAGTGAAGAATTCGAGAATTAAAGTTTGACGATTTTCACTTTCGGATGATTTCGGGATCCCAACTACGGTGAGAACATAAAAAGTCCACCGAGACCCAAGTCAAGACACCACTTACGAAATTTGGATTTAATGAATTTATTCTCCTATTTTCATGGTTTTATTTTTAGATGTTTTATTTTATTTATTAGGATATTATTTTATTATGGATTATTATTATTAATTATTAGGAATAAATTCCCAAAAAGAAAAAAAAATAAAGAAAAAAAGAAGAAAAAGCAACGGAGCTTTGGAAAAAAGGCAGCGCAGCTTTTGAAGGGAATTTTTAGACCTTAGTCGACATTCAACTTGTGCGACTTTGAGTTTTATTTTTTTTAGGGTTTATCTCTTCCAACATCTACACTCTTCTCAATTTTCTGCAATTCATCAAGGTATTTTGAATTATTTCTTGTGTTTTTATTATGTCAATGAGTAGCTAATTTTCCCTTTTCCAGTTGAAGCATTATTAATCCCTTGATCATGCAATTGTGAGATCAAATTGGTTTCTATCCTCGTTAAATTTGTAGTATTTACTTGTTTTACGTGCTTAACGAATCAAGATTGAATAATTGAATTAATTACTACTTTGCGGGGTTGTTATTTTGATTGTTTAATCAAATACCAAAAATCTAATCGAGACGATTGTCAACAAAGATTTGATTTTTAGTGGTAAACAACACATTGCTGCTGCCGGTTCGTAGCCCGTAGGATTCCCTGTTGTGGAAATAAGTAATCTAGGTTAAAGTTAACCCGATGTGCGTTAATATCTAGAATTAGGTTTGTCCAAGAATTAATGCGGTTGTTCTCACCAAACCTCGGCGATTGTTGAGAGGTGTGCTATACGATTAGAGTGTAAGTAGTGGCGATTGTCCTGCTTATCAAAATTAGGATAAGCTTGGTTGCTTGGCGATTGTCGGCGGCTATAACTAATTTATTACGAGTTCAATGAGTAATTTATGCATCAATGATCGGTTGTAAGGATTAAGGGAGAAAATAATTGCTTTATTTGGAATCCTCTTAGATTGATTTTTCCTCTTATTATTAGCTTCGTTACGCTTTAAATTTTACGCGGTATTTATTTACGCATACTTAGTGATTTTATATTTAATTTTAAAGTTATCTACACTATTTGTTTGATTACCCTTCCGAAAAGAAATAATCAATTGTTCTCGTGGGATCGACTCGACTTACCTGTACTAGTTATAGAGTGAGAAGGGATATAATTTTGGTGGTTTAACGACACACCAAATTTTGGCGCCGTTGCCGGGGAACGGTGAATTTATTTCTTTTTGGAACTTATTGCCTTATTTGTTTCGGTTTATGCCAAGGTCCTCGAAACGGGTGAGCGATATTTGATCCGAGAGATAGAAAAGACGACAAAAAAGCTCACTAAGCGGACAAAAGAAGCTAAAAGGCAACTTCGGGCTTCATCTTCTTCCCCAGATTTAGCTCGAGTGATTATTTAGCAAGTTCATCGGAAGAAGAGGCATTTTCTGAAACAGAATCAGAAGAAATGGCGGAAAATCCAAGGCAAAATCAAAATCAAAATCAGAACAATGTTAATCAGAATAATGTTCGGGATCCTCTGCACCAAGGCTGAAAGAACAACTGCGAGAAATGGCTGCCACGATGTAGACGAGAACCCGTTATGCATTGCTTTCCCGAGAGAACAATCAACCTTTTGATCTGAAGTCTTCAGTGATCCATTCCTTGCCTAAGTTTCATGGAAAAATGGGCGAGGACCCTTATAAACATCTAAGAGATCATCAGTTGTCTTGCACCACTCAAAGAATGCAAGGTATGACAGAAGATGAAATGAAGCTACGAACCTTTGCATTGACACTAGAAGGCAGAGCTAGAGATTGGTTCTACTCATTACCTTCAGGATCAATCACTACATGGAACGCCATGAGATCAAAATTTTTGGAAAGATTTTTTCCGGCATCCCGAGCTGCCAACATAAGGAAAGACATTTGTGGGATTAGACAGGTACCGGGTGAGACACTTTTTGATTACTGGGAAAGATTTAAGCAATTATGTGCCAGTTGTCCTCAGCATCAGATTCCCGAACAACTATTGCTTCAGTATTTCTTTGAGGGATTATTGAACAATGAAAGAACAATTATCGATGCTGCAAGTGGGGGAGCATTTGTGAATCATACGGTTGAACAGGCTCGCGTTTTAATTGAGAATATGGCGTCCAACGCCCAACAATATGGCACTAGGCAGGATACGCCTAGGCCAGTGAATGAAGCTAGCTTGTCTACCATTGATCATAGGTTGGATACATTGACCTCTATAGTGGAAAAGATGGCGGCGGGCAAGTTCAACAAGTCCGGGCATGTGGAATGCAACGGCACGATTGGACACCCTGCGACATGTGTCCAACCTACAAGAGGAGGAGCGAACGGGTTAATGTTGTAGGTGGTTATCAAGGGCGGTACCAACAAAGAAGGTATGATCCATACCCAAACAACTATAGAACACGGGGTGCCCAACCACGAGATTTTGCAAAGGGCCCAAACCCGACTCTACCAATTTCTCAATGGAGGATATGATGAAAACTATGACGAGTACCCTCCAACAAACTATTCAGCAGGAAAATCAGAAGCTGCGTCAAGATTTTCGTCAAGAAATTCAACAGGTTCAGAGTGAGTCGAGAGCGGGAGTAAGGAATCTCGAGATTCAAATGTCTCAGTTGGCAGCTGATATGAACCAATTGAAGGACAATCAAGGGAAGCTTCCTTCCCAAGTGGTGAATCCAAGAGAGAATGTTAATGCGGTGGTTTTGCGAAGTGGTAAAGAATTGTCGAGCCCACTCGAGAGAAAGTTGTTGAAAAGGTGCAAGTGGAGGATAATTCCAAGGAAGCAAATTCTGATGAACCGACTGAGTCTAGGCCTAAGGAAAAAGAATCAAAGATTATTATCCCTCCACCTTTTCCAGGCAGGTTAGCAAAGGCGAAGAAAGAAGAGGAAGAAAAGGCTATGTTGGATATTTTCAAGAAAGTGGAAATCAATCTTCCTTTGTTGGAGGCCATCAAACAAGTGCCTAGATATGCAAAATTTACGAAAGAAGCTGTGCACCAAGAAGATGAAGTTAAGGCCCAATGCAAGAGTGATGGCGGATGAGAACGTGTACGCGGTCATACAACGTAAGGTGCCACCAAAATGCAAAGACCCAGGTATGTACACAATTCCTTGCATCATAGGGAACAAGAGGGTTGATAAGGCCATGCTTGACCTAGGCGCATCTATTAACGTCATGCCTCTCTCGGTTTACAACGATTTGAATTTGGGACCATTAAAGGATACCCGAGTGGTAATCCGGTTGCGAGATAGGTCCAATTCTTATCCGGAGGGCGTGGTGGAAGATGTTCTAGTAAAAGTTCATGACCTAATCTTTCTGTAGACTTTTATATAATTGATATGGATGATGCATATTCACCACATCCTTCACTTATATTGTTAGGGAGGCCATTTATGAAGACGGCTAAAACTAAAATCGATGTAGATAAGGGTACTTTGACATTTGAATTTGACGGAAAAATTGTCACTTTTAATATCTATGAGGCTATGAAGTATCTAGTGATGAAGAGTCTGTCTATCATGTGAGTGTTATTGATTCTTGTGTGGAAGAGGTGTATGAGAGATTATCTTTGTGAGGATGAGACGGACTATGTTATATCTAATAGTTTAACCGACCGAGATGTAAACGAAGAATTAGATGAGGCGCTCAATGAAGCCATTATGGCTCATACTCTACACCCTCATATAGTTCCAAGTTTACACCGCCGGTGTTGCCACTAAGCGGTTCGTCCGAAAGGATTTTGCCGTCATACGTGCGGGCACCCAAGTTGGAGCTCAAACCTTTGCCGAACATTTGAAGTATGCATTTTTGGGTGACAATGATACCTTACTGTTATAATTGCCAAAGACTTGACTAATGAGCAAGAAGAGAACTTGATTAGAGTTAAGGGACCATAAAGAAGCCATTGGGTGGACATTGGGCGACATCAAGGGAATAAGCCCCTCTATTTGCATGCACCGAATTTTGCTCGAGGAAAATGCCAAACCGGTGCGTGATCCACAACGCAAGGTGAACCCTACACGAAGGAGGTAGTAATGAAAGAGATCGTAAAATTGTTTGAGTTGGGAATTATATTCCCCATTTCGACGAGTGAATGGGTTAGCCTTTGTTCACGTGGTACCAAAGAAAATTTGGTTTTACTATCGAAGAGAATGAGAAGCACGAGCAAGTGGCGGTGAGACCACAAACGGGATGGAGAATGTGTATTGATTTTCGCAAACTCAACGCGGCCACCCGCAAGGATCATTTTCCATTCCCTTACATCGATCAAATGTTGGAAAGGATCGCGGGTAAGTCTTTCTTTTGCTTTCTTGATGGGTATTCGGGGTACTACCAAATAGTAGTCGCTCCCGAAGACGGTGAGAAGACCACGTTCACATGTCCATTTGGTACATATGCTTTCGGGCGTATGCCGTTTGGATTGTGTAACGCCCCGGTACGTTTCGGAGGTGCATGATGAGTATATTTTCGACATGATTGAAAAGTGCATTGAAATTTTTATGGATGATTTTACTGTCTATGGGGATTCATTTGATGAATGTTTAGGGAATTTGTCTCATGTGCTAAAACATTGTATTGACACTAATCTCGTGCTCAATTATGAAAAATGTCACTTTATGGTGAAAGATGGGATAGTGTTAGGGCATGTTGTGTACGAAAAAGGAATAGAGGTAGATAAAGCCAAGGTTGATTTAATTGCAAAATTACCATATCTTTGCTAAAGTGAAGGATATTCGTAGTTTCCTTGGCCATCTTGGGTTTTATCGCGGGTTTATTAAAGATTTCTCGAAGATAGCCCAACCTCATGCAAGTTGTTGCAACAAGACGTTCCTTTTGAATTTGATGAGGAATGCAAGAAGGCGCATGATGAGCTTGAAGGCAAAGCTCACATCCGCACCCATCATTCAACCCCACATTTGGTCACTCCCTTTTGAGATAATGTGTGATGCAAGTGACTACGATTTGTGGGGGCGGTTCTAGGACAACGTGTGGGAAGAGCAAGCCATGTTATATATTATGCCTCGAAGACCTTGAACCAAGCACAATGCAACTACACCACAGGCGAAAAGGAGCTCTAGCGGTGGTGTTTGCATTTGAAAAATTCGAGATCCTACTTGCTTGGGTCGAAGGTGGTGGTCTATACAGATCACGCGGCACTCAAATATCTACTTACAAAGAAGGAATCGAAGCCGCGGTTAATCAGATGGATATTATTGTTGCAAGAGTTTGATTTGGAAATCAAAGACCGGAAGGGAGTGGAAAATTCAGTGGCAGATCACTTGAGCAGGATTGTAAAGGAAGAAGAAAAGCTGCCAATTAATGAAACATTTCCTGATGAGCATCTCTTTGCCACGACATGTAAGATAGGTAAGGAACCATGGTATGCGGATATTGTTAATTACTTAGTTTACGGTGTCCTACCCTGCGATATGTCCACGGCCAAGAAGAATAAGCGAAAAGTGAATCTAAGTATTATATATGGGATGAGCCTCGTCGTGGAAGCTTGGCTCCGACCAAGTAATCCGCCGATGCGTTCCTGAGGATGAGGTCCACTCCATCCTATCATATTGTCATGAATTGGCTTGTGGAGGTCATTTTGGACCGAAGAGAACAGCACGCAAGGTGCTTGATAGTGGTTTTTATTGGGAGAGTATATTTAAGGATTGTTACCATTTTTGTAAGACATGCATTCAATGCCAGAAAGTTGGTAACATTTCCTCTAAGGACGAAATGCCCCAACAACCCATATTATTTTGTGAAATCTTTGATGTGTGGGGTATGGATTTTATGGGCCCTTTCCCTAGTTCATTTGGGAACTTATATATTTTGCTTGCGGTGGACTACGTCTCTAAGTGGGTAGAGGCGAAGGCTACCGGGACTAATGATTCTCAAGTTGTTTGTGCTTTCCTCGGATCACACATTTTTAGCGATTTGGACTCCCCGAGCCATCATAAGTGACCAAGGGACCCATTTTTGCAACGAAGCGTGAAGGCACTTATGCTAAAGTATGGAGTACACCATCGGGTGGCTACCACATACCACCCGCGGACCAATGGACAAGTGAAGTGTCGAACGGGGAAGTGAAGGCGATCTTAGAAAAGATGGTGAATCCGGGTAGAAAGGATTGGAGTTCGAGGCTGGATGACGCTTTATGGGCTTACCGTACCGCGTATAAGACACCCGTTGGCATGTCCCCATATAGACTTGTCTTTGGAAAGCTTTGTCATTTACCCGTGGCGGTAGAGCATCGATCCTCTTGGGCCGTGAAAGAGGCCAACATGAGTACGAAAGATGCGGGACTAGAGAGGAAAGCGCAACTCCAAGAGTTAGAAGAGCGAGAGATTGGAATCGTATGAGAACGCCCGGATGTATAAGGAGAGAACGAAGCTACGGCACGACAAATTGATCCGCCATAAAGAGTTTGGAGAAGGCCGAGTTGGTTTTATTGTTCAACTCTCGGTTGAAACTCATGCCGAGGTAAGTTGAAATCCGGATGGGAAGGCCCATATAAGGTGCTTAATGTATCACCTCAAGGGGTGATCGAGATTCAAGACCTTAAGACGAACAAATCTTTCAAGGTGAACGGGCACAGACTAAAACCATACCTTGGAGGAGTTGCGAGTCAAGAGGTCGAAGAAGTCGGCTTAGTGGAGCCTACCTATCTCGATTAGTTGAAGCGATCTTTACGTCGAGCCAACGACTTAAAACAAAGGCGCTTATTGGGAGGCAACCCAATGTTTGGTGTTTGTTTTTCTTTGTTTTCTTTGTTCAACCATGAGAAAAGGAGAGAATTGCATGTGGCTGGAGTTCTTTATGTCTATCCTGCAGGTGAGACGGACAGATTTTTATCAAGATCTAGGAGAGTGGCCATGCATTTCGGTATGGAGGCGCGGCTTGGTAATAGTAGTCAAGAATGGAGGATGTCCAATTTTAGCGAAGTCGGGATCCCGACGTGTCCAATCCACACTATGTGCTCTTAATGGAAGTTGTTTTTCACAATTCCAAGAAGTCGGGATCCTAAAAAAATAAAAAATAAAAAAAAAAGAGAAAAAAAAAAACAAACACAAAAAAAAAGAAAAAAAACAAAAAAAAGAAGAAGAAAAAACACTAGATTCACGTTCAGTTTAAAAAATAAAAAAAAATAAAAAAAAAATTTCTTTTTCTTCCCATTCTTTTTGTTTCTTTTTTTTTTTTCTTTCCCTATCTCCTCAGCGGCAATTGTAAATCAAGCAGGAGCAGCCTTACGCAATCAAAAGAACCGGCCACCTCTACTAACACGAAACACCTCCGACCTCACTCCTACCACGCGGCCACCCATCTCGACTCCCACCATGGCTGCGATAAGAACCCACCCAAGCGAAGGCCCCAACGCCACTAGGCGGGCTGCCAAACCCTTAAACACGAAGTCGAGAACAGTGGCGACATCATCCCATGTGACGGAAAGAACGGGCACCAAGCGATTAAACGCATTGACGTCACTTCCGGAATCGAGTAGGCGAAGGAAAGTTGTCAAAGCCAGAGAGACTTTCGTTCCTTCCACGGAACAATTACAAGGCCACTTAAATTTTGAGGACCCCGTGGAACAAGAAAGATCATTTAATTTGTCACTCACTCAGTTTGGTATGCATTTGGGATTTCTTACGGATGATATGGTTACTTCTTCGGAATATATCAACTACGTATGTTCCGTTCCGAAGAAGTTTAACAAGGCTCATTATTGGGACCAATTATGCGCTTATGCCATTTGGTACAAGAATTCTTCGTGTGCCGACTCTATATTGTCGATCTGCCTTGCGAGTGATACGCCGTTTCCTTTCCACTTTGCTTTCACCGGAAGAACTTCTTGACAAATTTGTGCTCCGATAATGAAATCATGTTGCTACATTATATGCAACAAGGCGTCAAAGTACACTTTGGGTATTGGGCGGCCGAACAATTCAACGCGTGGCCAAGTCGATACATGAGAGCAAGTCTCGAACATTGGTCATGGGCCACTTTAATCACAAGGTTGGCAACCTCCTTTATGTGATTTTGACACGAATCAAACCAACTGTCTTGCGCATTTAATCCGAAACCCATGGACCTAAAATATCTAAAGGTGCTCCAATTTGTTGATGATGAAGATGGTGTTCTGCGTATGGCTCCACATGGTCCCCCACGCTCCTCTAAAGGCAAATATCCTACAAATATCCTACCCCTGAGAAGACCATGTGGGGCCATGTAGGATATTTGCCTTTAGAGGAGCGTGGGGGACCATGTGGAGCCATACGCAGAACACCATCTTCATCATCAACAAATTGGAGCACCTTTAGATATTTTAGGTCCATGGGTTTCGGATTAAATGCGCAAGACAGGTTGGTTTGATTCGTGTCAAAATCACATAAGGAGGTTGCCAACCTTGTGATTAAAGGGCCCATGACCAATGTTCGAGACTTGCTCTCATGTACTGACTTGGCCACTGCGTTGAATTGTTCGGCTGCCCAATACCCAAAGTGTACTTTGACGCCTTGTTGCATATAATGTAGCAACATGATTTCATTATCGGAGCACAAATTTGCTGAAGAAGTTCTTCCGGTGAAAGCAGTGGAAAGGAAACGGCGTATCACTCGCAAGGCAGGATCGACAATATAGGAGTCGGCACACGAAGAATTCTTGTACCAAATGGCATAAGCGCATAATTGGTCCCAATAATGAGCCTTGTTAAACTTCTTCGGAACAGAACATATGTAGTTGATATATTCCGAAGAAGTAACCATATCATCCGTAAGAAATCCCAAATGCATACCAAACTGAGTGAGTGACAAATTAAATGATCTTTCTTGTTCCACGGGGTCCTCAAAATTTAAGTGGCCTTGTAATTGTTCCGTGGAAGGAACGAAAGTCTCTCTGGCTTTGACAACTTTCCTTCGCCTACTCGATTCCGGAAGTGACGTCAATGCGTTTAATCGCTTGGTGCCCGTTCTTTCCGTCACATGGGATGATGTCGCCACCTTGTTCTCGACTTCGTGTTTAAGGGTTTGGCCGCCAGGGCGTTGGGGCCTTCGCTTGGGTGGGTTCTTATCGCAGGCCATGGTGGGAGTCGAGATGGGTGGCTGCGTGGTAGAGGAGTGAGGTCGGAGGTGTTTCAGAAAGCAGTAGAGGTGGCCGGTTCTTTTGATTGCGTAAGGCTGCTCCTGCTTGATTTACAATTGCCGCTGAGGAGATAGGAAAGAAAAAAAAAAAAAAAAGAAACAAAAAGAATGGGAAGAAAAAGAAAATTTTTTTTTTTTTTTTTTTATTTTTTAAACTGAACGTGAATCTAGTGTTTTTTCTTCTTTTTTTTTTTTTTTTTTTTTTTTTTTTTGGGTTTTTTTTTTTTTTTCTCTTTTTTTTTTTTTTATTTTTTTTTTTTTTAGGATCCCGACTTCTTGGAATTGTGAAAAACAACTTCCATTAAGAGCACATAGTGTGGATTGGACACGTCGGGATCCCGACTTCGCTAAAATTGGACATCCTCCATTCTTGACTACTATTACCAAGCCGCGCCTCCATACCGAAATGCATGGCCACTCTCCTAGATCTTGATAAAAATCTGTCCGTCTCACCTGCAGGATAGACATAAAGAACTCCAGCCACATGCAATTCTCTCCTTTTCTCATGGTTGAACAAAGAAAACAAAGAAAAACAAACACCAAACATTGGGTTGCCTCCCAATAAGCGCCTTTGTTTTAAGTCGTTGGCTCGACGTAAAGATCGCTTCAACTAATCGAGATAGGTAGGCTCCACTAAGCCGACTTCTTCGACCTCTTGACTCGCAACTCCTCCAAGGTATGGTTTTAGTCTGTGCCCGTTCACCTTGAAAGATTTGTTCGTCTTAAGGTCTTGAATCTCGATCACCCCTTGAGGTGATACATTAAGCACCTTATATGGGCCTTCCCATCCGGATTTCAACTTACTCCGGCATGAGTTTCAACCGAGAGTTGAACAATAAAACCAACTGGCCTTCTCCAAACTCTTTATGGCGGATCAATTTGTCGTGCCAGAGCTTCGTTCTCTCCTTATACATCCGGGCGTTCTCATACGATTCCAATCTCTGCTCTTCTAACTCTTGGAGTTGCAGTTTCCTCTCTAGTCCCGCATCTTTCAGACTCATGTTGGCCTCTTTCACGGCCCAGTAGGATCGATGCTCTACCGCCACGGGTAAATGACAAAGCTTTCCAAAGACAAGTCTATATGGGGACATGCCAATGGGTGTCTTATACGCGGTACGGTAAGCCCATAAAGCGTCATCCAGTCTCGAACTCCAATCCTTTCTACCCGGATTCACCATCTTTTCTAAGATCGCCTTCACTTCCCTGTTCGACACTTCAGCTTGTCCATTGGTCTGCGGGTGGTATGTGGTAGCCACCCGATGGTGTACTCCATACTTTAGCATAAGTGCCTTCACGCTTCTGTTGCAAAAATGGGTCCCTTGGTCACTTATGATGGCTCGGGGGAGTCCAAATCTGCTAAAAATATGTGATGCGAGGAAAGCACAAACAACTTGAGAATCATTAGTCTGGTAGCCTTCGCCTCTACCCACTTAGAGACGTAGTCCACCGCAAGCAAAATATATAAGTTCCCAAATGAACTAGGAAAGGGCCCATAAAATCCATACCCCACACATCAAAGATTTCACAAAATAATATGGGTTGTTGGGGCATTTCGTCCTTAGAGGAAATGTTACCAACTTTTTACGGCATTGAATGCATGTCTTACAAAAATGGTAACAATCCTTAAATATACTCTCCCAATAAAAACCACTATCAAGCACCTTGCGTCTTTGTTCTCTTCGGTCCAAAATGACCTCCACAAGCCAATTCATGACAATATGATAGGATGGAGTGGACCTCATCCTCGAGAACGCATCGGCGGATTACTTGGTCGGAGCCAAGCTTCCACGATGAGGCTCATCCCATATATAATACTTAGATTCACTTTTCGATTTATTCTTCTTGGCCGTGGACATATCGAGAGGGTAGGACACCGAAACTAAGTAATTAACAATATCCGCATACCATGGTTCCTTACCTATCTTACCCGTCGTGGCAAAGAGATGCTCATCGAAATGTTTCATTAATTGGCAGCTTTTCTTCTTCCTTTACAATCTGCTCAAGTGATCGCACCTACCGAATTTTCCACTCCCTTCCGGTCTTTGATTTCCAAATCAAACTCTTGCAACAATAATATCCATCGATTAACCGCGGCTTCGATTCCTTCTTTGTAAGTAGATATTTGAGTGCCGCGTGATCCGTATAGACCACCACCTTCGACCCAAGCAAGTAGGATCTGAATTTTTCAAATGCAAACACCCTTTGCTAGGAGCTCCTTTTCGATTGTGGTGTAGTTGCATTGTGCTTGGTTCAAGGTCTTCGAGGCATAATATATAACATGGCTTGCTCTTCCCACACGTTGTCCTAGAACCGCCCTACGGCGTAGTCACTTGCATCACACATTATCTCAAAAGGGAGTGACCAAGTCGGGGGTTGAATGATGGGTGCGGATGTGAGCTTTGCCTTCGATTCATCATGCGCCTTCTTGCATTCCTCATCAAATTCAAAAGGAACGTCTTGTTGCAACAACTTGCATAGAGGTTGGGCTATCTTCGAGAAATCTTTAATAAACCTGCGATAAAACCCGGCATGGCCAAGGAAACTACGAATATCCTTCACATTAGCAAGCATATGGTAATTTTGCAATTAAATCAACCTTGGCTTTATCTACCTCTATTCCTTTTTCAGACACAACATGCCCTAACACTATCCCATCTTTCACCATAAAGTGACATTTTTCATAATTGAGCACGAGATTAGTGTCAATACAGCGTTTTAGCACATGAGACAAATTCCCTAAGCATTCATCAAATGAATCCCCATAGACAGTAAAATCATCCATAAAAATTTCAATGCACTTTTCAATCATGTCAGAAAATATACTCATCATGCACCTCTGAAACGTACCTGGGGCGTTACACAATCCAAACGGCATACGCCTGAAAGCATATGTACCAAATGGACATGTGAATGTGGTCTTCTCACTGTCTTCGGGAGCGACTACTATTTGGTAGTACCCCGAATACCCATCAAGAAAGCAAAAGAAAGACTTACCTGCGATCCTTTCCAACATTTGATCGATGTAAGGGAATGGAAAATGATCCTTGCGGGTAGCTGCGTTGAGTTTGCGAAAATCAATACACATTCTCCATCCCGTTTGTGGTCTCACTGCCACTTGCTCGTGCTTCTCATTCTCTTCGATAGTAAAACCAGCTTTCTTTGGTACCACGTGAACAGGGCTAACCCATTCACTGTCAGAAATGGGGAATATAATTCCCAACTCAAACAATTTTACGATCTCTTTCATTACTACCTCCTTCAGGGTAGGGTTCAGCTTGCGTTGTGGATCACGCACCGGTTTGGCATTTTCCTCGAGCAAAATTCGGTGCATGCAAATAGAGGGGCTTATTCCCTTGATGTCAGCCAATGTCCACCCAATGGCTTAACTTTATGGTCCCTAGAACTCTAATCAAGTTCTCTTCTTGCTCATTAGTCAAGTCTTTGGCAATTATAACGAGCAAGGTATCATTGTCACCCAAAAATGCATACTTCAAATGTTGCGGCAAAGGTTTGAGCTCCAACTTGGGTGCCCGCACGGATGACGGCAAAATCCTTTCGGACGAACCGAGTTAGTGGCAACACCGGCGGTGTAAACTTGGAACTATATGAGGGTGTAGAGTATAGAGCCATAATGGCTTCATTGAGCGCCTCATCTAATTCTTCGTTTACATCTCGGTCGGTTAAACTATTAGATATAACATAGTCCGTCTCATCCTCACAAGCATAATCTCTCATACACCTCTTCCACACAAGAATCAATAACACTCACATGATAGACGTACTCTTCATCACTAGGATACTTCATAGCCTCATAGATATTAAAAGTGACAATTTTTCCGTCAAATTCAAATGTCAAAGTACCCTTATCTACATCGATTTTAGTTTTAGCTGTCTTCATAAATGGCCTCCTAAAAATATAAGTGAAGGATGTGGTGAATATGCATCATCCATATCAATTATATAAAAGTCTACGGGAAAGATTAGGTCATGAACTTTTACTAGAACATCTTCCACCACGCCTCCGGATAAGAATTGGACCTATCTCGCCAACCGGATTACCACTCGGGTATCCTTTAATGGTCCCAAATTCAAATCGTTGTAAACCGAGAGAGGCATGACGTTAATAGATGCGCCTAGGTCAAGCATGGCCTTATCAACCCTCTTGTTCCCTATGATGCAAGGAATTGTGTACATACCGGGTCTTTGCATTTTGGTGGCACCTTACGTTGTATGACCGCGTACACGTTCTCATCCGCCATCACTCTTGCATTGGGCCTTAACTTCATCTTCTTGGTGCACGATTCTTTCGAAATTTTGCATATCTAGGCACTTGTTTGATGGCCTCCAACAAAGGAAGATTGATTTCCACTTTCTTGAAAATATCCAACATAGCCTTTTCTTCCTCTTCTTTCTTCGCCTTTGCTAACCTGCCTGGAAAAGGTGGAGGGATAATAATCTTTGATTCTTTTTCCTTAGGCCTAGACTCAGTCGGTTCATCAGCATTTGCTTCCTTGGAATTATCCTCCACTTGCACCTTTTCAACAACTTTCTCTCGAGTGGGCTCAGACAATTCTTTACCACTTCGCAAAACCACTGCATTAACATTCTCTCTTGGATTCACCACTTGGGAAGGAAGCTTCCCTTGATTGTCCTTCAATTGGTTCATATCAGCTGCCAACTGAGACATTTGAATCTCGAGATTCCTTACTCCCGCTCTCGACTCACTCTGAACCTGTTGAATTTCTTGACGAAAATCTTGACGCAGCTTCTGATTTTCCTGCTGAATAGTTTGTTGGAGGGTACTCGTCATAGTTTTCATCATATCCTCCATTGAGAAATTGGTAGGAGTTGGGGTTTGGGCCCTTTGCAAAATCTGTGGTTGGGCACCCTGTGTTCTATAGTTGTTTGGGTATGGATCATACCTTCTTTGTTGGTACTGCCCTTGATAACCACCTACAACATTAACCTGTTCAGTTCCCTCCTCTTGTAGGGTTGGACACATGTCAGTAGGGTGTCCAATCGTGTCTTGCATTCCACATGCCCGGACTTGTTGAACTTGCCCAGTCGCCATCTTTTCCACTATAGAGGTCAATGTATCCAACCTATGATCAATGGTAGACAAGCTAGCTTCATTCACTGGCCTAGGCGTATCCTGCCTAGTGCCATATTGTTGGGCGTTGGACGCCATATTCTCAATTAAAACGCGAGCCTGTTCAACCGTATGATTCACAAATGCTCCCCCACTTGCAGCATCGATAATTGTTCTTTCATTGTTCAATAATCCCTCAAAGAAATACTGAAGCAATAGTTGTTCGGGAATCTGATGCTGAGGACAACTGGCACATAATTGCTTAAATCTTTCCCAGTAATCAAAAAGTGTCTCACCCGGGTACTGTCTAATCCCACAAATGTCTTTCCTTATGTTGGCGCTCGGGATGCGGAAAAAATCTTTCCAAAAATTTTGATCTCATGGCGTTCCATGTAGTGATTGATCCCGAAGGTAATGAGTAGAACCAATCTCTAGCTCGCCTTCTACAGTGTCAATGCAAAGGTTCGTAGCTTCATTTCATCTTCTCGTCATACCTTGCATTCTTTGAGTGGTGCAAGACAACTGATGATCTCTTAGATGTTTATAAGGGTCCTCGCCCATTTTTCCATGAAACTTAGGCAAGGAATGGATCACTGAAGACTTCAGATCAAAAGGTTGGTTGTTCTCTGGGAAAGCAATGCATAACGGGTTCTGGTCTACATCAGGGGCAGCCATTTCTCGCAGTGTTCTTTCAGGCCTTGGTGCAGGAGGATCCTGAACATTATTCTGATTAACATTGTTCTGATTTTGATTTTGATTT
This sequence comes from Gentiana straminea, assembly GCA_036785695.1. Lineage (NCBI taxonomy): Eukaryota > Viridiplantae > Streptophyta > Magnoliopsida > Gentianales > Gentianaceae > Gentiana > Gentiana straminea. The sequence goes on from JAVUPR010000405.1 coordinate 1,528,479, forward strand.
TGCCTTGGATTTTCCGCCATTTCTTCGATTCTCGTTTCGTAAAATGCCTCTTCTTCCGATGAACTTGCTAAATAATCAGCTCGAGCTAAATCTAGGGAAGAAGATGAAGCCTGAAGTTGCCTTTTAGCTTCTTTTGTCTGCTTAGTGAGCTTTTTTGCTGTCTTTTCTATCTCTGGATCAAATATCAGTTCACCTGTTCTTGAGGACCTTGGCATAAACTGAAACAGTCAGTGCAATAAGTTCCAAAAAGAAATAAATTCACCGTTCCCCGGCAACGGCGCCAAAATTTGGTGTGTCGTTAAACCACCAAAATTATATCCCTTCTCACTCTATAACTAGTACAGGGTAAGTCGAGTCGATCCCACGAGAACGCTTGATTATTTCTTTTCGGAAGGGTAATCAAACAAGATAGTGTAGGATAACTTTAAAATTAAATATAAAATCACTAAGTATGCGAAATAAATACTTGGCGTAAAATTTAGAAGCGTAACGAAGCTAATAATAGAGGAAAAATCAATCTAAGAGGATTCAAACTAAAGCAATTATTTTCTCCCTTAATCCTTACAACCGATCATTGATGCATAAATTACTCATTGAACTCGTAATAAATTAGTTATAGCCGCCGACAATCGCCAAGCAACCGAGTTTATCCTAATTTTGATAAGCGGGACAATCGCCACTACTTACACTCTAACTGTATAGCACACCTCTCAACAATCGCCAGAGGTTTGGTGAGAACAGTCGCATTAATTCTTGGACAAACCTAATTCTAGATATTAACGCACATCGGGTTAACTTTAACCTAGATTACTTATTTCCACAACAGGGAATCCTACGGGCTACGAACCGGCAGGCAATGTGTTGTTTACCACTAAAAATCAAATCTTTGTTGACAATCGTCTCGATTAGATTTTTGGTATTTGATTAAACAATCAAAATAACAACCCTGCAGTAGTAATTAATTCAATTATTCAATCTTGATTCGTTAAGCACAGAAAACAAGTAAATACTACAAATTTAACGAGGATATGAACCAATTTGATCTCACAATTGCATGATCAAGGGATTAATAATGCTTCAACTGGAAAAGGGAAAATTAGCTACTCATTGACATAATAAAAACACAAGAAATAATTCAAAATACCTTGATGAATTGCAGAAAATTGAGAAGAGTGTGTGTGGATGTTGGAAGAGATAAACCCTAAAAAAAATAAAACTCAAAGTCGCACAAGTTGAATGTCGACTAAGGTCTAAAAATTCCCTTCAAAAGCTGCGCTGCCTTTTTTCCAAAGCTCCGTTGCTTTTTCTTCTTTTTTTCTTTATTTTTTTTTCTTTTTGGGAATTTATTCCTAATAATTAATAATAATAATCCATAATAAAATAATATCCTAATAAATAAAATAAAACATCTAAAAATAAAACCATGAAAATAGGAGAATAAATTCATTAAATCCAGCTCGTAAGTGGTGTCTTGACTTGGGTCTCGGTGGACTTTTTATGTTCTCACAGTAGTTGGGATCCCGAAATCATCCGAAAGTGAAAATCGTCAAACTTTAATTCTCGAATTCTTCACTTCATCAAAACTCGACTCTTGCAGCCAATAAATCCACTATTTCATCAATTTCCTCTTCCAAGCTCCTCGAACCTGAAAACCAACAAAAATATACCCAAAAAGGGCGTATCTCCAGAGAAAACAGGCATAAACTACGCACCAAAACATCGTCAATTATTGACTTATCACTAAACTAGATACAAAAGTGATTGTGGTACTTTACTGATTCCTCGTGGGATACGACCTTGCTCGCCGTTGTAGTACAACCGACCCGGTACTCTGTCGGTTAGAGTTGGTTTGCTATAATTTGGCCATCAAGTTTTCTGGCGTCATTGCCGGGGAATCGGTCGATATCAGAAAGTCATTTGAGTATTTAGGATTAGGCCTTTTTTTTAATTTTATTTTGATGTTTTGTTGAAGGGTCACACCACCTACTCTGGTAGTGGTAGTGGCTTGATACCTTGATTGTGTTCTTGTTTTTTACTTGAATTTGCAGAGTATGGATCCTTATGGCCAAGGAGGTTACTTCCCCTACTCATTTGGAGGATTTATTTTGGTGATATGGGTTTTGGAACACAACCATATTATCAGTTCAACCCATACACATCACCATACAACAATGAGTGAGAGAGTCCTCCGGGTTCTCGGTTTCAACACCCCAACGCTTATATGCAATACTCTCGGCCGCCACGGGTTACTCTACCGTTGAAGAGCACAACCGAGATTTTATTGGAGCAACTTAGTCGGGATCTAAAAGAATTGAAGGATTCCCAACACCGCTTGGAATGCGAGGTGGTTGATACGGCAAGCCGGGTAGGGCAATTGGTTGAGAAGAGGAGGCTTGAAAGGAACATTAAAAAAGAAGAAGGTTTTCAATCTCCACCGTCTCTCCCCGAGGCAATCACTCACGAAGAATGCCCGAAGAAGGTATGAATACCGCCCCCATTGAATTATCACAATTCCTTCTTTAGTGGGCCCGATTGAGACATATGTAGAGGTGAGTCCTTTTAAGTCTTTGGATGTCTTTTGTGAGCCAACTTGTTACTATGTGGTGCGTGAATCACTCTTTATTGTCATATGCTCGTTTCGGGGAAAGTGATTTCATTGTGTTGCACGATGAATTCCTTGAGCCAATCTTGGTGGTGGGGATTGAGCCCTTGTCTTTCTTGTGCCATTTTGAGGGGTTCTCAATTCCTATGATTTTTGTAGAGAGACGCAACGGTTTTCTCTTCTTTGGTATAATTATCCTTAGCATAATTAGGGGTAGAAAGTCGAACTGAGGACTTTAAACTTAGGATGTTTTAGTTAGTTTGTCTTTCTTTTCACTCGTATTTCTATGTTTCTCTTCTAATTTCTTAGTAAGTCGAGCCGACGACAATAAACAAAAGCGCTCATGGGAGGCAACCCATTTTTTTTCTTAGGTTTTAGGTTTTTTTAGAAGTGATGAAAATTTGACCGCGCATCTCGAATTCCGTTTCATGCTTTGTGATAATCCATATTTTATTTGTTTTATACATCTCCATACTTGTGCTTACCTACACTTAAGGTTTCAGCCTTTCGTCGTAGTGGATTCTTTGTCTTTTTTGTTGTGATTGCACAAGTACCCTGGGAGATACATTCGAGGTTATCATTTTGCATGGTTGCGCCCTATTTCCAGAGTCTTTCTTTACTTTATCACTCACACACCGAGGACGGTATTCCGTTTTAAGCCAGGGGTAGTTGACTTAGCTTCACTTGTCACGGCGCTACGATTACTCTCGGTTTTTTTTCAAATCAAACCTTTCCAGTTTGTCCATTTTTTTATTTATAAAATCAACGAGTGCCATTAGAAGTTTGTGCTGAAAAGGAAAATAAAAAATAAGGAAAGACCAACGGATCACGTTGTGCTGTGTAGTGTACGATGAAAGATGAGTCAAGTATAACTATAAAATACAACAAAAAAAAAAATAGCCGAACAAATATCCGCGCCACGAAAATAATCACGGCGCGATGATTACTCTCGGCTCCCTATAAATCATCGGTAGCTCTGACGTGCGTAACGTGGTTCCAAAAAAGTTATTTGGTGGTGTGTAAAATTAAATGAAAATTAACAAAAAAAAATGGTGTCAATAGTAAAATGGCAGTGCCAATATAACCCGTCTTCATTTATTCTGAGTTTACTGGTGGGTCGTCAAACCACCAAAGATAAATCACATACAACCTCTATAGCTACTATAGTAGAAGTAGGGGTCGAACCCATAGGGAACGGTGTACTTATTTCTTCTAAAATTTGTAAAACAAAGAAAATATTTTGGTTTTTATAACTACTTCCTAAGAGTAAAAAAAAACAAACTAGAATATATCAAGAAAATCAAGCAAAACTCCAGCTAATTAATTGTTTCCCCTCAATTCCTACGATTGATCATTGATTCAAAGATGACTCGTTAAATTATTAATAAATTGGTTATAGTTGACCACAACCGTGAATCAACCAATCTCTTCTAAAATTTTAAATTAGGACAACCGCCACTAATTTACACCTTAATTATGACACACCCCGCAACGACCACCCGGAGTTTGGTGACATAACAGCTTTAAAGATTAGAGAGACCCAATTACTCGGTATTAATCCAACCGGCTTAATTTTAACCATAGCATTATCTATTTTCACAACAGGGAATCCTACTGGCTATGAACCGGTAGACAATGTGTTGTTTACCACTAGAAATCCAAACTTTTATGGCGACCGTTGACGATGACAAATTATGTCACCTAATTAATCCGGGCCTGAATGAATCTAATGATGAGTACTCAAAACCCTAATGCCTTAAGAACTTGTTTGTAGATTTTAAGGTTTACGGCTGAGTCTAAGAACTTGTCTTAGATTGCCTACGTATCATGTCTTGGTCCGGGAATCAAGTCTTACGTAGTTCCCTGGAACATGGTATTTATAATGATGATGCATGCCCTAACCCTAATATTAAGTCGGTCTAAGCTATTGTCATATTTAGCCTTCATGATCCTTGCCCTTGCCCAAGTTATCATGCGATAATGGGCCTTCGTAGCGGTGCGGACTCGTCCTCTACGCCAACTTAACCGACTTACGGTAGTCGAGTCCGGAACCCTCGTCCTACACTTTCGCTTAAAAGTCAATTGTCGTAGCCCCGAGTCCGGGAATCGACATGCGTGCTTTGATACTTATTCGTATTGCGGGGACCAACTTGTTAGATGACACGTGGAGGGGTGAAACCATGTATCGTCAACCGCCTAAGATGGATTTTGGTACTAGATCAAAATAATCGCTTAATCATCGTGCACCAACAACTAAACGAACAATTCTAATCTTATATCCGTGAAATCAGAAAACAGACAATTACTAATAATCAAACGAGGAGAAACACGATTAGATCTCACAACCATACAAAATTGAAGGTTCAACAATCAATTAACCGGAAGAGAAAAGCTAACTCATATAAATAAAATAAAATAAAATAAAGAAAAGTTTGTACCTTAGCAATGAAAAAAATCATATAAGAAAAAGTTGCCGGCGACCTCACGGGTATGCGCAGTTTTCTTTTTTTATTGTTTCCGTCGGGTTCTGAACTCTATTCTTTTCAAAGCAAAACCTCCTCCCTTTCATGGCAAACTCTTGACGGAACCAAAAAAGTTGTGGGTGAAATTGCTCAAACGTAAATATGGTTCTCCCTTTGATACACCAAAGCCGAATTGTAGCTTTATTTGGCGTCATATTTGCTCGACGGTGATTCTGCGAAACGCATTTGGCATCGATGACGATGGACATGTTACTTGGAAATTAAACACCTCGGGCAAATTCTCAGTCACCTCGGCCTACCACGAAATCCACCAATATGAGGAAGGCCCGGGGGACAATGTATGGCGTATTATCTGGTCCATTAAGGGGCCTCTTCGTGGCAATTTTCTTCTTTGGCAGATCCACCGTGATGCCCTTCCAACTGTGGGTCTTTTGGCTTCGAGGTCTATCAGTGATGATGGTGCTTGCCCCATTTGTGGAAATTCTCAGGAAACCACGTTGCATGCTTTGAGAGATTGTCCCTGGACCCACGACATGTAGAAACATGTTATTCACCGGCAACATTGGGACCACTTTGTCTGTCCATTCGACACACCCTCCTAGTTGGAGAATTGTTTGAAAATAAATATGTATAAACACGATAACACTGCGTTTTGGAGATTCTTGTTCCAGGAAATCGTGATGAGTCTTTGGTATTGGAGGAATAAAGAAAGCCACCACTCGGACCTTCCACGCCCGCCGAAGTTGATATTTATATCTGAAGCTGTTTGCCGAGCCCGTGAACTTAGATTAGCTTGGCCTTGATTTTTGAGTTTCGTTCTTCTAGTTAGTGTAAATTCCCTCTCATTTGATTTGTAAAGTTTGTACAGTTTGATTATTAATAAAATATCCGGTTTCAGACCAAAAAACCTCTTCTCCCTTTTTTCCAAAAACCTAACTAATAATATATATCTATTCTATGTACTACCTACTCACGTATGCTACATGGGGCCCAGCCCAATTATTTCATTAATAGAATATCTTGTATGTAATACTACTACTATTACTACTAATAATAATAAGTGTCCTTTTATAATAATAAAAACTCAACGTGATTAAAAAGCGAAAATCCACGATTGGCTTTAACTGACTTTGTCTTCTCTTTATTAGTCGGGATCTCGACACTGGTGAAAAGTGAAAATCTGAATTCATTAAAGGCCGCTTTCTCTTGGCTTCCACAAAACGTCTTGAAATCTCTCTATAAGTCCCAAAATCTTTCGAAACCGAAAATCATCCAAAAATACCGAAACGAGAGAATCTCGATAAAATAGATGTAAAATAAGCACATAAAACACTATAAAATACGGCCTCATCATTTACTTGAAGAATCATTTTTCATATTTGGTCGACTAGCTATCCGAACTTATTGGTCGTGTAAGAATGTGACGGAGGACCATCAAGCCATCATCATTTTCTACACAGCTCTTATGGTCCACGATTTCACATTGATGAACGTTAACCGTCTAAGACTTATATCAAGTGATTTGCATGAGATCTGCATTCCCTTCAATGTAGAAAACTTATGGAACTTTAATTTATCATTTATTTTGATAATTTTAAGGTTACTCATAATTATCAAGGGTCTCTTCATTGGAGAATACAAGTTGTTGCATATTCTGGCGGACTTGCACATTTTCATCGATCCACTTGTCATCCCGTTGACTATTATCATCTAAGAGAAGCCCAATGTGATGAAGTACATGTCCAAATGAAGAGAATGATTTCTTACTTCGATTATTTTAACACATTTGGGCCAAAGAGCATGGGTCAAGAATTCAAGAGAAAAGAAGATGATTTTTTTTTTTTGCTATTTTCTATTTTTTGGATTCTTATTATTAATATTGATGTCCCAAGGCCATATAGCACAAAATTAGAAGTCTTATGATGATTGATTTCATCAAATCTTCATCTTATTTTGGTAAATAATAAATCAATCTGATTGGAGGATTATTTACTAATTATTGATTTGAAGATTTCTTTTATTTTAGGAAATATTTCTTTTTTCTTTTTCATTTAGACATGGAAGGAGACTAGGTTCAATGTTATTTCTCCTTTTATTAATTTATTTTTATTTTCTAGAAAATAAAATGCCAACTTCCTTAGCCTATAAAAGGAGGGGCACACCATATGTATTTCTCACCTTGAATTATAATCATATTGAGAGTTTTCTCTTAGAGTTTTTACAACTTTTATTAAGTGCAGTTTAAGTGTATGAGCATAGCTTAAAGTGTTTCATTGTAGTCTTTGGTTAAGGATCATTAGAAGTGTCTTGGCCTCTTGATGACCGAAATAGTGACGTCCAACCTTAACCGACAGAGTACCGGGTCGAAAGCACTATAGAGGCGAGCAAGGTCATATCCCATGAGGAATCAATCGAGTACCAAAGTCGTTTTCATGCTTAGTTCAGGTTAATCAAAGGCGTTTGAGGTTCTGATTATGCTAAAATGATATTTAAACGAGAGAATAAAAGAGAAAGAGGCATAGCCAAATCATGATTCAATTGAATACTTTCGCCCCTCTAATCAATTATTTGGGAATGGAAACTACCAACCAACCATCCTAATGCATATATCGACTCGTTCATGGGTGCAAACTCCTAAGATAGTACTAGACGTCATGCAACAACCTAGTAACCTTTGCCTGGTTCAACAGTCCGCCTTTAAGAATTTAACTGACCGGAACAAGATAAACGCTCTATAGCCGCTCGATTTACGCCGACAAACCTCGTTACCCAATCGATCTAAACAACTCAGTCAATTATAAATAACGATCTTAAAACCCCTTTTCACATACCCCTTCGCAACATACATTTATAAAAGTGGTGTGTGTTCATGAACTAGGTGATCAAGCTATTAAGAACAAGTTTTAAGACATGAATTCATCGTGATAGATAATATTGAATAACAAACTAATTGTCATTAGAGAATAATGTGTGTACAATAGGTTTATATATAGAGCCAACAAGGCTATAATCGTAAAATACAAAATAATGTAAATAATATAATCTAATACGCTCCCTCAAGCGGACGGAGTTGAGCGAAGTCCAAGCTTGGAAACAAGTGAAGAAAAAGATAACCGTGGCAAGGGCTTGGTGAGAACATCGGCCGGTGAGTGCACGGCGGCGACACGAGCAACACGAACAAGACCACGCTCAACATGCTCACGAATAAAGTGATAGTCAATGGCCACGTGCTTCGTGCGTGAGTGAAAAACCGGATTGGCCGAGACGAAGCGCTCCTAAATTGTCACAAAAAATCACGGCGTGGAGGTAACGGTAAAACCGAGATCGGCAAGCGAGATAAGTCGGCCGGGCAACTTCGGCGGCCGTATACGCAACACACCGGTACTCATCTTCGGTGGAAGAACGAAAGCGAGTGTTGCTTCTTGGAGCTCCAGGAAATGGCATTTTTGCCCAAGAAGACAATATAAGCAGAAGTGGAAGTGTAACCTGGCACATACTCAGAGGACACGGGGTCGCGATAGCCGGCGTCACGTTGCCCACGATTCGAGAATCCGAAAACGCATGCAAGGCCGGAGGAGAATCCCGATATAGCGTAAACCCATAGTAGGAGTGCCGGACAAATAACGCGAGAAGACGTTTGACAAGCATCCAATGATACTCGTCGGTGCATGCATAAGCGGGAGAGCTTATTAGCGCAAGGCGAATATCAACTCTCGTAAAGCATAAGTACGCAAGGCACCCAAAACACGACGATGCGAGTCGGATCGGAATAAGGAGGAGAAACAATGGGATCACCGGAAAAGGCATCGGTGGCATAGGCGTGGAAAGCGCCTTAGAGTCCTCTATGTGAACTAAGAAAGCGACTCACGTGTGTACACAGTGCACGTAAGTAACATACCAAGGGCGAGAATGAGTGACCTCAACTCCCAAAAAATACGAAAGGGGACCAAGGTCCTTAATAGAGAACCGAGAGCCCAAGCGATCAATAACACTGCGAACACCTGCTCACCGGAGCTACACGTAACAATGATGTCATCGACATATACCAAGATAAAAGTAATACTGATAGATGTGCGATAAACAAATAAAGAAGGATCAGCCACAGAGTTAACAAAACCCATGGTAAGAACAAAGGACTTAAGCTCATGGTACCAAGCCCGAGGTGCCTGCTTAAGACCATAGATCGCCTTGCGAAGTTTGCACACAAAAGTGGGTTTCGTAGCATCCTCAAACCCGGGTGGTTGAGACATATACACATCTTCAGCTAGTGTCCCCTGTAGGAAGGCGTTATTGACATCGAGTTGGCGAAGAGACCAACCAAAGGAAACTGCAATACTAAGAACAAGGCGGATTGTAACGGGTTTAACAACGGGACTAAAAGTTTCGAAGTAATCCAAACCAGGGCGTTGTGTAAACCCTTTGGCAACCAGCCGAGCCTTGTATTTATCAATCGAGCCATCCGGTTTCCGTTTAATTCGGAAAACCCACTTACAACCAACTATATTTAAACCATCGGCGGGGGGAACTAAAGACCACGTGTCATTGCGAAGAAGCGCACTATACTCGTCGGACATGGCAACACACCACTTGCGGACACTGCAATGCCTGCTTAAGGGTTGAGGGCTCCGTGTCTAGGTAGCGATTGTGAAGTTGAGCTTGAAGGTTAAAGGGTTGACGAGGTTTGTAGATTTTATTTTGAGAACGAGTGGTCATGGAATGGTGCGGCAGGGGGGAGGAGGGGGTGGAGGCGGCGGAGTGGGGGACGAGGTGGAAGGAGATGAGATGGGAGTGGGGGAAGAATGAGAATCGGGAGAGTTGGAGTGGGGAGAGACGGGGAGGAGAAAAGGAGGAGGGGGAGCTTGCGGCTGGCTCATAAATGCCCACGGTTGGTGTATGGGCCGTGGGGGGTGGTGGAAGGATAGGAACAGCCGCGGTCTCGTAGGAAGCAGAGGGAAGGAGGGCAGTTAAAGGAGGTAAGGAAGAGTCAGAGGAGATGCTAGCAAAGGGAAAAATGTCCTCCACAAACCTAACATCACGTGAAATATGCATACGGGACTCAGAGATGTCATAGCAAAGGTAAGCGCTTTGTGTGAGGGCGTAACCAAGAAATATACATGGCTTGGAAGTAGGCGCAAGCTTGTGCGGGTTGTAGGGTTTAAGCCACGGATAGCAAAGGCGGCCGAAGACGCGAAGCTTAGAATAATTGGGGGCTTAGAGAAGAGCTTGAGATGTGGTGAAAGCATATTAAGAGTTTTTGTGGGCATGCGATTAATGAGGTAAACCGCGGTACTAACGGCATAGGACCAATAGGTAGCGGTATTTTGGCATGGGCAAGAAGGGTGAGGGCGGTTTCGGCGATATGCAAGTGCCGGCGTTCGAGAGATGCCGTTGTCTTTGCGGGGTGTAAGTGGGAGAAGTGAAATGAGAGATGCCATGCTCGAGAGATAAAAGGACGTAACTTTATGTACTCGGTGCCATTATCGAATAGAGGATTTTGATAGGGGCATCTAACGAGTTTTTCTACATAATGCTTGAATTTAATGAAAGTATTATATACGTCGATTTACATGCAAGCGGGTATATCCACATGTACCGAGTAAAATGATCAACAAACGAGAACATAATATTTAAAATTATCAAGCGAGTAAACGGGAGACGACCAAACGTCGGAATAAATAACTTCCAATGGTTGAGAAGTAGACGTGTAGAATCCGAAAAAGGGAGCACCGTGGCTCTTATTACACAAACAAGAATCACAAGAAGAATGGGAAACCGTAGATAATTCTAAAAAATTATTGTTTGCAAGATTTTGAATAATGGGAAAAGCAGGATGACCGCAGCGGAGATGCCAAGTGGCAGCAGAAGCTTTGGAAGCAGAGAAGGCAAAGAGAGCTTTGGAGGACCACACATAGGCTCCATCACTGACTTGTCCTTGGTGGAGGCATTTGCCAGTCTTCAAGTCCTTCACCAAAAACGAATCAGATAAGAATTCAATAGACACAGAATTATCTTGGCAAAATTTCTGGACAGATAATAAGTTACGAGAAAGAGAAGGTACACAAAGCACATGATTTAATTTGAAAGAAGAAAGAGAGGTAGAGCCAATGTGTGTGATAGCCAAAGAACTACAATCACCAATGACTATACGATCCATACCTTGGTAGGGGAGTGAAGAGAAAGTAAATTGAGTTCTGTGTCATATGATGAGAGGCACCACTATCAAGCATCCAAGTAGCGAAGGATCGAGTCTTGCGAGAGTAGAGTGGAAGGAGCGAGTTTGGGCAACATGGGCATGGGGCGGGCGAGGGGGCCGAGGGGTTCCTTGGTTGCGGGGTGGACGTGGAAGATTATTGTAGAGAGGATAAGCGGTGCAACGAGTGGCAACATGACCCTGGAGACCACAGAGTTGGCAGAAGCCTTGATAGCCTTTGGAGGGACGGGCAGAGGTAGTTTTGGATGAGTGATTGGGGGAAGGGCCGTGCTGTTGGGGTCTCGGGTAGGGGGAGGGAGCTTGCGGCAGGATAGGGGGAGGGGGCCGAGGTAGCTGCTGATAGGGGGAATAGGCTATATTGGCTGGAACATGCATGGGACGGGGTGAAGGGTAGGCAGGGAAAGCAGTATACGCAGGGGGTGGAACAGACGGACTTTGTAAAAGTGACGCTTCATGCATTAGCAATTTTTCATGTAACAATGGCATAGAGATAGTGTCATCACGAGCTGAATGGAACTCACAAGATCCTTATATTCACTTACCAAGATTTTTTAAGATTATTTCAACTAAGTCATCATCGGGTACTTTAGCAGCATCAGAGACGCAAGATCATCCGCAACAGTTTTAACGGCAGTGAAGTATTGAGAGATTGACATTGTACCTTTGGTAATGGAATTTAAACGCAGTCTGAGATGTCGAATACGACCCTTACTCTGTTTCCTATATGTGTCGAGAAGAGTGTCCCAAGCTTGTTTCGAATTTGTCGTGTGCTGAATCGTAGCGATAAATTCTTTATCAACCGAACCCAAAAGCAAATTGTGGATTAAGGCATCTTGTTGTATCCAATGCAAGTGAGCCGCATGGATCGTAACCTCACCAGCCGCAGATGGAATTGTTGGTGGCGGCATGGGTGTAGCACCGGTCACATAACCGAGGAGACCGTGACCTGTGAGTAAAGTGGTCAATTGAAGCTTCCAAGCCGTGAAATTTTTGCCATCGAGTTTTGTAGGAGCATTGACAGCAGGATTAAGAGAGATAACGGTGGTGGGGGCTGCAGGGGCTACAGCCGCAGCAGTCACAGTAGCAGCGCCGGAGGCTGCAGAGGTGGCCGAGTGGACAGAGGTGGCGGAGGAGGTTGCCATAGCCGCTGTACAGTTGGCGGCGAAAAAAAAAAAAAAAAAAAAACAAAGGGCGGCGGCGGCGGCTAGAAGAAAATTTTTAGGGATCAAAGCTCTGATACCATGATAGATAATATTGAATAACAAACTAATTGTCATTAGGAAATAATGTGTGTACAATAGGTTTATATAGAGAGCCAACAAGGCTATAATCGTAAAATACAAAATAATGTAAATAATATAATCTAATACATCGATATAACAACAATTAAACACTACCCAATCTCAATTAATCAACTAGAGGGTGATTTCTTCAACATTCAAATGGTTTAGCTATAGTATAGTTTAGCTACTCATTACAACTACAAAATCAAGAATCAAACATGAAATTAAAGCCATAAAACTAGAGAAGAAACGAAATTGATTACCGAAAATGTAGAAATTCGGGTTTAGATCAAGCTCCATCAACACCCATTGTCACTTTGGTGAAGAAGATGAACCAAAATCCAAGATTCTTCAACTAGAAACTAAGCTAGATTAACTTTAAACAAAGTAAACTTGAAGTAGAAGTGAATCTAAAGATCTAAAAGGGATTAAAATTGATCTAGGGTTCTTAGTATTTACAAAGTATTCGTCCTTCTCATAAAAAACGCAGCAGAAACTATTTATAGGGTCCAGAAATATGCAGAAAAAACTTGGTGCGAGTGCACTGGAGGCTCTGTATCAAAAATTGAACTTTTTGTTCGTCCAGTGCGTGCGCACTGGATATCAGCACTGACGGCCTTCAGTAATTTGGTAATATCTTCGCATGTAGAGCTCCGATTTGAGTGATTCTTAGTGCGTTAGAAATCATATTCAATTATCTACAACTTTCATGAAGACTAGAAGTCCAGAAAATGGCTCCAACATAGATAAAATGGCAGATAAAGTGAATGTAAGGCGTAAACACCCACTATATTTGATCCGTTTCCATCCCCGGGATTCGGTAATGCCCTCTAAGTCTCATGCCTTGTCTTCCGGGCTCATAACTCACCTAGATCCTGCATCACAACATTCAAACACATACCGAGCATAACTCCGCAAGATAACTAGGGCTCGAAAAGGGCCAAAATACCGTAAAATGGTGATGTTTTCTATCTATTTGACGGTTTGCCTCAAAGTGAGTGTACAATGCATTTGGCCCTATAAATGGTCTAAAAATACCCAATACAATCCAAAAGTGTCATAAATGGGGGTTAAAACATGCACAGAAGCATAGTAAAGTTGACTCTCATCGCTTCTTCATAGCCATTGGTTCTTTAGTCTCATCCCGAGTTAAAACTACTTTTGCTCTAGTCTTTTCCTTGACTTATTCTATTTTTATTTTCATTTAGGAATCTAAACGTGGTTATTCATTGTATTACTTAGGGTTCTTGACAATTTCATTGTTAAGGGTCCAAGGTATACATCAGAATGTATGATGTATTTATGTGGCTTATATCGGCACCACGAAATCACTCTCGGCGCCACCATCACTCTCGTCGCCTTATAATCACTATTGGCACCACATTAAATGTTTTTATTATTTTGAACGAAGATAACGTCGGTAGAACCGACGGCCGTTTGCGGTACGAGCGTCACTAAAATTGATGTTGGAATACCAAATCACTTTTTATATTCTTCAGACCGTTTGACACGTTTTTTTCCCACCAAATGAATGAGCACGAGATCAATGACGTATTCATTAATAATAAGAAAGAGAAATGCCGTATAGAAAATGAGTTAAACACATTTTCAAGCATATTAATGATCTGGAAGCTAAGGCGTCCCGGGATATTTGACCGTGTAGTTATGGTACGTTTATTGTTTTTTATAATGTTTCGTTACGTAAAGTCGAAGCTAAAGGGATCTACTTTGTGACATTGTTCTCCGATACATCGTATTGTGGTTTATTTTGTAGGTGGAAATTCCTGATAGGGCTGGTAGAGAAGTGATTCACAATCTTCACGTCTCTAAGAAAGAGTTACCTCTTGCAGAAAATGTGATATGTTTCTGTTGCTCTATTTGTCTTGTGTCTTGGATTTGTTACGGTTTAAGTTTACGCGATTTATTTCACGTTGGGTATCTAATCTTTGATATTATCGTTGGTAACGATTTATGTTGGGTCCGCCACTAGAAATTTATCATGGGGTGGTCTTGATTTGCACTTTTCAAATGAATATACATATCTCGAGAAAAAAAATCAATGCTAAAAAAATAAGATTAAATTCAGATTGTATATGGGAAAGGAAAAAAATGCTTTAAGCATTTTACTGGTATAAGGTAAATAAAAATATGTGGGTTCCAAGGCATCCCCCGCTTTTTTTCCGGCACCCATTTTCTTATTAATTTTTTTATGAACGAACGTCGGTGGACATCTGATGTTGATATGGAACACCAACACTGAAGTTGCTATTCAAAAACGAAAGTCGGTGGACCTGGCGTTCTAAGTTGTTACACTTTTAGAACGTAAACGTCGGTGCCATCGCTTTCATTTTTTAACACCAACGTTAGTGACACCGACACTTACACCGACGTTGGTTTTCAATAAGCAACGTCGTCGCCACCGACGTTCCGTTCATAAAAAATCATCGTGTGGTGCCGGAATAAATTTTTGTAATGCCGGGAGTAATATGATGCCAGAAGTAAAAATATGAATGTCCTTAGAAACCCCCTAAAAATAATTCAATTCTAAGATACAAAAAGTAAGGAAAAAAATAAGCATGTTCATATGAGGTAAAATAAAAAAATAAAAAAAACTTTCAATGTGTCTTGAACCCACAACCACAGGCTAACTATTAAAAACCATGCTTAGCTTTTACCACTATGATACTATAGAATGATATTGAAAAGAATACTTATACAGTTACAGAAAACTAACAAATACTAATACAATTATAGAAAAATACTTTTTTTTTCGTTTTTTTTTTTTCCAATTTTCGGGTGGTCTTGAGACCACCCCACCTCCTTACTAGGTCCGTCCCTGGGTCCGTCGGGGTTCAAATCCTCTGTCCATTTTCAGTGTCCAACTTCCATGTCCAAGTTAAAACGACGTCGTTTTGTGTCAATTTTTGGTTTCCCTATTTTCTAATCGTAAAAACCTGTCTTGCTTAAAAATAAAAATAAAAAAATTATTCAGATATCGTCTCCTCTCTCCTCTTCACGCCTAAGTCGGAAAAAAAATCCTCAACGTCGTTCGTCAATTGGAGTTCTTCATTTATGCTACAGATTATCTTCTCATCCTTGTATTCACGAGTTTCCCATATAGATTGAAATTGCTGCAGGCATTTTGAAAACCCTAATTAAGGTGCGATTTTTTTTCTTTCCTATTTGGCAGTGATGATTTGTTTTTTCTTTTTTTTGTGGGCTTTTTGGGTTTGCGAAAAAACTAGAAAGTAGAAAAAAACAACGAATTTACAGAATCAAAAAGCCTTTTCTTTTGTTTGAAAGATTAGATTTGTTTTTGGTTTCATTCTAGTTGGTTGTGCCAATTTAATTAATGTTTTCTTAAATCCTCGGTGATGATTGGGAAGACCCTGAGCCAATGATCAGTTCGCAGTCAGTTCAAAAAGTACAAAGACGGGTCGGTCAGAGAACTGAGCGAAAGTGTACTCCGGTCCATGGAGCACCCCGGACTCAAAGAGCTATGCTAGAGGAGCACTCGCGAGAGATTGCGAGTTTGCATCGCAAAGTGGATAGGATTATAGATTTCTTTAGCATACCTCCATCGACCCCACCACCTAGGATCGCCCCACATCACCGAGCCTCTTCTTCGGCCGCTGCTGCCTCAAGTTCTGCACCTCCTCCCGGTTTTGAGCCTTGAGATGACTGGGAGGGTTATTCTGACGATGACTAGTTTTTATTTCTTTTTATTGTTGTTTTCCATTTTCTTGTTTTTATTTTTATTTTTGTTTTCCTATCTAGTTGTTGTAGTAGAATAATATTAATATAATGATTTTGACGGCTTAAATTGTTTTAGAGTAATTTATGTTCTCTTTTACTGCCGCAATTTTATTATACGGTTTCTTGTCACCGCTATTCTTCTTGGTTTGTTTGAGTTATTTAGCACAGATTCTTCACGGATTACTTACATGAGCCCGATGGTCTATACGACGATCCACTTCTTCTTTGGTTCCACCCTTACCGAAGCTAAGTTCCTTTTCATTTTTCAATTTTTCATCTTACACATTGGGGACAATGTTTCGATTAAGTGGGGACGTCACTTAGCTTCTTGGCACTATATTTCGTGAATTGCATGATTATCTTGATTCTCTTTGATACATGATTCACCACTTAAACTTTGATTCATTTCGACAGAATGTCGAAAAAATTATGATATCTTTGATCTTTTTGAGTTAACTGACTTCATCTTTGTTTTACATTGCACAAGTAAAAGAAAGTGCCTACTTCTGAAGTAGTGGTTTATTAAGCGCATATTCTGTTATGAGTCACCATTTTAAGCACGTATAACTCACTTCCCTTGGTGTGTAGTCGACAGCATATTGCCTTGACTAGAGTTGACCCTGGCTTCATACCGAATTATGTTCCACCAACGCTTATGAAGGAAATGGAATTTCGGATTCGGTAGTTTATCAAGAGTGTGACCGTGAGGATAGATAAATCAATGAAAGTTCACCCGCCAAGAAAAAGAAGTGCATTGAATATATACATCTATATTCTCTTTGGCTAAACATCTAGTCGATGGAGCGTAAAACGCACGACTTTTGCATAGACCAATAAACGTGAGTCTAAGAGTAGTACTTGGTTCTCGATCCGCCTTGCCAGCTAAATTGACTAATAAATAACATGTTCAAGACTGGTTAGTTCAACTACAGGTTGACGTAATGTGAGGTTGTCTGCATTACTAAGAGGTTGTGAAAGTTATTACACACACACATTGGCTCATGATATGAATAGTGTTTAATGCATCACTGATGGATATGAGTGGCATGATCTTGATCTTGACTTTGTGCGGCATAGTTGTTTTTAATTTACTTGTATACTGATTAGAGTATTATTTTCTTTTCGCCTTTTTGCTCGGGACGATCAAAAGCTAAGTGGGGGGTAGTTGATAACGCTCTAAATGGTATCAATAATTATACCTATATTTACCCTGAATTATGCTCAAGAGAGGATAGATAGGCTCGTTACTATGTGGAATATATGTTAAATGCTATGTGCATGTTCCAAGAGCGTAATTCTGCATCTATGTTGTTTTCCCGAAGATTTGGTACTGTTTTTCTCGTTTTGTGTGTTTTATAGGATGTACCGAATCTGGAGCATTGGAGAATTGATTTGGACCAAAAGAAATATAGTGGGCCAAGTGATTAAAGTCCAAGAAATTGATTCTGAGGGCTTAGCCCCCACTTAGCTTTTGATTATTGATAGGTATTCATACATTATTATCAATTCTACAAGGCCTCCATTATTAGCTAGGTCCGGTAAACCGAGGACTTGTTTGACATGAAATTGATTCTGCCACTTCTACTAGGTCGGTTAGGGTTTTAGAGAGTCATAAGTCGGTCATTGTATCTATATAAGGCCGCATTATCGTATTATTGTATAAGCATTCATACATTATTATCAATTCTACAAATACATTATATACTTTGATGAAATAAAGTTATTCAAGCTTTTGCGGAGCTATTTCTGGTTTCCTCCCTTTCTCTACCATCTCTAGCTTGAGTAGATCGAGCTAGATCTCCATTGTTGAAGGTATGAAGCTTTGAACGTTCCTTTTTGTCTTCAATATGGTAGATCTGTTTGTATTTATGTGTTTTAGTTAATCTGCATGTTTAAAGACCCCATAATTTACTTAGAACAATCATAATTGAGTAATGTAGATCCAGGGATAGGAAAAGCTAACCCCGGTAAACTGGCGGTCTATACCGGTTTACCGAGGCAATATTTCAAAAACCTAAAACTGGGATTCACTACAGCTACGTTGATTGACAGGTTTAACTAACAGTAGGTTAGATCTAGCCAATCTACTTATTGTAATCGTAAACTGGCATGAAATACGAAGTGCTAAGTTTGGACATAGTCCGATGGACCCTAGGAACGTGTTGATCAATGTCGACAGCTGCCTAGGTGGGTTAGCGGTATGAGTTAACGCTCGATATAGGCAATTCTAGTTCTTTATGCGTACGGGATATTACGGACCAATTAAGGAGGGTAGCTTGCGTATAGATTGTCTACTACCATTGTCGGAGTAGATAGGAGTAGGAGTTGCACCTGTAGCTGATAATGATAATTAAAACAAAAGCTCACGATTAATCTAAGGAAATTATGTGGGGAAGTAAACGTAACGATTAACTAATCCAAGTTAGTAGATCGGTGAGAAGAGGGGGAGAAATACCACATTTGTTTTCTTTATGTTCATTGTTGGTCAATGACCGCCTCTATGTTGCTTCTTAATTAGGTTAGAATCGTTTATAATTAAAGTTGCATAGTCTCTGTGCGATCGACCTTGACTCCATTTACTATACTACGATGTACCTAGTATTCTTTCTGAAAGTACTATCGACGTTAGTGACTTACACGCAATCACCGAGTCACATCATGCATCCTCGAAAGCCGAACGGACTCGATTCAAATAGTAACTTGTTGGTTAATGACTTAGTCATATACAGGTTTTCAAGCTTTAACCATAACTTGGCAGCGGTGTCTTCCTCGGCAACCTCTGTGATAACATCATCCGACAAGCACAACATGATGGTTGAATGTGCTTTTCCCCTCTAGACTGGCCATCTCATTGGAACTGGCGTCCTCTTTACCGGATAAAGAAGCCCATAACCCCTGTTGCTTTAACAGAGGCCGCATCTTGATTTTCCAAAGACTGAAACTGTTTCTTCCTGTAAATTTGTCAATCTTAATGTTAATTAATTACAGACATCCTTCTTGCTAATGAACATACCTTTGATCACAAAATCCTAGCACGATATCAACCACCCATCCAGTCATATCTTAATGAACTAGAATCTTCCTAGTCATGTCCTACATCGTTAGTATACATCCGGATGATTTATTTGATCTTTATTCGGGGAAAATACTTGTGTGGTGAGGGAATTTGAGGTGAAATGACGGGTGAAACGATAATAACCACACGGTTTAAATACGAATAAAGCTGTGTGGTTTGTACGATGCGCGGTATATCCACATCGTGTAGAGGCACCACACAGGAATTACCCCTTCATTCATGCATATTTAAATTGTTTTGCAATAATTGAGCTAGAATCTTCCTAGTCATGTCCTACTTTTATTCCGATGTTCACCTCCTAAATATTTAGCATTAGTAGACGACATATGGTTGAAATAATTGAGCTAAATATATGCTATGATTGCAAATCAGAAAGACATAACCTTGGACTAGCTAAAAACAAGCTTAAGAGTTTGGTGGAACTAATTAATCAAATGGGCCAAATTGCAATTAAAAACATGCAAGTAGATAATAAATTATTGTTTAGGTAGAAAGTAAACAATAATGGTGGGGGCCTCGGATTTATGGATAGATTAAGGGAAGTTAATGGTGTTATTATGTCCGTAGACTCGAGTTGATTGGTTGTACTTTTTTGATAATCAAGAAAGTTTCATAAAGTTGTACATGAAGATCACATGTTCGATTCATTTGTTTTAAAAGAAATTTCCGGTCGGTCGGATCTTACATTTGAGTAAGGGTCAGAATTCGCATACACGACCCGAACCGAATTTCGAATAATTAGGGTCAGTGGAATCATTCATGATGAGACTCATCTTTAAATATATGTCGCATAATCAGACGTCAGATTGATAGATCGTGTTGTGATATTCGTTGTGTTGTGAATATGATATTATCATAATATCTATAACACAACGAATGACACAACATAATTTAGAAAAAGAAGCCAAACTAACACATCCGCAGGAAGGAATGCAACAACTGGAAACTAACATCATCCTATTGGATCCGTGTAAAAGCATTAACAAATCTGCCCAACGATTATGGCGAAAGTGTTTTCCTTTTAAAGAGTATTCTCATTGTTATTACTACTTTACGGTAACCTCAAGAACCTCCAGATAGGACGAGAAATTCCACAAATACATATACCTCTATGGGGCGGAGGCACA
This sequence comes from Gentiana straminea, assembly GCA_036785695.1. Classification (NCBI taxonomy): domain Eukaryota; kingdom Viridiplantae; phylum Streptophyta; class Magnoliopsida; order Gentianales; family Gentianaceae; genus Gentiana; species Gentiana straminea. The sequence continues at coordinate 1,549,017 of JAVUPR010000405.1, forward strand.
TTATGTAAGGTGGAGGGTGGGTCACGTCACCCCCACTGAGATACGAGAGAATTTTTTAAGTATTAAAACGGTGTAGTTTTGTTATTAAAAAGTGTCGTTTTGTCAATAAAAAATTATGTTTTTAGCTCCGGCGACCTCACTGGAATTTTTTTTGAATAAAAGATGTAGTTTTAGGCTCCGGTGACACCACTGTTATAAATTTCTGGATCCGTCAGTCCAGATAGGATTAAAGAATGACGTAAATCTAAAGACGTGTCTCGACTATTCAGTATACTCGTACTGTCTTTAACCATTATTGCTGAAAGAGATTGCTCCATACAAGATTCGAACATTCTCTCCGGTTAAACTACTTTGTCATTACAAGACTCAAACTTTTTAACCGCTAAGCTACGCCAAACTATAAAAATGAAAGTGATCAAAATCTTTAATCACTAATAAGTTAGTTTTATCCTACCAATTAACATCCCTACCTCCGCAAGCCCTAGGCTTAATTGAACAACAGATGAAATATCTAGTATATTCGCATGATATTTTTTTTCCCTTCTTCTTTCTAGGTATATTGTTTGGATTAATCGAGTTTCATATCAAACAAAACGAGTATTATTATTGAGAGAAGGGATTCTTTAATGGTATGTCAAATGAAGGAGTGTGATTAATCAATGTCACACCCACACAGATTTGCTTAGATCGATCCGTTGTCTATTTCTTCCTCCAATTTGTCAAGTTGAGATATCACAATTAATCATTTTCCAAAACTATTACACCTACATGTTTTTTTTCTCCAATTAATTCCATAGGGGGGAGATGAGTAGATATACCTATCTGGTGGTTGGGAGAAGGATGAAACAACGCGTGGATTAGTCTCATTGGCTAAGAGAATATCTGTATATCCAATAATCTGAGGTTCACACACAGCGATGAAGGTAGAAAAATATATCCCAAACCCCATCAATCCTTTGCATTATTGCGTACTACAAACAGCAACAAGTCAACAACATTCTTGCAGTTTGCTTCTCATTATTATTATTAATCTCAATAGGATTATATAAGTGGTGGTGGATCATCTGTGGGCTGTGGCTACAAACTCCATTGTTACAATCGATCTCTGCTACCCTTTCTCCTAATTAAGGGACCTCTGCTCCGTTCTTCCCATGCTGTTGGTATGATTCGATCTTCTGTATCTTATTTCCGAGTATTGTTAGTTACTGTCGCAATTAAATTCTCATCACAATCAAAAGAAGGTGACAAAACACACCTTTAAACCATCAATCATGGTGGTGTTAATGGTGTAAGACCTCCTTTTGATTACCGTGTCGTGTATATACATTTGATTGTGTAAAGTAGTTATATACCCAATACCCATGATATGATATGATACACGCACCCTAGTAGTACTAGTAGTTAGTTAGTTCTTAATCATTTCTAGTTCTAGCTCCCTCCAAAGTTCAAAGGGCTTCAATAGTCTTACAGCGATGAAGGTAGAAAAATCTATCCCAAACCCCACCAATTTTCAAAAGTTGGATACTTTACCGGATATGAGAGTCTCGCAATGATCGAAAGTGTTGTGTTTCTCCATTTGTTTTGACAATAACATACAAGAGTGTTGTATCATAATATACCAATTACATGATTTACATCATCAAATCCTTTACACTCAAGAAAGTGTGGGAAGTGAAGCAACCATATTAATTAGCAACCATATTCATTGTGTAGGGTATGTATTTCAATTCTTCTTTAATCATGGTTAATAAGTGTTGATTTGTGTTGTCTTTTTTTTTTCTTTTAAATCCAGGATTAGTTGCTGAGATTTATTAACAAGTAGTTGCTGAGATTATTGACAAGTAGCAGTTCAGCAATGGAGGAAGAAAGGATGACTCCCGGATACTTCCAACTGATTCTAAAAGAGCTCTTAGCAATGGAGAGTGAAGTCTACTCGAGGGAGCATCATCAAGTCTACTCGCTGGCGCATCATCGTCAAGTCTACTCGAGGGACGTCGAATCCTGGAAATGTTTTGTATGGGCCTTGAAACATGGAAGTATTCCAGTATTATTGATGAAGAAAATGAAGAAATCATGGAAAGACTGAGATCCATGATCACTTCTCTTAAATTGATATGGCCGGAAGACTTCACATTAATATTGTCCCTTCTTTGCGAACGAATTCGTGAAACAGGTCGTCCCATCGATGTGTGCATACAGGATTATGATTCGGTAATGTTTGAATTGAAAGGGAAAATTCTGCAGAGTAAACAACAAGTTGACGATTGGTGTCGAAATATGATACATTCTTCCTCGATGATGATGATGCAACATAAGTCTTCAGGATTTTGGCAGATGTCAGACTTTGTTAACAAGATTCGGGTGATTTGTCATGATGCAAGAGGTCCACTGCGAAAGCAAATTGATATTTTGGGAATCAAGATAGAATTTCGCAAAGAACATTGAAAAAAACTAATATATATTGCCCAGATGGGAAGGAAAACCTTCGATTTATGAATTTTGCCGGTAATTATGCCAACGGTGTAGCTTGGTTAGTATGTTTGTATTGGGCAAAAGAAGACAATGATCATGAAATTGCTTCGAAATGAACGTCGTCCGCTTTGATATGTTGCACAAGTTCATACCTAACGCATACGATATTGCGCAATTGTACGTTGGCATCTTAAAGTCGACGATGTGCGGCCGGTGTCCGATCCTTTTCTTCTCGGTGAAGCCGTTGAAAGCTTTGTTGATGTTTTCTTTGAGCACCTGGCTATCGTTTTGAAGGATGATTTTCCATTTCTTCGGGATCGTCTAATATTTCTTTTCACATTTCTCACCGATCCTCTATGTGAGGATGTTGAAGAAGAGGAAGGAGATTCAATCCGCACTCAAATTTATGCTATTTTGCATGAGGACGTGTATCTCCTTCTGTCTTTTGAGGAGATGAACAAGGATCTCTCTGACAAAAAGGCGCTTTTCAGTGCTTGTATGATCAGGATCGATATAGTAAATGCTATGATCAGGAAACTTTACCGTGGATCATCATGCTCTCGATCACACCTTTGGAAGTGGAGAAAATGGAATACTACTATTTTGTTTCTCTTCATAGAGAGCTCTCTTTTCTTGATAGGTGTGTCAAGAAGGTCGATGATAAGGAGCAAGCTGAGTTATACAAAATGGAGCTTAGATTCCTAAGGATGTTCTTTCTATGGTTAGCCACATGGGATGATACCGATGAAGAAATCAAACTAAAATTGAGCTCTGTGATCACTTCATTTCAAGGGATATGGGGCGAAAATGAAGAAGAAGAGGGACTTCTTGCTCACCGCTTTCATGCGATACGTTCAAGACGGAGAGACAAACATCGGTATCCATTGGCTTTTGAATTAAAAGGAAAAATTCGAAGTCGAAGCTAGAAAGCGAAGCATGGAGGTGCGTAGATCTGTTTCATTTGACATTTCGATACAAAACGCCCACAAGTTATAAGATCCTCAAGTTTATGGATTCTATCCTCGACAATTTAAATGATCTTGTCAGCTACAAAGCTAGTGAAATCATTCCGTTCAAGAAGCAGATTGAAACCTTGGAAGAGAAGCTAATATTTTTGAAGAATCTTTTGAAACTCGCCGTGAATTGCAAATATTGTCAAGACTTGGGAGAATTAGAAATATTTGTTCAAGCCTTTGCTGGTGATGCTGCACGGTTGGCATTTCTTTATTGGACACAAGACGCAAATGCTGAAAATGCATATGATGAAACAAATTCTATGTTTTCTCATTTGCTGCAAAAGATCAAACCATCCACGCCTAATGTTGCCAGATTGTACTTTGGAACCCTTATGGCCATATATGCGCATCGATCTGATTCTCATATGTTCGGACAAACTGCTTTTAGCTTTGTCGAATTTTTTCTTGAGGACCTGGTGACTCACTTGAAGGATGATGATTTTCAAATTCTTCAAGACAATATCATATGTCTTTTGACATTTCTCAACGATCCTCCTAATCAAAATGCAGAGGAATCGATTTGCAGCCGAATTGATGTTCTTTTCTGGGAGGGTTTGTATGGCCAAATACCATTTGATGATATGGAAGAGGGTTTCTCCAAGAAAAAAGTGTGTCTTAGTGATTTTATGATGAAAATCGAAGCTATCAATGCTGATATTAGATGCATTTACGGTAAATTCCAAGATTCATCTCTATATAATTTCCCAAAGGTTATTTCTCCACAATTTCTTGACTTTCTCTTGAAGAATCTTAAAAGCCTGAAGGACAGGATGAATAGTGATCGTAAGTATGTATCTTTTGCGAAATATAAGATCATAAAAATTGAGGAGGAACTAGCTTCTCTCCATCAGTTTTTCATTTATATTTTCGATTTACAAAGTGAACAAAACGAGACATGGCTAGAAGTTGTCAATGTTTTACATCTGACGGAACATGTCATCATGACATGCATTAGTTCGTTATTTGTCGTTGATCATCCATTCTGCTATCATATGGCCTATCTTTCGAAAGTCTTTGATGAAATTAAGGCGGTTAAGGCAAAGCTTGAGATGATCAAATTAGAGAACATCGTAAACAAAGCAAGATGCTTCCCTAGTTCGGTCGGTTTCATTAGTGAAGTCGCAGAACAAGGTCGACCTTTCGAAATCAATGAATTTGTTGTGGGTTTTGAGGATGAGAAAGAAAAAATTATTGGCTTGCTTACAAGGGGACCTATGTCACTTGACATTGTTTCAATTGTTGGCATGGGTGGATTGGGGAAGACCACTTTAGCCAAAAAGGTTTTAGGTTCCTCATCAGTGAAATGTCATTTTAACGTATTCGCCTTCTGCTCCGTTTCTATAGATCATAATACTTGGAGAATGTTACATGACATTATATGCCAGGTTAAGGGGGTTGACGACATAAGCCGTGAAATGACTAATGATGACTTGGCCCACCAACTACGGAAATGTTTGAGTGGTCAAATGTATCTAATAGTCTTGGACGATATATGGAATGTAAGTGCATGGAATGCGGTAAAAAGCTCATTCCCTGATAACCGAAATGGAAGTAGAGTTATGTTCACGACCCGATCCCGTGATGTTGCGGACAAATGCATAATTAATTGTAGCCCACATCAGCTACGTTTTCTGAAGGGGGTTGAAAGTTGGGAATTATTACAAAAGAAAGTGTTCCGTAATGACATTTCACCACCATATCTCCATGAGATTGGAAAGCAGATTGCTAAAAACTGCAAAGGCCTTGCTTTAGCTGTTGTTGTAATTGGAGGGCTCCTTGCTAGAACGGAAAAAAGCCTGAGGTGGTGGAGCGAAGTTGAACAAAGGTTAGCTTACTATCTTTCTAACGAGGGATGTATGGAAATTTTGGAATTAAGTTACAAACATTTACCCGAGAATTTGAAACCTTGTCTTATCTATCTTGCCGCATTTCCTGAGGATCATCTGATCAGCGTTAACCATGTGATAAGGCTGTGGATTGCGGAAGGATTCGTACAAGAATCCAAGACAAAAAGCCTACAAGATGTCGCAAAAGAGTACTTTCACGACCTAGTTGATAGAAGCTTGATCATTGTCGGTGCAAGAAGTTATAGTGGGGGGATAAAAAAATTTCGTATTCATGATTTGATACGTGAATTTTGTCAAACGAAATGCAGAGACGGGAAATTTTTCCAGCTGGACCATGGAATTGCATCATCTAGTACTTCAAACCATTCAATAAAAAACCCTTATCGTGTTTCCATGAAGAGGGAAGACGATGTTACTATTGCTGCTGGATCCTCACTTTCTAATGCACGCACCCTATGCTATTTTAGTCAAAGGTTTGATAGTGGAATTAGTAAAATCCATCTAAGGAAGTTCAGACTTCTTCAAGTGTTGGATTCGGGTCTCGATCGGAAAGAATATGATATGAATGAACTTAGCTCTCTGATTCATCTGAGATATATTGATGTTGTTTTGATGGAGTTGGAACGAAATTCTATCCCATCGTGGATATCCAATCTCTGGAATATAACATCTTTAAAGTTGACATTAAGCCCTAATTTTGGAATACATTTGCCAGAGACTTTTTGGAGAATGAAAAGTCTTAGGTATGTCAATATAGGCTTTTGTAAGCTTAAATTTCCAGATGACGACGACAAGCATGATGAGGCATATCTATCTAGTGATCAAATATTGGATAAGGTGGTAAGCTTTTCATGTCCAAATTTAGATACCGGAAAAGATGTCAAAAGGCTTCTCCAAAGGTCGCCCGTCGTTCGGAAGGCGCGTTGTTATTTAGGAGGATCTCTAGTTGATGATGAAGGATCAATAAAAGCATTTGACTTTTATAGGGAATTGGAGTCATTGCGGCTATCAAGCTTTGAGCAAAGACAATACATGATCAACTTCCCTTCGACTCTCAAGAAACTAGCATTATCTTGCTTTCAGCTACACATGACGGATATATCAGCAATTGCAGCAGAGCTACATGTTCTTGAGGTCTTGAATCTAACAGGCTGTTACTTTGTGGAGCCAACATTGGAGACGGAAGATTTGGTATTCCAAAAACTGAAATTCTTTCGTCTTCATGCTGACTATTTGGAGGAATGGAATGCCTCCACCGAGTCCTTCCCTCGTCTAGAGCAACTTGAGATTGTTTGCCCAAAATTAAAAGAGTTACCGTCCTGTTTCGGAGAGAGTTCAACCTTGAAGAGGATTGTCGGTTTATTATCTTCGGAAGCTGAGAGTTCAGCCCTTAGAATCAAGGAAGAACTGATGGAACTGGGGACACAACTTGAATTTCGGATCACGTTCAGAAACTATTATTAGTCAAGTAAATCTTCTTGAAATTAAAAAGATAATACTAGTAATATATCTACTATTTGTTTTACCATTTAGCATTAGTAATCCTAATCAATCTGCTTCTTTTTGGCAGGACTTGTGCTTCTATGTTAAATATGCTAGAGTGGCCTCCAGAAACGACACGCTGGGTTCGGCATTGTTTCATAAACAAGGAAGCCAAGTTGATGTGTGCTTTGATTTTTATTTTTTATTTTTGGTTGATTAACATGTTAAAAAGATAATACTAGTAATATATCTACTATTTCGGCATTTTCTTCTTCTTCTTTTCTTTTCCCAGGAAAATTTGATGTGCTTTTATTTAATAACCATTTTGAAGCTTGTCCCAATATATATATATATATAGAGAGAGAGAATTAAGTTACAAATTATGATGTTTTTTTGGGAGTGAAGAATGTGAAGATGAATAAGAAGAAGATTTGTGTTTTTTTTTTTTAATTATTGTTTAAGATGGTGGGTCTACGTCATGATCAATCGGTCTACGTCATGATAAATGGTGTAGGGGTGTGTTGTGTCCGAATGGTCTACGCATGATCAGTGGGTCCTGAGTTGATATTTTTCCTTCTTTGAATGTGTGTCTCGAAAGCGTGGTTATATAATGGGAGTATTTGTTCACCCTATCGTGTTTCTATCGGTGTTGCATCACACTACTACTTGTGCGACAATGAATCGACTTTTCGAAAGATATTCTTTGAGTCGAGAATCGACTTTTGAAAAGTCAATTGAGAGTTGGTTTTCGATTGTGTGAAACGGTTATTGGTGTCGGGAAATTGCAAGAACGTACTACCAACGAGTTTATAGTTTGAGTTGTGTCTGCTATGCATAGAATCGCGTTGCACCGTTCTACTCGTGGGGTCCCTTTTCTCTGTACTTTAGTCAAAAAGCCAACTAAATAGGCGCTTTGATTGCTTTTTTTATTTTTTTTATGTCATCGAGACGAAATTACATATGATAGACATCTACCCACGCGTACATATGAGACTCGAACTTAGGACCTCATGCGCGCATCTAAATATTTTGGTATTTATAAAATCATAAAATAAAATAAAAACAATTTGTATCACATTATTTACATAATTTGTTTATAGCGTAAACAAATATGTAAATATAATTTTTTCTTACAAAACTTTTTTTCTTACAAATTATACTACAAATCAACATAATATAGACTTATTCTTTTTCTCTCAAATAAATTTCCACACACGTTAGGTTGACTATGACAACACCTTTGAATTCTTCATAGTACATTTATTCATTTCAAGCAACAATTAATGGTTCAAAGTTGAATTAAATACTACTTCTGTCTCAAAATGTAAATTCTTTCAGGTGTTTTCACACAGATTAAGGAAGTTGTTTAAATTGGTTATGTGTACGTCGTTAATTTTGATAAAAATGTCTAAAATACCTTTTGACTGTTATTAATGCAGAGCAGTAAAAAGTGAATGGATAGATAATAAATGAGGGGTAGAAGTAGAATTAAATTTTTTTTTTTGTTGAGAAAAGACAGAATTAATAATTATAGTAATAATTTTCTTATATAAATGATTCACCAGGATGTATCCATTGTTTCCATCTTCTTCAACTTGAAAAAATGGCTTCCTTTTCTACCATTAAAACTTCTTTTGCTATTTTTCTGATTTTTCTGCCATTACTTACAAAACAAGATTTCATACCCCCAATTCTCTCACCATTTTTTGGTTTTAATTTCTTTCTCCCCTTATTATAAGTTCATTAATATTTAATTCTCTCCGTAAACTACCATAGAGAGTTCAGATCCTCTGCACTGTACAACACCGTATATTAACTATGGAGTGTCCAAAACAAAGTCGCCTTAGTCTTTTTCTTTTTCAAAAAACATGCTTCAAATGACGTCGTTTTGGACCATCCACAGCCGGAACACAGTGTTATACACAGGAGAGGATCCGGGCTCCTCCAGACTATATGTACGTTACACTGAATGTTATTACGTGAATCCAAAGTTTGGTACACAAATTTAATTTCATGCATGAAGTCTTCATTTTCTTGTAAAACTAAGTACCTTGTAAATGATTTTTGAGCTATAATTAATTTTCATAGTGTTATTTTAGTTATTATGTTTATGGGTGTTAATTATAATTATAATTGATTATATATATAGAAAATGTATGCAATGATGTGGAATGTGGAAAAGGGACATGTGAAAAAGCAATAGGGCAGCCATTTAACTTTGTTTGCAATTGTCAAAGTGGTTGTGTAACGCCCCCAGACATCGGGCCTGGTAGCGCTAAATAAGTCATAAATATCCGGTCAACTGCTTAGACTGTCGTTCTCGCTTGGTCTAAAAGTGCTAACCCGAGTTGACAAGACCTTTATGTCTCACACTTATACGGGGGTGAGTATTCTATTATTTTTCCTATGTGAGACTTTACATTCTCCACCCCCCCCCCCCCCCCCCCCCCCTTATAAGGGACCGACGTCCCGCCGGGACGGCCAAGACCGTTCCCGGATCATCCCTATCGAGGTAACTAGAGGTCATCCTTACACCGTCTTCTTGTACGATGCGGCGCATAGTTCCGTCCGATAGTCGGCTCGAATACCATTTCGTAACGCCCCTGCACCCCGGGCCTGGTAGCGCTAAATGAGTCATAAATGTCCGGTCAACTGCTTAGACCGCCGTCCTCGCTTGGTCTAAAAGTGCTCACCCGAGTTGACAAGACCTGTATGTCTCACACTTATACGGGGGTGAGTATTCTATTATTTTTCCTATGTGAGACTTTACAGGTTGGAAAAGACTTCGTCAAGGAGATGAAACTAATTTGCAGTTTCTTCCATGCATTATTCCTGACTGTATGCTTTCTTCTTGTTTTATATATCTATCTATTAATATGTTTTCGAAGGTGTGTAAAATTAATTACCCGATTACCCGCATCTAACCCGACCCAAATCCACATTAACACGTCTCATTGATCGCCATAAGAGAAAAAAATAAAACAAAATACTGTGACATTAATGCTTGCAATTAGGAAGAAATAATTGTCACATTAATGCCTGAAATTCATTCTTCCTCAGAAAAAAAAAACCCGCACATTCCAAATCCATATGGTTCATTGTCAATCCAAAACCTATGCCTTCAAGCCGAAATTTAGTGCGCCATTAAATCCCTAAAAAAATCCATACAATTCAAATTAACTCTAGATTTTTCTCTCATAATTCATAATCCCAAACATCCCAACCTTTTGTTCAGCAACTGTCAAAGTTATGCCGATTTTGAAAACCTGTTCATCCCTATCAATTCAATTCAAACTTCCCGAAAGTCTGATAATGTGAGTTTAGGAAAACGATTCATTTTGATGAAACAAAATTGCAGATCGATCATCTTCTTCTAAAAAACAAACATATTTTTTATGATCAAATCAAACTCGGTGAATTTTCTTTACTAATCAGAGCGGAAGATGTCTCATCCATTTATGTGATGTGGTAAGGATTCATACACTCATCTCCAAAGAAACTGTTGAAATTTTCGTTTGGCTTACTTTTTGTGTGTATCGTGATAGTGATTTTTTTTTTCAGAGCTCCTCCAATCGAAGGATTTTGGTATGGGAGTGGTAACGCTGTTATAGAGCTTGAAATTCTGGTAATTAAATTCTGGGATTAGGAAACAAGATTGAGTTTTGTTGGTGATTGACCACTATAAAATTTGTCAATTATATCGCTCGGGTATTCATATACCTCAATTAGATGGGCTTTTATCTATATTTTCACTGTTATATCATTGTGAACATGCACTGATTTGGAAATTCATGTGGTAATGCAGATCATGTGCTGTGATTATGTAATTTTGGTAAGGTGTATTAAGCTTTGGAGCCAGCTATTTTGACAAACAAAATATTATTTACTTCATCGAATATCATGTGATAACATTTGGTGTTGTATATAATCATGTATCTCAAAAGGTTTTTTATTCTACATGTTTTTGATTAATAATTCTTATTTGATGTGTTTATCTCATTTTATAATTGTATTAACCATTGCATGTCATTATTATCTTATCTGCTGAAACATACCCGTGCATGATGCACGGGTTTTTAGGCTATATATATATATATATATATATATATATATATATATATATATATATATATATATATATATATATATATATATATATATATATCAATCAGTGTAACTCGCTAGTTGATCAAATGCATGTGTAAATGATAGTTGTGTTTTTGGAGTTGTGAATGTATCATTTTTCATATAGGCTTATGAAATTGGTTGTTATGGCTTTCTGGGCTCGAAAATGATAGTTGTACGACTTCAGATACACACCTTTGACAACACCATCGTTTACAATCACTACACACTCGTTGACCAAAGGTTGTAGATGATATATAGTTGTGCTTGTGGAGTTATGAATGGGCGGACGCAGGATCTCGGGTAAGCGGCGGTAAAATTTTTAAAGCGCAAATAAAAAATTTAAAGGAGCAAACTATACGTATCGTACAAATTTTAGTGTTTTTTTTTTTTTTGGATTAAGAGGTTAGATTCGTCTCTATTGCGTAGGCCCGCCAATGGTTATGAATGAATCACTTTCCATCTAAGCTCATGAAATCAGTTGTCTCGGCCATCCGGGCTCGAAAAGGATAGTTATACATACATCAAAGATATAACTTTGACACAAAGCCGTGAGTCGGTGGGACCCACACTGGTCGATCAATCGTCGTAAATGATAGCTGTGTTTCTGGATCGAGTATCTGTGTTGTATATCATTTTCCCTTGCCTTTCTTCATTTGCAGGTTCTCTTGACTATTCTTGCATGCCAGCTCCTCCTCCGGCTCCGGCTGTTCCGTATAATATATCATTTTTCGACCGTAATTAATTAATCCCTTAATTTTTACATAAGTATATTATATCTATTTGTCATTTTAACAAGTTTATTTGGCCCATAATCTATAATTTAAACATTAAATTTTGCTTCATGATTTTCAGCATGCTCTTGGATGTCGATGCAATCCTGGTTTCTCTAATCTTCTTGATTTTCCAGCTTATCCTTGCTTTGGCCAATGTAAGAATTATTATATATTAAAACCCGAGTTTTAGATATTTTAAGTTGTAATTAGTATCGTTTCTTTAAAGATTACTGAGGTTGAATTTTATGTATTTTTACTTACATTTGTGATGAAAAGGTTTTTCGGATCCGATCGCGCAAATCTCGAATTAAAGTTCGACAAAACTTCGTCGCCGTCATCAACAACCTCGACGACGCTTAATTCATTCACCTCACCGAACGATTCCAATCTAGGTATGATTCAAGCGCTCACATTTCTAAATTTGCTTTTCGAAAGCAAATTGTTTCGTTATATCTGTTATTTTAAGACTTTATGTTTTAGATATATTATTTGCCATTTTACAAAAATCTGTGGAATATCTAAGGCTATACATCTTTTGTCACTATTTGTTGCTATAATACAATAAAACATTAATTTATGCCAGAAAAAATTTGACAATTTTGTTCATATAATACCAGAGAGTTCCTTTTTTCTTTTTTGAATTAAACATATAAAAAGAAAAATAGGAACATCCTTTTATTTGCAGGTCCATTATTTTCTTGACCACAAATGCAAGAAAACATACTTTACAATTGACGTAGACCTTGGGTTTGGTCTTATATGGCTAAGTCAATTTAAAAAATAAAAATAAAAAGAAAAAAGAAAAGAATCAACCCCCCTCCCCACTCCCTCTCCATTCAATATTTAATATGAACTCAATTGACATTGTTAAAGGGTTTCTACTGTTACAGAGAATTAATGTAAACCAAACAAAATTTCAAATTTATTTGTTCGATTTAAGTCGAAATTTCTCATGTTTAAACGGACATGATTTAATTTACCTTATAAATATTCAGGACCTTTGTAATTGGAGATCAAATTGAGTTTCTTTGTTTTTAACCCGACATAATAATATATTAATCTTATTTTTATTTTCTTGGCAGCCATCTCAATCTTCCCCGGAAAGCTTCAATGGATGGGGCTCATATTAATATTTTGTGTAGTGTTATTTAGGAAATAGTTACATTTTAGTTGTAGTATAATATTTATGTAATGTTGTATGATTACTTTTATGTCTATGACACTCTATGTCACTAGACTTTAATTTGAACTATTTGTACAAATAACATATTAGTACTTAGGAGGGCTATTTGGTCATCTTCACCCATTATAAATAAACATTAGTATTATGTTTTATAACTGGATTATTTGTTCAGTTTATCTGTTCAAATCAAAACAACTGTCGTTTTACTTGAATTTGGTGTCTCTCATGCAATGCCGTTACGATTCATTACAATGTTATGTATGTGTGAGACAACATCGTTTTCGATTTAAAAAGATATTTTACGTAACATTTTGAATTAAACATAAAATATGTCCCGTTCTCCCTCTCTGATGAGAGATAAATTTATGATCATTATTACGACATTTTACCCCAATATTGATACCATTTTGAGCATTATTGTATCAAATCAAGTCAAAAATACTAAGTTTTATCAAAATGTATAAGTAGTAATTATTATATAAATTATCGTGTTTTTATGGTATTTTTATAAGTTTTTTATCGATTTAATAACCGGACTGTCATGATAAAAATTACTATATTTTATAAACGTTTTATTTTTCACTATTATGTTAGATCTAAAAATATCATAGCTAAAGACTCGTAATATTAACCTAAAAAGAGTCAAGAAATTCAACGTTAGCATTTACGAACTTTTATTGTCGATTTACTCGCGGTTCGTTTCTTTGTATTCAGGTAAGAAAGATAAGATTTACTGCGGAGACAGAACTGAAGACTGAATAACGAAACGAGAGTTTTGCCTGACTGAAGAAGGAATACTTGGACCCCAAGGCCATCAAAATATCCCACGTAACGACATGTTTCGAGCCTAAAAAGATGTATTTTGATGGATGGAAGAATGTGCCACAAGCTAACAAGTTCAAACGGATCAATTGTCCTGAATGCTTCTACCGTAAAATACCTACGACAGACATTTGACCCAACTTAGAGGCATTTTATGGGGAAGACTCCTTCATGAAAGTTTTAGATCTTCAAATGAGCTTTCCAACGCATTTTGAATCACGTCAATTGGAGGTCTACAACTCAAGTTATGGTCGTTTTACCGAACAGCTGTGAAGAATCTTTATAAATCGTCAAACGTCGCAAAAGAGCTTTTACCGGCGCAAACCGGCCCTTTAGCGGCGTACGCCGGAAAAATGCAGATTTTTTTGCCCAATTTGGTGCATGTTACTTGCAATGATGGAAAAATTTCCTCCCATGTGCTTAATAAATCTACCTATATATACTCCCCCATTTTCCACCTCTTTCTTTGCCCCTTTTCTTCTCCATTTCTTCTCTTCTTCTTTGCCCCTTCTTCCCCATTTCCCCTTTCTTTCCCATCTTCTTTCTCTTCTCTCGTCCATCTTCTTCTGCTTCTTCTTTTTGTTTTTTTTTTGTAGATCTAATATATATATATATATATATATATATATATATATATATATATATATATATATATATATATATATATGTTAGATATATCTCTCCTCTCTTTTTCTCTTCTTCTTTTATTTTTATTTTGGGGCCCGTATATATACATACGTCTATGTATGTATATATATGTTTTTATATATATAAATAAAGTAGTTATAGTACGTTGTAATGTCGGAATAATTACCAAAGATTGTTGATTTCGAAGCTTTGTTATGCTCTATCCGGGGGATACAACCCGCATTCAATGATTGTAATCGGTAATATATTCGATGTTATTATGTTTATTATTTCTATCTATTTATATATATATATTAGTATTAGTAATATTAGCCAAAATATGTAATTGAACTATTTTAATCTTTTTGGTAAAATGGATGATTGACTATGTTAAAAATGATCAAAATTAATTATAATGAATCTCTTTCTATTTACACTTAAATGTACGGATAGAAAGACCGGAGGGTAAAAATGGCCGCCTGACAAACGGAATCCTATTTCCTACCCGGGGGCAGATTTGTCCTAGAAAAACAAATCTTATTAAATTTGTGCTCAAGATCGTAATAATGTTAAAATCAACGGTTTAATTGAAACTAGCACCGGAAAGTTAAATCGATCCGCCTGACAACCGGAGCCTTTTGAATAACATCGGCCGTCTGACAAACGGAATAACCTCTTTTATCCGGGGTAGATTTGTACTCGGTACCTGTTCAGACTAACTGAGCTTAGCATGGGGCAGTTGTGGAGATTAAACTGATGACAATTTGACATATGACAATTTCATACGCTCGTGTGAGAAGGAACTGTTGAGTTGAGGAGTGCACCGATTCACATAATAATTACACCTTGAAAAAGGAAGATCCGTCTCATCATTTAACTAAAAAGAGATCATGGTTCAATAACATTATCTTGGCTAGTTTCTATACATTATATATATAAGTATTTATTTATCGTTTTAGTAGTTTAGAGATTATTTACCCGGTAAAAAACTCGCGACTTAGATCGAGTTAATAATATTTTCTTGGTGTTTAACCACACTTTGAATTACCACACGTTTCCCTGTGGGATACGACCTTGACCACTTACTAGACTACAATTTGACCCGGTACACTGCCGGTAAGATTGGACACCTAGAAAGTCTCGATCAAGTTTTTGGCGCCGTTGCCGGGGAAACGACGCTAATTCATTGTGTCTATGGTTACTACTTGTATTAGCTCAAAATTCTCGAGGATAAGTCAACACTCTTCTTATCACATTTCTTTTTTATTTTCCGTTGGTATCTACCTTCTTTTAGTTACCAATTTTCTTCTTCTACCAAATTCGAGTTATTTTCTATTTTTGTTAGTAGAAAGTAAACGTGGTTATAATAGCCGAGGATAAGTCAACACTTGTCTCAATCTCATTTTTATTTTTATTTTCATTGGTACCTACTTATTGGTAAGATACCAATTTTTTTATAAAAATACTCGGTAAATACCGAGAGAGAGAGAGAGAAAAAAAAAAAAAAAAAATTACACTCGGTAAATACCGAGTGGATTCGGTAATTATCGAGAAAAAAAAAATTTTGTGGTTTTTTTTCGATTTCGTGTTATTTTTTTATTCGATATTTTCTATTCCACAAGAATTGTCAAATCGAGTTACGAAAATGGCCGAAACCGTTGGTGAAACACCTGAACAAGGGATTGCTCATGCTCAAGAGCATGGCCAAAACCTTAATCAGAATTTACCTCAACCTAATAACCAGAATCAGAATAATAGAAATAATCAGAATCAGAATAAACATATCCGGCTCAACCCAAATTCACCTCGATTCAATCTGATAAGGCAGCACCATATCCAGTGCATATTTTGAAGAAAAAGGTAATGAATGATGACACACAATGCACAATCATTCAAGGAAGCTTCACCATCTTCGTCTAATTATAAGGGTAAGGGAGGTATACATTCTAACCCTACTTTAATTGATCTTGAATTACTTCCCCATTCCCCGAAAAAAAGAAATCAAAAAGATGAAGTTGGATAAGAAGTATGCATGTTTTCTTGACACTTTTCGGCACTTAACAATTAATAGCCCTTTCATCGATGTTTATAAGGGAGAGCTTAGTTTGGGAATTAATGATGAGCGCGTTGTCTTTAACATTTACAATTCATTGAAATATCTATGCACTACACTAGAATCTTGTTCTTGTGTGAACACTTTGTGTTCCCTTGTTTTGGATCGTACTAACACATGGTAATGAAGAAGATGACTTCAAAGAATAATGTAAAAGCTCACAAACCGAAGGCTCGAAAATCAAAGGAAAAGGTCAAGAATCGTTTGGATTGGTGGAAATTGTCTAACCTCTGTTGGAAACCGGTATTGAAGAAGGATGTGGTGCGTGAGGATGACTCACCACCAGTACATTAGAAAACCGGAGCAGAAATTCTATAGACTATAAAACGGGTACTATCCTTCCTATTTACTCCTTAAGCATTTTTTTCTAGTTAGTTCACGAAATTAATTGTTACATGCTTTGGTGAGTAATTGTTAGAAGTATCCCATTTTGTTTAGTATATTATATTAGTTATTCATTATCATTTTGGTCGTTTAAGTTTGTCGAGCAAACGACGTTAACCAAAAGCGCTACCGGGAGGCAGCCCGTAAAAATGTTAAATATAATAATTACTCATACTTTGGATGATACTTTGCGAATGCTTCGGATTGATTTTCATTTTGTTTCACCAAGTCTCAGGATGAATGTTTGAATGTCATTAAAAAAGGGAATGATTAGGTGGTTATCCGAAAATCCCGATGGAGAAAAAAGAGAAAAATTCAAATGCGTCATTTCTTGGACTTAGGTTGTTAGAACGATTTGAAATAACCCTTGAGGATCTGGGTATAAAAGACTCAGAGTTAATACTTTGCCATATGTTACATTTCATGATCTAGTCTGTTTTAAATTTCAAATAACGTGTGACATGTATTAGTTCAACTACTGTGGAATATTGTGTGTTTTAAATCAATAAAAGTATATGTGGTGTGTTTATCTACCCTTTTGCATTACACTGTCACACTCCACATACTTTTATTTTATTTGCACACACAACGGTCATAACTTTGACCCACCCACCCACCCTTTAATATCATCCGAGTATTTGTTTTGACTTGTTTTAGTGCGCCATTGCTTTCCCAACAACTTATTTACACTCACTTTACATTGAGGACAATGTAAGTTCGTAAGTGGGGAGTGGAGTAGTTGGTCTAGCAATGGAATTAATGTTTATTTTGTATCAATAAATCCCTTAGTTTTTGATTTTTCGAGCATTATTTAGTTGATTAAAATAAATTGTACAAGGCATATATTTCATGGATTTGAAGATGTAATGATCAATTTGGATGTGTATAACCAACGTGAACCGTAAGTGCATTGTAATTCCAAATATATTTGTGTAACATGAATTCCTTCACGTAAGCCTTTGATCTTGAAACGAAAAATTTTAAACTGTATCCATTCGTATCCTAGTGGTTATTAAGAGATAACAAGTAACTTAGTACCTAACTTTTGAACGTGTACCGTGAATATCTGAAGGTTTGAATGTGATAGAAAGGATATAAGTTAAGGAAGAATACCAAAATAAGATGAAATATTTATATGTCGGTTGTAGCTACCAATGATTTGAGTGCAGTAGGGTGTTATCACGAAACGTCCTATATCACTATGAGGTTTAAAAGCTCCCGACTGCCTGATGATAGTAGTCCAGCTAGGGTGTTATCACGAAACATCCTATTGCTGGGAATGAGGGCATATGCTACAAATGTGAAAATTAAAAATAAAAAAAAAATAAAAAAAATAATAATAAAAAAAATGGAAATATGGTTGAAAACTTAGTTATCTTCTGACTATCCCCAGTATAAACTGAATGATATGCTTTAGGGATTATCCTAATAAGTACACGGGATAACTTTGTGTGGAAATGTTCCTGCCTATACCTAGGAAAGTCATTAGGATTGTCTGAATGGATATTTGTGCGTTTGCTTGAATTATTCAAGAGAGGATAGTGGAAATTGAAAAGGCTTGTCACACACACACTCTGTTATACACTTATATTGAGGTTAACGCCTGGTTGTAATTCTAATGGTTGTATTATCTAGTTGTTCCTTATATCTTATATCTTCATGAATTTATCTCTCATTCATTTTGTTTTATCGCTTGTTTTGCTCGAGGACGACCAAAAGCTAAGTAGGGGGTTGTGATGAGAGATAAATTTATGATCATTATTACGACATTTTACCCCAATATTGATACCATTTTGAGCATTATTGTATCAAATCAAGTCAAAAATACTAAGTTTTATCAAAATGTATAAGTAGTAATTATTATATAAATTATCGTGTTTTTATGGTATTTTTATAAGTTTTTTATCGATTTAATAACCGGACTGTCATGATAAAAATTACTATATTTTATAAACGTTTTATTTTTCACTATTATGTTAGATCTAAAAATATCATAGCTAAAGACTGTAATATTAACCTAAAAAGAGTCAGTAAAATTCAACGCAGTTTACGAACTTTTATTGTCAGATTTACTCGCGGTTCGTTTCTTTGTATTCAGGTAAGAAAGATAAGATTTACTGCGGAGACAGACAGAATTGAAGACTGAATAACGAAACGAGAGTTTTGCTCGATCAAGAAGGAATACTTGGACCCCAAGGCCATCAAAATATCCCACGTAACGACATGTTTCGAGCCTAAAAAGATGTATTTTGATGGATGGAAGAATGTGCCACAAGCTAACAAGTTCAAACGGATCAATTGTCCTGAATGCTTCTACCGTAAAATACCTACGACAGACATTTGACCCAACTTAGAGGCATTTTATGGGGAAGACTCCTTCATGAAAGTTTTAGATCTTCAAATGAGCTTTCCAACGCATTTTGAATCACGTCAATTGGAGGTCTACAACTCAAGTTATGGTCGTTTTACCGAACAGCTGTGAAGAATCTTTATAAATCGTCAAACGTCGCAAAAGAGCTTTTACCGGCGCAAACCGGCCCTTTAGCGGCGTACGCCGGAAAAATGCAGATTTTTTTGCCCAATTTGGTGCATGTTACTTGCAATGATGGAAAAATTTCCTCCCATGTGCTTAATAAATCTACCTATATATACTCCCCCATTTTCCACCTCTTTCTTTGCCCCTTTTCTTCTCCATTTCTTCTCTTCTTCTTTGCCCCTTCTTCCCCATTTCCCCTTTCTTTCCCATCTTCTTTCTCTTCTCTCGTCCATCTTCTTCTGCTTCTTCTTTTTGTTTTTTTTTTGTAGATCTAATATATATATATATATATATATATATATATATATATATATATATATGTTAGATATATCTCTCCTCTCTTTTTCTCTTCTTCTTTTATTTTTATTTTTGTACGTATATATACATATGCCTACGTATGTATATATATGTTTTTATATATATAAATAAAGTAGTTATAAGTATCGTTGTAATGTCGGAATAATTACCAAAGATTGTTGATTTCGAAGCTTTGTTATGCTCTATCCGGGGGATACAACCCGAGATTCAAAAATTGTAATCGGTAATATATTCGATGTTATTATGTTTATTATTTCTATCTATTTATATATATATATTAGTATTAGTAATATTAGCCAAAATATGTAATTGAACTATTTTAATCTTTTTGGTAAAATGGATGATTGACTATGTTAAAAATGATCAAAATTAATTATAATGAATCTCTTTCTATTTACACTTAAATGTACGGATAGAAAGACCGGAGGGTAAAAATGGCCGCCCGACAAACGGAATCCTATTTCCTACCCGCGATTTGTCCTAGAAAAACAAATCTTATTAAATTTGTGCTCAAGATCGTAATAATGTTAAAATCAACGGTTTAATTGAAACCAAGACCGGAAAGTTAAATCGATCCGCCCGACAACCGGAGCCTTTTGAATAACATCGGCCGTCCGACAAACGGAATAACCTCTTTTATCCGGGGTAGATTTGTACTCGGCACTGCTCGTACTAACCGAGCTTAGCATGGGGCGATTGTGGAGATTAAACCGATGACAATTTGACATATGACAATTTCATACGCTCGTGTGAGAAGGAATCGTTGAGTTGAGGAGTGCACCGATTCACATAATAATTACACCTTGAAAAAGGAAGATCCGTCTCATCATTTAACTAAAAAGAGATCATGGTTCAATAACATTATCTTGGCTAGTTTCTATACATTATATATATAAGTATTTATTTACTCGTTTTAGTAGTTTAGAGATTATTTACCGGTAAAAAACTCGCGACTTAGATCGAGTTAATAATAGGCTTTCTTGGCGTTTAACCACACTTTGAATTACCACACGTTTCCCCGTGGGATACGACCTTGACCACTTACTAGACTACAATTTGACCCGGTACACTGCCGGTAAGATTGGACACCTAGAAAGTCTCGATCACTCTCCCCCTCCTAGTTTTAAAAACTGATGTGGTGCCCCATGTATATTGTCGGCCCATAGATACTTTGCTGGGGTGTCCTTCAAGGGCACCCGTATTTTAAAGGTATATCATGCAGATGAGTATTAACATATTGTTAATCCTCACATGTTCAATCCCCTCGACATGGATATACCAGTAAAATCATAGTTACACCATAACTCTCCTGTCAAAGGTTCTAATTGTAGTAGCTATAAAATACCATCATCTTAAAATGACAGATTACAACAAAGCTTAGCAAGTATTGAGGATGAAAAAACATTCATGAGAACATAGAATCATTCCCACCACCTTCCTGCCATGAATTCAACAAATCTACATAAAAGAGTGTTAACACTAATATAATGGTACTACTTTTGAAGACTCCATAGCCTAGTTCCAACTTTTACCTACAACATCTCAACCCAAGCATCTCGAGAAACTTTTAGGCGGTAATGCTTGTCTTTTTACACATTAAAACATGAGCATTTTTAATGTGGTAGGGTAGCTACGTATGCAGAGTGACCACCTATGAATTTCCCGAGAAAGTTGCCCATGCCTCGGCGTAACTAGAAGTTTATACCTACATTTCAACCAGAGTATCTTGAGAAACTTTTAGGTGGTCACACTCGTCTTTTACACGGTAAAACACGAGTGTATTTTCCCTTGTGACTCCGCATGCATAGTGACCACCTACGAACTTGCTCATGCCTCGGTGTGTCTCGATTGCACCACATTGGTTTTCACATGGACAAGATCTTCCGGTTTCGAAGTATTTTCTTTGAAACTTTTTGTCAACCAAATAGCGGTTTCTCTCGGAGAAACCTTACCTATACCAAATGGCTTCAATAATACCCCAAGTTCTTCAAACCTCTCTTCTTGCATCAATCTTGCACCGAATTCAAGCAATCCTTCCAATGCTTCGGCTCGTTGTCGAAACGACGACATGTCAAACCTTCGACGTCTTTCATCCGACGACGTCCGGCTCGATGCTCCGTCCGTAGCGTTTTGATCGAAATACGCGTTTTAGGGCCGGCTCCGAATCCTTGCCAATTATCCGCAAAACTTAGCTTACCAAATGCTTTGTCCATAACCCGAATCAGTACATTTATCCTTCATAACGAGAAGGATGATGATCACCTCGAGGTGAGCTAGATGAGCCTTGCACGAGAGGGTGAGAATATATGGGCCGGGTTACACGGATCATCGTACGAGTCTAAATGAAATTCGATCATCCGGTCAATCCGTGGTGCATCGACGGAAATATCGGGAGATTTAATGCCTACGTGTGTCCCAAGACTAGGCCTTCGACTAGGTACTTGAACCTCGACTTGGTTGGTAAAGAAGCACGACGAGTTGAAGAAATAGTTTTCTTTACGAGCTTCTTGAAGCCGGGCCCGAAAGATTAAGCATTATTAAAGGAAACTATGTTAACGGATACTTTTATATGATAGTGTGATGGTAACCGATATGTATTCGAAACGGATACACACCGGATATTTAGAACACACCTCTGGGGCAAAATTGCAAATTTTTAATGTTGACAAAGATTTAGTGGAATCAGAGAATTCAAGATAGTTGCATACCGTATCACGGATCTTTGGTGGCTCGGGATGTCTCCTCACCATTGGAGAAGGCTTTGATGATTCAATCCTTTTTGAATTCTTAGATATAGTTGAAGATTTTGAAGTGATCCTTTTAGTAGCAGGGCAAGTCCTCTCAATCACACTAGAATTAGACGACACAATCGTTTTCTCTTCAAATTTGATGGGAATACTTCTACTTGGTCTACGAACAGGAACATCGTGTTCGGCTTCGATACACTCGGATTCAAGGTCCTGTCACCAATTGAGTATCGCTGCTTGTCTTGATACGCCAATGCATACGCACCCCCAGGCCCTGAATATCGGTGGTTGTTCACGTAATCTCCTTCAGTGTAATGAATAGGGAAACTGTTGCGTCTGGGGCCGTTTAGTTTGAGATGGATGTTATGAATATAAGGTTGTAGGTATGGGTTTTCAAGAAGTTCAGCAGCCTGCACCAGAACAATGAACAAAAGTCATCTGCAATTTCACGCATACTGAATATATATCATCAAAACAAGCCGAGAAGAAAATACAGTACAGAAGATAAATCACTAACAATAGAGTAGACAAGCAGTAAAAGTAGATGATGTCAGACATGGGAGCATACATTTGGCCGAAGTTCAGGGTTCTTTCGCAGCATGCTTTTGATTAGACCGCGACTGTAAGAAAAGAGAAGAATATTTCAATGAGTATATGCACTAATAATAATGGGAAAAAAAAAATGTTCGCTGAAAAGGACACTAACAATAATGGGAAAAAAAAAAAAAAAAAAAAAAAAAACGAGTTAGCTGAGAGGGATGTTCGCTTCCAAAATAAAAAAATGGATAAAGGGTGCATAAACAAGTGCCGACAGCAAGAACAGTGACTTCAATAAACATAGGTGTTGAAATAGAGAGTAAATATGTGTATGTAGTACATATCTCTGACCTAAAGGGCCACTAGGTAATTGAATCAAAATGGGCATACTATATATCCTAACAATAGGAACCAGCACTCTTAAATTAGAACTTACTATGCACCGGAATATTTTGCAGGAAGAGGTGCCACGATGGACTTGTTTATTTTGTTGATTAGTGCCTGCATATCCTGTTCCATGAAGTAAAATATCAATCAGTATAATATTTTAAAATAAAATAATTATACTGCTAAGTTCAACCATTTGGAGAAAGCATCCTATAGTGTACAACTTTGTGCAAGAATAGGAAAATAAGATACTCACAAAAGCCTTGAATGCAGGCTTCAGTGCTGCCATTTCATACATACAGCAACCTGAAAGGAAAAAAATATTAAGATTGGAAGAGACATAGGTTAAACTATATGCTAGCCTAACTCACCATTCGTATAGTCAAGAGAAAGAGAAAGATGCACACACACATATAAACACACATATAAACACACACACACACATGTTCACACACACACATGTCTCATGTGTTTTGGAACCATCTAAAATTTGAAGCAGCTTTATGTCAGCACACTTCTTACCTAGAGACCAAATATCTGATTTTGAACCATATGGTATATCTGCAAGAAGCTCAGGACACATATAACTTGGGGTTCCCACAATCTGAAAAGAAATATCAACACTTGTCATATCAATGCAAAGATAAAACTTTGAACATGTTACAACTAGCCAGTTCCACTTACTGAAGAGGCAAGATCATAAGAGCTCAGACGCTTTGCAAGTCCAAAATCACCTGATGGGTAACAGTTTGATAGAGCTTAAAAATAAAGGAGGGAAGGGGAGGGGGAGGGGGGAGGGGGAGGGGGGAGGGGGGAAGGGGGGAGGAGGGATGAGGGAGGAGGGCAATGACACCTTACCAAGACGAATATCTTGATCTTTTGTTAAAAATATGTTTGAACACTGCAAAATTTATGCACGATTAGTATAATGATGCTCCAACTTTCTCAATCCATTTACTGTGCTGGCATTTAAACTAACCTTGACATCACGATGAAGAATATGATTTTTGTGCAAATAGTCAAGGGCCAAAAGGAGTTGAACTAGCCATTTACAGAGCTTCTGCACGAAGATATTTAGAGGCAAGACCCCTATGTGTTATTACCTAATCAACAGAACTCACATGTACTACAAACATCAACAGTCTGCAATCGAATTTACATCCTCTACATGTTTAAAGAATAAAACCTCTTCGGTAAAGTGTATTCCATTGGCTCTTTTTATAGCTTCTGCCCTGCAAGAAAAATAATGGCACAAAAAGAAGGAAATATTACGCAAAATGAAGTATTTACTATTTAAAGAGTCTTTTAGAAGCCAAAAGACTACTTACATGTCACCACCTTCACAATAACCAATGACAATGCAAACATAACAACCCTGCAAACAAAACATGGAAGGCGTCATTTCAATTCTTACACATACTTGAGCGTTTTTTTAATCATTGTTCTCTTGCTTTTCCACACACACACACCCCTTCATATTACCTCACAAACAAACTTTCTATATGTGAAGTAATAAAAAAGAACTATTAGAATTCGAACCACATAGCTAAGCATCAGTATAAATGTACTATCATGTTTATTTCATTGGAAACCTCCATGAATCCTGAAGGTCACGGTTTATCACTACTTTAGACTTGGCAGGCTTCATTTTACGACTCGGCCAAATAGTCTTTAGACAGAAACTGATGAACAGGTCTTTTTTGCTAAAAAAGGTATCTGACCCAACTTCTAACAAAACTTTTGATGTTAATTTTTTTAGAATATCCTTGATATATGATCCAACTCCAGATTCACAAAGAAGCAAGTCGGGACAACCGACATGCCACCTTCTAGAGAGAGCAAAAGTAATGTGAGACTCTGGCAATGTCAGACCATTGCACAATGCATACATTTAATTGTGAAATGGTCGAGATTTTATGATGGAATAATCTGTCATTAGTGCTTGAAAAGAACACATCCATGTTTTTATTTTTTGCCATGGGATAAAAAATGCAGATCCTGTTAATGTTGGTCCTCAAAACATTTGAGAAACTTGGTTATAATAAGGCCATTTACCATATGAGAATCTTACGAATAATAAGAAGCAGTTTTACTGAGACGTCTCAAGTTTGAAAGAATTAAGAGCTTGAATTATTTAGCAAATACTGCTCTATAGACTTATGAATGCAATTCTTGGTCGGAGAATTCAAAATTTGTTAAACGCAGTAAAAGCAAAACTAACAATGGAAAATGACAAACAGGAAAAAAGACAAAATAATGGCCCAGGTAGCTGTGAAAAAAACAATCAAGCAACAATCATTCTTTAAAAGGAAAAAGTTCTAGTCACCTTCTCCACCCTTTAGAGATGAGTACTATTTACAATCGGTAAGAACTAACACGATCAAGGGGAACTGGTATAAGTGAAGGTTCCATTGATATAAACTCATCAAACGTTCAAGACTTTTGCATAATCAGAAATCAAGTAGAGAGGAAACCGCAAGAGGAAAAGATAAACTAAAGAAAATATCAGTGACAACAAAATGAAAATGTTACCAAAAAAAAGTAAGAGAGTCCTTAAAATAAGCAGTACACAAGTAATAAAGTACACCAACCTCCTGATGAGCATTTCGACGAGTCCTATCAGTTTGCCGAGCAAGTCGAATCTTTTTCAAGACATACCTATTTAACCAAAGATGCCAGTAAATAACCAAAAGTAATATTACATCTCAGAGACATACTACAATTTCACACTTAGAAATACATACTTCTTCTTTTCAAGTTTATGCCTCACTAGAAGAGCAGAACCAAATGCCCATTTCCCAATTTGCTCCAGAACATCATAATTTTCCATCATTTTCCTCCCTCCACTTTTCAAACCTACACCAAAGATTTATCAATTAAGAATAAGAACAAAAATTATTTACCACTGTCGGTATACAATTTAGTCCAACATTGAACAATCATACAACCAAACTACTTCAGACACAGAAAACACGACCTGATTTCAAACGAGCACGAGTGCAACTTTGCGCCACTCAATTTTCACTACTTTTAAAGGAAAGGAGACTTGAAATGTAAACATACAGATTAGCCTACACTATCTCATAGTAGTCTCTAGATTTACAAGAAAATTTTATTTATTATACTTTAAAATGAACATTAAGTATAGCATTTAATCGAAATCATTGCAAAATAAACTACGTACTATCAGTTTCGAACATAATTAATCAAAAACTGTTGCAGAACTCGAAAAGTAGCAAATGCAGCTACGATAACAGACCAGCGAGCTCAAGAGCTACTAATTCAAAAGCTCAAAAAGAGAGATCAACTGCAAATCCTGTAATTACAACATTAAAAATGAAATAAATGCAAAATGAACCACATATTATCAGTTTTGAGCATAGTTAATCAAAAACTGTTGCAGAACTCCAAAACTAGCAAATGCAGCATCAATTAAGAGCTCAAGCGCTACTAATTTGAAAGCTCAAAAAGAGAGATTCATAGCAAATCCACAGATTATATCTTCTTTTTCCTAGTTCAAGCAAAGCCTAGACAATAAAAAAAAAAAGGTAAAGTAGCAAAAATCATCCATTGAAAGCAGATCACAAGCTACTACGTTGAAAAATCACCCATTGAAGGCAGATCACAAGCCTACGTTGAAAATAAGCCTACAAAAGTTGAGGTAAATGAAGCACTGGTGTGATTAAGAAGATAAGCCTACACTATCTCATTGTAGTCTGGATATTTAAAAGCAAGTTAACTGAACATTAATTACATCATTAAAACGAAATCAATGCAAAATAAACCACAGATTATCAATTTCAAGCATAATTAATCAAAAACAGTTACAGAATCCGAAAAGTAGCAAATGCAGCTTCGAAAACAGACCAGAGAGCTCAAGAGCTACTAGTTTAGAAGCTCAAAAACAGAGATTAATTGCAAATCCACAGATTATAGCATTAAAAACGAAATCAATGCAAAATAAACCACATATTATAAAATTCGAGCATAATTAATCAAAAACCATAACAGAACTCGAAAAAGTAGCAAATGCAGTTTCGTTAACAGACCAGAGAGCTCAACAGCTACTAATTTAGAAGCTCAAAAACAGAGATTAACTGCAAATCCACTAATTACAGCATTAAACCAAAATCAATGCAAATTAAACCACAAATTATCAGTTTCGAGCATAATAAATTACAGAACTCAAAAAAGTAGCAAATGCAGCTTCGAAAACAGACCAGAGAGCTCAAGTGCTACTAATTTAGAAGCTGAAAAAACAATCACTGCGAATCCAGTAATTACATCATTAAAACGAAATAAATCCAAAATAAACCACAAATTAACAGTTTCGAGCATAATTAATCAAAAACAGTTACCAAAAACTCCAATAACTAGCAAATGCAGCTTCGATAACAGACCAGAGAGCTCAAGAGAAACTAATTTAGAAGCTCAAAACGAAAGATTCCACTGCAAAACTTCTTATTTCAACTAAATCCTATACAATAACTGCTGAAAAATAAAAAAAAGTAAAGTAGCAAAAAATTCACCTGTTGAAAGCAGATCACAAAGCAACTACGTCGAACTAAAACACCAAAAATGCAGCATCAGTAGTACCAAAGTAGAAGAAATCGAAGCAGTAGTATTGAGAATAAGTGAGGAATTTTTCATTAGTGTGTGATTAATTAACAGTGTTTAACTGCAAAGAAGAAAATAGTTTTCACCACCGTCAGAGAGAGAGAAAGAGAAAGAGCGGTGGGGAGTGGCACGAAGAAAGAGACGCGGAAAGAAATAGTAGTAGCACGGAAGAAGACAAAAATTAAAAATATAATAATAAATATTAAAAATTATATTAATAATAAAAGAATTGATTAATCTAATATGGGTTTTAGAATGCATTGAATATTGCTAAAGAGAGGTTTAAAGATAAGTCACATCTTAAAAGAACAATACTTCCTGCCAAAAACAACATAGAAGTTTATGTGGATCACAGTTTTGCTTTCAACATCACGACTATTTTATCATCACAAATAGAAAGAAACGTAATTATCATTGATGTTTGTATTCTTAGGAAAGTCATTATATTGATTTCTTACATGTGCAGAATCGTCACATACAAGTGATGATGGTGGACAACATCATTGTCAGAGTGACGTTCTTTGTACATCATAAGTGTCGGTGTCGGTGTCGGTAACGTCCGTATCAATAGTGACAATGGTGTTACCACATGTAATGTCCGAAGTAATCAAAGAAGTGATCAAAAACTCTGGAGTCTGAAGCAAATTGGATGTCCACGTCTCCTCTGTGTGAGTAACGTTTGTATAAACCGTGGCAATGACATGGTGCCTGAAGTAATATTGTGACAATGACACTGCTACATGTAATGTCTAGAGTATTCAGATAATTAATCAAAAACTCTAGAGCCCGAAGCAAAATGGATGTGCACGCCCTTATAATGTCAGTAATTTTCGTATACACCGTGACAATGACATGGTGTCTGAAGTAATCAAAGACTTTGATGTCTCAAGCAAAATAGAGGTGGGAAGAAAACAAGCATAAAAATTGAATAGACATCAATCATAAAATGTTTTTAATCACTTATTATGGCTACACTTGTGTTGATGAATGAAACATACACCATAATTCTTGATGCAGTGTCAAGTAATACCATTACTAGGAATTTGATGTTTCGTATAGTTGCACTTATAGTATTCACATAGGAAAATATTAGTAAGAAAATAAATCTTGATGTAATGTTGTGATATACAATAACCATTTTAAGTCAATCGTTTGTTTATCGGTTAGATTCCTGAGGAGTTATAAGATATAAGTAGTCTCGGATCAAACTACCGGATTGAACTAAGTGTCACTCTGATGGAATCTTCATGGACAGAAAAGTCATACGAGACGATGCGCTACCACTAGAGACTTATAATAAGGTCATTGCGAAGACGTTAGTTCTTTAAGAGATGACTATTACATCTCACATTTTTTTTAAAAAGACATTAATACAATATTAAGAAATAATGAGTTTATTAATTCGGTTAGCCATTTTAAAGCAAGACAATTAACTTATATAGTTGCTAAATACATAATTATATAGGTTCCGAGGCAATACATGACAACCCATGAACCGCGTATAGTAAAATAAATAACCAAGATGTTCTTCTGTCGAAGTCATCTAATCCATCTCATATATTTTACTCCCTCCGCTCCATAATAACTGAGACAGTTGCCAAAAAAATTTGTTCCATAATAACTGAGGCAAAACATTTTCCAAAGCAGCATTTATTGCTAATTTTCCTACTCTACCTTTATTTAATACTAGGGTAGAAACTAAAAAAAAGGACTGCATTAATTGTATTATAGGGATTTTTTAGTCATTGCATCTGAAAAGTCATAGCATTAAATCACTTTCTTAATAAGCGTGTTTTTGGCAACTGCATCAAAAATTTTGGACCGTTCCAATTTATCTGAGACAGTTGCCAAAATCACACACATTAAGGAGGTGAGTTAATATATTAACTTTTATAATGAAATGACTAGAATGTCCTTGGATATAATTAAGGGTTAATTCCTTAAAAGTATAGTTTTTATACTTATTAGCCCCATAAGGACATAAAGGAATCTGTTGGACTTAGAAGGACACATTTTATTCAGCTTACATAATTTACCCTCCATGAAATACAGCGTCTGTATACAAGTAGTTATGTAAGAACAAGTAATGAAGAAGAAGAGAGACCTGAGTGCTTGGAAACGAGATGCCAGTACAGGAACAACGTTAATCTTGCTTCCATTTTGACAGTAAATAACATGACAACGAAGAGCATGGATTCTCATTAGCTTCCGTAGCTCTTTAACAGGTGGAACCTGAAGAGAGATCATCAAAAGGTTAATAAAAGTATTTCATTCAAATCATACTCTAGAATGTAGGGAGAAGGTGGAATTATACCGATCCTGGCTTGCGAATTTTAAAAGAATAGCAAGAATCGATCGTATTATCTTCGTCTTCAACCACAAGGTGTTCATCAGTTCCGCCTTTCTTATCGATAACCGAATTGGCCCAACGAACTTATGACTTCCTCAACCCATCACCACCCCAGTCGTATTCAATATGTGAATGGTAATACAAGTCAACTATGAAAGGGTTATCATCTGAATGAGACGATGAATAATGAAGATCCCCTCCGCTATTACAAATAAAAGCATCAAAATTAGTAGGATTCAAGCCCCCCAGATGCCAAAAAAGACCTCATCTCAGCAAAGTTGAAAGATGTGGCCAACATAAATCCTACCGAACCTTCGATCATTTCCTTCTCTACAAGCATCAAATATCTTTCGACAAAGATCGATAGACCGGAGCTAGAATCGAATCCACCGCAATCACATAAATATGCTTCCTCCTTCTTAGTGCCGGGAATTTTCCAAAGACTCGCAGTTTTGGTCATTTTTATCGGAGGAACCAGATTTCGTTTGGACGGAGCCTTTGGACCATGACAAGAATGCCTTTTCCAACTTTTCCTTCCTTTCATCGGCATCCAAAGGATTGTCCGTGTTTTCATTACCCTCACCTATTTCTCCATCAAGTGAAAATTTCAAATTCGAGAGATATGTCTTGTATATCTCTCAATGAATCACTTGGTGAATCCGAATCCGAGTTATCATCTTCATCGTCACTTCTAAGCCACCGTGGTTGCCTTGGCTTGCATTTAGCGATTTTGGTCAGATATGTTTTACAATGTTCTTTAATATTATTATTCAGCCCCACGAAATACAGCGTCTGTATACAAGTAGTTATGTAAGAACAAGTAATGAAGAAGAAGAGAGACCTGAATCAACTTTGAGCAAGTAATTTTCAACATACTTGAACTGGTGTGTTCTTTGAAGAACCTCATTGTCCTTTATAGCCTCTTTGTTCCTGATATCATGTAAATCCTCTGTTGGTTCTGGTATTGGAAGATTTCGGTTTCTAATAGATGCAACGAAGACCTGAAACCAAAGATTAGGAAACACTTGTTAAACCTGTATCTAGATGATGAGTGAAACAAAGGGCTTTCTTGAACCATATCCGTTACCTGTGCAATACGAACAAAAGGGCTTACTTTTGGGACATTATTGCGGTACACAGATCTTCCCATGGACAAGAACTGAAGACCACCAATGACAGCAATGGTACAAACCCCAAACGACCATTCCCATCCCAATTTTTTTTTTAATTTTTAATTATCCCATTCCTTATGAAGTGACATTGATGTCACTGCAGATGTCATTGCATACATTAGACAATTAATGAAGTGACATTGATGTCACTGTAGATGTCACTACATAAATCGATACAATAATACGTCACTGATAAATCGATACAATAAGACGTCACAGAATAAATCGATACAATAAGACGTCATTGCGGTGTCACTTCATCGCGGTGTCTCTGCATCGGGTGTGTCACTGCATCGGGGGTGGTCACTACATCGCGGTGTCTCTGCATTGTGGTGTCACTTATCGCGGTGTCACTTCATCGCGGTGTCTCTACAATACGGTGTCACTTCATCGCGGTGTCTTTGCATCGCGTTGTCACTTCATCGCGGTGTCTCTGCATTGCAGTGTCTCTGCATTGCGGTTTCATTTCAACGTGGTGTCTCTGCAATGTTGTGTCACTGTATTGCGGTGTCTCTACATCGTCAAATGTTATAACATCGCGATGTCTCTGCAATGCGGCGTCTCTGCATTGCGGTGTCACTTCATCGTGGTGTCTCTGCAATGCGGTGTCACTTCATCGCGGTGTCTCTGCATCACGGTGTCTCTTATTCGCGATGTCTCTGCATCGTCAAATGTTATAACATCGTGATGTCTCTGCATCGGGGGTGGTCACTGCATCGCGGTGTCTCTGCATCTGGGTTGGTCACTGCATCGTGGTGTCTCTACATCGGAGGTGGTCACTGTATCGAGGTGATCAATGGATCTGGCGTGGTCAATGCATCGTTGTGTCACTTTATTGAGGCGTCTCTGCATCGCGGGTGGTCACTACGTCGCTGTATCACTTCATCGATATGTCTCTGCAATACGGCGTCTCTGCATCGGGGGTGGTCACTGCATCGCGGTGTCACTTCATTGCGGTGTCTCTGCATCACGGTGTCGCTTCATCGCCGTGTCTCTACATCGCGGTGTCACTTCATCGCCGTGTCTCTGCATCGCGATGGTCATCGCATCGGGCATCGCGATGGTCAATGCATCAGGATGATCATTGCATCGGGGTGGTCAATGCGTCACGGTGGTCATTGAATCGCGATAGCAATGTATCGGGGGTGGTCATTGTATCATGATGGTCAATACATCGGTTAAAAAAAAAACCTGAATAACGCGTGAAAAAATAAAAAATAAAACATGAACAGCGCCTGAAAAAAAAAAACAAAAACCAACAACAATAGCGCCTCTTCTCCCCTTTTATTATTATTATTTTTCATTAAGGTTATTTGAGTCTATCTATCTAATTTGTGTCCTTATAAGTCCAACATATTCTTTTTTTTGTCCTTACAAGTCCAATAAATCCGTTTTGTGTACTTTTGAGTCTTTAGCCCTATAATTAATGTGACCCTCTTTTTTATAACTCATAGTGTAATAAATAAGGGTAAATCAAGTAAAAACACAATAAATATTGTATAGGAAATTGTACTGCCTCACATATAATGAAACAAAATATTTTGACAACTGCTTCAGTTATGGTGGAACGGAGGGAGTACCAATTGTACAATTACCAATGAGAGATCTTCACATTTAATATCTGAAAATACTCAAAAGATTAAGAGAAATGATATCTTCACCTTTTTTTTTTTTTTTTTTTGAAACGAAAGGAGGGAATGAGGGAAGGGGGATTCGAACCCCGTCCTCCCACCCATTGCAGGGGTAAAATCCAGGGCGACTAACCACCCAGGATGGTAATTTTTACGCTTCAAAAGAGGGGTGCAACACGAGGACATCACCTTCAAAATGCACTCCTTAAATGCATTTCATCAGATTTCATAATTGATCTAAATGCATGATCCACTCATACATATACTACACAAGATCAATTGTGCATTGGGGGAGTGTATTTCACCACCCAAAAGTAAAAATGCACCGCTCAAGGAGATAACAGTCACGGGATGGGTTTATGGAGAGCATTGAATAGGAAAGCGTCGGAGTCGGAGAGAGAGACCACATGGGCCACCCCTCACCCCCAACCCCCCAATCTTTTGTGGGCCACCACTCTTAAAGTCTACTACTAGAACTTTTTTTATTTATTTTATTTATTAGTATTTAATTATAGGGACTATTTACTCTACTAGTCTACTTTCAGTCTTTCACTATGTTTTTTACTGCTGATTCACGGGGCCTTTTCGATCTGTTGCCGACTTTTCAGTGTTCAGTCTTTTCCTTTTTTTTTTATTATTATAGAGAATATTAGAATTCTTTTTACTAAAACATTAGTCTCGATAATTATTGTGCCTCTTAATTCATGGGTTTCGGATTTGAGTTTTAGTGGAGACACAAAAGTATGGGTATGAATATTTTGTATCCGGAAAAAAAAAAAGAAAAAGGAAGGGTCTAACTCCATACAAAATAGCTCAATATCCTACGGTAGAGATTTTGTATGAAACGAGATTAAATATATTTTTTCGTGATAAAAACGTAAAAACACGCCCAAAAAAAACGATAACATAATAAACTGATTAAATTTCTCTGAGTGATGCAAGCTCGGAAGGGCTTAAGATCGGTAAAGAAAGACAAATTAGGATAACTACTATTAACCGATGTCAACCATACAACTATTTACAACTGTCAATAACCGGCACCGTCTTCATTCGTCTTCTGTCGAAAGGTGGCTTATCTTCCTTCCTTGAATAATTATGTTCAATCGATGGGTTAAATAAGTTTGGTATAGATCGAATATCCCTCACCTTTCAAGGCTAATTCTGGACGACGATTTCATGGCAATTCGGATTATAGACAGAAAAAGGGTGGTGTGGAGATGGTTTGAAGACGTTCTTTTATTCATCATCGTTGGTTTCAAGTTCTGCCGAACTTGAAACTATTGGAGAATGTATTTTAGTACGTTGTACATCATTTTCTTCTATTTGATTCTTCGTTAAAAAGTCATATATTATTCTTCGTTAAAAAGTTATAATTAAAAAATTATAGAACATATCTCTCCCTAGACGACTTGATTTTCGTTGTTTTGTTAAGACGGGTCTTTATAATTGTTCTTACATCACTACAATAATAATATTTCTTATTTTCTTAAGAATATGATTTTTTTTTGGGGGGCTATGTTCATTCTTCTAACAATGGGGTAATAATAAAAGCCATTATTGTCTCCAAGAGCTGGCTTGGCAGTAAACGTCTTGAGTGCTTTATAATGACAATCGGCTCTTGAGTGTGGAGGTTTGAACCTCGTAAATTAATAGGGATTTCTTCAGTTTTTTGGTATATAATTGCAAATCCATTACTCTGAAGTACTAGGTCATAATTAACATCTTCATTTATCCCGTGGGACAAGGGTGAAGACTTTCATGGTTAGGGTTTAAATATTTTTTTTTAATAAAAGCAATTAGCAACTTCAGACACAAGCAGCGGCGGACCCACCCTTACTAGTGTACATAGATGCACGTGACCTCACTAATGAGATCCAATAATTTATATATAGTATTGAAACGATTTGTTTGTTGTTACAAAAATGTAAATTTAGGCTCTAATCATTTTATTAAAACAAATTCTAAGATCCGACACCGGACACACGCATTTATATATAACATGGCATGTATATGTGCATGTGGATAATATACGTAGGGGATACATATATGCAGTGATGGACGCATGATCTCGGGTAAGGAGGACATTAAAATATTTAAAGAGACAAATAAAATATTTAAGGAGGACAAACAAGATACATACTACATATATTAATAGAATTTTTCAGAATAAGGGGGGGCCGTTGCCCCCCTTAGCTGTATGTTGGTCCGCCACTGCATATATGTACTTATTTAAGGAACAAGTTTTGTTTTTACATAAGAAAGCCTCACCTATATTAGGTCTACTTTATATGCATGTGTATAGTTGTTTTGCATTTTTGTATTTTTGTATTTTTGTGAAGTATATGGTATGGGTTGAGATTTTGACCTTGGTTTAGGACCACACACAGATTGAAACTTTGGCATGTGATGTTGTTTAATAAATAAGTTATTACTATGCAATACGCATGCATGTATCTCGATCCTGATTTTAGTGTAGTTCTAAATTATTATATATAATAGATATTATAAAATAATGTAATTTTATATAATACAAATGGTATTTAACGTACTATTTTGTTAAAATATTGATGTAAGTAAAACATTTTTGTTGTTTAATGGTAATATATATGGTATCGCTAAAGTCACCATACAAACTAGGGTAAAAGACATTTTGCGCACCCCGTGGTTTAATCATTGAAATCTTTTGACCCATCGTCGTTTAAAAATATATGGTTCACCCCTAGGGTTTTAAACAAACCATCAAACACAAATTCAAGCAAATATAACAGAATATTCCGTCGGAATATTCATTTTTTAAATAATATACTATTTTTACTAGAAAAAGCTCGTATCTCTTCGGCTCGGCTTCAATTTCATCAGCCAATTTCACCTCTCCCAATCGCCCAACCCGTAAATCATTGCTAATGGAAATGGAAGCAGCGTCTTTTTTTATGCACATTGTACCATGGGGTATCCGGAAGTTGGCAATTTATATCAAAGATAAATATGGAAACCCACCGGTTATTTTCACAGAAAATGGTGAGAATTAATTTCACATCTAATTAATTAAGTGAAGATATATATATGCAATTCATTCAAAATTTTTTTGTCTGAAATGCATGTAGGATTCATACACTTTATAAATCCATATATTATCAGGTATGGATGATCCTTCTCATGTTTCCATGGAAAAAGCTTTACAAGATACTAAGAGAATAAATGTTCACAGAGACTACCTCTCAAATCTGTCAGCTGCTATAAGGTATCACTATATTAATATGTTGGCTCGTATCTCTGTTCGTTGGGAGAGGTGAAATTGACTGATGAAATTGAAGCCGAGCTAAAGAGATACGAGCTTTTTCTGGTAAAAATAGTATATTATTAAAAAAAGGAATATTCCGACGGAATATTCTGTTATATTTGTCTGAATTTGTGTTTGATGGTTTGTTTAAAACCCCAGGAGGCTGAACCATATATTTTTAAACGACGAGGGGGCAAAACTTCAATTGACAAACCACAGGGGGGGCAAAAGGTCTTTTACCCTACAAACTATTTTGGCACACGAGTTACGTGATATTGTTTGGCAGACGAGTTAGGTAACATTGCGCGTTCCTACGTAAATCTACCGTAGCATCACACTGTTTTCGAAATCTTTATAAAGTATTTAGTTGCACCAATTTTATTTTTTTTTCTAATAAATTGCACCGCATTTTGAGAAAATACACTTTCAGGTCACTGTACATACCTTTATTTCATGTCAGGTCGGTTCAGATTTGATATTTTTTTTTAAGTTTCATGTTCAAATTTCAACGTGCACGTTCAAATTCCAACAGGCTGAAAAGAAGCCCCGTTGGAATAAAAAACAGTCCAGAACCTCAACCTTGTTTAAATTTCAACGGGCCCGTCAAAATTAGAACGAGCTCGTGGGAAATGACTATGTCTTCGTTAATTCAAGAACCATCCCATATTGCATTCTTTCAATCTCCAGGATTGGGTCATGTGATCCCAAATGTTGAATTTGCAAAGAAAATCATCACCCGCCACCATGAATTTTCTGCAACTATAATTGTCGCAGATGATGGCGGCCCCAATCCCTTCCCTTCATCACAAATAATGAAATTTCTTGAAAATCTTCCGCAAGGTATCGATTACATTCTTCTTCCACCAGTTAACATGGAAGCAGGTATGCTTGATGTTAGACCATTGATTCGTATTTGCCACACAGTTAATAGAAATCTTCCGTCTTTTCGTGATGCTATTAGATCTTTGGTTGCTAAGAAAAGATTAGTTGAGCTAGTTCTTGATATATTCAACACCGAAGCCATTGATGTTGCAACTTGCCCGAGTTCAATGTTTCCCCTTATGTTTTCTGGTCTTCAAATGCTTTCAACTTGGCTATTTTGGACTACTTACCTGAGCTTGATGCTACACTCAAATGTGAAATTGGAGAGTTATCTGAACCGATTCGACTTCCGGGTTGTATTCCTATACAGGGGAAGGACTTGCCTGATCCTGTTCAAGATCCAAAAACCGATACTTACAGATGGTATTTACACCATATAAAGAGATTCAAGATGGCTTAAGGTATTATAATCAATACATTTAAGGATTTAGAGGGAAAGACTCTGAAAGCATTAGAATCATATCGTTCCAGTGGATCAATACATTTGTTTTGAACATTCCTTGTTTCAAAACAAATCAATTTCCCACGAGCTCGTTCCAATTTTGACGCGTCCGTTGAAATTGGCCACGGGCCCGTTGAAATTTATGCAAGGCTGGAGTTTTTGGCTGTTTTTTCATTCCAACGAGGCTTTCTTGTAGTCCGTTTGAATTGGAACATGCCCGTTGAAATTTGAACGTGGGACTTAAAAAAAATATCAGGTCTGAACCGACCCGACATGAAATAAATGCATGCACAGTGATCTGAAGGTGTATTTTCTCGCATTTTGATTATAGGTATATCATTTGTACTTTAATACCACTCTTTCCAAATGTATATATCAAATCCACATTGATGATTAACTTTTTTATTTTATTTTAACAAATATAGTGTCATAAGTATATGTAGAGAGATTTTACGGTAAAACAATTGTATAAAAGTTATACTAAACGACATATGTTAGTGATCGACTTTCATTTTTCCTATTTAATATAATACATTTTTATTGTGTGTGACATGTTATAAACGAAAGGTTGTATTATATACCATTTGTACAACTTTAATACAACGGTTGTATTATAAGTATATATACATATATATATATATATATATATATATATATATATATATATGATTTTTGACTCACCATTACTAGTGCAGCCTTGGAAATTCTTACCTAATTAATACTTTTGTGGAGTTAAAAATATGTGGTCCAGATTCATCACACAGTTGGAGTAACTATTTAAGAAATGAGAAATGTTTACATGGTCACTCCATTCCATTCGTGTGGAGAAATTGTGTGGGTCAATCTGAATCACACAATTTCATTCTACAATAAAATTGTGCGGTTTCGATTGAACCACACAGACACGAAGGGAGACACCACACAAGACCCACGTGACACCATGTGACGATGCTGGATTTCGTCTATGAATAAATCCGGGCCGTTTAATCTAGGGGTAATTGAACGAGGGATGTTTTTTGATGATTTTTAAACTGAGCTTGGGTTATTTTCCCAAGTTGCCTACGTATCCTGTTATGTTTCAGGAATCAAGTCTTTCGTAGTTCCTTAGGGTTGTTTATATAGGGGATGATTTATCCTTTTCCTTCTTCTACAAGGATTTGTATTATTATTATTAAAATTATTATTTCCCTAAGGATATACACGCATAAATCCCTATAATTTAGGGATAATTATGGACTTTAAATGTCAGTATCAGAGTCTTTATGACCTAGGATTCTTCCCTTATTTATCTTTAGTTATCCCGCATATGGAATAACAGAGGCACGGGTCCGAGCGTCTGCGTTCGGCCCCCAAGGCCACTATGGCCGAACCGGGCACCTCCTCTTCGCCAAGCCTTAACCGACTGCGGTGGTTGGAGGAGGAGTTTGTGCCGATCTCCCACCTAGGGTTAGGGACCGCCCTTAGGTATGTTTCTGGGCTCCTGGCCCTTAATGCCTTACATTTAGAGGCTAGTGACGTGGCCTTTTCTAGTGCTAGTACCAGTCCTTAACCGACAGTGTATCGGGTCAAACTGTAGTGCTAGTATGGTGAGTCAGAGTGTCGAATTCTCAGGGAACTTGGTAATTCTTCTAAGTGTGGTTAAACACCAAAGAGCTGTTATTAACTCGATCTAAATCGCAATTTTATAACACAGATCACTACTATTCTAGTTAACATAAAATAAATGCGTAATTTAAAAGTTATTCTAATATAATATATATAGATATAAAAATATATATAAATATACATAAATTGCAAAATATAGATATAAATATATATAGATACCAATATATAGAACTAGACAGATAATTTTATAGTAACTAGCCAAAGTTTATATAATTGATTTATACGATCTTTTCCAGTAAACGGAATGTGCTCGATCTTTCCTTTTATTTTAGGTCCAATTGAGTAAATGAAACGGTGCACTCCTGAGGTTAACAATTCCTCCTCACACGAGCGTATGAAATTGTCATATGTCATTGTCATCGGTTCAATCTCCACAACCGCCCCATGCTAATCTCGTTAGTCCGAACAGTACCGAGTACAAATCTACCCCGGATAAAAGAGGTTATTCCGTTTGTCGACGGCCGATGTTATTCAAAAGGCTCCGGTTGTCGGGCGGATCGATTTAACTTTCCGGTGTTAGTTTCAATTAAACCGTTGATTTTAACATTATTACGATCTCGAGCACAATTTTAATAAGATCTATCTTTCCCAAGACAAATCGCCCCCGGGTAGGAAATAGGATTCCGTAGTCACGCTTTCGCACGGCCAATTTTACCCTCCGGTTTTTCTATCTTTTATCTCATATCCTAACTTCTCTCGGTCGGTTCATCGTTAGGTTATATGGTGCGATTCATCTTGGTTAATTACGCCAATCCGAATATTATCAATACGTTACGAGAATAGAAAAAGATTCAATTAACTCAATTTTAGTCAATTTTAATTAGAAACATTCCTTTACCGAAAAGATCGAAATAAAACGATTACATAACTTTGGCTAGTTATTAGAGTTAGCCTAAAAACATTATAACAACGAAAAAGATAAAAACAAACATAAATACTTAAGAAAAGTTACCCGATTACAAATGCTGAATCAGAGTTGTATTCTTCCGGACATTACAACGACTTCAACAACACCGAACTTCTGATAATTTCCCGAGCATTACAACGATACTACGAGATTATTATTTTTGGCGTAAGGCCTATTTACAAACTACTACTAAAAAGAAAAAGAAAAGATAGAGGAGAATATATATATGATATTGTGTATATATATTGGTACACTCCGGCTCTGTTGCAATGAGCTCCTTTATATAGATGAAAGTCTTGGGGCCGGACCGGTCCGAGATCAAGCCGGACTGGGCCGGTGTAATGATTGATTCCACTGCCTTGATTACAATCAGCATGTGCGGTGATAATTATAATTATAATTATATATAACTTATAAAATTCATATCTCGAGTTCTGGATCTCCAAAAATCATGATTTAAGAGGCATCGGAAAGCTCTCGGGAAAATCTACAACTTTCGTGAAGGACTCTTCTTCAGATAATGTCGTTTTGATGAGCCATTCGTTTGTCGAAGATATTTCTCGATTACCACTTAATCGAATCGATTAGCCACTTGACCACTTCGATTGACCACTTGAGCTCTTAAGCAATTCGATTGACCATTTAAGCTCGTGACACTCTCTAAATCCCTCCGAGAGATATGAACATGTCGATTCTCGGGGTCTCGGTTTATAAATCTGCAATAAAATACCACAAATACCCACGTAAATCTGACACGACACTCCGATTTACTAAAATCGGTACAAAATGATAACTTTTTACCATTATTACTAAGTTTTACTACTAACTACTCTAAATTACAAAGATTAACATTTTATACTATTTATACCATAATTTCATATATTTTATATAGAATTCGTTGATAAAACATAATAATATAGCGTATATTTAATCATATAAAAGTAGTATATCAACTACTCCCCACTTAGCTTTTGATCGTCCTCGTGCAAAAATAAGTGGTAATAAAAGATAATATAATTGATCAGATTATAATTTTTAATGTAATTTATATTGTCAATATCATAAATATATTACTTATTCTAATTTAAAATTTGTAAGAAGACAGAAAGTGTATATAACTTAAATAACTTAAACATTAAATATTATTTAGATGAAATTGTACATGTAATACTTAATAAGTATAAATAAAATATTAGAATTATTTTTAATCGCAACTATTATGAAATCTTGGAATCGGAAACTTGGTCAGGTAGTCGACAAAAATGGCTTATAGAGTTTAGGCTCAAGATGTTGGATAATCGGAAAAAAGGAAATCAAAAAGAGAGAGAGGCAAGTCGTACGTACCTACATCTTCATATTCTTGATCAAAAAATAATCATCGATTAATATCATCTCTTTTTTTTTTCCCAGATTTTCTCTTTTTTTTTTTTCAAGATTAAGAACTAAAAGCGTGAGTGTGTGTAAAAAATCAAACTTACAAGCATTGCTTCATCAAGATTGATCGGAGTACTACTCTTTCGATCGAAAATTACAAGTCCGGTTTCCTCAAACTTGTAATCATTCTTGAGATCTTATGATTCGACTTTTTCTTTTTCATTTTGTGCCTTCATTCCCAGCAATAGGACATTTCGAGATAACACCCTAGCTGGATTACTATCATCAGGCAATCGGGAGCTTTTAACCTCATAGTGATATAGGACATTTCGAGATAATACCCTACTCACTCAAATCATTGGTAGCTACAACCGATATGTTCTTTTTTATTATTTTTAATTTGTCGATCACATATAAGGAAGATACCTGGTATTTGATTAATTCTGTGTAAATATGGTGCTTCGTTCTTAATTCAGAATATTAATATATCCGAACTTATTACCAAAATCGACTATCTTGCAAGTGTCATGAGGTAAGATCGAATATACTAATACCGATCTAATTTTTCCAATCTCAAAGCATATACCAAAACTTAGCTTTTATGTCTTCATTTCTTTTCATAAGTACGTACAAACTTGTTAATTTCAAGGAAATGTAGACCAAAATTAGCTAAAGGTTGGTTACTTCTTAGATAATCACAATAGCCATTTCGAGTGAGGTCTTGATCACTCTAATCAAGGCTGAGGTAGGAACAAAAATTGGAAATTTATTTAGGTAATTTTATTTGGTATAGTTATATTTTTGTGGTGCCAAAAATCGACATCCCTAGTCCAATTCCAAACTCATAATTCATATTGAAAAAATTATTCTAAAAATTTTACTTATAATTATCAACATATTTATATAATTTCATAAAAACAATATCTAACCTTAATTACTCAATTATATAAACTTAAAATCTTATTAAAATCTAAATTAGACATAAAATATGATTATAATATATCTAATATACTTTACTTAATTAAAAATTTATTCTTCCAAATTATATCATTTCATATTTATATATTAACTACTAAAAAAATTGAAAATAAGTAATAAAAATTTTGATAATTTTATAATTTATAACTATTTTCGAAAATTTTAATGAATTTTCTAACCTAACTCTACTCCCCACTTACGAAGTGGCATCGTCCCGATGTTCAATGAGTATTAAATAAGTAGGTTGGAAAATAGAATTAAAATTATATATTATCGTTATTATTCTGATTTTATTTTTAGCGTATACTAATTATACCATTAAATAACAAACAAACTTAAAAAACTGAGACATATATATATTAAACAAGATAGATTATTACAAACTAAAAGAACATAAACTTAACCGAACTAAAAAAAACTTCAAACTTAACTAAAGAACTTATTAAAACTTAAACATCATAAACTAACCACCAACCAACCATCTAAATCGTAGACGAACAACCCGGTGTATCAACCGGTAACAATCCAACTCGACTATCTCTAGACGGAAAAATCTCATCCGTCTCCAGCTCTCCCACTCCACTCATCTTAGTACACAGGCGCGAAATCATCCAAGAATTAGGCATAGGTTTCCCCCTACTACCTCTCGTGATTGCAAACTCCAAAATCGTCCTTTGAATCAGAATACCCCAATCAACAAATTCACCAACTGTCAAAGCATACAGCAGAAGCATTTCATTCTCGTTAAGGCTCGCGAAATCCCAGGTGGGATAAACTCTAGAATTAATGAAATGCTTCCACGCCTTTAGATGTGGAAGTAAAGCTCTTGTTGATATATCGTGATTTGTATCGAAAAGTGGGAATAGACATTGGAAAGACTCATGGACTCTATTCAAATGATTATACGAATTTTGGAGCCCCCAGTTCATCTCAAAATGCTGCATCGTAACTGGTGGAATTGCAAAAAGTTGGTTGATAATAGAAGAAGAGAAGGGAACAGCCACTCCTCTTACCGAAACAATCTGAGTTATATCGATCATGGATGTCGTCATAAGGGCAGAATAAAATTCTCGAACTATCGAGACATTTATCCTTCCTCTCGGTGTACTGACGAACTTCTTCCAGCCAAACCCTCGAATAATCGCTTTACCCCATCGATCAATTTTATCGACATTTAAACCTTTCTCCAACTGGATTGGAGAATTCGCAAATCGAGGGTGTAAAATGATATTCTCGTTAGAAGCTTGAGATTCCAGATGATCCGGGGTGTGAGGCTCGCATGAATTGACAGATGGAGATGATCGGTTCGACATTTTTAAAGCTAGATGAAAAGTAAAAAATAACAAATAGAGTTGAAAGCAGATGGTATGTTTTCCTCATGCCCTGACCTCCTTTAATAGATAGAAAATTATACATACATGGATGCACTAGACAAACTCAAAAAATGACTCATGCCATTTTCCTTCACGGCTCGGGCCGAGTCTAGGCCGGACCGGTCCGGCCTCATCCAGCTTTTACTGAGGACAGAGGTGAAAGTCAAATTGTATTTTGGTTTTTTACTTCACGTGCGTAATACTACCTACCTCCTTGAAGATATTTCATAAAGATTAATCGAACTTGATACTAACGGATAAAACGACACATT
Source organism: Gentiana straminea (assembly GCA_036785695.1). Classification (NCBI taxonomy): domain Eukaryota; kingdom Viridiplantae; phylum Streptophyta; class Magnoliopsida; order Gentianales; family Gentianaceae; genus Gentiana; species Gentiana straminea. The sequence goes on from JAVUPR010000405.1 coordinate 1,593,332, forward strand.
ATATTTTTGTAAAATGACGTAGTAATGATACAAAAATTATTTTTGGGTTTTTAATAGTTTTTATAAAAACTAAAACGATTTAGAATGCAAACCAAATTTCGATAAAACGACTATAAAATCAAACTAAACGAAAACGAAAACAAACCAATATCTAAATGACAAATGTCGAATAAAATGTGCAGTAAAAATGTTTAATCAAACAAAGTTATGAAATTCAATCTTCTTCATAGCCTTCCTCAGGATCGACATGAAAGCTTGAACTCGGAAACGACTGAGAAGTTGGTGGCTGAACTATAGTCGTGGTCCTGACTGAACTATCAAGACCCATCGAACTCATGCCAGTCGTGATATGTGCAAACTCAGTGAATCCTCCCCAACTAGACATCGCTGGTCTCTCGAACACCCGTCGAAAATACACCCGTCCCACTAGATTGGCTCCCAAAAGGATATGACGATGGATGAAAGCTCGAAGGTGGTGGAATAGGTGTTACCCAATCGGTAAGGTATAAGGATCCGACCGACAATGTGGATAGGCGGGATCATCAAAGGTAGGATTACGAAGCAACTGCTCGTTCCTCCTTAAACCTCTACGAATATCGTCACACCACTGCCTATTACTTTCAGCATATAAAGCCATGTTGGCTTGACCACGTGCAACGTCTGACACTAAAGATTGAAACATATCATAGGTGATAGTGTTGGAGAAAGGAGTTTGTTGAGGCTGACTCGAAAAAGAAGGAAAAGAAGAAGATGTGAAGACTGGTGGAGCTGGCTGAGTTTGACATCTTCTAATCAAAGAGCTAATACTACCATCTGGAAGACTAGTCAAACTCGGTCCAATCAGCGGTGCATCCGCCAGAGATAGCTTGTCATTAGGCAGGACTGGTACTCCCACCCTACGACATAAATCTGAGATAAAACAAGGGAAGTACAAATGACTCCCTGGTCTGGCGATGACAATACTCTCGAAAATTCTTTTAAACATGACCTTTCCAACATCCACTTTAACATCATTTACCATCGCCCAAGCGATACAAACATCTTCCTTTCCATAAGCAGTATGTTTACTAGAAGGGTAGAGAGTATGGCTAATAAATCTTTTAATTGCCCTTAAACCTCTAATACACCTCCCGTAGTTAAACCGATTTTCAACCCACACAGCGGTCGGGTCAAAAGCGTTCTGAGCTCTCAGGGCAGTCTGCTCAAAGCTTGCAGGATCATCTAAATTCCAAACTACCCTGTAATCCTCCTCATCAGGAAAAACTTCAACTCCTAGGATTGCATTTATGACGGCAGGGTTAAAAGGAACATTTCTAGTTCTTAGGGGTACAGCTTGCGACTTAGTGAGCTCATCTTGTGACAATGTAGATAAAACTGAATAAAACTCAGCTACTAAAGTCGTATTAATCTCCCCTTCTCTTCTAGATGCTAGTTCTAACCACTGTCGTCTAGTAAAAATGTTTTTAACTTCATCACCCAAATCATCCAAGTCTAATCCTTTTTCAACCAGAACATCACATTTACTATAAATTTTCTCATACGCTTTCTTAGCTTCATGTGATGCTGTTTTATCAAAGCTTACGGCCTCTTCTTCGGTTGATAAAAGTATTGTGCCTACGACCGGAGTTGATATATGAATGTTTGATTTACGCTTTTTAGAGACTTTCCTACTCGACTCAGCCATTCTACGATATTGGTAATGCCAATCAACAACAAAAACAACAAAAAAAAAAATGTCACAACACACTCAAAAATCAAAACAGTTGAAATTAAGCTAAAAAATTATGAAAAATACGAAATTGATAACTAAATAAACTAAATTATACCTTAATATGTAGAAAATGTTGAAAAGTAGGCCGGAAAAGTGATAAAGTCGCCGGAAAAGAATGTAGCTTGTTTTTGCTCCCTTTTGATTTTTGTAACTTTTGTGGAAGAGAGGAGATAGAATGATGAAGAAATCAAGTAGTGGTGTAGTGTGAGATGATTTTTTTTGGAAGAAATTGAAATTTTTTTTGAGTGGTGGGGTTTGGTGTGGGGTGCGGCTGTTGAAAGAATTAGGGAAGAAGAAGAAGAAGAAAAAGGGGTCCCCGTCCTTTTTTATGTTTTTAGACCCCGGACCGGTCCGGGTTAAGGCCGGATCGGTCTGTGCCCAATTTTTTCCACTTTTCGATTTTTTTTTTCTTTTTATGATTTTTGATGAAAACTTATGAAAATTCTAATAAAACTTAATTAAAATTTTAAAGATAAGTTTATAATAATTTTTAAAACTTAATAAAACCTTTAAAAATAAAATTGAACGAAATCTTATAATTTTATAACAATTTCTAAAAATTTAATAAAATCTTTATAACACTTTAATAAAAAGCTTATAAAAATTTAATAAATTTATATCAACTCTTATAAAACATTAAAACTAACTAAAACTTTTATAAAACTTTTATAAAACTCCTCAAATTTCATAAAGATCCAATTTTATAAAATTTTCAGAAGTTATGCGAAAATTTTATAAAATAAAATATAAGAAAAGACTCGAAACTTAAGGGGTTCCTGATTCTTCGATTTCTAAATCCTCCAGAGTTCTGATATAACGTTCGATCAACCTAACTCCTAAAAACGAAGCATTTGAATTATCTCTCGGAATTCCATCGGGATTTTCGGATAACCACCTAATCGTTCCCTTCCTAACAATATTCAAACACTCATCCTGGGATTTGGTTGTGTTTTTCCCACAGCGTCCAACATGTTCACTTTTTCCACAGATTCTGCATCTCATCAGAAATTTTGCCCTTCTTTTTATCGCACTTCTTGATGTTCCATTACAAACTTCTTACAATCTGATCTCTCTCAACAATTTCTTGTTTTGTTCAAAAACTAAAGCTTCTATAGCAAACGCGACATCTTTATCTAGGCCTAATTTCAAAAGTAAAATAAAAACTCCTATTCTATCTAAAAAAGGCATCCAGTTCTTCTACGTCTATCCGGTAAAAGACGATAAGAGTTTAAACATAAATAAAAACACAGAAAAGTAGAGTAAAGATAGATAGCACCTGGTATTCGGCTGATTCCAGTTTCTCTGCTTTTCAGTTCTTTTGATTTTTCTGCTTTTTCAATTTGTCGGGGGATCAATTAATAGCATTACTTCTTCTTTCAGTGTGATTCCTTCTCCCTCCACAAACAACTTTACTCTGTGGCCATTGGCTATAAAAGTTGTATTTCCATCGATTAGTTCAACAACTCATTTGTAAACCCGTGTTAGCTTAAATGGACTCCGTCCATCTTGACTTAAGCTTACCTGGAAACAACTTTAAACGTGAATTGTACAAAAGCACTCGATCACCTACATGGAACTCACGCTTAAAGATTCTCTTATCATGGAAAGATTTCGTGCGTTCCTTGTAGATTCGAGCATTTTCATAAGAATCGAGACAAAATTCTTCTAGTTCTGTCAATTGAAGCAATCTATGATCACCGACAGCCTTAGGATCGAAATTCAAAAATTTTATAGCCCAGAAGGCTCGGTGTTCTAACTCAACTGGGAGATGACAAGACTTACCAAAGACTAGCTTATAGGGAGAACAACCAATTGGTGTTTTAAAAGCTGTTCTGTACGCCCATAATGCATCATCTAATTTAAGCGCCCGAGTTTTACGATTTGAATCAACTCGTTTTTTCCACGATTCTTTTGATTTCTCTATTCGACACCTCTACCTGTCCACTGGTTTGCGGATGATAGGGCGTTCCTAACTTATGCGTTACACCATATTTTTCAACTATCTTAGTAAATGGTCTATTACAAAAGTGTGAACCTCTATCACTAATGATTGCCCTCGGAATGCCATATCTGGTAAATATATTCTTTTTAAGGAATCGTATGACAACTTTGGTATCATTAGTGGGAAGAGCTTCAGCTTCTACCCATTTCGAGACATAATCTACCATTACAAGAATAAACCTTTTTCCAAAAGATATAGGGAAAGGTCCCATGAAATCTATACCCCAAACATCAAATAACTCACATTCTAAAATAGGTTGCATAGGCATTTCATGTTTTTTAGATACATTTCCCCATTTTTGACAAGATTCACAAGATTTAACATACTTATAAGCATCTATATATAGTGTAGGCCAATAAAAGCCACATTGTAAAACTTTAAAAGCAGTTTTCCAACCTCCATGATGACCTCCTGCCTCACGATCATGACAAAATTCTAAAACACTTAAAATTTCATTATCAGGCACACATTTTCTGATTATCCCATCCGAACATTTACGGAAAAGGTCTGGTTTCTCCCAGTAATAAAATTTTAAGTCATAGAAGAACTTCTTTTTCTGTTGCCAAGTCCAATGAGACGGAATATAATCACAGGTTAAGTAATTAATGATATCTCCAAACCAAGGTGAAATTTCCTTAGAAGGAATTCTATTTTTTAATAACTGCATGGTTGAAGGAGTATCTATTCTAAATAGTTGTTCATCAGGAAATGAATCTTTAATTTCGATTTCTATTTCTTCATTATTTTCCATTCTACTTAGATGATCTGCTACTACATTCTCACTTCCTTTTTTATCTTTAATTTCAATATCGAATTCTTGAAGTAAGAGAATCCATCTAAGCAGACGAGGTTTAGCATCTTTCTTACTTAGTAAATACTTCAGGGCTGAATGGTCTGTATAAATTATTACCTTAGAACCAACAATATACGATCGAAACTTATCTAAGGCAAAAATCACAGCCAATAGCTCTTTTTCTGTAGTTGCATAATTAAGTTGAGCTGCGTTTAATGTGTGAGATGCATAGTAAATAGCTTTGAGAATTTTGTTATACCTTTGACCTAAAACAGCTCCTACAGCTAAATCACTCGCATCACACATAATCTCAAATGGCAAACTCCAATCTGGTGCTACTAACACTGGTGCAGTAGTCAACCTCGCTTTTAAGGTCTGAAAAGCTTCCATACATTTACTATCAAAGTTAAAAGGTACTTCCTTTTCAAGTAAATGACTTAGAGGCTTTGCTATTTTTGAAAAATCAGCAGTGAACCTTCTATAAAATCCTGCATGTCTGATGAGCAGTATTTTTCACCAAACAAATTCACAAAATACTCAAGACAATGGTGATTAAACAAGCTCTCTAACCGGCAGTGGACCGGGTCGATTGCGAGTAAAGCTACAGGAGTCCGAGGTCGAACCCAAAGGAATCGTGCTTGCAAGTACCAAAGTGAACGTAATGCTTAGTCTAAGTGATCAAAGTTCTTAAGGTTTTGTTTACTACAACGGCACTAAGCGAATCTAACTAACGAGTCTAAAGATAAAAAGAGAGAAAGAAGATTAAACTACTCGGTTTTAAAGATAATTAAAGAGACATAGCCGAACCATGATCAAAATAGCTAATATCACCCAAAGGAAAGACAAAACCGGGAGTGTGCAATAACGACGAACTCTTGCATTCAATTTCACGGGTACGTGCTCCTAATCCCGGTGCTAAGGTCTGAACAACTCTTCCCCAACACCTTATGTCAAGTCAACTAATCTATCCGAAGAGAGATTCCTTCACAAGACAATCATGCACAAGAGCCGTTTAAACGTTAAAAACGAGTAACCTCGCACTACAATACGATCCTAGAACCCTTTTCCCACACCCCCCTCTCTCGAACAACTCTCAAGATTGATGTGTGTGATTTTTGACCTAGGTGATCAATCTAGCCCAAATCCGTTATAACAAGTTCTAAGACGTGAAGTATGCAAGATACAACAATAAAAAGAACTACCCACTCCCAAATTCATCACCCAAAGGGTGATTTCACTAGATTTCACATGATTTGGCTATGAAGATGTTTAGCTACACATTATATTAATCAAAACATGCATAAAACAGTAAATAAGAGCCATAACAAGTAAAAGAGAAGAGAAATATACCATAAAATTGCAGAAATTCGAGATTAGATCCAAAAAGTACAAAATAGAGAAGTAATTAAAAGGTGGTCTCTTAGTGTTTGGAATGAAAATCTAAGCTAAGAAATGGAAAGATTATGCTAAGATATTGTTGATTTACACTAAGAGAGAGTATTCTAAGCTATTACAAAATTCGAGCAAAAGATGGGTAGAGTTTTGCTAAGAAAAGCTTTTTTTTTTTAGAAAATGTCTAAGGGGGTATTTATAGGTGAAGGGAAAATCTGCTGCAAAAAAGGTCCAAACGCGCGTTTAGAAGGTTGGAACGCGCGGTTGGCATCTTCAAACGCGCGTTTCGCTTGGCTGAAACGTGCGTTACACATAATTTACGGCGGGGCTTGACTGTTCTTCATCTGGAACGCGCGTTTAGGAAGGTTCAAACGCGCGTTTAGGATCTTTAAACGCGCGGTTGGCATGGTTTCCAAACGTGCGTTTAGAGGGCTTCAACTCTGAACCAAATCTGAACTTCTGGAACGCGCGTTTAGGGATTCAAACGCGCGTTTGGTGTGTGGAACGTGCGTTTGGAGGGTTCAAACGCGCGTTTGAACCCCTGTTTCCCCTAGTCTTCACTTTTCTCCCTTTTTTGACCCTCGTCTTGCCTCGGTTATGCTTTTTCACCACAAATTGTCATCTTCCGGGTCCTCGAGACACCAATACCCTTCAATATCATAAACAACTACAAACATCCAAACAATTCCGGAGGGTAAAAGTGCTCGGGAATGGGGTTAATAATAACAAAAAGGGGTATGAATTCATCAAAGTGACGGATTCGTTCCCCGTGCCATAAGCTCACGATATTACCCAAAAATGGTCTAGAAAACACCGAGAATGTGCTAAAAGTGGGATAAACGGGGGTGGAAAATGCACCGGAATCACGTAAAGTTGACTCCCATCAACCACCCCACACTTAGCCTTTGCTCGCCCTCGAGTAATTTAGGCGTTTTAAAACCAACCAAGGGATTCAACTTTGTGATGTAGGTGCTACTATTCACACTCTCGAGGTAACCACAAAGTATGAAACATGAACATATACACACCGGTTATAACATTATCAAGAAAGTGGAGTGTGTGTGGTGCCAAGCTAAAAACCAAGTGCTCAAAATGATTGTCGGGGCTTGAATCCCAACCAAAAGTCCACCAACCGTTTCATACCCACTAGCCTCTCCACTGATCAAGGTTACTAAGTTTGGACACGATCGGGTAGGACTTGATAGGTTATAATGTTAGGCTAGGGTAATTCCGGTTAATCGAAAAGGATATTTTGGGAACCGGAGAAAATGAAGTACGAGTGAACCTAATCAACAAGTGTACCACCTTATCTCTACCATACAAACCATCCAAACTCCTTTTGATTATTATAAAACTTTGGGAACCATAGGATACTGACATACCCGAACTCATTGCCTAATTCAACTATGTTTCAAGTTTCATAAGGCGAGGTCGAATACATTAGCACCTATCTCACTATCCCAACTCCAACATCATACGTATAACTTTGAGCTCATTACTTTGATTCCAACCCTTTATTTTATAAACTCCAAACTCTTATTCATTGAGAACTTTCTAATTTATTTTGAACTTTTGATTGATTGAGTTTCTCTTTTTTTTTTTTTTTTTTTTTTTTTTTTTTGAAAGAAGGAAAGAAGAAAGGACAGATTTTTCTTTTCTTCTTGGGCCAAATCAAAACACTAGGCCCAAATGAGCTCCTCTTCTCCTTATAGCTCCATACAAGAAAATATCATTTCCCCCACCCCACACTTACCTTAGCAAGTGTGGCCTAATAAAAGACTAGGTCCACTCGTAGGGTATGAATGAAGGGAATGTGACCAAAAATTAAGCTCAGGGTAGGTTTCTGACTACGTAACAAAACGGCTATAAAACGAATGGTGGTCAGACCATTCTATCAAGGCTGAGAGGGGCTACGAAGGTCTAATGTTCGGGATAAGGCTTATTTGGCTTTGGTTGGTCAAAGAGACGCCATGACCGTCATCCCGTGTCCTACTTAGGTAACTCTTTTTATTTCGTCTCGAGACCAGTGACATGAGAGGTGGTAGTAATCAAATTGTGCACAAAGTGTAGCTTCACGTGAAATTAATGAACTCTATTCTCAAGATAATATCAAACCGCAATGCACATGTTCGGGGTCCCCACTAAGGTGATCACCACTCAAATGTGAAAATAACACACACAACACGGTGTTAAGACCCTTGAAAAATTTTAAAAATTACCCAAAAATTGACTCGAGCCCGGTCATAGGCTAAGTATACCACAAATAATGCACATTCAACAATAAAAACAATAAAACGGCTAAGTCCCCCACCCCACACTTAAACGAAACACCGTCCTCGTGTGTGAGAGATAAGAGGCGTAAAAGACTTAGTTTGTTTGACCAAAAGACCCGGCGTAAAGGCGCAACCGTGACTCGAAACTCGTGATAGCCTCGTGTGAATCCATCCCGAAACCTAAAGCAAGATCAACAGAAACAAAGACAGCGCATGCACGGGACATAATCCGCGTGCTAAAAAGCAAGCAATAGGGTAAGCGGGTGCATAAAATAACGAGTCTAAGCCATAGTGACGAGATCAAAACATAACGAGGGGGGAATACGGGATATGCAATGGAAGGATAAAATCGAATCAAAATAAAGTACAGAACATCCATGCATCAAATATAAGCTAATAAAAACATCCTTGTCATCCCACAGTATCAGTCAATAAAAAGGAAAACATACACGGTCAAGCAGGCCTCAGGGGCTCAAAAAAAATAAGTGCACGTGCATGCCAAAGTGAAATGTGTCCAAAGTATGATGAAAGAACGTCAAAAGTAGGTAAAATGTCAAAGTATAAAAGAGACAGACTAGTAAGTAAATACAGTAAGAATTGCATGAAAAACATGCTAGTCTGCTCCATGTCCCTGTACGTCAGTGGTGGGATCCGGTGTGCCTGATGTTGGCGCAACCACAGCAGCTGCACTCTCAGTCTGTGTAGATCCTGCAACACCTGTCCTCACCGCCTCTCGTCCCACCGCAACCGTGCGGCCCTAAGCCGTGCCCATCAGATCATCCAAATCAAGATCATCAAACCCCTCGTCCGGCTCCTCTACGAATGACTCCTCTGTAATCCGCTGCAAATCCTCCTCAATCTCGGCGGTATACTGAAACGGTGCAATATCTAGATCCAACTCAGGAAGCTCAACCTGCCTCTCCTGAGCCAATACCCGCTGATTTTCCACAATGCCGTTCAGTGTCACCCGCAGACTATCCATCCAGTCTCTCGTTTGTGTGCAATCAGAAGCCCCTGTCTCTCACTAAGCCACGGCCCCCCGGTAGAGGATGTAGAAGGTAGAGGTGAAGGTGAGGTGGAAGGTCCAGTAGTAGAGGGATGAGGTGGGGGTATAGTAGTGGTAGTAGTAGTGGAAATGATAGGAGGAGGTATGGGTAGGGTGGTGGAGGTAGTGGAGGTGGTAGGGCGGAGGACGGTGTGAATGGGTCGAGGGGTGGGCCTAGGAGGGTTAGAAGCAGTGCGGGCGTTAAACGGCCTCGGTACCACAGGCAGATTCTTCTTCCTCAGAATCTGATCATCAGGATACTCCTTTACCAACGCTCCCTTGCACAAACCAAAGATGAGGTAGGGGCACATAATCATCCGACGCTTAACCTTTTGATTTTCTCTGAATTCCTCAAAAATGGTTTTCCCAACGTCTACCTTCAGATCATAATGTAAGGCATACAACAATTGCAAGTCCTTAATGTGGAAGTGCGTAATGTTGTCCTTCGGTAGTAGACGGTTTTGAGAAAACTTAGCTTTTACTTTCCAAATATCTGGCCAAGTTGTCGTCACCAACTGACTTCTTGCATTGCTACCTTTTGAAATCCACGGCAAGTCGGGGTTGATTGCTTTCCTCATTTCCTCTAATGGATCTAGGTTTTCAGTAGTATTCCAATGTGACCTCGCCGCAAACCAACCTAAATAATCCTGCCCCTCGAAAGCCGGTATCCGATAATAATCATTGATAGCTTTGACGGTCCACGGGACATTAACCCCTCTGACTCTGATAAACCCGGATTCCAGATTAGCCACACTGAAATTTGCATACCATTCCCGGACTATTGACAAATTCAGATGCCCCTCAGGTTCATAAATTAGATTATTCCACCCTCTCTTCATTAAGTCTTCGATGAACTCTTTAGGCACAGTTTTGAGGTCTAGCCCCCTCTCATAACACATGTTCTTCCCAGCGATATAATCATGATAGTTAGAGTAGGCAACCGGTGAGTTGAAACGCAGATCGAAAGGGATAAAATCCTCAGGAGGGGGAGCTAGAGGAGGGCCTTGCTCGGGAGCACTCTGTGGAGGGGCACTCTGTGGAGGTGGTGGAGCACTAGTCCTAGCAGTTTTGGCTTGCACATGTGCCAAGGGCACATCGCTCTCAAGGTCCGTGGCCTCCCCACTATCACTACTCGTATTCCTCCCCTCGGTATCCGGCTCAAAATCTTCGTCAGATGTTTCATCCCTCAACTGTCCCGCTGGCCTAATTGCTCGAGGGTTTCTACTCTCAACTGCACCACCAATCCGAATACCACTCGAAGGTACCCTAGGATAAACTAGGGTTTTCGTTTTTGGGGGCTTGCCTAGTCATTGGTTGCTTGCCCTTACCTTTACCCTCGGTTTCCTTTCGTTTAGTTTCCCTCATTCTAAGAACACCAGCCGAACAACACCAAACAATCAAGTTACAATCAAAACCGACCCGGTTATCGTCCAACCGGGATTTCAAACAAACCAACCATTCACAACAAAACACCCCACACAAGCCACACCATTCACCATCGATCAACACAGCAAACAAAACAAACAAAACAGGACATTGAATCAATAAACAATAAATAACGAGAAAGGGCGTTAAACCAAAAATAGGCCAAAAACTAACCCTAACCGAAATTTAAACGTAAAGCCAAAACACACCTGTTCTATGCTTAAGAGAGATGACAGGAACGATTTGGAGCGAAGAATGATCCTCGAAACGTCGAAACAACCCAAAATCGACTAAGGAGAAAAACTGCCACAAGTGCCGATCGAATCGAGGATTTTGCGGATTTGTTGTTGGAAATGCTTGTTGAAATCAAAAGAAGGGGTTGAGAGGTGTTGAATGGGCTTTAAATCGCCAAAAACGAGTGAGAAATGAAGAATTTCGAGTGAAAGGGCGAGAACGGCCGCCAAACGCTGCTAGGGTTGAAATGGAACGCCGGTTTGAGGAAGCAGGGTATTTAAAGGAGACGAGTCCAAACGCGCGTTTGGAATGAATGGAACGCGCGTTTCGCATGTCCAAACGCGCGTTTGACAGGTCAAACGTGCGTTTAGGAAGGGAATTCACGATCGAGAGAGTTGAGGCTCCAAACGCGCGTTTGAAATGGTTCTAAACGCGCGTTTGGGAAGAAAAAAAGCGCAAACGCGCGTTTGAAAGGGGAAACGGGCGTTTGGACCGAAACTAGGAAAACTCAAGATTTCTACCCCACACTTGATTCTAACCGCCCCGAGACCACTAGAAACACCAAACTAACTCAACAAACTACGAAATGGTGGGTTGCCTCCCCAAGCGCCTTTGTTTTACGTCGTTGGCTCGACAAGATGGATTAAACGGTGCCAACTTTTTCAAAGTTATACCGTTGGCACAAGGCGAGAAAGGGTAGAAAGATAGAAAGATGGATTTAGAATTATACGAGTCAAGGTTTAAAGTCCATGACAAGACTTACAAGATTCATCACAAGGTACGGGATCTTCAAGATGCACTATTTCTAGTGCTTCATCGTAAGGCAACCGTTCATACCTCTTCAACCGCAAACCATTTGTGGTAAACGTGCCAAACTTAGGATGGGTGATTTCGATAGCACCGGATGGATAGACTTTTGACACAACATAGGGACCGGACCACCTAGACTTCAACTTCCCTTGGAAGAGATGCAAACGAGTATTGTAGAATAAGACTTCGTCACCCTCATTGAAAACACGAGGTTTAATCAACTTATCATGGAGTAACTTAGTCTTTTCTTTATACTTCGTGGAAAGGTCATATGCACTAAGGCGGAACTCATCTAGTTCATTCAATTGAGCCATACGCTTCTCACCAATCAAGGTATCATCGAGGTTTAGCATTTTGATGGCCCAATAAGCCTTATGCTCGATCTCTACGGGAAGATGACAAGACTTACCATAGACTATCATGTAAGGTGACATGCCCAGAGGTGTCTTAAAGGCTGTCCTATGGGCCCACAAGGCATCATCTAACTTCAAAGACCAACTCTTGACATTCGTGTCTACCGTCCTCTCTAAGATACGCTTAATACCCCTATTCGTGACTTCGACTTGACCACTCGTTTGGGGATGGTAAGCGGTACCTAACTTGTGTTTCACTCCATACTTCTCTAAAAGTTTATCAAACGGCTTGTTGGCAAAATGGCTTCCATTATCACTGATTATAGCACGTGGCACCCCAAACCTACAAAAGATGTTCTTTCTAAGAAAACGGATAACAACATTCCTATCATTGGTGGGTGAGGCTAAGGCTTCGACCCATTTGGACACATAATCACACGCGACTAGAATGTACTTGTTACCACACGAAGAGGGATAGGGGCCCATGAAATCAATGCCCCACACGTCAAAAATCTCACACACTATGATCGGCTTCTGAGGCATCTCACTCCTTCTCGATATACGACCGGATCTTTGACAAGCATCGCAAGATTTCACATAAGCATGTGCGTCTCGAAATAGAGTGGGCCAATATAGCCCACTTTGCAATACTTTCAAAGCGGTTCTTTGCCCCGAGAAGTGGCCCCCGGCCTCTTTGTCGTGACAAAACGAAAGAGCACTCAAAATCTCACTTTCTGGGATGCACCTTCTCAGAATACCATCCGAACACAACCTATATAGACAAGGATCTTCCCACACATACTTACCCACCTCACTAAGGAATTTACGCCTTTGGTTCGAGTCAAAGTCGGGGTCTACAAAGCCGCACTCGTGGTAGTTGACAAAAGGAGCAAACCAAGGACTACCTTCCTTACCGACTGTTAGAAAGTTGCCTCTCTTAGCCGGAAGAAGGGTGTCAAGTGCATACAGTTGCTCGTGAGGGAAAGAGTCATTTATCTCGGTTTGTGCTTTAACCAACTCCTCACTAAGCTCCATACGACTTAAGTGGTCGGCTACGACATTCTCACAACCTTTCCTATCACGGATTTCTAAATCAAACTCTTGCAAGAGCAAGATCCACCTCAAGAGGCGGGGCTTGGCATCTTGCTTGGCAAAGAGATAACGCAAGCGGCATGATCCGTGTGGACAACTACCCGAGAACCTACGAGATGAGACCGAAACTTATCAAACGCAAAGACGACCGCTAAAAGCTGTTTCGGTGGTGGTGTAGTTCGTTGGGCCGGATTCAAGGTGTGACTTGCATAAGCAATAGGCTTGAAGATTTTGTCGATTTTTTGACCGAGGACCGCACCAACCGCGGTGTCACTCGCATCACACATGAGCTCAAATTCTTGATCCCATTTCGGGGCAACTAAGATGGGAGCGGATACAAGCAGTTGCTTGAGCATCGAAAATGCTTCAACACAAGCTTTGTCAAAATCAAACGGGACGTCTTTTCCTAGGAGAAGAGTAAGAGGACGGGCTATTTTCGAGAAATCCTTGATGAACCTACGATAAAACCCCACGTGGCCTAGAAAACCCCTAAGAGTCTTTAGGTTGGTGGGCATAGGAAGCTTAGCTATCGCTTCAACCTTAGCCTTATCTACCTCTATACCTTTACTCGATATCTTATGCCCTAAGACTATCCCCTCTCGTAACCATCAAATGACACTTCTCCCAATTAAGCACCAAGTTTGTCTCCTCACATCTACCCAACACCTTTTCAAGATTATCTAGACATTGTTCAAAGGAATCACCAAACACGCTAAAATCATCCATAAAGACTTCTAGAAACTTTTCTATCATATCCGCAAATATGGCGACCATGCACCGTTGGAATGTCGCGGGTGCATTACACAACCCAAAAGGCATCCTACGGAAGGCAAAGGTACCATAGGGACAAGTGTAGGTAGTCTTTTCTTGGTCCTCTAAAGCCACATGTATTTGGTAATACCCACTAAACCCATCAAGAAAACAATAAAAGGCATGGCCACTCAATCTCTCCAACATTTGATCAATAAAAGGGAGGGGGAAATGATCTTTACGGGTTTGGTCATTTAGCTTACGATAATCAATGCAAATTCTATGACCACTTACCAAACGCTTAGGCACCTCCTCTCCTTTGTCATTGATCTCCACGGTCATACCTCCCTTCTTCGGCACCACTTGGGTGGGACTCACCCACTTGCTATCCGAGATGGCGTAGATAATCCCTAGCTTCAACATTGTGACCACATCCTTCCTCACAACCTCTTGGAGGTGTGGATTGAGCCTTCTTTGGGGTTGCCTTACCGGCTTTGCTCCATCTTCCGAATAATCTTATGTTGGCAAATGGTGGGACTAATACCCTTAAGATCGCACATCTTCCACCCGAAAGCACGCTTATGCTTCTTAAGCATCCTCACTAACTCATCTTCCTGCAAAGCCGTTAGTGTAGAAGAAATAATCAAAGGAAGTAAATCATTATTTTCAAGAAAAACATACTTCAAATGAGGTGGAAGCGGCTTCATTTTCAAATCTTTCGGAGGATCCTCAATTGATGGCTTTTCTAGCTCTCCTTCAAGCCCAAGATCAATCTTCTCAGTCCCCCTCTTACCCACGAAAGCCGTCTCTTCGAGCTCTTTTGCTCCCTCTTCCAACTCTTCTTTTGCATCATGTTCTGTACTCACTTTTTCCATGCATTCATCGGATTCGTCTTTATATACCTGCATGTCAACATGTTCCGAAACGCAAGGATATATAGCATCAATAGAAAAACAGTCCTCGGTGCTCTCCTTAGGATGTTTCATGGCTTTATAGACATTGACCGCGACTTTTTCATCTCCAACTCTCAATATTATCTCACCGCTCGCAACATCTATCAAAGTCCTCCCGGTATTTAAAAAGGGACGTCCTAACAACAAAGGTGTTTTGGAATCCATCTCCATGTCTAGTACAACAAAATCTACCGGGAAGGCAAACTTGTCCACTTTCACTATGACATCCTCTATCACTCCCATAGGCTCCCTTATAGACCTATCCGCCATTTGAAGGGTCATCCCCGTTGGCTCCAACTCTCCTAGGTTAAGACTCTCATATATCGCACGGGGCATTAGGCTTACACTAGCCCCCAAATCACATAAGACACTAGGAAAATGAGTCGTACCAATAGTAACCGGGATAGTAAAACTACCCTTGTCCCTAACTTTCGGGGGAATCTTAGACTTTCCATTAAAAATAGCGGAACACTCTTCATTCAAACACACAACTTCTTGCATCTTACCCTTTTTAGTTAGCAACTCTTTTAAAAACTTACAATACGAGGGCATGTTTGCAAGTGCCTCAAGAAAAGGAATGTTCAAGTCAATTTTTCGTAAAATCTCAATGAATCGAGTTTGTGCCTTATTCAAGCAACTTTGTCTATGATTCTTAGGGGGATATGGGAGAGTACTCAAATCAAAATCTTTAGAAGGAGGAGGGATCATACCTTTCTTACCTTTGGTGCGTGGGGAAGACGGCTCTTTCATTGGCTCTTTACCTTCTCTTCTAGTTGGTTCCTCCTCTTTCACGTCGATAACCACAAAATCTCCCCTAGCTTGAGCTTCTTTCCTTTCAACTTCTTTCCTCTTGACATATTCCTCATGATCCTCATCATCTTCAATCCCATCTATATCACCATCCATGGCCCCCGCTTCCGTCTCAATAGGAGCTTTTCTAGCCTTGTCCTCCCATAGGACCTTCTTTTCACCATTAGTTCTCAACACTTTACCACTTCGAGTTAAGATGGCGTTTACACTTCTCGGATTTTTTTCGGTGTTACTCGGTAAACCGCCCTTCAACTGAACATGTTCCACCACTTGACCAAATTGAGTCTCAAGATTTTTGATGGCGGATCCATGTTTGTAGTTCATCTCAACCATGTCCTTCTTTATCTCTGCAAAGTTTTTGTTCATTTGTTCCAAGATGACATCGGTTGAACTCTTTTGAGGTATAGGAGCCAAAGGAGGAGGGTTTTGATGATTGGTAGAACCCTGTTGATTATACCCTCCTTGTTGCCTTTGGTGTGGAGGTTGATAGACATGCCCTTGTGAAGATTGGCTTTGATTTTGGCCTTGTCTATAACCTTGGTTTTGGCCTTGGTTTTGATTACGGTTCCAACCTTGATTGTTGTTATTCCTCCAAGAACCATCACCTTGGTTTCCATAGTTCCCTCCTTGACCTTGTCCCACATAGTTCACATCTTGGGATTCTTCGTACGGTTGCCCACCTTGTTGTTCCCCCATACATTGGCCTTGATAGGGGCTTTGTGACTGATTTTGATATTGGGACCCCGTATTCCATTGCTCCATCGAGCAAATACTCATCATCCGCTTGGCTAACTCATTCATGTTATCTTGAGATAGAGTACTAGGTTGCCCATAAGTCGAGGATTGAGGATAAGCCATATTTTGAGCTTTGGTCGTCATCCTACAATCCTTTGCCGAATGTGATCCACTACAAATTTGACAAAGCTTAGCACTCTCATTCTCTTTTTGCAATCTCCCTAACTGTTGCTCCATCGCTTGTACTTGAGCATGATATTGATCGCTTGCTTCAACTTCTTTAATTTCAACCAAACCGGGCTTCTTACTTCTTGTCCCCTTTCTACTCGAAGATATATATTGCCTCGAAGTCTCGGAAATCTTCTCAATTTGGTTCATAGCCACTTCGGGTACCATACTCATAATATCCCCATTACACGAAGCATGTAACGTACTTTGATGAACTTGATCCAAACCCCGGAAGAAAGCATGAACTACCTCGTATGATCTCAATCCGTGCCCCGGGCACTCCCTCAACAAAGCCTTAAACCGATCCCATGACTCATGAAGCTCTTCTCCTTCATATGCATTGAATGACATGATAGCTTCTTTCATATCCATGGTCTTCGACGGGGGTAATATTTGAGCGAGTAAAAGTCTTTACCACTTCTTCCCATGTGTGTAAAGAGTCATTAGGCAACGAATCATACCACCTCTTAGCTTGCTCTTTCAAGGCGAACGGGAAAAGCATAAGTTTGAGCGCCTCATCACTCACTCCATTGATCTTTGTCGAGTTCACTATTTGGAGAAAATGATCAATGAATAAGTGAGGATTTTCTAAAGCGGTTCCCTTGAATATAGCATTGTCTCCCAACAAATGTATGATGTTCCTATTCAATTCCAAGTTGTTGGCGGCTACCGGTGGCATTCGGATTGGGCTATGCCCCATGTTTGCCGTAGGAGCTAGCACAAAATCTCTACAAGTCAAACCACCTTGGTTTTGCTCTTGTTGACCGTTAAACCAATTTGGCATCGCGTTTGCACCTTGATTGTGAGCTTGGTTCTGATTTTGTTGAAACTGATTAAACATCCATGCATTGAACTGTTGCATAAGAGCGGGATCCATTTGATTCCCTTGGGCCTCATGTTGAACATTCTGAGGAATAGGCCCATTCGCATTCACAACGTTGTGTCCTTGTCCATTCCCATCTCCTTGTGCATTGTTGTTGACAAGAGGCGGGTTTGGAACCGGGATTCCATTATTATTCACCAAATTTCCTTCCAAACCTTGTCCACCTTGTTGTGCCATGTCGGATCCTTCTCCCAACTCACCCAAACTATCCTCTTCTAAGACCGGAATCAACTCCTCTACTTGACGACCTCTTCTTCGTTGACTGTTTCTACGCCTTGCGTAAGCTTCAATCCCGTCTATGTAAGGTTCGAGTGGTGTTTGAGACCTCCGGGTCATGCACTACAAAAAGCAAACAACAAGAACACAGTAAAATAAAACCTAGGCCCAAGCCTTCGGTTCACTTACAAGATATCACAAATAGCACACAATTCCCCGGCAACGGCGCCATTTTGATGAGCAGTATTTTTCACCAAACAAATTCACAAAATACTCAAGACAACGGTGATTAAACAAGCTCTCTAACCGGCAGTGGACCGGGTCGATTGCGAGTAAAGCTACAGGAGTCCGAGGTCGAACCCAAAGGAATCGTGCTTGCAAGTACCAAAGTGAACGTAATGCTTAGTCTAAGTGATCAAAGTTCTTAAGGTTTTGTTTACTACAACGGCACTAAGCGAATCTAACTAACGAGTCTAAAGATAAAAAGAGAGAAAGAAGATTAAACTACTCGGTTTTAAAGATAATTAAAGAGACATAGCCGAACCATGATCAAAATAGCTAATATCACCCAAAGGAAAGACAAAACCGGGAGTGTGCAATAACGACGAACTCTTGCATTCAATTTCACGGGTACGTGCTCCTAATCCCGGTGCTAAGGTCTGAACAACTCTTCCCCAACACCTTATGTCAAGTCAACTAATCTATCCGAAGAGAGATTCCTTCACAAGACAATCATGCACAAGAGCCGTTTAAACGTTAAAAACGAGTAACCTCGCACTACAATACGATCCTAGAACCCTTTTCCCACACCCCTCTCTCTGAACAACTCTCAAGATTGATGTGTGTGATTTTTGACCTAGGTGATCAATCTAGCCCAAATCCGTTATAACAAGTTCTAAGACGTGAAGTATGCAAGATACAACAATAAAAAGAACTACCCACTCCCAAATTCATCACCCAAAGGGTGATTTCACTAGATTTCACATGATTTGGCTATGAAGATGTTTAGCTACACATTATATTAATCAAAACATGCATAAAACAAGTAAATAAGAGCCATAACAAGTAAAAGAGAAGAGAAATATACCATAAAATTGCAGAAATTCGAGATTAGATCCAAAAAGTACAAAATAGAGAAGTAATTAAAAGGTGGTCTCTTAGTGTTTGGAATGAAAATCTAAGCTAAGAAATGGAAAGATTATGCTAAGATATTGTTGATTTACACTAAGAGAGAGTATTCTAAGCTATTACAAAATTCGAGCAAAAGATGGGTAGAGTTTTGCTAAGAAAAGCTTTTTTTTTTAGAAAATGTCTAAGGGGGGTATTTATAGGTGAAGGGAAAATCTGCTGCAAAAAAGGTCCAAACGCGCGTTTAGAAGGTTGGAACGCGCGGTTGGCATCTTCAAACGCGCGTTTCGCTTGGCTGAAACGTGCGTTACACATAATTTCTGGGCAGGGCTTGACTGTTCTTCATCTGGAACGCGCGTTTAGGAAGGTTCAAACGCGCGTTTAGGATCTTTAAACGCGCGGTTGGCATGGTTTCCAAACGTGCGTTTAGAGGGCTTCAACTCGAACCAAATCGAACTTACGGAACGCGCGTTTAGGGATTCAAACGCGCGTTTGGTGTGTGGAACGTGCGTTTGGAGGGTTCAAACGCGCGTTTGAACCCCCGTTTCCCCCGGTCTTCACTTTTCTCCCTTTTTTGACCCTCGTCTTGCCTCGGTTATGCTTTTTCACCACAAATTGTCATCTTCCGGGTCCTCGAGACACCAATACCCTTCAATATCATAAACAACTACAAACATCCAAACAATTCCGGAGGGTAAAAGTGCTCGGGAATGGGGTTAATAATAACAAAAAGGGGTATGAATTCATCAAAGTGACGGATTCGTTCCCCGTGCCATAAGCTCACGATATTACCCAAAAATGGTCTAGAAAACACCGAGAATGTGCTAAAAGTGGGATAAACGGGGGTGGAAAATGCACCGGAATCACGTAAAGTTGACTCCCATCAATGTCCGAGAAATCCTCTTAGGGTTCTTAAATTAACTGGTGGAGGTAATTTTTCAATTACTTCGACTTTAGCTTTATCAACTTCAATACCTTCTTCAGAGATTCTGTGACCTAAAACAATTGCTTCTGATACCATTAAGTGACATTTTTCCCAGTTTAGTACTAAATTGGTATCTTCACAGCGTTGTAACACTCGTTCTACGTGTAACAAACAAATATCGAACGAATCTCCGTAAACACTAAAGTCATCCATAAAAATTTCTAAGAATTTCTCAACCATATCAGCAAATATAGCCATCACACACCTTTGAAACGTAGCTGGTGCATTACATAAACCAAACGGCATTCTTTTATAAGCAAAAGTTCCATAAGGACAAGTGAAAGTAGTTTTTTCTCTATCTCCCCGCCGCAATGAATATCGTAAATATCCGAATAACCATCTAAGAAACAGTAATACTTATGTCCACTTAAACGTTCCAACATCTGAACTATGAATGGAAGTGGATGATGATCTTTCTTAGTATGATCATTTAGTTTTCTAAAATCAATGCACATTCGATAACCGGTAATCTCTCTTGTCGGAATCCATTCATTCTCTTTCACTGTGAAACCTCCCTTCTTTGGTACCACTTGAGTTGGACTAACCCATTCACTATCTGATATGGGAAAAATTATCCCCATTTCTAATAGCTTAATGACCTCATTCTTAACAATTAACTGCAAATTTGGGTTGAGGCGGCGTTGCGGTTGAATACAAGGTTTAGCATCTTCCTTCGAATTATCTTATGAACGCAAATCTCGGGGCTAATACCTCGAATATCGGCAATCGTCCATCCAAAAGCTTTCTTATGCTTTTTCAACATTCTAAGTAATTGATCTTCTTGTTGCTCGAGTTAAAGATGATGAAATAATAACCGGTAATAGATTATTAGTTTCAAGAAAAGCATACTTCAGATTTAAAGGTAACGGTTTCAATTCCAGATTCTTAGGTGGATCTTCCAGTGATGGTTTAAGAACTGGTCCTTCTAGTTCTAATTCCAAATACTTATGCCAAGATGGTTTAAAAGTAAAACTTCCTTTATCTAGAGAAAGAATTATCTCCTTCATTTCGGTGTCTTTCTCATCTTCCTTATAGATAGATAGAGTTAAGCATTCTTCTAATCTGTCTTCAAAAGTTGGTAACTGATTATCATAGACAGAATGAATATCTTCTATAAAAGAACATGATTCTGGTGCTATATATGGATGGTTCATAGCTTTGAAAATATTGAAAGTAACTTCATCTTCATTGATTCTCAGAATTAATTCTCCTTTCTGGACATCTATTAAAGTTCTTCCTGTAGCTAGAAATGGTCGACCTAAGATAAGTGGCGCTGAATATCCTTCTTCCATTTCCATAACTACAAAGTCTACTGGAAAATAGAACTTGTCTACTTTAACCAATACGTCTTCAATAATTCCTTTAGGGTATTTAATCGATCTATCTGCCATTTGCAGAGTCATTTCAGTCTTCGTAAGATTTCCTATGCCTAGCTTTCTATAATCCTCATAAGACATGAGATTTATACTAGCTCCAAGATCACATAAGACCTTCTTAAACAGAAATCCTCCAATTTCACATGGAATGGTAAAACTTCCGGGATCTTTCGGTTTAGGTGGTAACTTATCTTTGCAAAAGCTATGAGAACATTCTTCATTTAGGCATATATTCTCATATTCCTCTTTTTTTTTTGTTTGACAGAATATCTTTCAGAAACTTTCCATAAGCAGGCATACTAATTAGAGCTTCGATAACAGGGATATTAACATGAATATGACGAAAAGTATCAAGGAAACGAGCATACTTCTGATCAGTTTTAATCTTTTTAATTTGATCTTTAGGTGGGTAAGGTAAAGATTCTAAATCTATAACCTTTGATCCCAAAGTCATTTTCTCTTTTCCTTTATTCTTAAACCTTTGAGTATTACTTGATCGCCAAGTATCATGATCTTGAGTTTTTTCTGTTAAGACATTCCCTGAATCAATCTCTACTTCAGATTCCTTCAGTTCTTCTTGTTTTTCATCCTTGTTTTCATTATCTTCAATTTTAACATGTTCTTTGAATAAAGTCCTTAAATCTTTATCCATGGGATCTTTCAAAATCCTAGGGATTTTTAACCCTTTCTCACCTTCATTTTCAGGTTCCAAACTTCTATTCCTTTTCAAGAAATTCTCTATAATTTCTTCTTCCTCGTCAGTGAATTCAATTTCATCTTTAGTTCCATCATTTTTACCATCTAAATCATTTTCTACTTCATTATTCCCGAAGTTTTCTGCTCCATTACTACCACAGAGTTTTCTACTTCTCGTAACTACAACATTTACCTCTCTTGGATTTCTTTCAGTATTACTTGGTAATCCTCCAGGAGGTCTACTGTTATTACGTTCACCTTCCCTACTCAAATGATCTTCCATATTCCTCAATGAGGCTTCTATCGTTCTCATTCTCGGTATCATGTCCACTCATAGATGTTTTCATTGTACTCATATCTTTAGTGGATTTGTACCAATAGAAGTCATCATTGTTTCCATATTCTTAGCTTGAGTAGATACTACACCCATCATATTTTCCGTTAGTTTTTCCAATTTTTCAACTCCTTCTGCAGGTTGAGTTGAACTTTGAGTTACTGGTATACTTTGAGTGGTATGTTGAGGATAGGATCTAGGTAATGATTGTAAATTCTGATTAGATGTGTTTTCTTGATAAACTTGAGTATTATTCATATTCCTGTATGGGACTGGATATGGTGGTTGTCCTTGCTTACTAGGGTTTTCAGACCATCGATAAGTAGGGTGATCTCTTTTAATAGCATTAAACGAGTTTGAGTATGCATTGTTCAAATTCCTATGCTGCTGAAGAAAACTCACCTCCTCTCTCGAATATCCTGTTGGTTCTTCAATCCCTAATGGCATATTATCCTGATTCGAGTATTCAGTTGGTGTATTATTCTCTGAACTTTGGTTTTTGTTCGATTGTAGGCCATCAAATTTTCTACTCAAATTCTCCAAATGTGCTAGAACTTCCGTATTAGATGTACATTCTCCTGCAAAAGCTACTTTTCTGGTGCTAGAACCGGTTTCCCACATTCTGTTATTTTTGGAAATCTTTTCTATAGCATCGTAAACTATTTGTGCTTCACTCATCATTAAAGAACCACCACATGCATGATCTACATCCGCGCGTGAATCTTTTCTCAATTTACGACAGAAGGGTTGAATTTGCATATCTAAGGAATAACCATGGTCGGGACAAGCTCTTAACAAATTTTTAAATCTTTCCCAGGCATTCCCAAGAGTTTCTTCAGATCCTTGTCTAAAGTTAGCAACCTCGACTTTTAATTCCAAATTTCGTCCAGGAGTGAAATGTTGTTTCAGAAATTCAGTTTGAATCTCCTCCCAACTTGTAAGTGAATGATGTGGAAAAGACATAAACCAATCTCGTGCTCGTCCTTTTAAAGAAAAAGGAATTATAGTCATCCTCGTTAGTTCCTTATGAGCACCTTGACTTTTGGCTGTGTTGCACAGTTCTTCAAAAAGTTAGAGATGATGATGTGGATCTTCATCATCCTCTCCTAGGAATTGGGCTCTTGCGTCAATTAAACCAAAAAGATGAGATTTAATTTCGAAATTATTTGCTCCTTCATTGGGTAAAAGTATGGGATTATTAGTCTGGTTTCTTCTTATGGTTTGATCACGAGATAGGTCTCGGGTTTGGTGGGTTATTACGATTATTCGGTTCCGATTCGATTATTTCTATTATTATTATTATTATTAGGGTTAACG
The DNA here is from genome assembly GCA_036785695.1 of Gentiana straminea. Taxonomy (NCBI): domain Eukaryota; kingdom Viridiplantae; phylum Streptophyta; class Magnoliopsida; order Gentianales; family Gentianaceae; genus Gentiana; species Gentiana straminea. The sequence goes on from JAVUPR010000405.1 coordinate 1,616,933, forward strand.
GGGTTCGTCCATGCCCTAGAGCATGTTCCGGCCCTTGTTCGGGTGTTTCATCACCGATTTCGACCATTCTCGTATTTTTGTTTGAAGATGATTCGTCGGGATTTCCACGACTAGTATGACCACGTTTACTCTCTACTCTTAACTGCCTTTCGTAAGTGTTTATGTCGGGCTTATAAGGAGTGAGTGGGGCCTTACCACTTCTGGTCATCAACTAACGAAAATAGAAAATAACACGAAATTGATAGTAGTAAAAATTGGTAACTTACCTATAAGGTAAGTACCAACGAAAAAAAAAATAGAAATGAGATAAGAAAAGTGTTGACTTATTCTCGAGAATTTTGAGCTAATACAAGTAGTAACCATAGACACAAAGGAAGAAATTAGCGACGTTCCCCGGCAACGGTGCCAGAAAGCTGACGTGGCCTTTTCTTGTGCTAATACCAGTCCTTAACCGACAGTGTATCGGGTCAAACTGTAGTGCTAGTATGGTGAGTCAGAGTGTCGAATTTTCAGGGAACTTGGTAATTCTTCTAAGTGTGGTTAAACACCAAAGAGCTGTTATTAACTCGATCTAAATCGCAATTTTATAACACAGATCACTACTATTCTAGTTAACATAAAATAAATGCGTAATTTAAAAGTGAAGAGAGTTTGAGAAAGTAAATTATACTTGAGTAAACTTCAACTTAGTTTATTCATTGATTGAACAAGAGTATAAATAGATACAACTTTAATAAAGTAAACTAGCTATGCTATGGATAGCAATTATGGCGGCCAACTTGAGTATCTATATGGGCGGCTAGAACTTAGAACCCAATAAAGTAGAAAAGTTATGACAAGTGACATATTAATTATTTATATAATATAATTAATATGTCATGTGTACAAAGAATAAATAATGTGCACAAGTGTTACACAAAGAGTGTTAGAATTGCTAATATTTCAACACCCCCCTCAAACTGGGTTGTATATGTTGATACAACCAAGTTTGTGACTTAGTCTGCTGAACATAAGAGGTGGAATAGCCTTGGTGAGAATGTCAGCATTCTGGTCTGCTGAGGGAACATACTGGAGTTGAATGATCTTTGCATCAATCTTCTCCTTCAGGAAGTGTCTGTCAATGTCCACATGTTTGGTTTTGTCATGATGAACAGGATCCTCTCGCCATGCATAATCTTTGAATTATTATCACAAGCAGAGTGTGATAGGTTGCCGAGTAGGCCGCCGAAGTTCGCAAGTACTCTTTTGAGCCAAAGAGCTTCACAAATGCCCAAAACAAGTGCCCCGAGTTCGCTTCAAGATCGCTTCTAGAGACGTAGGTTGTTTCTTGCTCCTCCAGGTGACAAGATTGCCCCATACATAAGAACAAGTGCTTTGTGGTAGACCTTCGTCTATATGACAACCAGTACCCAATCAAGCATCGTGTAAACCTTGATAGATCTCTCGGCAGACTTGATGAAGTGCAAGCCTTGGCCGGGAGTGGATTTCAAGTATCTCGCATTCTCGTTCACGCATCCCAATGTTGCTCGCAGGGCAATGCATGAATTGGCTCACCGATCGACTCCATATGCAATATCGGGTCTTGTATGGAAAAGATAAATGAGTTTCCCTACAAGTCTCTCGATATTGATCCTTCCCGACAAGCAATGTCACCATGCAAACAGGGGGTACTCGGGGTCTACTGCGGGGATACAAAGCGGGTTTGCATCCCAAAGATGCCGTTTCCTTCAAGCAGATCCAAGACATACTTCCTTTGAGAGATCGAAATGCCTTTATCGTTTCTAGCTATTTCCATACCAAGAAAGTATTTTAGGGAGCCCAGATCTTTAACTTGGAATACCTTTGCCAGTAGAGTCTTCAAATGTTGGATCTCAGTAGAGTCATCTCCAGTAAGGTTGATATCATTCACATATACAATAAGAATAGACCTTCTCTGGTTGGTTGTCTTGATAAACATAGTGTGATCAGAGTTGCATTGATGATATCCAGCAGCTTTAACCACAGTAGTGAGTTTTCCAAACCAGGCTCTGGGGGATTACTTCAGGCCATATAGAGATTTCCTGAGTTTGCATACCTTGCCTTGAGTGTGGGGATTGACAAAACCAGGAGGTACATTCATGTAGACTTCCTCGCAAGGTCACCATTGAGAAAAGCATTTTTGATATCCAATTGGTAAAGAGGCCACCAAGTTGGACAGATAGAGAAATCGCACTCGACAAAGTGTTAAGCTTTGCTACCGGTGCAAAAGTTTCGTATAGTCAATGCCATAAGTTTGAGTGAACCCTCTAGCCACCAATCGGCTTTATACTTGTCAATAGTACCATCGCATTGTATTTTATGGTGAATAACCATCTACAAATTGATCGTCTTCTTGCCTTTGGGGAGAGTTGCGAGGTCCCAAGTATGATTATCCAGGAGTGCAATCATCTCTGTTTTAACAAAGAACCTTCCACTTATCATTTTGAAGGGCCTCCGAATATTTTTAGGAATAGAGTGAGAGTCCGTGTCCCGTGTAAACATAGCAAATACAGGAGACAACCGGTCATAAGATAAATAAGTATGAATAGAATGATCGGTGCATGATCTTTTCCCTTTCCTTAGAGCAATAGTCCGTCATCAATGTCGCAGGCAGGCCGTGGTTCGGCCAGCCTCTCGAGTCGCAGGGTGTCGAGGCTCGGCAGGCTCGGGTTCGGCAGCTCGGGTCGCAGGGTGCCGAGGTCCAGCAGCTCGGGTCGCAGGTGCCGAGGTTCGTCCGCCGAGTCTCGCAGTTGCCGAGGGTTAAGAGTTTGTTGAGGGAACGGATTTAGATCAATTTCAATTAGATTTCCATCGTTGATCGCTTCAAGAGACTTGTCGTAGTAGGAGTCCTTTCAAAGAATTTTACATCCATAGAGTTGTAAAATTTCTTTTCGCAGGTGAATAGCATTTGTAACCTTTCCCGTCCTTAGCATACCCTAGGAAAATGCACTTGTGAGCTTTGGGATCAAGTTTGCTTCGTGTTGGGCATGGATATAAACAAACACAAGACAACCAAAGATTTTTGGAGGCAATTGGGCAATAAGATGAGGGCAGAGTGTGTGGTCGCGGGGTTTGGATAGGAGTCTTGAAACCTAACACTCGCCGGGAAGCCTCGTTGATTAAGTATGTGGCGGTCAATATAGCTTCACCCCACATATATTTTGGAACATTTGTAGTGAACATGATTGATCTGGCCATTTCCAGCAGGTGCCTATTCTTTCTCTCAGCAACCCCATTTTGCTGAGGTGTCTCAACACAACTACTGATATGGACAATTCCCTTATTCATCAAGAAATTACTGAGATTAGACTCATAATATTCAAGAGCATTGTCAGTCTTCAAAATTTTAATCTTAATGTCAAACTGAGTAGAGACCATGTTGTAAAACTCTTGAAAGATGGATCCAACTTCAAATTTATCCTTCATTAAAAATAACCAAGTGGTTCTGGTGTGGTCATCTATGAAGGTTACAAACCACCTCTTGCCTGTTATACTTTTCACTCTTGAGGGTCCCCATACATCACTGTGAATTAAGGTGAAAGGTGTGGATGGGAAGTGAGGTAATTTAATTAGTATACACAGATTTGGTGAGTTTGGCAAATTGACAAATATCACATTGAAGATCATTAAGATTACATCCTTTAAACAATTCTGGAATTAAAGACTTTAAATAACCAAAACTTGGATGTCCTAGTCTATAATGCCATAACATGATATTGTCTAGGTTTTGAGTGCAGGCTGCTGAGGCAGATTCAGTCTTTTGTCTTCAGCAGGGTTGATCACAAACAGTCCTGAGCAGGGTTTAGCTTGACCAATCACTTCCCGTGAAGAAGGATCCCGGAATGTGCACCGATCCTTATCAAAAACAATTCAATTCGATCTTTAGTGAGTTATTGACAGATATAAGGTTACAATCTAACTTTGGAACAAATAAGACCCCTTGTAGATATATCCGATTAGTAAGTTTAACCTTCCCAACACCTTTTGCATAAGAAACAACCATCGCCAGCTTTAATTTCGTGAATTTGGGTGCATGGCATATAGTGGGTAATGAGGTTTTTATTACCGGTCATGTGGGAAGAAGCCCCCAGAATCAACAATCTAAGTCTCATTACTAAGAGGTGAGCGGAATATACCTGTTTTAGCATGAGTGGCCATTTCAAGCAGAGGAGCTACCTTCCCGATGCCGAGCAATAAAGGCTTTAAAGGCAAAGAACCGAGCATTCGGATGGTCGTCATTCTCCTCGTCATCGACAAGTCCGCCTTGATTTTCCCCGGTTGGTTTTGAGGTTTTAGAGGGATTAGGCTTGCCATGAAGCTTCCAGCAATTGTCCTTGGTGTGATTTGTGCGTTTGCAGTGATCACAGAACAACCTTCCAGTTTTCTCAGCAGGCTTCCTGTAAGTCCCAGTAACCTCAGCAGCCTTCCTGACATTCAGCAGGCGTACCTTCGTAGGGTTATCGCAGGGTGTTCAAGAAGATGACTTTCCTCCTCGTTTTCTTCATGTTTGACCTCAGCAAACATGGATTTGAGATTTGGGAGAGGTTTTGTGGCAAGAATTCTCCCTCTAACATCATCAAGAGTAGGGTTCAGTCCAGTGAGGAACTTGAAGACTCTTTTCTTTTCTATGATGTCCTTATAGAGGGCATCATCCTTAACATCATTCCAGGGGTGAGTTTCCAGCATATCTAAGTGTTGCCATGCCTTAGATAGTTGGTTGAAGTATTGAGTTACGTACATATCCCCTTGTCTCAGCTTTGAATTTGAGCTTCAAGTTCGTACACTTCGATGTATTGTCTTTCTTGGAGTAAAGATCTCCGGCATTGTCCCGCATTTCTTTTGCGTATCATACATCATAAAGTTCTCACCGATCTCTTTTGTCATTGATCTTGTGAGAATGGTCATGACTTGATTATTAGCAAGTGTCCCATGCTTCAAATCCCGGGTCATCTTCAAGCAGGGGCAGTTTAGAGCCGGACGGTGTATCCCATCTTACCTTGTCCCGAGATGTACATTTTCATGGATCTTGACCACAAGCAAGTAGTTGTTGCCATCAAGTCTATGATTTGTATAAGAAGAAGATTCGGTGACCCCACCGCCGAGGCGGTGGGAGTCTACTGATGAAGATGAACTGTCAGTTACAGTAGACATTTTGGAAAACAAAACACTGAGTTGCAGCGGATTTTAGAACTCAGTAACCTTCCACTCTGCTACCATGAAGAGAGTTTGAGAAAGTAAATTATACTTGAGTAAACTTCAACTTAGTTTATTCATTGATTGAACAAGAGTATAAATAGATACAACTTTAATAAAGTAATCTAGCTATGCTATGGATAGCAATTATGGCGGCCAACTTGAGTATCTATATGGGCGGCTAGAACTTAGAACCCAATAAAGTAGAAAAGTTATGACAAGTGACATATTAATTATTTATATAATATAATTAATATGTCATGTGTACAAAGAATAAATAATGTGCACAAGTGTTACACAAAGAGTGCTAGAATTGCTAATATTTCAACAAAAAGTTATTCTAATATAATATATATAGATATAAAAATATATATAAATATACATAAATTGCAAAATATAGATATAAATATATATATAGATACCAATATATAGAACTAGACAGATAATTTTATAGAACTAGCCAAAGTTTATATAATTGATTTATACGATCTTTTCCAGTAAACGGAATGTGCTCGATCTTTCCTTTTATTTTAGGTCCAATTGAGTAAATGAAACGGTGCACTCCTGAGGTTAACAATTCCTCCTCACACGAGCGTATGAAATTGTCATCAGTTCAATCTCCACAACTGCCCCATGCTAATCTCAGTTAGTCTGAACAGGTACCGAGTACAAATCTACCCCGGATAAAAGAGGTTATTCCGTTTGTCAGACGGCCGATGTTATTCAAAAGACTCCGGTTGTCAGGCGGATCGATTTAACTTTCCGGTGTTAGTTTCAATTAAACCGTTGATTTTAACATTATTACGATCTCGAGCACAATTTTAATAAGATCTATCTTTCCCAAGACAAATCTGCCCCCGGGTAGGAAATAGGATTCCGTAGTCACGCTTTCGCACGGCCAATTTTACCCTCCGGTTTTTCTATCTTTTATCTCATATCCTAACTTCTCTGGTCAGTTCATCGTTAGGTTATATGGTGCGATTCATCTTGGTTAATTACGTCAATCCGAATATTATCAATATGTTACAGAATAGAAAAAGATTCAATTAACTCAATTTTAGTCAATTTTAATTAGACAGCATTCCTTTACCGAAAAGATCGAAATAAAACGATTACATAACTTTGGCTAGTTATTAGAGTTAGCCTAAAAACATTATAACAACGAAAAAGATAAAAACAAACATAAATACTTAAGTAAAGTTACCCGATTACAAATGCCGAATCAGAGTTGTATTCTTCCGGACATTACAACGACTTCAACAACACCGAACTTCTGATAATTTCCCGAGCATTACAACGATACTACGAGATTATTATTTTTGGCGTAAGGTCTATTTACAAACTACTACTAAAAAGAAAAAGAAAAGATAGAGGAGAATATATATATGATATTGTGTATATATATTGGTACACTCCGGCTCTGTTGCAATGAGCTCCTTTATATAGATGAAAGTCTTGGGGCCGGACCGGTCCGAGATCAAGCCGGACTGGGCCGGTGTAATGATTGATTCCACCGCCTTGATTACAATCAGCATGTGCGGTGATAATTATAATTATAATTATATATAACTTATAAAATCCATATCTCGAGTTCTGGATCTCCAAAAATCATGATTTAAGAGGCATCGGAAAGCTCTCGGGAAAATCTACAACTTTCGTGAAGGACTCTTCTTCAGATAATGTCGTTTTGATGAGCCATTCGTTTGTCGAAGATATTTCTCGATTACCACTTAATCGAATCGATTAGCCACTTGACCACTTCGATTGACCACTTGAGCTCTTAATCAATTCGATTGACCATTTAAGCTCGTGACACTCTCTAAATCCCTCCAGAGATATGAACATGTCGATTCTCGGGGTCTCGGTTTATAAATCTGCAATAAAATACCACAAATACCCACGTAAATCTGACACGACACTCCGATTTACTAAAATCGGTACAAAATGATAACTTTTTACCATTATTACTAAGTTTTACTACTAACTACTCTAAATTACAAAGATTAACATTTTATACTATTTATACCATAATTTCATATATTTTATATAGAATTCGTTGATAAAACATAATAATATAGCGTATATTTAATCATATAAAAGTAGTATATCAGCTAGTCATCTATTATACAACTTAAGAGGATGACACGTGGCGTAGTTCGGGTCGGGCATCATCATAAGCCCCCAAGATCTGGCTGAACACTCATTGTGAGGTCGGATCTGTTAGAGGTGTTGGTCGGCCCCTGTCATCTAGACTTGTATAATTTTACAATGGTCTTCTCTGCCAAGTGGCATAGTTACTTTTATGACACTGTCATTCGTGCCCACGTCTTCTGAAGTGGACCAGTTTTTGAGAATGCTGTTGCAGCTCCTTATTTAGTGCCCTCTGTGGCTGCTGTTTCAACGGCTCCTGCCGAGCTGCCCCAGGTTAGTGCTTCTGTGGAGAATTTTACTCCTGCTACAGAGTCTGGGCCGAACTCAACCCTTAATGCTTCTTAAGTTTTTGAACTTGCATTTCGTTTATGCTTCGTTTTGATCTGATCTTTCTTCTAGTTGGTCAGATCTGCACCATTTTGGCGGTTCGGCCGGACTTGTCCGATCTCGTGTGTTGAATTGCCCAACTGCCAGGTGGCGTCTATTAAATAGGCCATCATTACTTTACAGGATACAAGGCGTTTTTCACCTTTTCCCATATGTGACGTCGTTTAAACGTCTGGAGGAGGGTTATAACCCGTCTTTTCAAACCAGGCTCCCCCTCTTCTCTTCATTTGCTATTAAACCGAAGATCTTCATTATCTCAAGAGTTTGCAATCCAAGTAAGCATATTTCCTCTCGTTTTTCTGAGTTCTTCTTTTTCGCTTATGTTTTTCCCAGTTAATGAGGGCAAGCACTGCATCTAGCAGTTCAATTGAGAGAGAGTTTGAGTCTTGCTCTGAATCTAAAGCCGAAATTATTCAACCAAGGGGTCCAATAGACATCCCTGCCCTCAATATAATCTTTGCTCGTATAAATTCTGAGCAGTTCGTTATCGACCCACAACCTGCTAACCCGTCTAGGCCTTTTTCTTCTTTTTCAGTGGCCGACTTTGCTGATGTATTTGAGCAGGCGTTTGAGGAAGAGAAGGTTGTGCCTGAGCACAACGAACAGATTCTGAACCTAGAGGCTCCTGGGGTGGTCCTGAATCGGAGCCTGCCTGGGCTAATCAATCCTGAAAATCTTCCTACTGAGGGTCAACAAGAGGTTTGGTTGACCCCACACCACCTACTGATCAGCTAGATGATAGCCTGATCATCCTGGGTTGTTCTGATTTTAGGAGAGCTCCAAGTGCGCTCCCGATATGGACGCAAGAGAGGCAGGGCTGATCGAGGAGATCAGGATGCTTCTGAGGGGGATCTGTTCCCCAAGGTGACTTTCTGTCCGAACTGCCAGACAAGGATCTGGCCTCAGTGGTATAGTATTTTATACTTTCGTACTTTTTTTCTTTTTTGCTGCCTTTATCGTACTGACCCCTGTATGCCTTTGTCAGGTTGACTGAGCTAGGAAGGAGATTCTGAACAGGCTGAACAGTTTCTCCACTCAAAAGGTTTCCTTGGAACGACGGATCGCTGACCTTTCTGCCGGTCGTAAACAATACAAAGACGAGTCTCTGTCCAAGGATGCCCAGATCGCTAATCTGGAGAAGATTATGCAAGCTCGGCAAGCTAAGTTGAAGGAGCCGCGCCTTGCGCGCCGATCGGGATGAGGCCCCGACCAAACTCCGCGGCGATCATGATGGACTTGAGGCCGAGATGCCCGCTCGGATCGCCCAAGCCATTTATGAGTACAAGAGCTATGTTCACTTCACTTGGGGCCTTGAAGGTTTTACTTGGCTCCATCTTAAGCCAAAGGTATAACCTTGGCGCGAATCAGGCTAAAGAGCAATGCCCTCAGCTGATCATTGAGAATCTTCAACATGGTAGGCTTTGCAAACCGGGATGTAGTCAAATCTATAAGGCTAGGCTTAAGGAGTTTCAAGCCGGTGAAGATCTGGCTGCGAAGTATGGCCGCAGACCTGCTGCCCAGCAAGCCAGTGCATCGTCAAGTCAGCCCTCTGATCAGCATCAGCAACAGGATTCTACTGCCAATGCTTAAGATCATGCCTTTATTATTTTGTTGAAAATTTTGTTGAATGACTTTGCAATATTTCCAACCTTTGTTATTTTTTGTTCTTGACAATTTGTGCCTTTTTGGCACTTGTTCTGTAATATTCTCTTCTTTGGCGTTCAACCCTTCATTGCTATTACTTTGGCTTTTGTTTTTGCCCTTGCTTTTGTTTTAAGCATAGCTTAGGGTCCTTTACCCCCCTGAAGTACATCCTTTACAAACCTTTGCTTTTCGAATGATGTACTTCAGTGTATGCGCTGATCGTCTGTCCTGCAGACTTAGGAAGTTTGATTACTTCTACTTTCTAAGTATTATAGAAAGCGTTGCGCTGATCGTCGTCTGCGAGACTTAGGAAGTTTGATTACTTCAACTTTCTAAGTATTATAGAAAGCGTTGATCGTCTGTCCTGCAGACTTAGGAAGTATGATTACTTCAACTTTCTAAGTATTATAGAAAGCGCTGATTGTCTGTCCGGCAGACTTAGGAAGTATGATTACTTCAACTTTCTAAGTATTATAGAAAGCGCTGCGCTGATCGTCTGTCCTGCAGACTTAGGAAGTATGATTACTTCTACTTTCTAAGTATTTAAGTTCTTATCGTTTGACTTGCAGTATGGTCTGGGCTTGCCAAACTTTTTTGAGTCTGCTTTGCAGCTCAGTTCGTATTATTAGTCCAGTCCATCTGTCCTGTAGACTTTAAGTTTGGCCTTTGCAAACTTTTTCTGCGGCCGACCTGCGGCTCAGTTCTTCTACTGAGTCCGACCTGCGGATCAGTTTTTTGAGTCTGTCCTGTAGACTTATTTTGATTTGCCTTGGCAAATTTCCTGAGACCGACCTACGGTTCAGTTCTGCTACTGAGTCCGGCCTGCGGATCAGTTCGTTGAGTCTGACCTTGGCAAATTTCTTCTTGAGACCGACCTGCGGTTCAGTTCTTCTACTGAGTCCGGCCTGCGGATCAGTTCGTTGGGTCTGTCCTGCAGACTTATTTTGATTTGCCTTGGCAAATTTCTACCTGAGACCGACCGACAGCCGGTTCGGTTCTTCTACTAAGTCCGACCTCGCGGATCGGTTCATTGGGTCCATGCTGCGGACTTATTTTGATTTGCCTTGGCAAATTTCTTCCCCGAGACCGACTCGCGGTTCGGTTCTTCTACCGAGTCCGGCTCGCGGATCGGTTCGTTGGGTCCGTCTGCGGACTTATTTTGATTTGCCTTGGCGATTTCTTCCCGAGACCGACCTGCGGTTCAGTTCTTCTACTGAGTCCGGCCTGCGGATCAGTTCGTTGAGTCTGTCCTGCAGACTTATTTTGATTTGCCTTGGAAAATTTCTTCCTGAGACCGACCTGCGGTTCAGTTCTTCTACTGAGTCCGACCTGCGGATCAGTTCATTGGGTCCGTCCGCGGACTTAGAAAATTTTTTGCCGAGTCCGACCTGCGGAACTCGGTTCGTCGATCCCGCCGACTTATGATTTTTTGCCGAGCAGGGCCACATTTGTCTGACTTCTCGGACTTTATTTGAGCGAGCTGGGGCGGTTTGTACTGATTTCCCGTATATTGTTGGTCGAGTGTTTGTCCTGCAAACTCAATAAAGACCATGCGTAATAGAAAACAAAATAATATTAAATTAATGTACCGTTTGCTTATTTGTCATAGTCTGTTGGAGCATGCTAGACGGCTAGCGGACTACATAAGATTTTCTCGGGTGCAAGCTCCAGGTATGATGCCGAACTGAAGTCGGTCTTATAAATGTTTCGCTCGAAGCCGAGCTCTGAATATAACGCCGAGCCGAGCTCGGTCTTATAGAAGATCTGCTCAAGAGAGCTCCAAATATGATGCCGAGCCAAGCACGGTCTTATAAAAGATACACTCAAGGTGAGCTCCAAATATGATGCCGAGTCGATGTCAGCCTTAGGGCAAGAGGATTCCGTAGAGCTCGAATGCCGGTGCTCGATATCTCGAGTCTTTGTGGTGCAATGTGATTGTGATAAAAAAAAACATTGCATATATAATAAAGGCTTACAAAGTGTATAAGAATTTCAAATAACGATTGTAAGAACCTGGAGAGCTAAAGAGCTCGGCTCGATCTTTGGAGCTCGAGAACTCGCTTCGTGGCTAGCTAGATACGGTAGATACTTCGCAGCTTTCTCGGGCGCCACAGCAGTGTCTTTCCGGTGGCAATCAGACCTCGAAACGAATTCCGATCGGCACGAGATTTGGAGGGATCGTTCTTCCCTCACTTTTCTTCGATGTGACTGCTGGAATTGTTCTTTCGACGGCTCAATCTCCGGGAATAAGCCGCCGATCTGGCAGCTGCTGTCCAGAATCCTGCTGCGCTTTTGGTGCCTGCTGTAACTTCTTTGCCACGATCGATAAATCAAACGAACTACGATCGGTCTATAATTTTGAGGGCTTGTTTGGTCCTCATAATTATTGAATTTGACCGGTGGAAATCTTCTTCCAACGGTTCAATTGTCGGGAATATTCAGCCGACTTGGAACCTCTAGATTAGGGTTTTTCTGCTTTTTGTACGTAACTGCAACTTTTAGGCGATGATCTGGCGTTGAAACCTACTCCGATCGGCATGAAATTTTTAGAGATTGTTCTTATCCCTGTATTAATTAATATGACTGGAGAAATTTTCATTCCAACGGTTGAATTGCTGGAAACAGGCCGCCGACCTGAAACTACTGATTAGGGTTCTGCTGCGTTTCTATAATACAGCAGCAACTTCTTTGCGACGATCGGCCGATTAAACACACTCTGATCGGTCTGAAATGTTGAGGGATCGTTCTTCCATCACTTTTCTTCGATTTGATCGGAGGAATTTTTTTTCCAACGGTTGAAACTTTGGAAATAAGCCGTCGATCTGACTGCATTTCTGGGGCTGTTGCGTTTTGCTGTTACAGCAGCAACTTTCCAGCGACGATCGGGCAACTAAACGGACTCCGATCGGCACGAAATTTGGAGGGTTTGTTCGTCCTTCCTTATTCTTCAATCTGAACGGTGGAATTTGTATTCCAACGGTTGAAACTCCTGCAATAAGCTTTGGATCTGACTGCGTTTTTGGCATGTTTTTGCCATTAACTTGATCACGAACAACCTCGATCAGCTACCGATAGAAAACCCTCCTTCTAGCGCCAATTGACGATGCCGGATTTCGTCTATGAATAAATCCGGGCCGTTTAATCTAGGAGTAATTGAACGAGGGATGTTTTTTGATGATTTTTAGACTGAGCTTGGGTTATTTTCCTAAGTTGCCTACGTATCCTGTTATGTTTCAGGAATCAAGTCTTTCGTAGTTCCTTAGGGTTGTTTATATAGGGGATGATTTATCATTTTCCTTCTTCTACAAGGATTTGTATTATTATTATTAAAATTATTATTTCCCTGAGGATATACACGCATAAATCCCTATAATTTAGGGATAATTATGGACTTTAAATGTCAGTATCAGAGTCTTTATGACCTAGGATTCTTCCCTTATTTATCTTTAGTTATCCGCATATGGAATAACAGAGGCACGGGTCTGAGCGTCCTGCGTTCAGCCCCCAAGGCCACTATGGCCGAACTGGGCACCTCCTCTTCGCCAAGCCTTAACCGACCTGCGGTGGTTGGAGGAGGAGTTTGTGCCGATCTCCCACCTAGGGTTAGGGACCTGCCCTTAGGTATGTTTCTGGGCTCCTGGCCCTTAATGCCTTACATTTAGAGGCTAGTCATCTATTATACAACTTAAGAGGATGACACGTGGCGTAGTTCGGGTCGGGCATCATCACCATGTAATGTCGATCATTATATATATATATATATATATATATATATATATATATATATATATATATATATATATATATATATATCATTGGCATAACATGACATCACACTAGTTCATAGGTGGATTCAGGAAATTTTTTTAGTGGGATCACTGGGGTTTATAACTACATTTTTTGTTTAAATGTTTTTTAGCGGGATCACCGAAGTGTGAAAATGAATTTTTTTAACGGTAAGATTATATTTTTTTAACAACAAAACTATATCATTTAAATATTTAAAAATAATAGGAAAAGGTCGTAGATGACGAGTTTACATCTTATTTGTGGAAAAATGATAAGAAAGAAAGACACTGGTTGTAAATGACAGAAAGTAATGTAATTCCAAAAATACCCTTAAAGTTTTATTTTCTAATATTTAATGTATTTATTAGAAATGGCTTTTTTTTTCATAAATGAATTAAATTCTTTTTGAGTAACTGCAAATCAATTTTTTTTCCTATTTTCATGCCATTATCAACTCCACATATTGGCATTTAAGAAGAAAAAACGGAAGATCAGATTCCCCAAATTCGGTTATGCCAATATCCCTTGCTAGCATTCGAATAAAACCAAAAAAAATCTGAATTTGCAGCGGGAAAAAAAAATCTGAATTTACAGCGAAAAAAACAAAAACAAAAAACTGAATTTTACAGTCATCATATGCAATTCATTTGCACGATTTTTGCAACATTTTATTCAGCCAAGGTATTCATCTTTTTTGGTATGTATGATCATTCATTGTTGTAATGGAAATCTTTTCAGTCATCGTCTGTAATTATGTTTGAAGTTGTGGTTTTTTTGTAGACTTTTATTTTTGTCTGTTTCATCATTTTGGATTCGTGAATTGTTCCTCAACAGATTAATAAGTGTTTTCCTGGGAAAAAAAAAAGATTTATCAATGTTTTCTGTGGTTGTGTTCTTCATGCAGTAACATATGCATTTCTTTGAAAAAAAACGAGCGATTTACTGTTGAAAAAAAGTTCATGACAGCGATTGGTATTGTATTTTACTAAATGGAAGCCATATTGTTTTTGGTAGGATTCGTTTTCGGTCTTTTTCGAATTATTGCATTCATTTGGGTCTTTTTCGAATTATTGTCTTTTTCGAATTATTGCATTCATTCGTGAATTCTACCTCAACAGATCAATCCGTGTACTCTGTGGTTGTGTTCTTGAAGATTTCACAATGCAATAACATATGTATTGTGTGAAAAAAAATTCATGACCGCAATTGCGGTTGTATTTTAGTAAAAGACATAATGTTTTTGGTAGGATTCGTTTCATGTTTTATTCCAATTCTTCCATTCAATTTGTACATTGTAACTGATGATTTTCGTAATTTATATTTTATAGGCGTTTGGGGTGCAGCGATGTTGATTGTTATGTGCTCGTTCAAGGAGGAGACATGTGTTCTTAGAGTCAACTCCGATGATTCATTACGTTCAATTCATGACATGATTTCAAACAGTTGGTTTGAATTGAAGAATGTCAATATGAAGCTTTATTATGCATTGCATGATAAACATAAGCGCATGTTGAGCTCCGATGATGATGTGCGATCAATGATTGAAAATGTAGTCACATCCAAATTTACGTCAGCAAATATTTGTATTGAAAATGTTGGAAATCAGAATGCTTTGTTGTTCAAAATAATTTTAGTTGCAATATATCATTAAGCAATCTCAGTTTAATTATACGTGCAACCTACAGTGCAGAACATCCGATTTATGTATGCAGCAGCAGCACATTACGTCTCCAAAATGTTCCAAGACATATACGGATTTAGACCACATGTAGTAACAATAGTAGTAACACATAACATGTCCATCTTGTAGTAACATCACCACACATGTGTAGTTCTTTTGTCCAAAGTTGTTAGTAAGCATTTGTAGCCATTTACATTTTGTATTGCCGAATGAAGACATCCTTAATCGTTTTACAACACTGAGACATAGAACCATATTCATATACTGAGTGCACTTAAACAATACACAGTGAACGTAGTAACATATAGTGACATCGTATACATTGTGACGTAGTAACACACAATACACTCACAATGGTACGTAGCTACACACTCATACAGTACTAACACTGTTGTACTGCGCCCAAGATGTTTCAATACATAAGTCGATTTATTGCATGTCAAAGACGAAGGTATGTGAAATGTTGAGGGGGGCTAAGCCCACCCGGACAAAAAAATATCACACTAAAAATTCTATGTGATCCAGTTTGATCCATCAAATTTTCTTAATCCAGCCCACCCGACAAACCGGATATAGTCCATTAGCCCACCCTAGAGTTAAATCCTGGCTCCGTCCTTGCTGCATGTAGTAACAGTTCAAAAAATTGTAGTAACAAGTCTTTCCTAACATGATCCCAATTGTGTAGTAACACGTGCTTTTCATCAAGTAGAAGAACATTAGGTATCACACAAGACATGTAGTAAATTCACACACTGATACGTAGAAACACACAGTACTCTTACATTGACATGTAGTTACACACTCATGCACGTAGTAACAAATGTAAAACATTTTCACACAGTATCCATTCTGTATAACAAAGTGTTCATATCTTTGAAAAGCCATCTACGCAATCGATTTCTTACTAATTTGTAATCGAAATGCAGAATTCTATTCAAAATATGCAGAATTCGATTCAAGATAAAGCCCTAATTCAATCAAATTATTAATACTGCCCAGCCGATCCGCCCAATTTAATATTCTCAGAGGATCACTCAAAAAAATCAGATCAGAAGGAATTAACAAAAAACATTTCTTGATTTTTGTCTGTATGGGAAGAAAATTGACACTTGCTCAGTGTTACTACTTTTCCCCGTGCCTTTCCCCATATCCTCCCGTCAATCCAATTCTTCCTAGCCGGAATATGATTTTTTGCTGTAAACCGGAATTTAATCAAAGAGGGAGGATCCCCTGAGTATCCGGACTGTTTATTTTCGCTCCAACTTTCTTAGAATCAAACGCAGTAACAGACAGGGGATTGAGGATCCGCGATTTCCGGTGGGAGTTAATTCTCCTTTCAATTTCTGATTCAAAACCCTTCATTTTTAGTAAGAAAAAAAGGAATAAAATCTAGTGCAATTACTTACCCGATTTTGCAGTGAAAAATAAAATATATCTTACATTATCATTAAGGGTGTTTTTGTACATGTCTATTTTTTTTTGTCCTTCCCAACCAGGTTCTTTGTTTTTGCTCCTATTTCATCATTTATCATCTTATTTTCTTGCCCTTTAGGCCCATCACCCGTATAAATAAAGATCATCTTTCAACCAAATTATGTTACTATATTTGATTACACTTTTTAGTAACGTAGATTCAAACATTGTAACTATTGTTTTTCCTTTTACCTTTTGAGCGGCTTAAGATTTTGAATTTCTAATTGATGTGCAAATACAAATTAAGATTTAAAATTCTTCTAAGTGAATAATACATTTGTGGGTCATATCAACACCATCAAAGCGTTTTTCTTTTTCTTTTTTTCTTGACAACATCAAAGCGTTTATTGTACTACATATTTTAATTAAATTTTTATAACTACTTCGCACCATAACTTTGAGGACACTTACATGTTACAAATTTATCTTACAATAATATCATTCGGATTAACGATTTATTTTTAATATGAATTAGCGCCAGTAACGCTAATGTTATCCATCATCTTTACCTTGGGTGACAATCCTGTAATTTATTAGCACTATATGTTGTGTTTCGTCCTTTCTCATAATGGTTTCTGTGAATAATGATATTGACACAATTATTTGTTCACAATAGATGGCACAACATAATCTCTCACTCATAATTAGTTAATTACTATGAGATTAATTACAACATTTCCCTTATCGAGTAACGATAGGGGTATAATTGTTGTGTCACTACAAGTGACATATATAATAGTCATCTACTCTATTGATAATTATGAGTTTACATTATTATCAAATTATATTCATCATAATCAACGGTATATATTACTGTTGTGTCCCTCATAATGACACAACATTTGTACTCATATCATTACCCATATCAATGAAGTCTTATAGAGTGAAAGATTAAGTTGTGTCACCACAAAACGATTGCGTCCGTATAATTACTTGCGTACATTACTCCTGATGTTCAGATCTAATGAGTGAATGAATTTTGTTTGTGAAAAAAAAAAAAAACACAATTATTATGTAATATCATTTAACCCATTATGTACGGTTAAAAAAAGTACTAGAATTTAATATGTGAATTTTTCACCTTGGTAAATAAAGAAACAGGACATGGGGGAAAAAATAATAATAAAAACATAAACGTGTTGGTAGAAACAGGACAGTCCACATGGGCTATCCCCTAAACCAGCAAGTAGTATACGGTAAGAAAGGCTGTTTTCCTCATCTTTGTAGAAATCTATATCTATGTAAAATTTAAAATAATTATTATTAATTACCCCAACAATTATGATATAACTAGTGCAGGAGCAGGACAACATGATCCAGAATGGGTCATGTGACTCTATAAAGATTTGATTTTTTTTTACGGGTAGTCGCTCTAAAGGACAAAATAAGATGATAAATGATGAAATAGGACCCAAAAAAAAACCTGGTTGGGAAGGACAAAAAAAATAGACATGTACAAAAACACCCTTAATGATAATGTAAGATATTTTTTTTTATTTTTCACTGCAAAATCGGGTAAGTAATTGCACTGGATTTTAATTATTCCTTTTTTTCTTACTAAAAATGAGGGGTTTTGAATCGGAAATTGAAAGGAGAATTAACTCCCACCGGAAATTGCGGATCCTCAATCCCCTGTCTGTTACTGCGTTTGATTCTAAGGAAGTTGGAGCGAAAATAAACAGTCCGGATACTCAGGGGATCCTCCCTCTTTGATTAAATTCCGGTTTACAGCAAAAACATCAGATTCCGGCGAGGAAGAATTGGATTGACGGGAGGATATGGGGAAAGGCACTGGGAAAAGCAGTAACACCGAGCAAGTGTCAATTTTCTTCCCATACAGTCAAAAATCGAGAAATGCTTTCTGTTAATTCCTTCTGATCTGATTTTTTTTTGAGTGATCCTCTGAGAATATTAAATTGGGCGGATCTACTGGGCAGTATTAATAATTTGATTGAATTAGGGCTTTATCTTGAATCGAATTATGCATATTTTGAATCGAATTATGCATTTCGATTACAAATTAGTAAGAAATCGATTGCGTAGATGGCTTTTCAAAGATATGAACATTTTGTTATACAAAATGGATACTGTGTGAAAATGTTTTACATTTGTTACTACGTGCATGAGTGTGTAACTACATGTCAATGTAAGAGTACTGTGTGTTTCTACGTATCAGTGTGTTCAGTGTGTGAATTTACTACATGTCTTGTGTGATACCTAATGTTCTTCTACTTGATGAAAAGCACGTGTTACTACACAATTGGGATCATGTTAGGAAAGACGATTTACTACAATTTTTTGAACTGTTACTACATGCAGTAAATCGACTTATGTATTGAAACATCTTGGGCACAGTACAACAGTGTTAGTACTGTATGAGTGTGTAGCTACGTACCATTGTGAGTGTATTGTGTGTTACTACGTCACAATGTATATGATGTCACTATATGTTACTACGTTCACTGTGTATTGTTTAAGTGCACTCAGTATATGAATGTGGTTCTATGTCTCAGTGTTGTAAAACGATTAAGGATGTCTTCATTCGGCAATACTAAATGTAAATGGCTACAAATGCTTACTAACAACTTTGGACAAAAGAACTACACATGTGTACTGATGTTACTACAAGATGGGCATGTTATGTGTTACTACTATTATTACTACATGTGGTCTAAATCCGTATATGTCTTGGAACATTTTGGAGACGTAATGTGCTGCTGTTGCATACATAAATCGGTTGTTCTGCACTATAGGTTGCACGTATAAATAAACTGAGATTGCTTAATGATATATTGCAACTAAAATTATTTTGAACAACAAAGCATTCAGATTTCCAACATTTTCAATACAAATATTTGCTGACGTAAATTTGGATGTGACTACATTTTCAATCATTGATCGCACATCATCATCGGAGCTCAACATGCGCTTATGTTTATCATGCAATGCATAATAAAGCTTCATAATGACATTCTTCAATTCAAACCAACAGTTTGAAATCCTATCATGAATTGAACGTAATGAATCATCGGAGTTGACTCTAAGAACACATGTCTCCTCCTTGAACGAGCACATAACAATCAACATCGCTGCAACCCAAACGCCTATAAAATATAAATTACGAAAATCATCAGTTACAATGTACAAATTGAATGAAAGAATTGGAATAAAACATGAAACGAATCCTACCAAAAACATAATGTCTTTTACTAAAATACAACCCCAATTGCGGTCATGATTTTTTTTTTTCACACAATACATATGTTACTGCATTGTGAAATCTTCAAGAACACAACCACAGAGTACACAGATTGATCTGTTGAGGTAGGATTAACGAATGAATGCAATAATTCGAAAAAGACCGAAAAAGACAATAATTCGAAAAAGACCCAAATGAATGCAATAATTCGAAAAAGACCGAAAACGAATCCTACCAAAAACAATATGGCTTCCATTTAGTAATATACAATACCAATCGCTGTCATGAACTTTTTTTCAACAGTAAATCGCCCGTTTTTTATATTTAAGAAATGCATATGTTACTGCATGAAGAACACAACCACAGAAAACACAGATAAATCTTCTTTTTTTTGCCAGGAAAACACTGATTAATCTGTTGAGGAACAATTCACGAATCCAAAATAATGAAACAGACAAAAATACAAGTCTACAAAAAAACCGCAACTTCAAACATAATTACAGATGATGACTGAAAAGATTTCCATTACAACAATGAATGATCATACATACCAAAAAAGATGAATACCTTGGCTGAATAAAATGTTGCAAAAATCGTGCAAATGAATTGCATATTGTGACTGCAAAATTCAGTTTTTTGTTTTTGTTTTTTTCGCTGCAAATTCAGATTTTTTTTGGTTTTATTCGAATGCTAGCAAGGGATATTGGCATAACCGAATTTGGGGAATCTGATTTTCCGTTTTTTTCTTCTTAAATGCCAATATGTGGAGTTGATAATGGCATGAAAATAGGAGAAAAACTGATTTGCAGTTACTCAAAAAGAATTTAATTCATTTATGAAAAAAAAAAAAGCCATTTCTAATAAATACAGTAAATATTAGAAAATAAAACTTGTCCTCTCCCCTGCGAAACTCCTCATATGGAACCCCCCTCTCTCTCTCTCATATTGCAGATTATACAGGAGACGACATGGTTGGGTATTAAAGCATTTTTACATGTCCACTGCCATATATTTCGCTGGCGATGGAGGAGGATAAAAGATTACTCTGCTATTCTGCTGAGGAAAGGAAAAAATTAAAAGGTATCAAAATGAAAATTGCTGTCTCTTTAAGCAGATATAATCAACCCTAATCACAAAATAGCTTTCTGTTGTGTATTATTATAATTTTGTTGGAAAAGGGGTTTTGTTCTGAGTTTTTGTTTTTAATTTTTTCCTGTTTAGCTTTTGGCACGGTGAGAATTATGGCCAATGCCTGCCTTAATCACAGTTTATGATGAAACTCGAAGGGGTTTATGTCTTCATCGTTGTTTCTCACTCTCACTCTGACATGAGGTGCAGACTTCACCTTTATTTTATTTTGTTGTGTGTATTTCTTTCCTTATATGAAATATCCATTGCTAACTTGTTTTCATCTCACAGACCCTGACCCGTTGTTGCTTTACTGCAGTTTTCTCCCATTTTCAATATAATTTTCAGCTATTTGGTGAAATGGTGTGGGTTTTATTGGTAGTTTATATTTTAGCTTTACACTTAAGTCGTTTCATCGAGATCTGATTTTCATACAAAGGTATGATTTTGTAGTCATGAGGTTTGCAACTGGTGTACCAAGTTTTTGAAAGAATCTGCAACGCAGAAAGATTCAACAAAGATGAGGTATTTTTAGCATTTCCTGTTGATAGTTTACTGCATAATTTACCACACCTAGACATCAAACATACATAAGCTCAGTTTCTGTTGCTTTGTGCAGGATGCTGAAGGCAAGAATTTTATGAAAAAAACGAGTCTCCAGATGTTATCAAAACCAGTAGTTTACATAGATGACGCTTTAAGTAGAACACTTATATTGGATGTTTGGAGTACAAAAACTAATCAGTTTTGTTACCAAACAAAGCAATATGCGTGTAGTTGAGCAAAGGGAGGTGACCATGTTATTCTCACCCCTTTTTTAAAAGAATAAATACACATCGCCCTTTCAAAAAAGAGAATGGATACTGTGTGAAAATGTTTTACATTTGTTACTACGTGCATGAGTGTGTAACTACATGTCAATGTAAGAGTACTGTGTGTTTCTACGTATCGGTGTGTGAATGTACTACATGTCTTGTGTGATACCTAATGTTCTTCTACTTGATGCAAAGCACGTGTTACTACACAATTGGGATCATGTTAAGAAAGACTTGTTACTACAATTTTTTGAACTGTTACTACATGCAGTAAATCGACTTATGTATTGAAACATCTTGGGCGCAGTACAACGGTGTTAGTATTGTATGAGTGTGTAGCTACGTACCATTGTGAGTGTATTGTGTGTTACTACGTCACAATGTATATGATGTCACTATATGTTACTACGTTCACTGTGTATTGTTTAAGTGCACTCAGTATATGAATGTGGTTCTATGTCTCAGTGTTGTAAAACGATTAAGGATGTCTTCTGGCGATGACAAATTATGTCACCTTAATTATCCGGGCCCTAATATGAATCTAGTGACGAATACACAAGAACCCTAATGCCCAAAAAGAGTATGATGACGGTTTTTAGTATTTGCGGCTGAGTCTAAGATTGTATCTTAGATTGCCTACGTATCCTGTTAGGTTTCAGGAATCAAGCCTTACGTAGTTCCTGGAATGAGGTATTTATAATGACAACACTTGCCCTAACCCTAAGGTTAAGTCGGCTTATGTTATTGTCACATTTACCCTTTAATGGGCCTTAACCCTTGCCCAAGCAACCGCTGTTAATGGACCTATACAGCTGATGCGGACTCTGTACTCGATATCGATATTCCGACCTGCGGTAATCGACTCTGGGACTCGTTGCCCTACACTTCTAGTTGGTGTGGGATGATTGCCCTGCACTTCTCGATAGTCGATCGTCGTAGCCTGGACTCGACTAGATTGCCCTAGCCTCGATCCTGGGCATCGACATGAATACCTTGGAGTTATCTCTTAATATGATGACCAACCTATAGACGACACGTGGAGGGAGTGAAACCCTGTATCGTCATAAGCCCCCCAGACTCGAGAGAGGCGACTTCCGTTGTCCGAGGTCGAGTCTGTCACATGAACCGTCTTCGAGTTGGGTTCTTTTGGGCGGGAAAAAGCCCGCCTTTTCACAACCCTAACTACCTACTGCCACGTGGCGCGATATCTGGCATACAAAACGCTTCGAATTCCGCAAAACGCGTCACCGCCTTGATTCTCGCGATTTCCAGGGGTTATAACCCCCCCATCACCCACGCCTTTTCAAATCATTTGCCATATCTTTGCTAGCATATAAAGGCAAGGAGATAGAAGTTGCAGCAGAGTTTATTTGCCATTCTCTTGTCCCAAACTCCCAAATTTAACACCAAGTAAGCTTCTTTCTTTCTCTTAGCGTTCATCTTTTGCTTTGATTTCATTCATGTCTGGTAGTAGTGAATCGGATAGGGATAGTGAAACGCCGATTCATAGCCAATCTCCGGTACCTGCTGCTTCCGATCGTCCTCTCCGGCAAGACTCCGGCGAGCCCACAACTTCTTCCCCTCCTGTCCCCCATCAACCTAAGAAATTAGTGACTAGGATGGATGGGAAAGGTGCCAAGGGGTGTCTCAGTACACTTTCTTCGGAGGAGATCACCAGACTTTGTAGAAAGTATAATATCAATCCCCCACTCGAAGCCCGACTTCCTTCTGGCTTGCATCGGTTTGTGATAGCAAAATAACTAACTGCTAACTTTAACCGACAGAGTATCGAATCAACAGTAGTATAGTGATAGCAAGGTCGAATCCACAGGGAATAACGTTTAAGTACCAAAGTCGACGTAGAACTTGGTTTAGGTCAAGATTGCGGTGGAGAGATATTACACTAGTGCGAAAGTAAAAATTAGCTAACGGTTGTAGTTCTAGTTATTAAAAGGTATAGCCGAATTATGATCCAACGAGTTATTTTTACCCCTAAGGGAAGACTTGACAAGGAGCGTGTTTTAACCAACCTTCCTTTCCATAGTAATTTTAACGACATCCATGGGTGCCAACTCCTAATTCTGGTGTTAAGATCTGAACAACTCTCACTCAACACCCTATGTGAAGTTAATTAATTTTCCCTTTAGAAAACCGATTAACCCAACATGATTACGCTCTTAGAGTCGCTCGAACAACGATGACAAACCTCTCGTATTGGAAACGGTCCTAACAACTAGGCCGAATCTACGCAACGATCCCAAAACCCCTTTTCCCACATCTCACCGCAAAATGCATCTATAGGTTCGATATGTGTGACAAAGTGAACTAAATGATCGCTTAATTCAAAGACGTTCGGATTAAGTTTTAGGACGTGGATTACTCATTAAAACATTATTTTACGCGCTACACAACTCCCGTTTAATCCCCCTTAGGCGTTTTTACTCGTTTTTACATAATTCGACTATACGTACGTTTAGCTATTCATTTTAGCGATAATAACGGAATGATTAATGGAAATTATATTAACGACGAAAAGTAAAAGCGAATTCATTTTTTTATAAGTACATATATATATTTATATATATATAGATATATAGTTATATAGCTAATAATATATATAAGTGCATAAAAGTAAATATACTATACATATATATATATAAGTGCGTAAAAGTAAATACGTAAGTAAATGCGTAAAAGAAAATATATATATATATATATATATATAACTAATTATAAAAGGAATAACTTAAAAAGAAATAAAAACAAAACAAACAAGAAAAGAAAAATATAGATTATATATATGTACATATTAGGTACATATATATATATACTAGGTACATATATATATATATATATGATACGTATATATATATTATACTATATTTCTATATATATAAATAGCTAATATAACATAAATAACATAAAAAGAAACAAAATACAAAACAAAGGAAATATATATAGATATATATATATATATATATATATATATATATATATATATATATATATATATATATATATATATATATATATATATATATATATATATATATATAGTACGTATATGTATATATATATATCAATATGCTAAAAAAACAAAACAAAACAAGAAAGTAATAATTTTATAAAATTACCCGATTACAATGTTGATTCCGAGATTGTAGTCTTCCGGACATTACAACGACTACAAGAACACCGAGCTACCGATAATTTCCCGAGCATTACAACGATACTACTATCGCTAAATTATTTCCGGCATAATGCCGTTACTAAAACTAAAAGAAAAAAAAAACGAGAGAGATAGATATATATATATATACACAAAAGATATATATATATATAAAGGGGGTCCCGCGCGCTCGCAAATGATTCAAGTATATATAAGCAAAGATTTTGGGGCCGGATCGATCCGGATTGGTGCCGGATCGATCCGAACTCATCATTACTAATCATTTCGAGTAACATGCAAAGCACATGCAGGAGAATATAATTATATATAATTATATATTAAACTTCTAAAATTCATATCTCGAGTTATAGACTTCCAAAAATCATGATTCAAACGTCATTAGAAAGCTCTCGGAAAACTCTACAACTTTCATCAAGGACTCTTCTTCAGAAAACGTCATTTTGATGAGCCATTTGTATTACCAGTCTTTTTCGGCATTTTCCAGTAGTACGAATCAAGTAGCCACTTGACCACCGTTTGGGTTGTAGACCTCCAATTTTCATGATTCAAATTGCATCGGAAAGCTTGTACAAAGATCTTCAACTTTTACGAAGAACACTTTCTCTGAAAACGTCATTTTGACGAGCCATTCCCAATACGTGTCGTTTTCGGGATTGACCACTTGATCTAGTGACGTTTCATATCTTGAGTTCTAGAAGTCCAATTGACATGATTCAAAGTGCGTCGGAACGTTTATACGAAGATCTACGACTTTCATTAAGGCCACTTCTTCAGAAAATGCCGTTTTGATAGGCAATTCCCATCGATACTCGGGATTTTCATTCTTAAGAAACGATTAACCCTTTGATCATTTGACTTAGTGACGCTTTATAACTTCCTTCCAACGACTCGAATTGACTTCAAAAAGTGTCTATACTCGGGATTTCAGTTCATCTTAGGATTCTGCAAAGAAATAAACAGAAAATACCCACATAAAACAGACACGACACTCCGGTCACTAAAACCGGTACAAAACTAACAAAAACTTATAAAACTACGATAATTTATATAATAACTACTACTTATATATTTTTATGAAACTTAGGAATTAACGACTCGAAATGATACAAAAGTGCTCAAAATGATATCAGAAACGGGGTGAAAAGTTATAAAAATAACTGTGAATTTTTCCGTTATCACAACCCCCCACTTAGCTTTTGGTCGTCCTCGAACAAAATAAGCGGTAAAATAAAATGAATGAAGGAAAAATTCATGAAAAGATAAGATGTAAGGAACAACCAAATGATATAACCTTTAGAATTATAACCAGGCGTTAACCTCAATATAACCGTATAACGAGTGCGTGTGTGACAAGCCTTTTCAATTTCCACTATCCTCTCTTGAATAAATCAAGCAAACGCACTAGTATCCATTCGGACAATCCTAACAAATTTCCTAGGTATAGGCAGTAACAGTTCCACACAAAGTCCTCCCGTGTACTTATTAGGATAATCCCTAATGCATATCATTTAGTTTATACTGGGGATAGTCAGAAGATAACTTCTCTTTTTTTTCTTTTTTCTTTTTCACACATGTAGCTTATGCCATCATTCCCAGCAATAGGATGTTTCGTGATAACACCCTAGCTAGACTACAATCATCGTGCAATCGGGAGCTTTTAAACCTCATGTAGTGATATAGGACGTTTCGGGATAACGCCCTACCGCACTCAAATCATTGCGCCTACAACCGACATATAGTTTATCTCGCTTAGTATTCTTCCTATCACATTCAAACCTTCGATATTCACAAGTACACGTTCAAAAGTTAGGTACTAAGTTACCGCTATTATCTCTAGAATAACCACTAGATACCGAATGGATACGCTTTAAAATTTTCGCTTCAATATCAAAGGCTTACGTGAAGGAATTCATGTTATACAACTATATTTGGAATTACAATGCACTTACGGTTCACGTTGGTTATACATATCCAATTTGATCATTACATCTTTAAATCCATGAAATAAATACCTTATACAAATTATTTTAATCAACTAAATAATGCTCGAAAAAGAATAAAAACTAAGGGTTTAAACACTTACTGCCATACTAAACCAATCACATCTCTACCCCCCACTTACGATTTTGCATTATCCTTTAAAACATAGTGAATGAGATAGAGAGGAAGACTTAGCTTATAAACCTGGCAGAAAAGTGCTACCGAATCCCGTAACAGCCATGAGAAAGCACGTCCCGAATCCCTGTACCAAAACAAAACAAAACAAACACGGGACATGGCCCTCGTGCCAAAATATCGAATAGGGATATGGGAATAATAAGATAATGGCCCTGTCACGTCAGAAAATTCGATAGGCAATATAATAGCTTTAGATGGAAACATAACCCACACGGGTAAAGCGAAACATCTAAGCATATACGTATCATATGAGCATATATCATAGTCAAGTCAGCTATTCCTAGATTCATTTTTATTACACACAATTTTATTAAGGCGGGAATACTCACCACTATACTACAACGACCAGAAATTTGAAACAGACTAGATCATAAAATGAAATGTGTGAAAGAGTATTGAGTCTTTTATACCCAGATCCTCAAGGATTCAATAACCTAAGCCCAAGAAATGATACATTTGAATTTTTATCTTTTTTTTCTCCATCGGGATTTTCGGATAACCACCTAATCATTCCCTCTTAATGAAATTCAAACATTCATCCTGAGACTTGGTTGTGCTTTGTGTTCATTCTTCATACCGATTCTACATCTCATTAAAACTAGTCCCATCCAAATTATCTTTATTATTATTATCGGTGCCTCCCGGTAGCGCTTTTGTTTAACGTCGTTCGCTCGACGGAGACTCAGAAACGATTTATTAAGGCTCGGGATCAGTCAAATGCACAATCTCAAGAGCCTCATCGAATGGTAACTTCTTATACTTTTTTAGACGAAGGCCGTTCGTGATGAACGTTCCATGCTTCGGATGTGTTACCTCGATGGCTCCTGAGTCGAAAACTTGTAATACCGTATATGGTCCTGACCACCTTGACTTAAGTTTGCCTTGAAATAAATGGAGGCGAGTATTATAGAAAAGGACCTCATCACCTACGCCGAAAATACGAGGTTTGATCAACTTATCATGAAGCAATTTGGTCTTTTCCTTATATTTCGCCGAACAATCGTAAGCTTGAAGGCGAAACTCATCTAACTCATTTAATCGGGCCATCCTTCTTTCACCGATTAATGCGTCATCCATATTTAGATTCTTAATCGCCCAATAGGCCTTATGCTCTAACTCTACGGGGAGATGGCGGGCTTTGCCAAAAACAAGCATGTAGGGTGACATACCTATTGGTGTCTTGAACGCAGCTCGGTGTGCCCAAAGCGCATCATCTAACTTCTTTGACCAATCCTTAAGGTTAGAATTTACTCGTCTTCTCTAAGATTCTTTTGATTCCCCGATTGGACACCTCTACTTGGCCACTAGTCCGAGGATGGTAGGCAAGTACCTAACTTATGAGTGACCCCATACTTTATTAAAAGCTTATTGAAATCTCTATTAGCAAAGTGACTTCCATTATCACTGATTATTGCTCGAGGTATTCCATACCGGGATATAATATGTTTCTTAAGAAATTTTATGACTACATGTTTGTCGTTAGTGGGTGAAGCAATTGCCTCAACCCACTTTGAAACGTAATCACAAAGCGACAAGAATGTACCGATTCCCAAAAGAAGACGGATATGGTCCCATGAAGTCTAATCCCCATATATCAAACACTTCACACACTATTATCGGTTTCGGGGCATCTCATTTCTCTTGGAAATCCTTCCCGAGCGTTGACAGCGTCACACATCTTAACATAAGCATATGCATCCTTGAAAATAGTAGGCCAATAGAACCCACTTTGTAACACCTTTAATGCTGTTCTCTCGCCCGAGAAGTGGCCACCGGCCTCTTTATCATGGCAAAACGAGAGAATACTCACTATCTCACTGTCATCAACACATCTCCTCAGGATTCCATCAGCACATAGCCTAAAAATTAAGGGATCTTCCCACACATATCGGTTCACCTCACTATAAAACTTCTTTTTCTGGTTTTCATCAAACTCAGGATCTACAAATCCATACTCGTAATAATTAACGAAAGGTGCATACCAAGGGTTCCCATTCTTTCCTCTCTCGCAGAAGTTTCCTCTCTTCACCGGGAGCATCGTATCCACTACGAACAACTCGCTCATCCCGAAAATGATCATCAATTTCAACCCTAATAGAGTGTTTCTTGTCTCCCGTTCCATCCTACCGAGGTGGTCACTACTACGTTCTCACACCCCTTTCGATTCTTAATTTCTACGTCGAACTCTTGAAGTAGTAAAATCCATCTTAACAAGCGTGGTTTTGCATCCTTCTTGGCAAATAGATATCTCAACGCAAAGATGGTCGGTGTGAACTATGACTTTCGATCCAACCAAGTATGACCGGAACTTATCGAAAGCAAAAACAACGCCTAAAAGTTCCTTTTCGTTGTGGCATACTTTTGTTGAGCCGAGTTCATGGTATGACTCGCATAGTAGATAGGGCGAAACAACTTGTCAATCTTCTGACCTAGGACAGCTCCTACAGCATAATCACTCGCATCACACATCACTTCGAACCCCTTAGACCAATCAGGTGCTACTAAGATAAGAGCCGAAGTAAGAAGTTTCTTAAGGGTTCGAAAAGCATCTAGGCATGCCGCATCAAAAACACACGGGGGCTCCCTTCATCAATTGAAGAGTAAGAGGTCTAGCAATGTGGGAAAAACCTGGAATGAATCTACGATAAAAACTCGCATGTCCCAAGAATGAACGTAGAGTCTTCGATTCGTAGGCATAGGAAGCTTAGAAATTACCTCTATTTTTGCTCTATCGACCTCTATTCCTTTCCCCGATACCTTATGTCCTAAAACAATTCCCTCAGTTACCATGAAATGACACTTTTCCCAATTTAAAACCAAGTTTGTCTCTTCACAACGTGCAAGCACCTTATCAATGTTCGACAAACACTCATCAAAAGTATCACCAAAAACACTAAAGTCATCCATAAAAACTTCCATGAAATGCTCTATCATATCAGCAAAGATGGCCATCATGCATCGTTGGAATGTCGCAGTGCATTACACAACCCAAACGGCTTTCTTCTAAATGCAAAGGTGCCATACGGACACGTGAAAGTAGTTTTATCCTGGTCATGTATATCGATGTGAATTTGATAATAGCCACTAAAACCATCCAAAAAGCAAAAATGCATGACCACTTAGACGCTCTAGCATTTGATCAATAAAGGGTAGGGAAAATGATCTTTCCTAGTCTTATCATTTAGCATGCGAAAATCAATACAAACCCTATGACCAGTAACTAAACGAGTAGGAATAGGCACACCTTTTTCATTAAGCTCAACTGTAATGCCTCCTTTCTTAGGCACGACTTGTGTAGGGCTCACCCATTCACTGTCGGAGATTGCGTAGATTATCCCTAACTCAAGCATCTTTACCACATCTTTCCTTACTACTTCTTGCATATGTGGGTTTAGTCGTCTCTGAAACTGCCTGATCGGCTTGGCATCTTCTTCCTGGATGATCTTGTGCTTGCAGATATCAGCACTGATCCCTTTTATGTCAACCATCTTCCATCCGAAGGCCTTTTTGTGTTTTTTCAGAACGTGGATCAACTTAGCTTCTTGCAAAACGGTTAGTGCAGATGAAACAATAAGAGGAAGTAATTCATCAGGTTCTAAAAACACATACTTTAAATGCTTAGGAAGTGGCTTCAACTCCAGATCAGTAGGTGGTTCCTCGATTGACGGCTTTGGCAGCTTGCCGGTCAAACCGAGCTCTAGCTTCTTATTCCAAACTTGCGTCAACAAAAGGAGTTGCCTCCAAATGATATACCCGAACTCTCATTTGTGGATCATCATCCTCGCGGTGCTTGACTTCATCAAGCATTCTTCCATTGGTTCTTGGTATCCCCGAGGTTAGTGTGCTCCACAATACAAGGATATATAGCATCAACGTAAAAACAATCACTCTTTTCATCATTAGGATGCTTCATCGCCTTATACACATTTATGGCTACACTCTCTTTCCCGACTCGTAGTATAATCTCTCCCCTCTTAACGTCTATCAAGGTCTCTCCCGTGTTCAAGAAAGGCCGACCTAACAAAAGTGGGGTTTTAGAATCCATATCCATATCTAAAACTACGAAGTCAACGGGGAAAACAAACTTGTCTACCTGCACCAACACATCTTCAGCTACCCCTAGAGGTTTCCTAACAGACCTATCTGCCATCTGTAAGGTCATTCCTGTTGGCTCTAATGCTCCCAATCCCAATTTCTCATAAACTCCTCTAGGCATCAGGCTCACAGAAGCCCCTAGATCACATAGCACATTTTTAAACACAGTTTCTCCAATGGTAATTGGGATGGTAAAGCTACCTCTATCCTGTAACTTGGGAGGTATCTTATTCTCAAAGATTGCAGAACATTCCCCACTCAAATGCACCATCTGTTGCATCTTCTCCTTACTCGACAACATTCCTTTTAGAAACTTAAAGTATGGGGGAATGCTCGAAATTGCCTCTAATAGGGGAATATTCACCTCTACCTTCCTTAAAAGATTCAGAAATTTTGCCTGACCCTGGGTCAGGATGTCCTTTCGGTTCCCTTGGAGGATAGGGTAAAGTATTAACATCAAAATCGGGGGAGGAGGAGGAATTTCGTTTTTCTTACCTCTTTCTTTAGGCGGTGAGGCTTCTTCTTCTTTGATGTCCAAGACCACATAGTCTTTCTTCGGTGCCGCCCTTCCAATGCTTTCTTATTTGCCTCGGCCAAAGCCTTTTTCGTGGCTTCCAATTCTTTCCTCATTGCTTCCATTCTCTCGCTTGATATTGCCGCTCTCTAAATCTTCGATCTCGACTTCACCATACATAGCTCCTTCACGGTCAAATCGCTTTCTCTTTCTCGCTTTCTCGGCTTTCGCACTCTTGACCCACAATTCTTTCTTTTTGTCACTCGGCCCGACCTCTTTACCACTTCGTGTGAACACAAGCATTCACATCCTTTGGGTTCCTTTCGGTGTTACTCGGGAGTCCACCACTTAGATTTGTCTTCGAGTGTCGGTTATTTGACCTACTTGGGTCTCCAAGTTTCGAATGGCGTAATGTGTGACCACTTTTTGCTCTATAGCATTCTTATTTAACTCGAAACATTCCTGTCTAACTTCTCCAGGAGTATCTCAGTGGCCATCTTCTGAACACCAGAATTGTTTGGTTGCTGATTGCTTTGATTGTTCTGGTGCAGATGAGCGTTTGGATGTTGATAGGTGCCAGAATTATTACTTCTCAAAGATGGCTGGCTCACTTGCTGATTCTGATTGTTTTGCTGACCCTGATTCTGATTCCAGCCTTGATTTTGATTCCAATATGAACTCTGATTCTGCTGTTGTCCTTGTGACTGAGACTGCGGATTCTGACTATTCTGATAATAGCCTCGGTTTTGATTCTGGTATGAATTCTGATTCTGGGGATTCCGATTCCAAGGTCGGTTGTATGAGCTTTGGTTTTGCCTAAAGTCTTGATTCTGATTATTGTTTCTATTCCAATTCTGATTCTGCCCCTGATTCCAACCTTGTCCAACATAATTCACATCATATTGTTGTGAACCATCATTCGTACCATAATCCATTTGTGGTCCTTGCTGATTATTAAAGTTTTGGTTCCACTGTTGCTGGCCAAACTCTTGCTGATTCATATCCATCTGTCCCATCGCATAGACATTCATTCGTTGTTGGTCATTCTGATTGCCAGACTGTTGTTGTACTGGAGTAGGTGTCAACTGTTGTGGATAAGTGGATTTTTTCAATGATGCACATTCTATGGCGAATGTCCACCTCCACGAGTTGGCACCGATGTGTCTTCTTTCTTTCGACTCCATTCGGTCCATCTTTAGTACCATTTCTTGCATCTTATCATGCATGGCGATTCTCGATCGAGTTCCTCTTTCGGCGACTTTACACTTTCCATTGGGGCTTTCTTCTTCTTTTTTCGCTCGATCCCCATTGTCCTTCTCCATCCGCCGCATTTTCTATCGTCTCATTGCCTCGTTCGGTGGTAGATTCATAATATCTCCGCCGCTTGCGCATTCGGCCTTGTTTTGGTCCATCGGCTCTAAGGCCCTGAATAATATAATAACTTGCTCCACCGTAGAAAAACCGTGTGGAGGGCATCTCTTCAGTAGACCCCTGAATCTCTCGTAAGTCTCTTTTAAGGTCTCTCCCTCGAGACCGTCAAACGAAGAGATTTCTTCTTTCAGATCTAAAATCTTTGCTGGAGGGAAGTACTTTTTCAGAAATACTCTTGTTACGTCAGCCCACGTATGTAACGAGTCATTTGGTAAAGAGTCGTACCAATCCTTAGCAGCTCCTCTTAATGCAAACGGAAAAACTATTAATTTTACCGCCTCATCACTCACCCCGTTATATTTCATTGTCCCACGATCCGGAGAAAGTGATCCGTAAAGCCGTTCGGGTTCTCGCCGACTTCCCATGGAACAAGGCATGTTCCCCTAACATGTTCAAAATATTTTGCTTAATATCCATGTTATTTGCATTAATTGGGGGTACCCTAATTGGGTTGTGTCCTATAACTTCCCGTGGGGTAGTGACGTAATCTCGACAAACCCTCGGTCCATGTGCTTGCCGAGCCATCGGCCGCCGAGGAGGTGGATTATACGGGTTATACGGGTTTTGGAACCCCCGTTGATTTCCTTGCATCTCTAGCATCCGAAGTACTCGATTTACCGTTTCTTGGTCTAATTCGGGTCTGAAGTCCTGTGTATCCTGAGCATCTTGTCCTACTCTGTATTTTCCAATCCCTGGCCTCTGATTAAACTGTGCAGATCCCAACTGACGTAGCCCTGTGTTGTCTTCTCTCAGTGGTTCATGACGAGGGGTCCTCGGTGGAGTTTGCAAAGGTACTGTTGCATTACCACCAGTAGTGGTTGAGGTTTGCCCCTGTAGAGTCTGTTCATCACTGGGATCCTTACCGTTTTTTCTAGTTATTATATCGTCCATTTCTGCAGAGGAATTAGAAAGTGATCTTTCTAATGTCTCTCTTTCTTCAAACAAAGGGTTCGGACTAGCGACTAGGATTTCTCCTCGGCGCTGACTGTTTCTATGACGTGCGTAAGCTTCGATTTCTTCGATGGGTTCGATGAGAGGTTCTTTAGAACTTCGAGTCATAAACCAGTACGAACACCAACACCTAAATCACGAGGTTTCGGGATTTTTTTTTTTTCTTTTTTTCCTTATGCTTCCGCAGAGTGGAATTCACCGAGAATCCATCACCCAACCTCGATGATTGAAACGTGTTCCTCGATTTTTTTTTCTTTTTAAGAAACAGAAAAGGATATGGAAACAGAAGTAGGAACAAAAACCTATCTACGAAAAACTTGATAACAAAAACTAAAATAAAAACGACCTAAGCCCAGGCTTTCGGTCAACTTACAAGATATCAAACGTAGTATTCCCCGGCAACGGCGCCAAAAAATTCTTGATAGCAAAATAACTAACTGCTAACTTTAACCGACAGAGTATCGAATCAACAGTAGTATAGTGATAGCAAGGTCGAATCCACAGGGAATAACGTTTAAGTACCAAAGTCGACGTAGAACTTGGTTTAGGTCAAGATTGCGGTGGAGAGATATTACACTAGTGCGAAAGTAAAAATTAGCTAACGGTTGTAGTTCTAGTTATTAAAAGGTATAGCCGAATTATGATCCAACGAGTTATTTTTACCCCTAAGGGAAGACTTGACAAGGAGCGTGTTTTAACCAACCTTCCTTTCCATAGTAATTTTAACGACATCCACGGGTGCCAACTCCTAATTCTGGTGTTAAGATCTGAACAACTCTCACTCAACACCCTATGTGAAGTTAATTAATTTTCCCTTTAGAAAACTGATTAACCCAACATGATTACGCTCTTAGAGTCTCTCGAACAACGATGACAAACCTCTGTATTGGAAACGGTCCTAACAACTAGGCCGAATCTACACCCACTAAAATATTGGTCCCCGGCAACGGCGCCAATTTTTGATGAGAGAAAAATACACCCACTAAAATATTGGTCCCCGGCAACGGCGCCAAAAAATTCTTGATAGCAAAATAACTAACTACTAACTTTAACCGACAGAGTATCGAATCAACAGTAGTATAGTGATAGCAAGGTCGAATCCACAGGGAACAACGTTTAAGTACCAAAGTCGACGTAGAACTTAGTTTAGGTCAATATTGCGGTGGAGAGATATTACACTAGTGCGAAAGTAAAAATTAGCTAACGGTTGTAGTTCTAGTTATTAAAAGGTATAGCCGAATTATGATCCAACGAGTTACTTTTACCCCTAAGGGAAGACTTGACAGGGAGCGTGTTTTAACCAACCTACCTTTCCACGGTAATTTTAACGACATCCACGGGTGCCAACTCCTAATTCGGTGTTAAGATCTCGAACAACTCTCACTCAACACCCTATGTGAAGTTAATTAATTTTCCCTTTAGAAAACCGATTAACCCAACCCGATTACGCTCTTAGAGTCGCTCGAACAACGATGACAAACCTCTCGTATTGGAAACGGTCCTAACAACTAGGCCGAATCTACGCAACGATCCCAAAACCCCTTTTCCCACATCTCACCGCAAAATGCATCTATAGGTTCGATATGTGTGACGGTGAACTAAATGATCGTTTAATTCAAAGACGTTCGATTAAGTTTTAGGACGTGGATTACTCATTAAAACATTATTTTACGCGCTACACAACTCCCGTTTAATCCCCCCTTAGGGCGTTTTTACTCGTTTTTACATAATTCGACTATACGTACGTTTAGCTATTCATTTTGGCGATAATAACGGAATGATTAATGGAAATTATATTAACGACGAAAAGTAAAAGCGAATTCATTTTTTTATAAGTACATATATATATTTATATATATAGATATATAGTTATATAGCTAATAATATATATAAGTGCATAAAAGTAAATATACTATATATATATATATATAAGTGCGTAAAAGTAAATACGTAAGTAAATGCGTAAAAGAAATATATATATATATATATATATATATATATATATATATATATATATATATATATATATATATATATATATATATATATAACTAATTATAAAAGGAATAACTTAAAAAGAAATAAAAACAAAACAAACAAGAAAAGAAAAATATAGATTATATATATGTATATATTAGGTACATATATATATACTAGGTACATATATATATATATATATATGATACGTATATATATATTATACTATATTTCTATATATATAAATAGCTAATATAACATAAATAACATAAAAAGAAACAAAATACAAAACAAAGGAAATATATATAGATTATATATATATATATATATATAGTACGTATATGTATATATATATATATCAATATGCTAAAAAAAACAAAACAAAACAAGAAAGTAATAATTTTATAAAATTACCCGATTATTTGTTGATTCCGAGATTGTAGTCTTCCGGACATTACAACGACTACAGCAACACCGAGCTACCGATAATTTCCCGAGCATTACAACGATACTACTACTGCTAAATTATTTCCGGCATAATGCCGTTACTAAAACTAAAAGAAAAAAAACGAGAGAGATAGATATATATATATATACACAAAAACGAGAGAGATAGATATATATTCTTGATAGCAAAATAACTAACTGCTAACTTTAACCGACAGAGTATCGAATCAACAGTAGTATAGTGATAGCAAGGTCGAATCCACAGGGAACAACGTTTAAGTACCAAAGTCGACGTAGAACTTGGTTTAGGTCAAGATTGCGGTGGAGAGATATTACACTAGTGCGAAAGTAAAAATTAGCTAACGGTTGTAGTTCTAGTTATTAAAAGGTATAGCCGAATTATGATCCAACGAGTTACTTTTACCCCTAAGGGAAGACTTGACAGGGAGCGTGTTTTAACCAACCTACCTTTCCACAAGTAATTTTAACGACATCCACGGGTGCCAACTCCTAATTCGGTGTTAAGATCTGAACAACTCTCACTCAACACCCTATGTGAAGTTAATTAATTTTCCCTTTAGAAAACCGATTAACCCAACATGATTACGCTCTTAGAGTCGCTCGAACAACGATGACAAACCTCTGTATTGGAAACGGTCCTAACAACTAGGCCGAATCTACGCAACGATCCCAAAACCCCTTTTCCCACATCTCACCGCAAAATGCATCTATAGGTTCGATATGTGTGACAGTGAACTAAATGATCAGTTTAATTCAAAGACGTTCAGATTAAGTTTTAGGACGTGGATTACTCATTAAAACATTATTTTACGCGCTACACAACTCCCGTTTAATCCCCCTTAGGGCGTTTTTACTCGTTTTTACATAATTCGACTATACGTACGTTTAGCTATTCATTTTAGCGATAATAACGGAATGATTAATGGAAATTATATTAACGACGAAAAGTAAAAGCGAATTCATTTTTTTATAAGTACATATATATATTTATATATATATAGATATATAGTTATATAGCTAATAATATATATAAGTGCATAAAAGTAAATATACTATACATATATATATAAGTGCGTAAAAGTAAATACGTAAGTAAATGCGTAAAAGAAAAAATATATATATATATATATAACTAATTATAAAAGGAATAACTTAAAAAGAAATAAAAACAAAACAAACAAGAAAAGAAAAATATAGATTATATATATGTATATATTAGGTACATATATATATACTAGGTACATATATATATATATATGATACGTATATATATATTATACTATATTTCTATATATATAAATAGCTAATATAACATAAATAACATAAAAAGAAACAAAATACAAAACAAAGGAAATATATATAGATTATATATATATATATAGTACGTATATGTATATATATATATATCAATATGCTAAAAAAACAAAACAAAACAAGAAAGTAATAATTTTATAAAATTACCCGATTACAACTGTTGATTCCGAGATTGTAGTCTTCCGGACATTACAACGACTACAGCAACACCGAGCTACCGATAATTTCCCGAGCATTACAACGATACTACTACTGCTAAATTATTTCCGGCATAATGCCGTTACTAAAACTAAAAGAAAAAAAACGAGAGAGATAGATATATATATATATATATACACAAAAGATATATATATATATATAAAGGGGGTGCCGCTGCTGCTGCAAATGATTCAGTATATATAAGCAAAGATTTTGGGGCCGGATCGATCCGGATTGGTGCCGGATCGATCCGAACTCATCATTACTAATCATTTCGAGTAACATGCAGCACATGCAGGAGAATATAATTATATATAATTATATATTAAACTTCTAAAATTCATATCTCGAGTTGTAGACCTCCAAAAATCATGATTCAAACGTCATTAGAAAGCTCTCGGAAAACTCTACAACTTTCATCAAGGACTCTTCTTCAGAAAACGTCATTTTGATGAGCCATTTGTATTACCAGTCTTTTTCGGCATTTTCCAGTAGTACGAATCAAGTAGCCACTTGACCACCGTTTGGGTTGTAGACCTCCAATTTTCATGATTCAAATTGCATCGGAAATCTTGTACAAAGATCTTCAACTTTTACGAAGAACACTTTCTCTGAAAACGTCATTTTGACGAGCCATTCCCAATACGTGTCGTTTTCGGGATTGACCACTTGATCTAGTGACGTTTCATATCTTGAGTTCTAGAAGTCCAATTGACGTGATTCAAAGTGCGTCGGAACGTTTATATGAAGATCTA
The DNA here is from genome assembly GCA_036785695.1 of Gentiana straminea. Lineage (NCBI taxonomy): Eukaryota > Viridiplantae > Streptophyta > Magnoliopsida > Gentianales > Gentianaceae > Gentiana > Gentiana straminea. The sequence continues at coordinate 1,655,482 of JAVUPR010000405.1, forward strand.
CGACTTTCATTAAGGCCAATTCTTCAGAAAATGCCGTTTTGATAGGCAATTCCCATCGATACTCGGGATTTTCATTCTTAAGAAACGATTAACCCTTTGATCATTTGACTTAGTGACGCTTTATAACTTCCTTCCAACGACTCGAATTGACTTCAAAAAGTGTCTATACTCAGGATTTCAGTTCATCTTAGGATTCTGCAAAGAAATAAACAGAAAATACCCACATAAAACAGACACGACACTCCGGTCACTAAAACCGGTACAAAACTAACAAAAACTTATAAAACTACGATAATTTATATAATAACTACTACTTATATATTTTTATGAAACTTAGGAATTAACGACTCGAAATGATACAAAAGTGCTCAAAATGATATCAGAAACGGGGTGAAAAGTTATAAAAATAACTGTGAATTTTTCCGTTATCAGTTTGCTGACGAGCCCCCGGAGGGATTTTGTGCCGTCTACGAGAACCAACTTGCGAGTGGATTAAGGTTTCCTCTCTGCCCGGCCGTTCTTGCGATCTTCGACCACTATGAGGTAAGTATTTCCCAAATTGCCCCGAATGCCGTCAGGATTCTAATGGGGTTCATCATAGCATGTCGAGTCGCAGGGGTCTGCTTCTCGGTGCCCTTGTTTCGGTACTTCTATAAGATGGCAGCTACGCCCGACAAGCTATGGTATACCTTTCAAAGGAGAGCGAACCGACACGAGTTCATAACCAAGGGGCCTTCTTCTCATGGGGAGTGGAAGCCTCGATTTTTCTTCCTTCGACATGGCCTGGAGAACCCCTATATAGGGCAATGGAGGTCGAGGGGAGTGAAGAAAGACAAACTGGGAAATGCTCATGTTCCTCATGAAGCCCGACTGTTGGGTGGACATAGTTTCGAGGTGTGCACTCGAGACTTGAGTCTCCTTTATCACTTAGCCCGCTTGGAGGAGGCTGGACCGATTCCATACGCAGGCCTTCACGTCCGAGATCAAGAGAATCGTAGGATGTCCCTTATTTGTTTGCTTTTTACTTGTGTTATTTGTCGACTTTGATAACTTGTCGTTTGTTGATCGAAACTAACTTGTCTTTTTTCGCTTTTTGCAGTGGGCAGGTTCTCCAAGGTCACCGATCCCACACGTGTTCCTGAGTCGGCGGTCGCGGCTGCTCAACCACTCGCGGGTCAGGCTGCCTCCGACTTGCCCGTGGCTGAGGTCAGGGTGCCTTCTTCTTCCAGAGAGGGGAATGATTCTCGACCTAAGACAACCCTTGCTGAAGTCGAGTTAACGGTGCCGGTTCAATCTGCTGAGCTACCTCCGACCACCAGCGGCTTATCTGTTCGATATGGCTCGCTTCGAGATGAGGATGAGGAGGAGCCGGTCGACATAACTCCGACTGTGGAGGTTAGCGCCGAGGAACGGGCGGCGCCCACAAAGAAAAGGCCAACTGTTGCTGAGGTGGTAAGGGAGCAACACCGACAGTCGAAGAGGCCCAAAACTGCTGAGGCCCCGATCGAGCTTGAAGTCGATGTGAACTGGGCTCCTGAAGATTGTGCAGTCTTGGAGGATAAAGCTTTGGCTATGGCGGTCCGAAAGTCGAATCATCTCGTAAGTCGATTGCATTTCCTCTCTTTAAATATTGATCTTTCTCGAGGCGTACGCCTTGTCTATTTTCTGACACTCTCTTGTCTTTTGTAGAGTAACTATCTCAGTCGAGAGGCTGCCCGTCGGCTGGCCAAAACGGGTGAGTCGGCAGACGATCTGCGTAATTAAAATGGCAAGCTGTTGCGGGACCTCGTTGCAAAGAATGCCGCAATCGCCGCCATGAATACCCAGTTCGACGAGCTAAAGCGTGAGGCGTCTGCCGAGTGTTAGAAATTGAAGGGCAAGCTAAAGGTTGCTGAGGAAAAGCTGATAACGGGCGATAAAGAGCTGACCCGACTGTAGGATGAAAGGCACGATCAGGGTAGGGAGCTGCTTAAGCTGGCTCAAGACTTCGAGAAGTTGCAAAGGGGCACAAGGCTGCGTTGGAAGATGCTGCGAAGGCTCGACATGATCGAGATGCGCTACAAGCTGAATTGGATCGAACGCGCGCGCAGGTCGAGACGGCCAAAACTGAAGCAATCATGGAGTATCGGAAGTCGAGCAACCTTGAGGATGATCTGGAGGTGCTTATGCGTGCCTCGATGATGGGTGGCTACACTTTGGCAGTAGATCACGTGAGGGCTTTCATTCCGAATTTCGACATGTCGACTCTCGAGACGCCGATATTTTACAATCCTGACTCGGAGAAGATATACGATCGGTATATCGAAGAGTTTCAACAGGGAGAATCTTTGGCCATCAAGTATGGTCCTTCTACTTCTACCCCTGCTGCTGAACCGACTGCCGTAGATACGACTTCCGTCACCCCAGAGCCGACCCCTGAAGCCAACCCCTGACCGTTGTCTTTTTAATTCTTCTTTTGCTGATTTATGATCTGAACTTGAAGCTTTGTAATAATATTATTTTGAATCGACTTGGGCGGGTCTTTTTGACCTGGCCTTATTTTGTAATGACATAGGTCTTGAATTTGGCTTGCTTTTGCAATTTGTTTTTTCTTTTCTTTCTTGTTGCTTTGCTTGTGTTTTAATCTTTCGCTTGTCAAGCCTCTGGCTCTGTTTGCTACTCACTATTCGTTGCTCACTTTATTGTCGTTGTGTTGCCCCCCAAGTGTATTATGAACCTTTGGTTCTTGTTGCACTTGAGATCGACTTGCTTGCCTTAGCTTTTTGCCCTTTAGGCTTATTTGTCCTCAGGCTGAGCATTTTAATGTGAACTGTCCCTGGTCTTTGGTCTTTTTTCCCTCTTAGGCTCTTTCGACCATCGACTGGGACAGGTGGCCCGACTATGCGAACCGTCCTTTGTCCAGGACTTTTTCGCCCTTTGGGCTCATTTGGCTTTCGACTGGGACAGGTGGCCCGACTATGCGAACCGTCCTTTGTCTGGGCCTTTTTCGCCTCTCGGGCTCATTCGGCTTTCGACTGGGACATTTGGCCCGACCATGCGAACCGTCCTTTGCTTTAGCCTCGTTCGCCTCTTGGGCTCATTTGGCTTTTAGCTTGGACCTTTGGCCCAACCCTGCGAACCGTCTCTGTGCCTTTGCATTTGTTGCCCATTAGGCTAACTTTGCTTTTGGCTTTACTGAGATGTCCGACCTGCGGATTTCTCTACTCGTTGTTGAATGTTTTGCCTTTTAACATTTTGTATCGCATTGGACTTGTAGTGTTTCGGCAATAAATCCTAACAAACACATAAAACATCTCGAGAAAACACACTTTTATTAGAATAGTTATAAAATTGTCACGTGGACTTATTACAAGATTTAAAACTGAAAAGTAAATAAAAGTTCATCGATGCAAAGCTTATCTCAAACATAATATTTCCTCAGATTGTTGGCATGCCAATGTCGAGGAACCGTGGTTCCATCTGCTCGCCCAAGTTGATATGACCCTTTAGGGTGGGCCTTCAGAATCTGATATGGACCTTTCCAATTTGGGGTCAACTTTCCTATTGCTTCCTGTCGACTCACTTCGTTCTTCCTCAGAACCAGATCTCCGAATTTCAAGTATTTGTGTCTGACTCTCGAGTTGTAGTACTGTGAAATCTTCTGCTTATACCTTGCCATTCTGGCTGAGGTTATTTCTCTTCGCTCCTCGACATTATCCCTTTCCTGTCGGAGTTCGGGATCATTCGTCTCGACATTGTAAGCCAGAACTCGAGGAGAGGGAACACCAATCTCAGCTGGTATCACTGCCTCGCATCCATATACTAGAGAGAAAGGAGTTTCTCCTGTTGCTGAATTAGGAGCTGTCCTATACGACTATAGGATGCTCGGGAGCTGCATTGCCCAATCTCGACCTTCTGCCTCTAGTCTCTTTTTCAACCCCAGCTTGATCTGTCGATTAGTCTGCTCGACTTGACCGTTTGCCTGCGGGTGAGCCACCGAGGTGAATCGCTGGTCGATGTGGTATTCACTGCACCATTCTCTTACTTTCCGATCTTCGAACTGGGTACCGTTATCTGAAATCAAAGCCTTCGGAATACCGTACCTGCATAAGATGTCGACCCATAAGAACTTTTTGATGGTTGCAGCTCGAATATCGGGCAAAGCCTTAGCTTCTACCCATTTCGTAAAGTAGTCCACAACAACAACCACATATTTGAGATTTCCCGGTGCTCGGGGTAGAGGTCCGACAATATCGACTCCCCACTGATCGAATGGCCATGCTGACGAGATGATGTTCATGTCTTACGCTTGTTGATGAGAGACATTATCATGAATCTGACAAGAGTTGCATTTCTGGACAAGAGTATTCGCATCTCGCTGCATCGACGGCCAAAAATAACCGGCTAACTTGCATTTTCGAGCTAACATTCTGGCCCCACAGTGATTCCCGCAGGCTCCTCTGTGAATTTCTTCTAAGAGATATTCGCCTTCAGTTTCAGAAACACATCTTAACCATGGACTCACAAAAGATTTCCCATAGAGGATGTCGTCGAAGAACGCATATCGAGTTGATTGGAGTCGAACCTTCCTGGCTTGTATCTGATCGGATGGTAGGATTCCGTCTTTGAGATAAAGAGCGATCGAGTCCATCCACGTGGCCTGCTGAGTGATCGGCTGGGCCTCCGCTTCATTGTAACTCCTATCGGTCAATAATTCGACTAGAACCTTCTTACTCGAGATGAAATTCGATGCAAGTTTAGAGAGCGCATCGGCTCTTTTGTTCTGACTTCGGGGAACCTGCTCGAACTGAACTGTCTTAAATTTAGGTATGAGACTTTGGACAGCTACTAAGTAATTCTTCATAGTTTCTTCCTTAGCCTCATACTCCCCTTTCACATGATTCACCACCAATTGCGAGTCACTAAAAACCAACAAATCCTCGACACCTAGCTTCAGAGCAAGCTTTAGACCTGTGATCATGGCCTCATACTCGGCCTCGTTGTTCGTTGCTTTAAAATCGAACCGAAGGGCGTATGGGAATTCTTCGCCTTTTGGGCTTATCAGAAGGAGCCCTGCTCCTGGCCCTTCCTTGCTCGATGCTCCATCGACTTGGAGAGTCCATTTTTCCTCTGGACTTCGCTTCTCTTGATCGAGTTGGACGGAGATTCCTTCAGCTAAAAAATCCGCCAAGGCCTGTGCTTTTATCGCAGTTCGAGGGACGAACTCGATGTCGTACTGGGCCATTTCTACCACCCATTTCGCCAGTCGACCTGAGGTGTCGGGCTTTGCCAGAATCTGTTTCAGTGGTTGGTCCGTGACTACCACAATAGGATGAGCTTGGAAATAAGGCCTCAACTTTCTCTAGGCATGAACAAGACTTAACGCTAACTTCTCAGCTGGTGAGTATCGGACCTCGAGGCCATGCAATGCCTTGCTGACAAAGTAGACTGGCACTTGGCCATGCACCCCTTCTCGAACCAGGACCGCACTCACTGCCTCCTCGCATACTGACAAATAAACTAACAACTTTTCCCCTTCTCGAGGGGAAGTGAGGGTAGGTAACTCTGACAAATAAGCTTTCAACTCCTCGAAGGCTGTCTGACATTCATCATCCCAATGAAAAGGACTGGCCTTGCGGAGTATCTTGAAAAATGGTAGTGCACGCTGTGCGGATCTCGATAAGAATCTGTTGAGAGCAGCCATTCGACCCGTGAGCCTTTGTACTTCCTTGATATTTCGAGGTGCGGGCATATTCTTCAATGTGTCGATTTTATCCCGGTTCGCCCGAATCCCGTCCTTCGAAATCATGTAGCCCAAGAACTTACCCGACCTGACCCCAAAAGTGCACTTCTTCGGGTTTAATCTCATCTGCGTTTTCCTCAACACTTCAAAAACCTCTCGAGCATCGACCAAGTATTGCCTCATAGATCGACTCTTGACGAGCAAGTCGTCTACATACACCTCCATGCATCTACCAATTTGCTTTGCAAAGATTTTATTGACTGCCCTTTGGTATGTTGCCCCAGCATTCTTTAATCCGAATGGCATGGTCACATAACAGAAGGTGCCGAACTCCGTGATAAACGCCGTTTTCTCTGCGTCTCGAGGATCCATTAGAATCTGGTGGTATCCTTTATACTCGTCTAAAAAACTGAACACTTCAAAATCGATGGTTGAATCAACTAAACTATCGATTTTTGGCAATGGGTATGAGTCTTTCGGGCATGCTTTGTTCAAGTCTGTGAAATCCACACACATACGCCAACTGCCATCGGGTTTCTTGACTAATACTGGGTTAGCTAGCCACTCTGGATAGAATACCTCTCTCACTATCTGGGCTGCTAGTAGCTTGCCGACTTCTAACTCAATAGCCTCAAGTCGATCCGACGCGAAATTTCTCTTCTTCTGCTTGACTGGCTTCTTAGCCTGGTCAATCTCGAGCTTATGAACCGTGATGTCGGTAGACAGCCTCGGCATGTCAGTGGCCTTCCAGGCAAAGATATCTCTGAACTCGATTAGCAACTCGATCAGTAGCTGTTTTTCTCTCTCTGGGATCCAGATCCCGACTTGTACACACTGATCGTCCTCTCCTTCCCAGAGTCGGACGTTTTCGACTGCATCACTAGAGACCCAATTCTTCTCCTCTTCTTCATCTGGAATCAGTTCCTCGACTAAGATTTACTGAACTGCCATCTTCCCATTCATGACAACGGAGTTACAACTCCTCGCGACCTCAACATCTCCCTTTACCTCGTGGGAACCGTTCCTGGTTGGAAACTTCATGCTATTATGGAATGTCGAAATGATAGCACGCAAGTCGAAGAGCGCTGGTCGCCCTATAATGACGTTATAAGCGGAGGGAGCTTTGACCACCACATAGCTTAATTCAAGTGTCCTTCCCTTCTCGCCGTCCCCAACTGTCGTGAGTAACTTTATCGATCCCATAGGATGAACTGCTTGCCCTGTAAATCCAAACAAAGGGGAGGCTATGGGAGCTAAGTCTTTCTCCTTCAACTTCATCGCCTGAAAAGCCAAGTAATATAAGATATTTACTGCACTTCCGTTATCGATACATACTATCGATACACGGGCTCGACTAATCACCGCCTCGATAACTAGCCCTTCGCTATGACTCCTAGATTTGGGGATATCATCTCGAGGGCCGTATCCGACCTCCGTCGTGAATCTGAGCTGCTTGCGCTCTCTCGAGCTACTAGCTGGCTCTTCACTGGTCTGATCTTTGTCACTCTCACCGGGTCCAAAGATTGTGTTGACGTAATTGACGGGTCGATTATCTTCGTATCTGTCTCGACCAAAGTTGTCTCTGTTGTTTCCATCCCGACCTGGGGATCGATTCCTCTGAGGTGATCGATCTCTTCGTCTTTGGGCGTCTCGGCCTCGATTCCTATCTTGATCGGAGTTTTTCCTTTTATAGTCTCCGCGCCCTCTGGGCCCATCATATTGAGATCTGTCAACAACTTCGTCTAGCTTCCCTTCCTGGATGCAGACGTCAATGTCCTTTTTCAGGTCGATACAATCCTCTGTTGTATGACCTATGTCTTCATGAAAGTCACAATACTTGCTTGCATTCCTCTTTTCTCGAGGCTTCTTCAACGGTGGTGGTTTCCTTTGGGCGTCTCGGTCTCGACCAAAGTTGTCTCTGTTGTTTCCATCCCGACCTGGGGATCGATTCCTCTTAGGTGATCGATCTCTTCGTCTTTAGGCGTCTCGGCCTCGATTCCTATCTTGATCGGAGTTTTTCCTTTTATGGTCTCCGCGCCCTCTGGGCCCATCATATCGAGATCTGTCAACAACTTCGTCTAGCTTCCCTTCCTGGATGCAGACGTCAATGTCCTTTTTCAGGTCGATACAATCCTCTGTTGTATGACCTATGTCTTCATGAAAGTCATAGTACTTGCTTGCATTCCTTTTTTCTCGAGGCTTCTTCAACGGTGGTGGTTTCCTCGCCAGGTTTTTTGAAAGCATAATCGACAACACCTCTGATCGAGATCGGTTAAGCGGGATAAAGTCCTTATCACGCGTGGGTCCCTTCTTGCCCCCACGGTCTGAGGTGGATGTGTCGATACGATCCCAAACTGAAGGCTTACTCTCGACATCCTGCCTCTTGGACTGATTCCTATTCGGACCTCGGGTGTCATTCTTGGACTCCATCCAGTCGGATTGGGTGTGCCTGCGCACTGCCTCTTCCCCTTGACAGAATCTATGCACCACATTAACACACTCGTCCATAGTGTGGGGGACATCTCTGCTCAACTTCATGTATAACTTGGTATTCCGCAGCCCTCCCACGAACGACGTGATCAGAAGTAGGTCATCTGCATCTTTGACCTGCATGGCCTCAAGATTAAACCTCTTCAAATATTCCATTACTGTTTCGTCCTTTTGCTGCCTCACGTTCATGAGGTGCGTGGCACTCAGATGAAACTTCTTGTTCACTATGAACGCATCTCGAAATTTGCGAGCGAGCATGGAAAAACTGGAGATCGACCCTGGTCGTAGCTTCGTGAACCATTCTTTTGCTCGACCTACGAGTAGCGTCTCAAACGCCCGACATCGCATTGCGTCGGGTGCTCCATCTAACCTCATCTGAGATAGATACCTATGGAGATGGTCCTCTGGGTCGGTGGTGCCATCGTAAGGCTCTATCTTCGGTATCTTAAACCCCTTGGGTTTAGGAAAGCTCTCGATCTCCTTCGTGAAGGGGGATTTTAACCATAACGATACCTGGTTCTTTCCCAAAATAATATTCAATTCCTCCCTGACGCTATCATCATCCATTCTCTGGTGCTTTTGATGGATCTCACGCCTCTTCATTTCCACCGAGCTAGAGGACGCACTGACTTCATCTCCAGGAGTCTGTTTAGGTTTATCCACTGCATCTTTCCGGCCGCCTTCTGCCGGGGCATCTTCTGGGCAGCGGCTGCTTGTCTTTGTGCCGTAAGCGCTCTCGCAATAATTCCGGACATTACCTCCGGTGTGCCCCGCTAATTGATCCACAAGCGCTCGATATTCTGGAGCAAGTCCTTGCTTTTCTTGCTGGGGGTTTTCCTGGACGGGATCCAAGACTGGATCTTTTCCTCCCTGCTTCTGCTGAGGATCTTGCTGAACGAGATCCAAGGCTGGATCTTTTTCCCCTTGCACATCAGGATCGATCGGCTCATTAATCTGTGAGCCTTGATCTGCAGCTTTGGATGCAGCTTTTCTGGGAGGCATTGTGTTTTGCGTATTCAATCAATAGAAGGCCCTCCTTCTAGCGCCAATGGCGATGACAAATTATGTCACCTTAATTATCCGGGCCCTAATATGAATCTAGTGACGAATACACAAGAACCCTAATGCCCAAAAAGAGTATGATGACGGTTTTTAGTATTTACGGCTGAGTCTAAGATTGTATCTTAGATTGCCTACGTATCCTGTTAGGTTTCAGGAATCAAGCCTTACGTAGTTCCTGGAATGAGGTATTTATAATGACAACACTTGCCCTAACCTTAAGGTTAAGTCGACTTATGTTATTGTCACATTTACCCTTTAATGGGCCTTAACCCTTGCCCAAGAAACCGCTGTTAATGGGCACAGCTGATGCGGACTCTGTACTCGATATCGATATTCCGACCTGCGGTAATCGACTCTGGGACTCGTTGCCCTACACTGCTAGTTGGTGTGGGCTGATTGCCCTGCACTTCTCGATAGTCGATCGTCGTAGCCTGGACTCGACTAGATTGCCCTAGCCTCGATCCTGGGCATCGACATGAATACCTTGGAGTTATCTCTTAATGTGATGACCAACCGATAGACGACACGTGGAGGGAGTGAAACCATGTATCGTCATCTTCATTCGGCAATACTAAATGTAAATGGCTACAAATGCTTACTAACAAATTTGGACAAAAGAACTACACATGTGTAGTGATGTTACTACAAGATGGACATGTTATGTGTTACTACTATTGTTACTACATGTGGTCTAAATCCGTATATGTCTTGGAACATTTTGAAGACGTAATGTGCTGCTGCTGCATACATAAATCGGTTGTTTTGCACTGTAGGTTGCACGTATAAATAAACTGAGATTGCTTAATGATATATTGCAACTAAAATTATTTGAACAACAAAGCATTCTGATTTCCAACATTTTCAATACAAATATTTGCTGACGTAAATTTGGATGTGACTACATTTTCATTCATTGATCGCACATCATCATCGGAGCTCAACATGCGCTTATGTTTATCATGAAATGCATAATAAAGTTTGTCCTCTCCCCTGCGAAACTCCTCATATGGAACCCCTCTCTCATATTGCAGATTATACATGAGACGACATGGTTGGGTATTAAAGCATTTTTACATGTCCACTGCCGTATATTTCGCTGGCGATGGAGGAGGATAAAAGATTACTCTGCTATTCTGCTGAAGAAAGAAAAAAATTAAAAGGTATCAAAATGAAAATTGCTGTCTCTTTAAGCAGATATAATCAACCCTAATCACAAAATAGCTTTCTGTTGTGTATATATTATTATAATTTTGTTGGAAAAGGGGTTTTGTTCTGAGTTTTTGTTTTTAATTTTTTCCTGTCACGGTGAGAAATGGCCAATGCCTGCCTTAATCACAGTTTATGATGAAACTCGAAGGGGTTTACGTTTTCATCATCGTTTCTCACTCTCACTCTGACATGAGGTGCAGACTTCACCTTTATTTTATTTTGATGTGTGTATTTCTTTCCCCGTTGTTGCTTTACAGCAGTTTTCTCCCATTTTCGATATAATTTTCAGCTATTTGGTGAAATGGTATGGGTTTTATTGGTAGTTTATATTTTAGCTTTACACTTAAGTCGTTTCATCGAGATCTGATTTTCATACAAAGGTATGATTTTGTGGTATAATAATGCACTGCTCTTATACAGATTTATGAGGATGTTGGTCGAGGGATCATAAACCACAAATGAATCGAACATCCCAACATAATTCAAGTCAGAGGGGACAGGGGTGTGGGTATTATCACTTGTCCAGTGCATTGTTGTAGTCATGAGGTTTGCAACTGGTGTACCAAGTTTTTGAAAGAATCTGCAACGCAGAAAGATTCAACAAAGATGAGGTATTTTTAGCATTTCCTGTTGATAGTTTACTGCAGAATTTACCACACCTAGACATCAAACATACATAAGCTCAGTTTCTGTTGCTTTGTGCAGGATGCTGAAGGCAAGAATTTATGAAAAAAACGAGTCTCCAGATGTTATCAAAACCAGTATTTTACATAGATGACGCTTTAAGTAGAACACTTATATTGGATGTTTGGAGTACAAAAACTATTCAGTTTTTTTACCAAACAAAGCAATATGCGTGTAGTGGAGCAAAGGGAGGTGTGTTGGAGAAAAAAAAGCCATTTTTGAAGGGTTGAATAGTCAACTTTAGCGTGATTTACGGATAGGCTCCGATGTATGTCATCGAGAGTTAATGATATCATTAAATACTCCATACGGAGTAGTTGATGATGGGTTTTTGAATCACACGATTCGGATGTCGGGTGAATGAGAAATTAATGGCTAAAGTTGGTAGAAAATATGTAGGAGATGGGAGTTGAAGGGAGGACCTCACCCCAATCTCCCACATAGGTAACTTGAGGCTTGTGAGCTCAAGTAATAAGAGCTAGTGTATACTCTTATAGATGTGCCCTAAGGGGCAAGGCACTTTTGTGCAGGAGGGAGGACTTAGATTATTCCACACGCGCGCGCGCGCCGCCGTCCGTCCGTCCGTCCGTCCGGCTCGGCTCGGCTCGGTTTGAGTGTTACTATTAATTTTTTGGACAAAATTTCTTTATGAAATTAACCATAAAATTAATTTTGGAATGTGATTGTGTCATTCGACCAATCAGAATTCATTGAGTCATTCGACCAATCAGAATTCAGAGGACACGTCATCCGACCAATCGGAAGAAAGGGTGAAGTCGGCCAAGGTGCTCTACACGCCCCAATGGCTTTTCCTTTCTTGAGGGAAAAGTCGGCAATGACTTTTCCAAGGGGAAAAGTTTGATGATGTGTTTCGGCCAATCATATTTGAGCATTGACTCCTCATCTCCACTATATAAAGAACCCTATGGATGAAAGTTTAAGCATGGAATTTTCTCTTGTGTCTTTCCACCACAAAGAGTCGGTCATATAGATCTAGATATTGAGTCGAAGAGAAGTCGGAGCACTCTGTAAGTTCGCCGGAGCTCGTATTTTTGAAGTGCCTCTAAATCCGAGACGAAAGCCGTTGTAACTTGGGAGGCAGTTGCTACTACCGTGGGCACCATACCGGAGCAATTTGTCTTAAGGAAATAGTAACTACTCGCCTCGGTTTGATCTCTAGTCCTTTATTTTGTGCATACTACCTTTATTGTCTAATGTTTGAATCAGATATGCATGATGATATATATTTTGTTAGATCTACTAAATAATATGAATTATTCAATTTGCATGATTTATTTTCTAGATTTATATTCCGTAATTTAATCCGTAAATTACGGATCTGTTCCGTAAATCACTCCACACACGATACACTATCCCAACAAGGTGACCATGTCATTTGGTCAACATCAAAGCCCTGTATAGAAACTAAAATTGAAGTTTCTTTCGGTTTTTTTTTTATCTATTGGAGTATAAATTATGGAATGACTTAGTTATATCTATTGTTGTGTGTTTTAGTTTTTTTCTACGGTTTGCTACCTTCTAGCCACCTATAAATCAAATAAACAAAGGAGCAATGCCTTTTTAGTACTATAGTCTATGATTCATCAACCGCTATGCTATTGCGAAATGAGCTTTAAACATCACATATTTTATAAGACAACTATACATATAGTGTATCTCATCTCTTATGTTAAAGCTATACAAACATTCTGATATCTTTACTCTTCAACTTTATTGATCTTTAACATCTAATAAATATAACTTTCTTACCTAATGTAAAAAACTATTTAGAAGGCAAATACCGTGCAACGCACGGTGGCATCACACTAGTCCTTATTTTATGTTGTACTATGATGGGTTATTCTCACCCCTTTTTTTAAAGAATAAATACACATCGCCCTTTCAAAAAAGAGAAAAGAAAAAAGAGTTGTTAATAAGTCGAGTCGAATTAAGTACATGTTGTTTAAACTTGTGTTCTTTAATTTACGAGCTTATTTAAGAATGGTTTTTTATTTTAGAACACATGAATATTTGTTTTACAAAAAAAAAAAGAGTTCAAAATTGATTCGTTTATGTCACGATCATGTTCGCGATTTGCTCAATTAACAAACACTGTGTTCAATCTTGGATCATTTATACAGAAAATATGTTCGAGTGCGGCTCGAGTTTGGCTCATTAATATGTAAAATATCAAGTCAAAATTCAAAAATAACAAACTACAATACAATATTCAAACATCAAATTATCAAAAATTAGAAAAACTCTATAAACATTATATTACAATTACTCGAGAACATATATTATATGAATCGATAACTTATCATCTATTTGTTAGAATCATATGGTATATTCTGATTCGACTCTACAAATATGTTCGTGAACATAATCAAACGTTTGCGAGTAAAGTCGTATTTATTTATTTAGAAAACGAGTATCTTATTCAAACATAGTTTATTAAGCACATAAAAACTAACGAGTCGACCACGAAGTCCTTAGTAACGGTTTATGAAAGTAGTATGTGATAAGCAATAATAAGTTATAGTAGTAAATGCCAAAGCCGAACAATAAAAACGCAAAACCAAAAAAAATTATGTGTAAGCGGTTTCTATCAGCATCATGAATTTATTATTGATTTTTTTTATTTACTTCACCACCAACTACAAATTGCTTTTTCGGCACCACGTATGCATGTCAGTAGGTCTGACGTATTTAATCAATGATACATTTATAATTGTAATATCAGTGGCGTTCATACAAAAAAACAAATGTCAGTGACAAAGACGTTATGTTGCATAAAAATAATAAAAATTTTATGGTGGTGTCAACACTAATTTTAAGAGTGCCTGAATTTTATTTTTTTTTTCCTCAAAAGACGAAAGCATTATTAAAAAACAAAGAAATAATTTACAACGCGGACAGAGCCTGAATTAAACGTGGCGTCAATAAAAGCACCTTAGTATATAATAACTGAATATTTTATTTATTTATTATTCATTATGATTATCGTTTTATATTCTGTTAAAACTTCTCCCCCAAGAAAAAATTATTTCCATGAAATATATATTAACAAACTTTTGCTTAGAAAACACCGAACGAATTAGCCTTAAATAACACGAAAATAATAATAATAATAACCAAAACAAATTGATCAAAGAAGACGGCCATGGCGAACTTTCCGGCAAACGAACCCTACCCCGGCGACGAATCACAACGCCTGTACAACCCCTACAAAGAGTTAAATCTCCCCGGAAACGTCCCATATAAGACTCATTTTTACATCCCCAAAGCTCCCGAATACCTCTTCGAAGAAGAATCTCTCAAAAAGCACCGATCATGGAGCGAGACTTTGATGTACTACACCGGCTCAGCTTATTTGGCCGGCGCGGCAACCGGAGGACTGGCGGGAGTGTATTCCGGCTTAAAAGAGGCTGAATTGGGCGAATCGATGAAGCTCCGGGTAAATAGGGTTTTGAATTCGAGTGGGCAAACAGGGAGGCGATTTGGGAATCGATTGGGTTGTTTGGGGATGGTTTTTGCTGGGATTGAAAGTGGGGCTATGCATGCTAGAGGAGGCAATGATGATATTTTGAATAGCGTTTTTGCCGGTTTGGGTACCGGAGTTTTGTATCGGGCTGCCGGAGGTGTTAGGTCGGCGGCCATTGCCGGAGCTCTTGGTGGTATTGCTGCTGGTTCGGTGGTGTTTGGCAAGAATATTGTTAGAAGATATGTCCCAATTTAGGTGAGCATTTTTTTTTTAAAATTTTCTTTTATAGCAAAACGGTCCCAACAAATAATCAAAATACAGTCTTATATATCATTGATAATGATTCAGTTAATGTGAATTATTCATTAGTCGTTTAGCTCTTTTGTTTCAAATTTTGAGGATGATTATTGGAAAAGTTTTTAGAGATAATTGCACTTTTATGATTCGATTTATGTTTTGGGGTCATGTCAAATAGATATGAATTATTGATATGAGATTACTTGACATGATGATTCGAATTATTAAGCGAAAGATTCTTACCCGATTAGTCTTCTTGAATCGTTACATTTATCATATGTGTACGGCTAGAATACTAATACTATTTTTTCATACATATAATGGTTGAGTGCATAGCGGAGGGTGTGATGTGTACTGCGAGAATACTTTTACTATTTTTTCATACATATAATGGTTGAGTGCATAGCGGATGGTGTGAATAAGAATTTTCTTTCAGCAGTTTTATGGTGGTGCTGGACTACCATGTCCAAAGACAGAGCCAAGATTTGAACTTCGGGTGGATTAATGGATTATATCGAGTTCGTCGGGTTGGCTGAATTAAAAATATTTTATGAATCGAACTATACTATATAGATTTTTTAGTGTAATATTTTTTTTTGTCCGGGTAGGCTTAGCCCTACACTTCTACATGGCTCCGTCCTTGACCATGTCATACTTGCTCCTCCCAATAGAAATTCTTAAAAGATGGTTAAGTTTGTAAAAACATGACATTTATATTTTACACGGTCGGACCCCATTTGTTTTTCTGATTTTCTATTGGTCATAGATCATTAAGTCATACTTGTTCGAAGACCAACATAAAACTTGCGATTTTCTTATGTGAAAAATTCTTGGGATGAGTTCAAAACAATGAAATCCCGTAAGCACCACCCTACTCCCTCAAACTGCGCTTCATATTCGGCTTCATATTCGCCTGGAGTTCGCTCCCAGAAATATAGCCAATCCACTAATCTGGATTCAGCACTTATCATGATGCATAACCTTACGAATTGATGCCCTTTCTTGAGGAGTGTTCTTCGGCCTACGATTTTTTTTTTGTTGAGGGTTTCGGCCTACGATTGGAAAGCTAAATATTATGGTGTGCAGAGAAAGTAAAATCAACCATTAATGGAGAAGCTTAAAACTCCCCCCTCTCCACCTTACCATTACCCTTACTTTTATTCATCATAACCCATACAAACCACCTACTAGATCACCCCATCCTACCCTTACCCTCACCCTTACCCCTACCCGTACTTTAGCCTACCTTTACACACCCTAATCACAGTACTCTTACCCCACCCTTCCCTCGCACCACCTCTACTCTTACTCACCCTATCAACCCGATCCTCGCCGCTACCACTTACTCCCAGCCTCACTATCCCATCAATCATATTCATTACCTTAACCACCCTACCTCCGTATCTCACTATTCTCCCTGCTCCTACACCTCACTTACCGCTCATATCCAGCCTTTTTAAATCACCCCACCCCATCCTCACCGTATCCCACTTCACAGTACCACTAACTCTACTATCTCACTCTTCTATTCCCATCATCCACAAATCATCATGTCACGTGTTACAGAATTTCGTAAATTTCAATACATTACATGTCAAAGGGAAATCATAGAATGCTTTTATTTTATTAAATTACAGCTCACTGTATTACACATCATTATTAGTTACGGCTCACTGTATTATACACGTATAATACATCATTTTTGTTCATATGACAATGCCAAACGGTACTCAGAGGCCCCATTTTGCATATTCCAATCTATTTCATAAGCAAAATTACTCAAGAAAAATTAAGGGAAAAAAGAGAGGATAAAAAGCTCTATTTAAATACTCGAATTCTGTACAAAATGGAAACCCATGCATCCGTAAACATCGAGCCCTCTTCTCCAATATAGAACCTATTATTTGGTACGAGTCTCATCAATAATCAATGTTTAACAATATGTAGTAATTAAAAAACGAATTATAATCTGTAACGGATGTATCATTACCCATAAAAATAATATACCTCTAGAATAAGTCCATTGGATTAAGAAGCACACCCTCATCATCCCAATTGGCTTGTTTTGTACTTGCATTATCTTTCTCATTAATCAATTGTAGAGGCGCTTCGAGTGGCGGTGGGCTCTGCAAGAAATTTCAAAACCTTAACTATCAGAAATTCAATTACAACGAGTCTTCATATATTAATATACAGTCATATGTACGTATATACGACAAGCATATAAGATGGCAAAATGTTCGTTTTTATATTTTTATAAGTAAAATGATGGCAATTAATTAACCGCTAATTACCTACCATGTTACGGATGAGAGGCCAGTTTATTCCTTGGAAAAAAGCGTGTTCTTTGATCTCGTTTGCACCATGTTTTGCTCCTAAACGTGTTTCAGGGTCTCTGTTTAATAGCGCGTTCATCAACTGCCTAGCTGCAAGGCTAGCCTATAACAATTTCATCAAAAATTAACTAATTAAACAAAGTTAATTTGTAGTAATTCCACAATAAAATTGTTAATTGTAATGATGGAAAATGAGAAAAATTAATAATATATTGTTAGTTAATTACCTGAATGCTACTTGGGAAAGTTAGGTCTTTGTGCAATATATTGGTAAAAGTCTTCTGCCTGTTTTTTCCTCTGAATGGTGTCCTTCCATATATCATCTCATATATCAAAATACCTGAAAATTCCCACAGTTAGTATATCAAAAATATGAAATCATATTACGTGTTAAATGGAGTGAAATTATTCTATATTAACTCCGTTTGAGGAGTGATCTGATGTAGCATTATCCTGACCATAAACGGTATACAATGATTTACAAATTGTGGTCAGAATGATGCCGCATTATGTCAGTCCTCAAATGTACTGACAGTAGAAGAACTACCTTTAGGGAAAGTTCTTTCATCATCACTTCATTTGAGGAGGGACTTGACGTGACATCATCCTGGCCACAAATTGTATACAATTTACTTTGTGGTCAGGATAATGCCACGTCAGGTCACTTCTTAAATGGAGTGACCGTAAAAGAAGATGGTCATTTATTTGCATCACAATGAATCTATCGTTGCACCACAATAGAATCGATCTTCTGGAAGTCAATTCTAGAGCCAAAACCCAACTTCCTGCAGAGTCGATTCAGTATCGACCTTAGAAAAATCGGTTTTTTGCTTCAGAACCGACATTTATAAGGTTGATTAAGTGAAAGCGGTGGGTTGCAAATTATTACCCCAAAAGAAGTACCCTGATTCTAGTTACATATGGTTTTAAAATGAATTATGCATACCTAGAGCCCACCAATCAATAGCACTGCTGTGGCCTGCACCAGTAATAATTTCCTGCTATCCAATATTCACTTGTAAGTGTACTTTATAAAGCAAAGATCTCCTCTAGTAAAAGATAGTATTCCAAAATTGCATTGTGATCCGTCCTGTGACCTTATTTTAGTATAACAGTCACACACATTGAAAACGCTCATGTTTAATTATACGTTCATGTAGATACGTAAATTAGACATTCAAGTCATTCTGATCCACGAAAAAGCGTCTACAATAGAACATCTAGATTCTACACTACATGTACCGTATAAAACATAAATTCTCTATTCAAATTACGTATTATAGAGATTCTGATACAATTTATTCTGAATAGACCTTCTGTAAACTAAACAAAAGTACGTTTAATTCTATAATTAATATAAATAATCTATTAATAGAAACTGATGCGAGCATTCTAATAGACGTACCGGGGCGATATACTCTTCGGTACCAACAAAAGAGTTGGATTGAGTAACTGGCTCTGCAACAAATATTGGTGGTGGATCACTTCTTGATCTTCTCTTCTTCTTAGTTGACACATGCTTTTTAACCTAATTTTGTAACAATTTGTTTGTGACAAAAAAGTTAACCATAATTACTACATATATACTAAAACATTAATTAATCATTCTGATCAAGTAAACTTTAATTAAAGTGATAATTTAGGATTAGGGGCAAAAAGAGAGGTTTACTTACTTGAGGTTTGCATGTGGTTTTGAAGGAGAGATCAAAGTCTGTCAATACAATGTGTCCATCCTCTTGTAGTAGCAAATTTTCCGGTTTTAGATCGCGATATATTATTCCTATAAAAACGATCATAAGAGTGTATGAAACACCGACACTTCAATTTAAATTTTATATAGCCATATTTTAAATTTTTAATCCCAAAATATATGTATAAACATGCATGAAACTATAGGATAGTAAAATAAAAAATCTTGTAAATTAAAGTACCTAAACAATGAAGATATTCCAAACCAATCACAACTTCTGCTGCATAGAACCTGAAAAAACATATATACATGTTACTCTTCAAAACAAAATAATATGTTACTATTACTTTACATTACAAGTTAACCAACAACGTTTGATACATATAATATGTCTGTATTTGGGATCATCTAACGCGACTAATCCGAAATTCGATTCCGGTAATTGCTGCAGGCTTTGACTCTTACTCAGATGCAAATGTCTGAACTAGAGCATTTTAATATTACGCATCTATGAAGAATTGAACTTGATACCTCCCGAGGTATTTGCAAGTTATTAACCACTCGATTCAAGCTACTAATTAAGTTTATGTAATAATAACAAATAAGTTTGAAAATTTGATATGAGATTACATAACAAATACTACATGTCTTATCTCTATCAATAATTTCTTAAGTTATTTTTATGTTTAATTATTTACCAACCAAACTAAATACATAGAAAATGTCCTTAAATGTAATTTCATACCTAGCAGCATCCTCTTTGAATGCTTTCATAGGCTGTCTGTCAAGCAATGCAAACAACTCTCCTCCAGGACAATAATCTGTTATCAAACATACATGCGTCGACGTCTGTGCGATAAAAAAAAATAAAAAATTAGTCAATAATATTTAACCAAGGTATGAATTTTGAATGTATAAACAACAATAATTAATCACATAAAAGAATATAAATAAATAATTAAAATGTGAGTTTATTAATAAACCTGAAAAGAGGTATATAAGGTTGGAAGAAATGGATGATCAAGTTGACCTATTATTTCTCTTTCCACACATGCCCTTTGAACCTGTATAATATTAGGGTAAGAAAAAAGAAGAGAAAAAAAAACTTCAAATTTTGCTTTGCGCGCACTTGGCCAAAATATATAATCTCGAATTCTGTTGTAACGTGTCAGAACTAGGGTTAAACAACTGACGTCCTTGTTAGGACCCTGACGGATAGCACTTTGGAGGTGGTTCCACCGTTTCGCATTTTGTATTGTCCGCGGATTCACGAGGTGGCTTCCACTGCGGGGCCAGGCTCACCTCAGAGGTTTCTTTAAACTTGAATCATAATTGATCCAGTAACTATACTTTACACTAATATAGTTAACACAAGTTACTAAGCTTCTGATGCCTCGACCTTTGTATTGTGATATTCTGATTCATTTCACTTTAAATATAGAATCGAAATGTGTGTATTTGTAACAGACCTTGTTACGATTCAGCATTACGGATTTGTCCATTGCTTTCATTGCATAAAGTTGTCCTGTTTCTTTTAGTTCCACCAAATGAACACTGCATTTAAACCAGAAATTAAGATTGATTGAAGAAAACAGAGGAAACATAATTGTTTACATTGTAGCTTTTCAAAGATAAATCAATTTGAATGTGCAAAAACCAATTTTTTTTGTGCCCTTTATGCGTTTGGGGCCCGTATGTTGGCTCAGATTCTTTGTTTTTACAAACTTTGTAATACAACCGTCGTAAGGTTACTGTATCATGTGACATATATCATATCGTTTCTAGTCTCGATCGTTCACATAGTAGGAGTGCATGTGTATAGGGAAAAAGAGGGTATAATCGAAAAAAAATATGATATACGTTAACTAATACAACTTTCTTACAACGGTTGTATCATAAAATCTCTCGTTTGTTATAAGTCCGGGGGCAAGTTGAAGTGTACAATTTTTCAATACGTAAATTATTTATCTTCCTAACAGCTTAAGTTTTTACGAGAGATGATAATTTCAAAACGACATACCTGCCAGTGTCTCCACAACCCAAAGGTCTCACAGGTTTGAAATGGTGCAGTCCTATTTCCTCTCCACTTGCTGTTATCTTTTAGTGAAAAAGTAAAGAAAAAATATATGTTTATAATGTCAAAAGCAGCTTTTTAGAATAGTGAAGCAAGAAAATTTGGACAACATATATAATCCATATCATAAAATTTGCATTATTGGGGCAAGACAATGATCTGTCCATTTATGGGGGCTCGGAAGATAATTACAGAGATGTTTTACGGGGAAATTTTTTCTGTGTTGTCTCCATCTCGTACGTACAAAGACAGACACCTAAAAATACTTCAAAACAACCTATCTTTTTAAGTGTTTTTAGGTGTCTCTGCAGGGTATATATATATATCAAGAGACACCACAGAAAAATTTCTCATGTTCTACGTGAAACAAGATTTGAATCAAAGCGTTCCATGGGGACGAGTGATATGACACGCATTTACACCATCGATTATGATCAAAGACGTGTTGTTCATTATGTGGACGGACGTCCCATCATAATGAAGAATGCAAAAGTATACTTTGTTTATTGTGTCTGTTGTGATAGTAGCATTAGGGATAAAAAAAATAGTTACCTTTTGTATTGCAGCCCAAAAAGCACTATGCTTTTTGTGAGGCTTTGGAAAAACAGGTTCAGAATGCAATGCCCACAAACCTTCTGGTGTCTAAAAATAAAAATAAAAAAATTATGAAATAATCAGAAGCTGTTGTTTATAAATTGGTTATTAGGCATATTTATAGTTTTGTGATATGTATGTAAAATTTCCTAATTTACATTAAAATAAGTCCTTTCATAATAATCTTTTTACACTTTTGTAGAAGAATTATATGATTTTTTCATAAAAAATTAAAAATAAAAAGAGGAAGAAATACCTTACCAAGTTGGCATCAGGAAGTTCTCGAACAGCTTCATCCACATTTTCAGCTGTTGCTTTAACCTAAACCCCAAAAAATATTAAGAAATTATTAAAAAACTAACATTAAAAAAGATGTTTTCAGAGGCACTACACTAAATCTATCGTTATGGCATTACAATGAAAATCGTTTTGAAAAAAAACATCGATTGTTTCCGATATGATATCACGGTAAGAACTCAGTGGTGCCTTTAGCGTCTTTAATGGCACCACATCCAAATCTATCGCATTCGGCATCACAGTATTGAATGTCGATGAGCAAGGGCAGAGCAGAACTATGAATAGACATTCAAATTTCGAAAGAATCGACTTCACGACAGTCGGTTCGGTGTGATGCACAGCACAGACACTCGATCTCCTGACTCGGTAAAATCACGGTAGTGGAAATAAAAGGGGAAACTCAAAAAATACCCTATTTATGTAAAACATTTTTTCCTATACACCCCTATTTTTCGAAATTTTTTTTATGTCCATCGCCTTAAAATTCGACGGTACCGCTCAAAACTGGACGGTACCGCCTTATTGACCGCTGAAATTATCGACGGTACCACCCTCGTTTTCGACGGTACCGCAGATAAGTTAGACGGTACCGTCCAAAAAAGATATTCAGCTTCAAATCCATATTCCACCGTGTTTTCTCCTTTCCCCTTCTTTCATAATCTTTTTTTTTTTTACTGGTTCTTGATATTCCTCCATATTCCACCGTGTTTTCTTGGTGAACTTAAGCTACACTATGAGTTACTAGTTGAAGATGTTGGTGCCATAGAATCTGGGCAAGTTCCTGTTCCTAATTACCTTGGAGAGGAAGCTTCTTCATCATCTATGAAAGACAATCATGGATTTTCCGGCGGTCCGGCAGCCGAAAAGAAGTCGAATTGCGGTTTCGGAGGTAGGTTTTCAGGATTAAGCTTGGATTCTTCTAGCCATGGTGGTAAAAGTGGTGGTGGAGGAGGATCCAAAGCAGAACAAGAACGCCGGAAAGGGATACCGTGGACCGAAGAAGAACATAGGTATGTTAATCTCACTTTAAAATCAACAATTGGCTAAAGAAATTGACTTATATCTGTAAACTAAAACTGCACCTTTTTTTTGGTTGATTCGTAGGTTGTTTTTGCTGGGTTTGGACAAGTTTGGAAAAGGGGATTGGAGAAGCATATCAAGAAACTTTGTGATATCAAGCACCAAGAAACTTTTTGGACGGTACCGTCCAACTTATCTGCGGTGCCGTCTAACTTATCTACGGTACCGTCGAAAACTACCGTCGATAATTTCAGCGGTCAATAAGGTGGTACCGTCCAGTTTTGAGCGGTACCGTCGAATTTTAAGGCGATGGACATAAAAAAAATTTCGAAAAATAGGGGTGTATAGGAAAAAATATTTTACATAAATAGGGTATTTTTTGAGTTTCCCCGAAATAAAAGCTACACTTACAAGCTTAGAGCTTTGTAGCTCGGTTCTCTCAGAGAGGCGGTTTCTTAAAGGTTCAACATGATCACTTCCATCAAGTTGTACACCTATGAAATATTGTAATTCTCCCTGGAAAAAAAAAAAAAACCATATTTGTCAAATCTTATGGATAATTAAATAGAATTTGATGCAAAAATACATGTATATTTTGTTCACAATAAATCTCACAAAAATATTAAAAGCTTACCTTATGATCACGCATTGGTTGCAAATGAAATAAATTCCAGAATTTCTTTCCTGCAAAAACAACCACGTTTTTTTTTTTTAACTTAAGATTTTAGGCGAGGCAGTAATTTTACACATCAAATAAAGTTTATCATGTAAAAATCGGTTAGATTGTAAAAGTAGTCATTTAATTTGGCTTCCTTAGCATTTTATTCTTTGTTTTTGCTTCGGTTGCAATTTTAGGCCTGTAGGCTATAACTTTTTTCTTTTCCTTTTTTTTTTTCTTTTCAATTTTAGTCCTTCAATGTTGGAGGACGCTAACATGGCAAAATTCTTACCAGATTTTGCAGATGTGGTGAAAATTACAAAGGATGAATTTTGCAAAAAAATAAATCTGATTTTTTTGCATTTTCATCACCACATGGAGACATTCCCACCAAAATCAAGTTTTCCCCAAATTCAGCCTCTTTAAGCACCGGAAGACTTAAATTGCAAATAAAATCTAAATCACAGGACTGAGACTGCAACCGAAGCAAAACCATGATTAAAACGCTAATTAGACCAAATTACAAGACTAATTGTGCATTTTTGTCCGCCAAATTACAATTTTGGTCCTCTAACTAGATACGTTTTTCGATTTTGGTCCTGGTTTTTCTCCGGTGACAATTTTAGTCCTATAAGTGGTATTTTTTTTTGCAAAAATAGTCTTGAACGCCGGAAAGACCACTTACAGGACTAAAATTGGTCTTCTCCAGGCGACAATTTTAGTCCTGTAATTGGTTTTTCCGGCGACAATTTTAGTCCTCTAAGTGGTCTTTCCGGCGTTCGGGACTATTTTTGTAAAAAATAAGACCACTTACGGGACTAAAATTGTCGCCGGAGAAAAAAATCGGGACCAAAATCGAAAAACGTGTCTAGTTAGAGGACCAAAATTATAATTTAGCCCATTTTTGCCAGTGGTTTAAGCCTTTAAGGTGAACATTGTTGGAAAGCTAGTAGGGATAGTATAGGAAAGAAAACATCAAATAATGCATTGATTATTTAAAAACAATAAATATTCTAAGAAGACCCGCGAAGATAGTTTTTTTTTTTTACTTTAATAAGTAAATTTTGATTATTGAAAAAAAAAAAACAAAAACAAAAACAAAAACTCATCCATACCACTTTTAGTGTAATTTATCAATTGCACAGTAATTTCCCTTTGTTCTTTAATTGCATCCCTTATTTTTGAAACTGTTCCTTGATCTGTTTCTGGTCCCTGCAGAAACCTGCACATTTTACACACCATATTATTTTACTCACAATTATTTAATAATTAGTATGTATGATCTACATTCCTAAATTAAGTACATATATTCTTCGAATTCTAAAAAAATAAAAATTAAATGCAAAGGATTTTCCAAAGCAAGAACCAAGACTTTCAAGAGAAAAAAAAAATTTATTTCGTACCTACAGTTTCTTCCCAGTATTTCTTCGCGTGTATACTCGGTAAGTTCAAGAAAGCTATCAGATGCAAAAATCTGCAGTGAAATAGGGAATGAGAAAACGTGTTTATACAAATTTATTTAGTTGTATAGTTCTTTGCTAGCGGAAATTCTGAGGCAGAGCGTCAGCTGTCAGTAATAAAGAACTTAACGTAAAAAACACGGGTAATTTTACATGTATATGACAAAACACGCGTCAAATCACGCACGTTTTACGCGTGACTCTACATGCGAAACATCCCTATCAGAATCCGACAAATAGATACTAAAAGGAAAACGGGGCTACAATAATAATGGGATACACAGATACGAGATTATAGCAAAAAAAATATAGGATATGGACACCGATGGGATATAAATAAATATTGAAGGTATAGGGATCAAATAGTACATAATAAAACTATGAGAATTCAATTATTATTAATCTATAATCACAAATTAAAGAACTTTTTAGTGGTTTTACTAATTTTGGGTTACTTATTGGTTTGACTTCAATTTCCAACAAGATTCTTCATTTTACGTATGCGAGTTTTGAGTACTGTGCATATTCATATCAGGTAAAGTTGCTAAATTAGTCTTGTAACTTGCCTACGTAGCGTTTTAGTCCTGTTTTGATCTAGATGCAATTTTAGCCCAAAAACCTAGATTTATTTTCTTTGTAATTCCGGTTCTACGGTGCCAGAGGAGTTTGAATTCGGCGAAAAATCCATTCAGCGGGGAAATTGCAAATAATAGGGGGAAATTTCGCAAAACTCGTTGTGTAACTTAGATACTTTTGTCCAAGTTAAAGGACGAAATTTGCAATTTCCACGTCAAAATTTACTTTTTCCCTAAATATCAAAGGCACGTCGGCAAAATCCGGTCAAAATCTTACCACATCAGCCTCCTCCGGCTTCAGAGGAATGAAAATAAAATAAAACCAAAAAATTATTGGCTGAAAATTGCAACCGCAGTAAAAACAAGACTAAAACGCTAAGTAAGCAAAGTTACAGGATTATTTTTGCAATTTCGCCAATCATATCATTTATCCAATTAACTTTATAAAATTGCAAGTTTACCCCAAACGAACACCCTAATCATCTCCATCAGATACCTATCAGATATCAAACAAGCTATCAAACATAAGTATACGTGCATAAAAAAAAAGAGAGAAATTCTTACAATCGGATTATCTGGTAATCTGGGATCCGTAATGACGAAATTCTTTTCGATACGCTCCAACGTGGTTGCTAAATCAATCCCTTGACGAATATCTCTTTCTCTTTCATCCCAACTGTCTGTTCTTTCTATGTCTTCTCTAGTCATCAAAATCTCAGGCTCATAATTTCTTGGTTGATTTTCTTGCCTTTCTGCATTGCTTGATATCCTCCCTTTAAACCTACATCAAAAGAGTTGAAATTAAAACTTTTATAAAGTTTTAATCTACACAAAAAAAGTACAATTTTTACTGCACTTTAAGAACACTAAAGTAAAAACACTTGCATCAGTTACTCTAAACAGAATATGCAAAGTTTCAAATTGATTAATAATTTACAGAATCTCTATTCATTGTGAATTGCATCATAATCTTTTGGATTAAATAATATGTATTTTGTGTTGTATAAGCGGCACTGGCGGATCCACGTGACCCGGGGGGCTCATGTGACCCCACTCAATTTTTAAAAAAATAAAAATAAATTGTGAAACAACGTCGTTTTGGTAAAAAAAAATCATATTTTGACCTAATTAACCGCCCAACCCGGTTCCGACCCGGAAATTTTGACCTAATTACCCGCCCAACCTGAAATTTGTTTAGGATTACTACACTATTGTAACGGATGACCCCATTGAATTTTTGTTCTGGATTCGCTACTAACATGCGGTGCATAATTTATAAGTGATACATGCACTTTTGGTTGCTTTTGTTTCACGGTTTATGGACTTCCATCCCAATGTTTCACAGTAGAATTGAAATTGTGAAAGCCAGTTTTAAAACCAAAAACTAACTTTCCATAGACGCATCGTAAGAATCAACAATGAGAAAGTCGATTTTTAACTCCAGAACCGACTTTCACAAATCACAATATCAATCATGTGAAAACGGTGTGGACCGTGTGGTGCACCTGTGGGTGGGATGCAGATAATAGCCGCACAAAACAAAATAGGACATACCCTGTTAAGGAAAAGTGAGCAGATTTAGAAGACTTTCTAGTAGAGTCCTGTCTGATATTTTTTCCATTAGATGCATCAACCTTAACCGGTTCAGCCGGTCCAGGAAGCAAATAATCAAGATTAAATTTTCCACTATTATCATGCATTGGAGTTGTTGTTGTTGTACTAACAACATCATGGCTAATCGATCGATTGTGCGATCGCGGGTGTTTTACGGTTTGTACAACTTCAACAATCGATCCTTTCGCCTTCTCCTTCTGACGTTCTGCACGAATAAAAACACTAGACTTAATAATAAATACACAGTATATATAACGAGATTCGAACCTGAAACCTCTGGAAAAAGGGCGTTAATTAACAACGTGGTTTACGTACCGTCGTAACGGATTAATGATTTCGGTAGTCCATTTGGTCTTACTGCTTTATCAACTACACCTTCTGTGTATTTGCTAACCTCAACCTGCATTCTGATCATTTCAAGAAAATAATGAGGTTAAAAAGCTCAAAACTGAGGCATGCCTTTGTAGAAAACAAAAATAAATGTGAAATAGCCCCAGGGCTCTGTGGAACAAAGGATTGTCCTGGGCCTACACCGAGGTATTGGCGGTGATTTTTAAATCTCACAGAATGGACTACAATGAGATAGAATGCAAAGATAGGGAAAACGAGACTTTTTATTCTATATTCTATTCCCAATTAAATAGTTCGGAATGAATCAAATCTCCCCCAAGGAAAGGGAGTCTTTAATGACACTACACAATATCTACCATTGCACCACATCATGTAGTTTGACTTTCTAAAAGTTAAATGTGGATATTCGACCTCTGAAAAGTCGAATCTCATGTATGAGGTTCAATTTTCCTATGTTTGAACCTCAATTTGGTGTCTCGAAAGTTGGTCTGGTGACCGGTGTGGTATACTAAAGACTCCCAAAAGGAAACAATCTATTGTATTTAGTGGCACGACGGGTGTTTTTTAACGTGACACCACACTTTGGAACAATGAACCGACGGAACCATTCTAAACATATAGAATCGACTTTCATATGGTCGGTTGTGATAATAGACCATCGAAAAGCCATTCCTTCGCTCTGCTCTGTACAAAAGTCAATTGTATTATGATACCCAAAAAAAAACGATAGATTTTGTGTGATGCCACCAACGACGTCTTTCTTTTTCTTTTTCTTTTGCTAATAATATTGTATGCTTACCCAATGAATTTGATGGTTTTTCCTTTGTCATTTTTGATAGGGGTAACAGTAAGCAAATTCCAAAAAGGGGTCCCATCTTTTTTGTAATTCAAAAGCCTCCCACAATACCCTTTCCCATTTCTTACTGCATCCCTTATCTTCTCTACTTCCTTCTGGTCTGTTTCTGGCCCCTGCAGAAAACGACTGCACCAAAATAACAATAATAAACCAAGGTCATTTTCGTCTTTTAAGCCACCTTTCAGTATTACTTCTAGTAAAACTGTAAAAAGAGGAAATAACAGAAATGGGCAACCAATCTCTATTTCAACAGATGCACCATCCTTTTTTTAAGTTAACATTTCTTTTTCTTTTTTTTATCGGTGGGTGCATAATTTTTTTTCTAAAACGATAGCTTATTTGTTTTCTTTTTAAGGGTTTACGGAGACCATTATCACACACAAATACGCCTCTGGGAGTCGCGTTATCAAAAGCTTAAGTTGATGGGACTATGGGCAATTTAGTCATTTATTAACGTCACAAACACTCTGGGTCAAGTTGGGCACACAAAGCCAAACCAAAAAAGCCCACCATGTGAACTATATAAATACAGAGAAAATATTGACAAGAATATATTTTTATTATTTTTTAAGACACGCAAGTTTTGAAACCATGACTTTCTGATACAAAACTTTAATAAATTACTGTTCCTTCCAAAAACTCAAACCATTAATTAAATAAATAATTTAATCATTCACTAAACTTCAACAATTAATAACCATTAATCGTCAACTATGTACTTGTTTTTTCACACATCATACTATCCTGACTAAATATTATTATAATACGATACCCATAAAATAAAAAAGACACAAAGTATACTTCTGAACATTTGATACTTTCTGACTGAAATTCTCTGAATAAAAGTTTCAAGATTTTATTTAATATCGGGTTGGAATCGTGAATAACGAATGAATACATAGGGTAAAACCGGAAATAAAAGATACATACCAATTCCTCCCAATAACCTCCGTTGAAGAATAACCAGTCATAGTAAAAAACCCACTGCTAGCATACATAATAGGACACTCTGGTTTAGTTGCATCAGAGACAACAAATGTCTGTTGCAATGAAGCCAATGCATCTTTCAATTCTTGTGAAACTCTTGGATTGTTATTATAATCGCTTTCCTCTGACGCCCTCCCGGAATCTTCGAAGAATCTCTGTGATGATGAATTGTTACTCTTTTCACCTTCTTCAAAATTACTACTACTCAACAATATCCCCCACTCTGCTGTTCTCTCTGTCAAGATTTTACTACTTTGATCATTTGATGATTTATCTCTATTGTTCGACGGATTGAACACTTCGATTTCTTGATTTGTAGCTGGATTAGGCCCTTTTGTTGACTCCATTTCACACCACCCAATAGCTAGAATTACCCTCTTTTTTTTCAAGATTCAGAGCTCAACATAATGTGTGTATTCAAAATGATGAAAAAAGATCAGTTCTTGAAAACAGAGAGGTGAAAATGGAGAAAATTAAAGTGAGCCCAGAAAAATTGGGATTAAAAAAAAGAGAACCCACTTGGCGAAATCGCTTTTTTTTTTCTTTCAAGAATCATAGTTCATCATATTGTTTATATTCATAATGATGAAAAAGATCAGTTCTTGAATACAGAGAGATGAAAATGGAGAAAATTGAAGTGAGCCCAGAAAAACTGGGAGCAAAAAAAAAAAGAGAACCCACTAAGCTAAAATCACTTTATGATTCAAGAATCATAATTGATAATGATAAAGATCAGTTCTTGAATGCATAGAGTTGAAAATTGAAGTGAGCCCAGAAAAATTGGGGACTAAAAAAGGAGGAAGAAAATGATAATTGAGGTGCTGAAAGAGGAAATTTAGGATTTTGGGGAAGATATGGTTATTGGAAATTGGGAAAGATAATGTTCACAAGAAAAATTGGAGCACAAAAAGTTGCCAGGTTACTTTGATATTGACCGTTTTGAGAAAGAAGGTATTGAAGCCATTCATTTATAACCGTTTTGAGCGCTAAATGTTTTTGGTTAAATTTTATAGAGAATGACAAAAGTAGCCTTTTAATTGTCTTTTGTTTTCTTTACCAATTAAAGTCAGGGTAGTGAAAGAGAGTACATAAGAAGCCCGAATGTAATCTACGGTGTTGTGAACAATATGCATTTTCCTTCGTACCGGTGTAAAGGATTTGAGCTGCTTAAAATACGAAGGATTTGAGCTTTTTATTGTAAGAAGAGTTAAATCTATCATGATATTTTGAGTTTAATTGAGTAATGATAGAGTTACATTCAAAATTCTATATTGCGCTTACACACTTATCACGCATTTTCTTTTTGTAATAACTGCACCACTAGTATGACTTCCTGCGTACTCGTTAGATGGATCAAACCGTTGTAATCCACAATTACAATTGAGTGTATATTTTATAGAATTGAAAAACCCGGTATATGTTATGGACGAGACATTTGGGCGTGAACCTGAAAACCAGTAAAGCGACTATGTAGGACAAGTGGATGTGTCATGCCATATCACGCGGCACGGTGTTTTTGAATTGTATTGAAAAAGTTTGGAAATGTCATGGAGACCCGGAAGCTTACATGATAAGTTTGCATGAGCCTAAGGCCTTGAAATAGTGAGGCCTCTAGTGACAGAGAGTTCGGAATCCCTCGAGGCATTTCCTTGTTTCAAGGTGTCTAGATTGCTTCAGTATTCCTTTGCTAAAAATGTCAACGTGCTAGGATGTTTTAACCCTTGTCATTTGCTCCCCGAAGACTTAAGGCGTTATTTGATAATGAATCGACATAAGTCTTAGCTTTAACTAGAGCGAGAGAACTAAAGTGCTTTGTATGTTCGTTGCCTCAACAAAAATGTGTGTTCCCTTGGGGGTATAACCATTCGTCTGGTCTTTATATATTGAAGGAACGAAGACATTTGTTATTCACACCCAATTATTTGCTTAAGACCACCTCATTTTCATCAAATATTTTTATCATGGTTGATCGTCCTTTCTCTTCACTCCCTGTAAAAAGAAGCAGGCTGAAAAATCATCAAATATGTTATGTTCAGAGAAGAGACATGACAAGTCCCTCCATTTGATACCCTATGGAATGAGTATGTTCCCCTTAAGGTCCGTCTATAGGTCAACAACCTCTTATTCCCCGGGACACTTTGTTGGTGAACGACGTATGTGAAATTCCCTAGGAGGCATAACAACTTTTGGAGGGTGCGGTTCTACCCCATGATCGAGAACTTGCGGACGATACAAACAAGCAGGTTCTTATAGAGAATTTCTTGATGATGAACACTAGCTCAAGCCCAGAGTTTTGCATCTATTTTAGTGAGGAAGGTCTATGAGGTTGGCCCTAATCTAGAGAAAGAGCATCTGAGGGATGAGAACCAGACACTTGCTCGTGAGGTGGATATTGAGAACACCACAATGACCGTTTAAGGTATCTTTTAGGTACATCAAATCGCGTAGGCGCGTCATTTTCTGTTAAGATATGAGTGATGATGTGGCTTAATCTAAGCTGTCCATGTGGTTTATAATCCAATGGATCCTATTAGAAGCTTATCTAGTTGTTAGTAAAAGAATCTATCTGTTAGATTTAGTATTATATATGTACTGAATGCTGCAGCTGAATGTAAGACGGATTGATAACAAATATCTATGAAAGATCATCTTGTTCTTTAATTCTTACTTGGTAGCAGAGCACCAGGTTCGGCGTCGATGGCCACGTCCAAAGCTACGACGACCACCGGAGGTCTCACCGCATGTAGTTCTCCGGGCGATGAAGCTGTTACAACAACACCACCCTTGGTGACAACGTCACCTCCTACAACAACACCACCCTTGGTGACAACGACACCTCCTCCTTTATCATCATCAGTAAGCTTTTCCATGGCAACTCCCACACTGCCATGGTCATCTTCACTGTTTCCTCAGTTTGGAGCACCATTCTACACTGCCGGAGCTCCATTTTCTGGTTTCCCACCTATTGGGGTTTCTATTCCTTCCTTTCCGGTCTCTAGCTCCATGATGTCCACCAGAAATCCACAATCGGTTTTGAATCTGCTACCCAGCTTGCATGCTGGTGACTCGGCGTCTATACTCAGATCTACTTGTACTGTGAAGCTAAATCGAGAAAACTATTTACTCTGGAAGTATACGATCTTACCGATTGTCAAAGGCTATAGATTAGAGGGTTTCCTGTTTGGAACAATACCCAGGCCGTCTGTGTTGTCACTGTTTGGAATGGAGCAATGGGATTCAACGGATCAACTCTTAATGGGCTGGCTCCTTAGTTCTATGACAGAACAAGCACTTTCGAGAGGTAATTGGTTGTTCAACATCTTTTGAAGTTTGGAATACTCAGAGGCTCGTTTAATTCTCACTCTGAAGCTCGAATGCTAGAATACAAGACTGCCCTTACAAAAACTGAAAAGGGAAACAAATCGATGAGTGACTACTTAGCTACTATGAAATCCTACTCTGATAAATTGTTAGCTGCTGGTTATCCTATATCCAAATCTGAGCTAATCTTAGCTGTTCTTGGAGGATTAGATAAAGATTATGAATCTGCAATTGTGAATATCCACTGCTAGAGTTGGATCAATGAGCTGGCAAGAGGTGCAATCCCAACTCCTTACTCATGAAAGGCTTATAGCAAGGTTCAATCCATCATCGGGCTCAAACCCTTCTCTGCACTTGGCTCAAATGTATCCCAGAAACTCTCACTCTTCTGATCTTAGGGCCCAATTTCAGCAGTCTAATAGAGGTAGAGGTGGTAACAGAGGAGGTAGATCAAGAGTAGGTAGAGGAGGCAGGTCCAATTCAAACAATAGAAGTGTGTGCCAACTCTGTGGGAAGAATGGTCACACAGTGCTGGAATGCTGGCATAGGTTTGATGTTAGTTTCACTGGTCCTGGAAACCAAAACAGCAGTGCTAGACCTACTAATACTCAAGGAAATTCAAGACCTGCTGCTTATATGGCTTATCCTCAATCTGTGGCAGACTCAGCTTGGTATATGGATAGTGGTGCCACAAACCACATCACAGGGGATCTCAATAACCTTCATTTTAGTGCTGGTTACTCAGGTTCTGACACACTTGGAGTAGGCAATGGTGAGCAACTCAATATTTTACACATTGGACAGTCTAAGCTTTCCACTACACATCCACCATATTTTATAAAACTACAAACCATGCTTCATGTTCCTGCTATCACTAAGAATCTTTTGAGTGTTTCCAAATTAGCTTGTGATAATGATGTTGTTATTGAGCTTACTAACTCCTCTTGTGTTGTTAAGGACAAGAAAACAGGGATACCCCTTCTCATAGGAACAATGGAGGATGGTGTGTACAAGATGGGCAATCAAGGCGCTTTGAAATTTGTCAAGAGCTCCCCTCAATCCAACTTTCATCTTCCTGTCAAGTCTGCTACTGCCTTTCTATCTGAGTCTGGTAGAGTTCAGTCTGTTAGTGTCAATAAGGATCCAAACATTTGGCATAGGAGATTAGGACATCCTTCTGAAAGGATTTTGAATCATATTCTCCAGAGTTGTAATGTGTCTCTCAATGAAAGACTTATGTTTTGTGAATCCTGTCAATTTGGAAAATCCCATGCCTTACCTTATGTTTTATCTGATTCTCATGCTTCTAATATTTTTGATCTTGTGCATACTGATGTTTGGGGTCCTTCTCCTGTTAGGTCCACCAATGGCTACTCTTATGATGTCCACTTTGTTGATGATCACTCTAGATATACTTGGCTATTCCCCTTAAAACAGAAATCTGATGTCTATAATGTTATTATTCAGTTTCAGAAAATGGTAGAAAACCAGTTTGATACCACTATTAAGTGTATACAATCAGACTGGGGAGGTGAGTATAGAAGTATAGAGACCTATCTAAAAGAACAAGTCATTTTGTTTAGGCATCCTTGTCCACACGCACATGGACAACATGGCGAATGGTCGAAAGAAAACATAGGCATGTAGTGGAGTTAGGCCTTACCCTTCTTGCTCAGGCATCTATGCCTCTAAGTTTTTGGTGGCATAGCTTCCAACAGGCTGTTATGATCATAAACTGTCTTCCTACACCTGTCCTAAACCTATTATCTCCACATTAGTGCCTGTTTAAAACCAAACCTAACTATAAACAGTTCAAAGTCTTTGGATGTGCCTGTTATCCTCATCTTAGGCCCTTCCAAACAACAAAGTTCCAATTTCACTCCAGTAAGTGTGTTAATCTAGGGCTTAGTCCTGTTCATAAAGGGTATCAGTGTCTTGACAAAAATGGAAGAATCTACATCACTAGGGATGTCATCTTTAATGAGCTGTCCTTTCCTTTTGCTACTGATTTCACTCAAGGTCCAAATAGAGCTGTTCACATACTTGATGAGTCCTATAGTCAGTTCTTTATACCTTCTTCACTCAGGGGGGATGACAGTTCTCAGGGTAATGCTGCTTCCAGTACAGACACTCCAGCTATTCATACAGGTATCTCCTATAGCTCTAATTCTCAATCTTACACACCACCTCACTTCCTATCTGTTGCCTCGGATTTATCCACCACATCACCTAGTAAAACACCAAGCATATCAAGCCTTCATACACCAGAACACCAAGACATGAGGTGTTGCAATCTGCCCTTGTATCCCCACAAATCCCTTCATCTCCAACACCTGTTAGCCCTTCCACATCCACTCCCACCAGTGTTTCACCACCACAGTCTAACACCATATCACCACACTCCAGTCCCATGCCATCTTCTGTCCCTAAGCTCCTCAACACACACCTTATGCTTACTAGAGCCAAAAGAGGAATTTTCAAACCCAAAGCTCTTTCAGCAGTTGCTTCCATTGCTGAGCCTACAAGTGTGGCAGAAGCTTTGTCTAGTACTGAATGGAGGGGTGCTATGGAAGAAGAATATCAGGCCTTGATGAAGAATAATACATGGGTGCTTGTCCCTCCTTCTGCAAATAAGACAGTTGTAGGGAGTAGATGGGTGTACAAACTGAAGTTGAAAGCTGATGGTTCTGTGTTAAAACACAAGGCTAGATTGGTGGCAAAAGGTTTTAGTCAAACCTATGGAGTGGACTTTACTGAAACTTTTAGTCCAGTGGCAAAGGCTCCTACTATCAGGGTGGTTCTATCTTTAGCCGTGTCATACAATTGGCCTATTAATCAAGTAGATATTAACAATGCTTTTCTTAATGGTCCTTTGAAAGAGCCTGTTTACTTACGAGCCACCGAGGGTTATGTGGATCCAACTAGACCTCATTATCTATGTAAGCTACGAAGGCTTTGTATGGGTTGAAGCAGCTCCACGAGCATGGTTTGAAGCTCTCAAGTCTCGTTATTGAGCCGATCTTTCAAACTGGTAGACACTTCAACTTAGTTGGTTTTTCGATGCAGATGGGGTGTATCAACTATTGACAGGAAGTCAGTTGGGGGATATTGTGTCTATCTTGGAGATTCTCTTGTCTCATGGAGCTCTAAGAAACAAGATGTTGTTGCTAGATCAAGTACAGAGTCTGAATATAGGGCTTTAGCTAATCTTACTGCTGAAATCAAATGGATCACCTATCTTCTTGGGGAATTGCAGGTCAGACTTGCTGCAATACCTACAGCATGGTGTGACAACACCAATTCTTCCTTTTTGGCTCAGAATCCTGTTTATCATGCTAGGACAAAGCACATAGAGATTGATGTGCATTTTGTCAGAAATGAAGTCTTGAACAAGAAGCTGACAGTCTGCTATATCCCTTTATCTGATCAAGTTGCTGATTGCTTAACTAAGCCTCTAACAGTGACACAGTTCCAGCATTTTAGAAACAAACTCAATGTCTATCCACCACCATTGAGTTTGAGGGGGGATGTTAAGATATGAGTGATGATGTGGCTTAATCTAAGCTGTCCATGTGGTTTATAATCCAATGGATCCTATTAGAAGCTTATCTAGTTGTTAGTAAAAGAATCTATCTGTTAGATTTAGTATTATATATGTACTGAATGCTGCAGCTGAATGTAAGACGGATTGATAACAAATATCTATGAAAGATCATCTTCTTCTTTAATTCTTACTTTTTCCATATATTATTAAAGACGAAAAGTCTATCATAATCCTTATTACTTTCCCACAACAATTTCCATAGACTTTCTTACACTCATTAGCACATACATTATACTTGCTTCACACACTTCAAGACTTGAAGACTACACACTTGACTTCTATATACACCTTTTCACACATTATTTAATGTATGACTTCACAAAGTAACAAACACACTTCCCCTCAAAAAAAAAAAAAAAAAAAAAAGAACAAACACACGCACATGTACATATTCTCCCACAAAAGCAACTTTAATTTATTTTTTTAGAACTTTAAATTTTTTATTATCTTTTTCCTATATATGGCCCTATATGGAAGATGCGGTGAGTCGTTCAATATATATACATGTATATATATCATATTTATAATTCCTACTAAATAAAAAGCACTCACATGATTGGCTCAAACACAAAAAAAAGTAAAGTAATTATATTAAAAGAAATTTTTTAATGTCACGGTCATGTCATCAATATATAATTTGATTTGCATGTTTTTTATCTGGAGAAATTTTGTGGTAGAGAAAATGTATAGGTGTCAAGGAAATTTGTGATTTCAACAACAATATTTTTATATAATTGAAGAGCTAAAATACAAATTTCATAAATTATGAGGCTGAAAATAATACAAAGGTACGTTTTGAGGATAAAATTCCTCTATCACCCGTACATTTTGTCTCTCTTCTATAATGAATGATCAATTATATTGAATTTCCATTATCTATAAGATTAATTCCACTGCATCAATTATTATGACACAATGAATATCACAATCTGAATGACACTGAAACTGCTCATGTTGTGGCGGTGGGACTCTCCAAGGTCGTTTCTGTGTAATCCGGGACCGTATGCCAAATTGTTGTTCTAGAACTCTTGATACTATAAAAGGTATGACGTAGCAGTTATTTTTAAGGTATACTAAGTGAATAGTTGTAAATCACTATAAAAATTTGTGATAAGAGTTATACAACAGTGATTCATGGGGTGTACCAAATGGAGAAGTTTGATACATCCAAATCACCCCCACACATAACTACTGTGCGAGAGAGGGTGTATAAGAATCAATCACAACCTCCACTTGGTATGTATGCCCCATAAATTACCGTTGTACCATAACTATTCTCTAAACTTGTTAGACTTGTATGGAACTAAATATGTGTAGAGTAGTGATAATGCCACAACAAATGTGCACAACAAAGTTCCACAACACACTTTTGGACCATTGATTATTATGTGACCTATTGATTCAAATGGGTTCTAAAAAAGTCAATGGTGGAAAAAGTTGTCGTGGCACTTTGTTGTGCACATTTGTTGTAGAATAATCATTTCTCATATGTGTATTGGTTTGAGTCTTACAATTTTTGTAGCTTAAATAAAAAAAAGACCTAAAATACACTACTAACCTATAAAACGAGTGCTCTAAAAATATGGATTTTGAGAAGGGCCTAAGTCGTGGCCTTTAGGCTGCCCCAGGGATGTCTATGCCCTTCCTTAGATAGATGTCACATGATTATATGTTTCACTGCCACGTCAGGTTATGATACTCATTGTATCACAATGACCGTTTGAGTAACATTATCCGTAATTTTATAATTATACTAGCTAGAGTAAAATTCAAACAAGTATATAAATATATATTCTTTTATTTTTCAGAAGGAAAACTTTAATTAACAATTACTACGAGAAAAACACTTTTTTGCTACACTAGTTTTTGCCGTACACAATAAAAAAAAAGTGTTGATATACACTTACTTTTAGTCATATTATCATAACAAATGAGTCTAACTAAGTATATATATTAGCCACATTTTTTGTGTGTGGCAAAAGCTAGTGTAGAAAAATAGTATTTTTCTTGTAGTGCAATCAAATCCGCCAAAAAAGCGGAGTGTACGTCCCCTGGAGGTTGAGTACCCCATAAAATCACACCCTGAGATATAAGACTATGTCTAGCTAAAAGATATGCATTGGGGCATTCCCCATGCGTCTGATAAATGAAAACGAATAAAAGAAAACAACCTAAGGGAGTAATTAAGATCCTCCATTGTATTCGAGAGCCCCTGTACACACGTCAAACAATCACTCTCTACTATCGCTCTCTATTATTGCTGGCATAAAATAGATATTCAAATTATTCATTTTCAACAAAACTCATTTGTATCGTTACATCTTAATTCCGTATAATATATACTACATAAAATACATATTATATATTCAAATTATGTGTGGTTTTATCAGAGTTTTGATGAAATATAAAGACATTTTTTTTCTCCACAATTTTTTAACTATATATTGCACATCAAACATGTTTTCGGAATAATAAGCATTAATATTTCAACAGATCTCTAAGAATCCATTGTACGGTTCTGCTTCATGCAAGATGCCATGTTATGAACCACCACATATGTATGTATAGTTTATTGTTCTAGTTTATCGGCAATAAGGCATTAGACCAATGATAATTAGGTTGTTAATTCGAAAGTTTCGGATTCGAGTCTTAATGAAGATAAAAGTGTGTATGCTTGTGTTTCTTGTCAAATTAATTAAAAAAACATTTATATTATAAATGGTATGAAAAATCCATAAAATAACGATTCAAACCATTTAATCCATTCTAAACTAAATACATTGCAATCTCCACAAAGATCTATATATACAAAATTTTAAATTTAACTCTTTTACTAATGCACAACATCTCTATATATATAGAATATGTGAGGGATATTTGTACACGAACTAAGAGTTCAAGCCAACAAATGGGTTGGAAGTTGATACGATTACGAATATCATACTCAATCGCAACCAAAGATTCTCTCAATGGTCTCTCAAGTACATGTATTTTTAGACATAATAACAAAATGACGTACGTAGTTTCGAAAGGAAAAAAAATCTACGGCTAGACAAGGCCGGCTGTGACACACCTGTCTCGGATATCGAGTTCTTATCCGGAAAAAAACGTTCGGCACGTATATAATTAAAATTTAATCCAATTATATACGTAAGCCTTACGAATCAAACATCAAAGAACAAGCGGAAGGTTAAACGATTGACTCGGGTAATTAAAACAACTAAGAGAGATTGAAAGCAACACATGCTGCATCTATTACGTCACCTAAAGACTCATGATAACCATCAATTACAAATGACTCCATTAATAACTTGTAACCACAAACTCAACTCAGTGATGTATATCATTACAAATGATAAGAGAATCTATACCAAAAAAATATAAAACTGAAAGAAGAACAACAAACTTTGTCTGCATCATCTCCGGGTCACTCCTCTATTGCCTCGAAAACAACCTACAGATACACCACCTTATCGGGTTGGGAACATAAGAAGAGGGGGTAATTACGTACGTACTTAATAAGGGGTAGATTAAACGGCTACAATAAAATACACTACATATAAATATATAACATTGATATCTTCTACAATCACTACCACATGGGTTTGAATAAAGAGAGTTCACTCACCCTCTCGCTAGCTTCGTAGTACATCCTTGTACAAATAAGGTTTGTTACATCAATATCAAAGGGCACTGCGCATGGTGAGGATGCACCATGACATGTTAAGCACCTCTCTAGGGGCACGGACATTGGTCTCCGTGTGGGAGCTACACAAGTCCTTTGACACACAGCTTCAAGTGGAGGTGTAATAGTCCTCATGCTTCGATATTTAAACGTGTCTTACCAATGATAAAGATATTTTAGTTATTAGACAAGCACATAGGTAATAGATTTAAGTCTAACCGCCTGATTCATTCATATAAAAGGCTTCCTAAGGACATCTAGTCCTAGACATTCTAAATTGACTACCTAGCACGTTGTAAAATGATCAATGACTACTAAGTCAATGTCCCACAAGGCCTAAACATCGGCTTCCGGTGCTCCCACCTTCTCCCACAGAGGGTCTCAGTTGTGGTGCTAAGTCAAGGCTACCAGAAGTCGATGTTAGACATTGTCAATTAACATATAATGTTCCAAAAGAACATACAAGCCACATTGTATCGTATAATACACGTAAAAACACAAAATTAATATAATACACTTTTACTATAACCATTAAACATATGTAGTACTTCGTTGTGCATATCTTCTTTTAATACATAAATTAAATAAAGTTATTTACCGTATATAATATCATTTAATTGAACTATATCAATAGAATACTTTAATTTACTGTACCTAAATATTTTTTTCAATATACTAACCAAATAAGTCAGCTTGCTGTTGGTCCCGTTAGGTTCATATATATTAGCTAATGGAAATTATCCCTTTCATATAATTATGAGAGATCGAGGGAAAAAGGACCAAAAAAAAATTACAAAATAAATAAATCTGATACACTTCTTTTTTTAGTTGTAAAAAGAACGAAAAAAATATCAGACGGACAAAAATGACCCTGATAGCGCGCGTCCTCGTCCTCAGGTACATGGTTTGAATCAAACATGACTTGATCCTGCTTGTTTTTTTTTCCTTTA
Source organism: Gentiana straminea (assembly GCA_036785695.1). Lineage (NCBI taxonomy): Eukaryota > Viridiplantae > Streptophyta > Magnoliopsida > Gentianales > Gentianaceae > Gentiana > Gentiana straminea. The sequence continues at coordinate 1,696,502 of JAVUPR010000405.1, forward strand.
AACATCCGTAACTTTTGATTTGTAACTCCGATCATCGATTTTTTTTTACCAAAATTCATATTTTTTTTGGCTCTTTAATTTGAGCCCAAATACGATACCCTTCCGACGTAAATTTTGAAAGCCGAAAAAATATTTGCATTAACCGGAGCGTTTTTCTTATAAACGACCATAACTTTTGATTTAGAACACCGATCATCAAAATTATTTCACCAAAGTTCATATTCTTTTTTATCTTCATTTTGAGACCTCATTTGATACCTTTTCGACGTAGTATTTGAAAGCCGAATTTAATCGCAGTATTTACACTAACACAGTATCAGTATCAGTATCAGTCAGTATCAGTATCAGTATCAGTTTCAGTCTAATTTAAGGCTTAATTCAAGTGACTACTTCAAGGCACACATATTTGGCTCATTTAAGGCTTAATTCAATGGACACAATATCATATCTGACTCATAAGGCTCATATAAGGCATACAATATCACTAACAATATCATATAAGGCATACATTATCAGTATCAGTAACAGTATCAATAAACAGCATCAGGCTCATTTAAGGCTTAATTCCAGTGACTACTTCAATGCACACATATCTCGCTCTTATTAGGCTCATTTAAGGAAAACAGGAAGTAACAGCAAATTACGGAAGATAGACCTCTTTAAATAGGCACCAACAACAATAGCTAAACAGGTTCGATAGTAATGATATAATAGAAATAGCATGAATTTTGAGAACCCAAATACCAATTATTAACAGGCATACACAGTAGCAGATAACTCTATAAATACTTGAGAATATTCACTACAACAAACACATATGGTAAGAATATATCATCAGACCAAGCAAGCTTATGCACAGCATAACTATTGCTAATTTACCATAATAAACCTATCTCTCAATTCTATTGTATCTGTTATGTTGTCCAACTTTTTTACGTAAGCTCTGTTGAAGACGATACTGTTAGGAAATCTACGCGGGAACGCAGCGGAATTTAAAATTTGATTTCCTTTTACCCAAGATCGACTTCGTTTAAGAAATAAACAAATAAGCTAGTAGACGGTGATTACCTTGGTTGATCTAAAAGATCGACGCTTTGACCGTTGACGTGGCCTTTTCTAGTGCTATTCCAGTCCTTAACCGACAGTGTATCGGGTCAAACTGTAGTGCTAGTATGGTGAGTCAGGTGTCGAATCCTCGGGGAAACGTATGGTAATTCGAGTGTGGCTAAACACCAAAAAGCTATTATTAACTCAATCTAAGTCGCAATTTTTCTTTTTTTCTATTTAGTAACCTTAAAACAGTAAATAAATGCACAAAACTAAAACAGATATATATAGATACAAAAATATATATATATATAAGCATATAGAAATACAAATATATATATATAGATATAAATATATATAGGTACCAATACAATATATAAGATATAAATACTAGTAATATTATTAGAAACTAGCCAAGAATATGTCACTGAATCAGTATCTCTTTTTAGTAGAAATAGATGTGCTTGATCTTTCCTTAATTTAAGGTGAATCAATTATATGTGAATCGGTGTATTCCTAAGCTAGACAACTCCTCCTCACACGAGCGTATGAAATTGTCATATGTCAAATTGTCATCAGTTTAATCTCCACAACTGCCCCATGCTAATCTCAGTTAGTCTGAACAGGTACCGAGTACAAATCTACCCCGGATAAAAGAGGTTAATCCATTTGTCAGACGGCCGATGTTATTCAAAAGGCTCCGGTTGTCAGGCGGATAGATTTAACTTTCCGGTGTTCGTTTCAATTAAACCATTGATTTTAACATTATTATGATCTTGAACACAAATTTAATAAGATTCATCTTTCCCAAGACAAATCTGCCCCCGGGTAGGAAATCGGATTCCGTTGTCACGTTTTCACTCGGCCAATTTTACCCTCCGGTTTTTCTATCCTTTATCTCATATCCTAACTTCTCCGGTCGGTTCATCATTAGGTTATATGTTGCGATTCATCTTGGTTAATTACGTCAATCCGAATATTATCAATACGTTGCAAGATAGAAAAAGATTCATTATAATCGATTTTAATTCAATTTTAACATAGTCATCATCTATTTCCCTAAAAAGATAAACTAATTCAATTTCATATCTTGGCTAGATATAGAGTTAGCCTAATATCATTATAACTAATAGATAGATACTAATAACAACAAACAAACATAAATGCATTAAAAAGTTACCAGATTACAATTGTAGCGTCAGAGCCGTATTCTCCGGAAATAACAACTCCTTTAGCAACAACGAGCCTTGATAAACCTTCTAAGTACTAAAACGATACTTATACTACATTATTATTTCGACAGAGTGTCGTTTACGGTATTTACAGAACTACAAACTAGATTAAGATAATATATATATATATAGAAGTGATATATATATATTGGTACAACTCCAAACATCTGCAAATGAGGAGTATTTATAGAGTGTATCACAAGGCCGGCGCGGGCCGGTGTAGTACCGGCGCGGGCCGGTGCTACAGTGGAGATTCTCTCCTGACAGTCCCCATGTGCTGGTGCAGAGAGATTCCGGCTCGGGCCGGGTTTTTTCGGTTCGGGCCGGATCTTGAAAAATATCTTTCTTCCGTTTCTTACTGTTTCGGTTTTAATCCTTCAGTTTTCCATCACACGTACCCTGAAACAGTCAAAAACACGAGCCACAGTAATTTTGATCATAAAAACTATAAGTTTTACTAAAATAGTAATGATAATATCTATTTATAATGATTTCGATTTTTATGTGTTTTTAGATATATTTTTATAGAATTTATACGATATTATCGTAAATACGATATAAAAAGTCATATAATATGGTTATATTTTTATCATACATCAACACCTCTATCTGGTTTCTCCCAATAGTAAAACTTTAAGTCGTAAAAGAATTTCTTTTTCTGCTGCCAAGTCCAATGAGACGGAACGTAATTACAGGTAAGATAGTTAACTATATTCCCAAACCATGGTGAATTTTCTTTTAATGGTATTTTATCTTTTAATAATTGCATGGTTAAGGGAGTATCTATCCGAAAAAGTTGTTCATCAAGAAATGAATCTCGTATTTCATTTCCTCTTCCTTCATCATTTTCCATTCTACTTAGATGATCTGCTACTACATTTTCACTTCCTTTTTTATCCTTGATTTCTATATCAAATTCTTGAAGTAACAAAATCCATCTAAGAAGACGTGGTTTAGCATCTTTCTTACTTAACGGATACTTCAAGGTCGAATGGTCGTATAAATAATCACCTTAGATCCAACAATATACGATCTAAACTTTTCTAAGGCAAATATTACAGCCAACAGTTCTTTTTCTGTAGTTGCATAATTAAGTTGAGCTGCGTTTAGAGTGTGAGATGCATAGTAAATTGCTTTGAGTACTTTGTTATATCGTTGACCTAAGACAGCTCCTACTCCTACAACTAAATCACTTGCATCACACATTATTTCAAACGGCAAATCCCAATACGGTGCCACCGCATCGGTGCGTAGTCAATTTCGCTTTTAGGGTCTTAAAGGCTTCCATACATTTGTCATCAAAATTAAATGGTACCTCTTTTTCAAGCAAATGACTTAGAGGCTTTGCTATTTTCGAGAAATCTGCAATAAATCTCCTATAAAAACCTGCATGTCCGAGAAATCCTCTCAAAGTTCTTAAAGACTTTAGCTTTATCTACTTCGATACCTACTTCAGAGATTCTATGACCTAGAACAATTCCTTCTGATACCATTAAGTGACATTTTTCCCAGTTTAATACTAAATTGGTATCTTCACAGCGTTGTAACACTCGTTCTAAGTGTGATAAACATTCATCGAAAGAATCTCCATAAACACTAAAGTCATCCATAAAGATTTCTAAGAATTTCTCGACCATGTCAGAAAATATTGCCATCATACATCGCTGAAATGTAGCTGGTGCATTACATAAACCAAATGGCATTCGTTTATAAGCAAAAGTTCCATACGGACAAGTGAAAGTAGTTTTTTCTCTATCTCCTGCTGCAATGAATATCTGTACATATCCTGAATAGCCATCTAAGAAACAAGTAATATTTATGTCCACTTAATCGTTCCAACATACGTACGATGAATGGAAGTGGATGATGATCTTTCTTAGTATGTTCATTCGGTTTTCTAAAATCAATACACATTCGATATCCCGTAATTTCCCTTGTCGGAATCCATTCATTTTTATCATTTTCTTTTACCGTGAAACCTCATTTCTTTGGTACTACTTGAGTTGGACTCACCCATTCACTATCTGATATGGGAAAGATTATCCCCATTTCTAATAGCTTAATAACCTCTTTCTTAACAATGGTTTGTAAATTTGGGTTGAGGCGGCGTTGTGGCTGAATACAAGGTTTAGCTCCCTCATTTAGGATGATCTTATGAACGCATATCTCAGGGCTAATTCCTTGAATATCTACCACTGTCCATCCAAACGCTTTCTTATGATTTCTTAACATTCTAAGTAATTGATCTTCTTGTTCATTAGTTAAGGTTGATGAAATAATAATCGGTAGTAGATTATCAGTTTCAAGAAAAGCATACTTAAGATTTGTAGGAAGTGGTTTCAATTCCAGATTCCTTGGTGGATCTTCTACTGAAGGTTTTAGAACTGGCCCTTCTAGTTCTAATTCCAAATACTTATGCCACGGATGTTTAGAAAATGCCCCTTATCAAGATAAAGGATCACTTCTTTCATTTCAGTATCATTTTCATCTTCTTTATAGATAGATAATGCTAAACATTCCTCTAGCTTATCTTCATAATCTTGCAATTGGTCATCACAGAGTGTAGATATCTCATCTATAAAAGAACACGATTCTGGTGAATTGTATGGATGATTCATAGCTTTGAAGATATTGAAGGAAACTTCATCTTCGTTAACTCTTAGTATCAATTCTCCTTTCTGAACATCGATTAATGTTCTTCCCGTTGCTAGAAATGGACGACCTAGAATAATTGGCGCTGAATATCCTTCTTCCATTTCCATTATTACAAAATCTACTGGAAAGTAAAATTTGTCTACTTTAACCAACACGTCCTCGATGACTCCCTTAGGATGTTTAATCGATCTATACGCCATCCGAAGGGTCATTTCGGTATTTGTAAGCTCTCCTATGCCTAGTTTCTTATAATCCTCATAAGACATGAGATTTATACTTGCTCCAAGATCACATAGTACTTTCTTAAACGAGAAATCCTCCAATCTCACATGGGATTGTAAAACTACCAGGATCTTTAAGTTTAGGAGGCAACTTATGTTGGAGTCCTGCAGAGCATTCTTCATTAAGGCATATATTCTCATATTCTTCTAACCGTTTTTTGTTTGATAGGATATCTTTAAGAAACTTTCCATAGGTAGGCATGTTGATTAGGGCTTCGATAACGGGGATATTGACATGAATATGACGAAAAGTATCAAGGAAACGAGCATACTTCTTATCGCTTTTATCTTTCTAATTTGATCATTAGGTGGGTAAGGTAAAGATTCCAAATCTATAACCTTTGGTTCGAAGTTATACCCTCTTTTCCTTTTTCCTTAAATCTTTGATCGTACTTGTTCGCCATGTTTCATTCTCATACGATCTTTTCTTTGAAGCATCTTCGTATCGATTTTCCCTTTTTCGGTTATTGGCAAATCTTCCTTCTTTTCTTCAGTATTGTTTTCTCTAACATGTTCCTTAAATAAGGTTCTCAGGTCACTGTCCATTGGATTTTTTAGAATCCTAGGAGTTTTAACCCATTCCTTATTCTTACTTTCAGGTTCAACTTTACTATTTTGTTTCAAGAAATCTTCAATAATTTCTTCTTCTTCATCAGTAAATTCAAGTTCAACTGAGGTTTCCATATTCGTCTCAATTTTTCCATTTAAATCATTCTCTACTTCATTATCTCCTGAGTTTTCTATTCCAGTATCTCCACAAAGTTTTCTACTTCTCGTAATAACAGCATTTACTTCTCTCGGGTTTCTTTCGGTATTACTTGGTAATCCTCCTGGAGGTCTACTGTTTTTACGTTCTCCTTCTCTACTCAAATGATCTTCCATATTTCTTATTGACGCTTCTATAGTTCTCATTCTGGTATCATGTCCGCTCATGGATGTTTTCAACGTACTCATATCCTTAGTGACTGTCCCTATAGAAGTTATCATAGTTTCTACATTTTTAGCTTGAGTAGAAACTACACCCATCATATTTTCCATTAATTTCTTCCATTTATCAACTCCTTCAAAGTTGAGTTGAACTTTGAGTGACTCGGTATACTTTGAGTAGTATGTTGTGGATACGATCTAGGTAATGATTGTAGGTTCGATTTGCGGTATCTCCTTGATAAACTTGATTACTATATGAATTCTTATATTGAACTGGATACGGTGGTTGTCCTTGCTTACTAGGGTTTTCGGACCAACGATAAGTAGGGTGATCTCTTCTAATAGCACTAAACGAGTTTGAATACGCGTTGTTCAAATTCTTATCTTTGTTGTAAAAAACTCACCTCCTCCTTTGAATATCCTTCGGGTTCTTTTTCCCTAATGACACATTATCATGATTTGAGTAGTCATTTGTTAAATTATTTTCCAAGTTAGCATTCTTACTTGGTTTGTAAGCCATCAAATTTCCTACTTAAATTCTCCAAGTGTGCTAGAACTTCCGTATTCGATGTACATTCTCCGCAAATGCTACTTTTCTTGTGCTAGAACCGGTTTCCCACATTCTCGTTATTTTTGGAAATCTTTTCTATGGCATCGTAAACTAATTGGGCTTCACTCATCATTAAAGAACCACCACATGCATGATCAACGTACGCACGTGAGTCTTTCCTCGGTTTACGACGAGAAAAGTTGGATTTGCATATCTAAGGAATAACCATGATCGGGACAAGCTCTTAATAGTTTCTTAAATCTCTCCCAAGCATTCCCAAGCGTTTCTTCAGATCCTTGTCTAAAGTTAGCAACTTCTACCTTTAATTCCAAATTTCTACCAGGAGTAAAATATTGCTTTAAGAACTCGGTTTGAATCTCCTCCCAACTTGTCAACGAATGATGTGGGAGTGACATAAACCAATCTCGTGCTCTTCCTTTTAAAGAAAAAGGAAACATAGACATCCTTGTTAATTCACGATGAGCACCTTGACTTTTGGCTGTATTACACAATTCTTCGAAAAGATAGAGATGATGATGTGGATCCTCATCATCTTCTCCTAGAAATTGGGCTCTTGTGTCAATTAAACCAAAAAGATGAGATTTTATTTCGAAATTATTCGCTCCTTCATTTGGTAAACGAATTGGATTATTAGTCTGGTTTCTTCTTACGGTCTGATCACAGATAGGTCTCGGGTTTGGTAGGTTAGGGTTATTATGATTATTCTGGTTCCGATTTTGATTATTTCTATCATTAGGATTTTGATTATTTGGTATTGGTGGATTCTGATGAAGGTTTTGTCCATGTCCTTGGGCATGTACAATACCTTGTTCAGGTGTTTCATCACTGATTTCGGCCATTCTCGTTTCTCGATTTGATGATGATTCGTCAGGATTTCCCTGACTAGTATGACCTCGTTTACTCTCTACTCTTAACTGCCTTTCGTAAGTATTTATGTCAGGCTTATAAGGAGTGAGTGGGGCCTTACCGCTTCTGGTCATCAACTATCGAAAACAGAAAATAACTTGATAAAGACAGAAGTAAAAAGATTGGTAACTTACCTACAAGGTAAGTACCAACGAAAAATAAAAAGAAATGTGATAAGAAGAGTGTTGACTTATCCTCGAGAATTTTGAGCTAATACAAGTAGAAACCATTCGAACACAATGAATTAGCGTCGTTTCCCCGGCAACGGCGCCAGAAAGCTGACGTGGCCTTTTCTAGTGCTATTCCAGTCCTTAACCGAGCGAGTGTATCGGGTCAAACCGTAGTACTAGTATGGTGAGTCGTGTGTCGAATCCTCGGGAAACGTATGGTAATTCAGAGTGTGGCTAAACACCAAAAAGCTATTATTAACTCAATCTAAGTCGCAATTTTTCTTTTTTTCTATTTAGTAACCTTAAAACAGTAAATAAATGCATAAAACTAAAACAGATATATATAGATACAAAAATATATATATAAGCATATAGAAATACAAATATATATATAGATATAAATATATATAGGTACCAATACAATATATAAGATATAAATACTAGTAATATTATTAGAAACTAGCCAAGAATATGTCACTGAATCAGTATCTCTTTTTAGTAGAAATAGATGTGCTTGATCTTTCCTTAATTTAAGGTGAATCAATTATATGTGAATCGGTGTATTCCGAAGCTAGACAACTCCTCCTCACACGAGTGTATGAAATTGTCATATGTCAAATTGTCATCAGTTTAATCTCCACAACTGCCCCATGCTAATCTCAGTTAGTCTGAACAGGTACCGAGTACAAATCTACCCCGGATAAAAGAGGTTATTCCATTTGTCAGACGGCCGATATTATTCAAAAGGCTCCGGTTGTCAGGCAGATCGATTTAACTTTCCGGTGTTCGTTTCAATTAAACCATTGATTTTAACATTATTATGATCTTGAACACAAATTTAATAAGATTCATCTTTCCCAAGACAAATGCCCCGGGTAGGAAATCGGATTCCGTTGTCACGTTTTCACTCGGCCAATTTTACCCTCCGGTTTTTCTATCCTTTATCTCATATCATAAACTCTGCGGTCGGTTCATCATTAGGTTATATGTTGCGATTCATCTTGGTTAATTACGTCAATCCGAATATTATCAATACGTTGCAAGATAGAAAAAGATTCATTATAATCGATTTTAATTCAATTTTAACATAGTCATCATCTATTTCCCTAAAAAGATAAACTAATTCAATTTCATATCTTGGCTAGATATAGAGTTAGCCTAATATCATTATAACTAATAGATAGATACTAATAACAACAAACAAACATAAATGCATTAAAAAGTTACAGATTACAATTGTAGCGTCGAGCCGTATTCTCCGGAAATAACAACTCCTTTAGCAACAACGAGCCTTGATAAACCTTCTAAGTACTAAAACGATACTTATACTACATTATTATTTCGAAAGAGTGTCGTTTACGGTATTTACAGAACTACAAACTAGATTAAGATAATATATATATATATATAGAAGTGATATATATATATTGGTACAACTCCAAACATCTGCAAATGAGGAGTATTTATAGAGTGTATCACAAGGCCGGCGCGGGCCGGTGTAGTACCGGCGCGGGCCGGTGCTACGGTGGAGATTCTCTCCCGACGGTCCCCCGTGTCTTTGGTGCGAGAGAGATTCCGGCTCGGGCCGGGTTTTTTCGGTTCGGGCCGGATCTTGAAAAATATCTTTCTTCCGTTTCTTCTTGTTTCGGTTTTAATCCTTCGGTTTTTTCCATCACACGTACCCCCGAAACGGTCAAAAACACGAGCCACAGTAATTTTGATCATAAAAACTATAAGTTTTACTAAAATAATAACGATAATATCTATTTATAACGATTTCGATTTTTATGTGTTTTTAGATATATTTTTATAGAATTTATACGATATTATCGTAAATACGATATAAAAAGTCATATAATATGGTTATATTTTTATCATACATCAACCGTCTAAGGAGAGTAGTTCTGCATAGAGCCGCCTGAGTGTTCGGCCTTTACCGCTAGTCCACACGAACAGCCCGCCGGAATCCCATCATGGATTGCTATTGAAAAACTCCGTTTGCTAGACCGGCCTTTTTCCTCTCTCTCCAACTCTCTATAGGACGCTCTCTATTGTACACAAGAACTATTAAATTTTCTTTGAATTATGATGTACAAAAGAACTTGACACCCACCTCTTATTTATAGTAGAAGGTGGCGCCCCATATGTATGGAGGAGAAGAAAACATTCCCCCAATAAAATAAGAAAAATATAATTGATTGATTTATCTCATTTAATTTAATATCCTATATTAAATATTTTCAAGATATTGTCAATATCTTATATTGACTATATTTATCTTATTACCATAAATCAAATTTTCAAAATCAATTAATATCTAATATTAATATGGTAATCTTATAAATTAAATTTCACAAACCAAATGTATCCAAATACACAAAAACTTACGCCACATGCGTATACAAATATACGCATATTTAATTATAATAGCATGATCAAATAGTTTGACAAAATCTACGTGTGTCACAAACACATATTTTTCGGCCACATATATAATATATATATATATATATATTTATTTATTTATTTAATCAACACAATTAATATCTTGTATTATATTTATTAATAATAAATAAATACCACCATATTAATTTACCACTATAACCTTTATAGTCTCGAGATAAACTTTCCTTATTTGGTTATCATCTATAGCCACATTTTAATCCGGCTAGATGTTCTTATGTGTGTGACCAGATAGGCTTCCGAATATGTTGGCCGTAGACACAAAGTGCAAATTACAAAAATGCCCTTCATGCCTAACGATCACGGGATAGCGTACGCTAGCAACACACCGTGACCCCAATCATCGGAAGAGTCAAATGCAATGACTACTACCTTTCATGTGAAACGATTCTACCGTGTAACTTACAATCCTATCGTAATAATATCCATACGGTCGTACGTCGAGTGTCAAACATTAACGACCGTATCTTATAATCGGATATCATGCTCTCTCGAAGTAACTCATTTACTTCCACTTTGCAAAGATTCACGAGAGTAAGACATTCCTTATAAGAAGGTCCTTTCAGATATTCACCCCTACTGATAGGGTACGCGATTCCCAGACGACCAAACATGTATACTCCACATGCTTCAGTATCACACATAATCACTACCGCATGATCTCCCCGTGGCTAGGGGAAATCTCAATAGTGTCAAAGCATGACAATCCACACCGTGATGCTATGTAGACTCCGGTCCAAAGGATAATTACACAACCGTCACATAGTGCGACGACACTTAATGTAAGTGGGTCGGCCTAACGTACGCATTCTCTAATACACGTCCACGTACGGTCAAGTGTCTCCACACTTCGATAGACGAGATCTATCCCCGCCCTTAAAGACATAAGACATCTAATACGTCTTAGTTTGTTTATACTATCAATGCCCGTTTAATAAGTACATCGCCCTAGAGACATTTAAGTACCAAACTTATTAAAGTGATTAGAGATCTCATCAACCATAATCGTCTATCGTGGTTTCTCTATCACGGTTTAATATTTTAGGACGTTATCATATAACGATTCATAATTGGTTCTTTAAAAGAAATATATATATGACAACATAAAAGCTATTTAATATATGTATAAACATAAAGAAATAGTAGAAATGATCCGATCCGGTCGGATCCGGTCCAACCCGATTGGGTTTAGGACACTATTTCAACAGATACCGGGCATTATTCGCACGAGATCTTGGTTTAGTGTAACATTTAGATGTGTAAATGCTCAGAAATTCATGTTCCACCTTGGCATCTCCTTCCCCAATAGGGTCTAATTTTCACTGAAAATCCTCGTACCATCGGCTGCAGCCACTGTGCCACTCCAGGCAACAAAGATGTCTCTCATTGCTCACCGCTACAAACCAATTGAGACCTCTCTCCATCTGGGCAGCTCTATTAGCATAGATGTACTTGGTGACTTTACATCCACTTTTTGCCAAGTCCTAGTTTCTCAAGAATCTTGTGTTTTCTGTGTCTACAACTCCCCCAATACTCTGAAAAGGAATCAAAATCAAAGCTGTAATGGATCAAGATATCGTGCCATTCGTTGGAGCCATGAATTTCTCACCATTTCTGGGAGATATCTTCTTTAGGTTGAGAACTAAAACATAATACAATCTTCGTTTGTTCACAGAATCATATTTAGGAAGGTAGAGTAAATGCGTATTTAAATATTGGAGTTTGATTTGAAGGTGGTCTAAGGAAGTGGTGCAGCAGCATTGTTGTCGGCACTGGAGCCAATGAGCTTTCCTATTTCTTTTTTGGCCTTGTAAAATACGTGTCTCCAGCTGCCTTTGTTAGGGTAACCCAATAGCAAAGTTTCCTCCTCACTCATCTCTACATCTTTGGCGAAATTTGGCTTTTTAGACAAGATCTTAGCCAATCCTCAATTCCACCAATCCCTTGCCACGTTACCTGCATACTCCATTGATTTTGACGACCGGGGAAAAGTCCATGAGGTGGCGCCACCGCCACCACCGCCGGTTGATGCGGAGAAGGAAAAAGATGAGAGTCTTCTTCGAATGCCTTGAACTCCGATGATCTTGCTGGAATCTGAGCTGCTGATGGTGCTGGAAGTGGATGTGGACAACGGAATACTCATGTTCTTGATCTTGAATGTTTTAGTTTTAGGGATATGTTTTGTGAGAGAATAGGGGTATATTCGTCCGGTGGAAATTATTTGTCCTTAATACAACTGTTAAAAAATTCGTTTGGATTAGATTTAATTAAGGGGGAAAAGTGGCGCTATAAACTAATTTTTCGTATAATTATATTAGCTAAGGAAAATTTTACCTTCGCTGCACCAATAGTCCGGCTGAACATACATATTTCCGGAATAAAAATTAATATACACAACATATGAATCAGTCCAATTCGACGCATTAACATATTATTATATCAATTAATAATAATACAAAAAAAAAAACTACCGATTAAAGAACACTCCTTACCTTTGATATTCTAAAAACGAATTTGAATGCAAAACGATAAGTAAAAAACTTCAATCCTTAATTTCAATCACACATGAATCACCTACGATCCATTAACGATATAACTCTTTATTCTATCAAAGCTCGGATTTTTCTCAAAAACGATAACTTCCAAACTTTCGAAATTTAAACCGAAAACTTACGAAATCGGTAGATGTTGAATTTGAAAGTTTCGTTACGTCGTGGTGATCACTTTTATCTACTACGACATCTTGAAACGAAGAACGGTTTGGCACTGCGATTGAAGATTCCCTTCCTGCGTTATTGCGTCGACCTCCATCGTATTTTTCTTTCAGAATTCCGTGAATGACTATCAGGAGATTTTAGGGATTATTTTTCTTAAATAACTATTAATTAAATCCATTAATTAAATAACTAAATCCCTTTTTAATTATTAATTAAACCTTTTTATTTATTTCCTTTAGGTTAACATAAAATAGGAAAATAACTAATTAAATTCCATTTTACGTTTATATCCTTCTTGAAAATTCGGGGTGTTACATGCCCCAGGGCCGGGCAAGATAGACGACCACCCGGGGCCAGGGGTGGACCCACATGGGCTAGAAAGGGGTCCAAGGACCCTACTCAAATTTCCGTGCGAATCTATTAAAAAAAACTCTCTAATAATATTAAAAGCTGTGTATATATATTATTTCGGACGATTTGTAGTGTGATTGTTTATTTAGTTCTAACTCGTTAGATGCATTAATAATAACCATAGGGTCATAGGTTTAAAACTTGGCAGTTGTTAACGGTGGTATTTGTGTTTAGTGACTCGAGTTTGACTATGGCCCATGACAATATACGATATTTTTTACTTTTTTAATGTAAAGATGTACTCCCTCCATTTTTTTTAACTGTCACATTTGGAGAAATATAATTGACCATGTTCATCCAAAAAAAGACTAACATTAAGCTAAAAAGTGATCAAGTTCATCCAAAAAATGAAAGTTATTTTTTCTTCAAATGTGACAGTTAAAAAAACGGAGAGAGTATGAATTTACCGTAACACCCTTTGTGGAATAATGTTCCGAATGAAAAAACCTATCAGCGACATACTATTTCCTGTATTTTTTTCGAGTCATCTAATTCGCTTAAAAAAACTTTTCGCAATTTAATATACCATCTCTCATCCCTCGTATTTCTGCTTCCACTGCCCGTTGCACGCACGGCTCAAGGCCTCAATTCGGGTACTTTTTTTTACAGAAAACTTATTTCAATAAACACGGTAAAAGATTATAAGCAAGACAACAATGGATTAGGAAATATCACTAAACAATAACAAAAAACAAACATAAATCATGTCAATTTAAAAAGAGCATTTATTTTAATTTTGTCCCAGGCCCACTAAATGTCGAGAACGCCCATCCGGCTAGATCATATTCACATTTTGGGTGTGGTTAGGTCAATTGTACTTGACAGATCACTTAAGGCTGGTACTTGAGAGGACACTGGTCCCATACTTATTGTATGTGTTTAACGGTTTAATATTTCTTTTTAGAGGAAAAGTGGGTTTTACCACACCATACTTCACCTCGCCTCATCCTGCCTCGCATTCACTCTCAAACTACCATCAACCCTACTCCCACCTCGCCTCACCTTAACCCACCTCACCCTCGTCTCACCCAATACACCATACTCGATCCATAGTCCTCTCTTACCCCGTTAATCCCTACCCAGGCCCATGGGGGTGAGGTAGGGTAGGTGGGTAAACGTAATAGGTCGGGTCGTGAGTGTGAGTTAGTGATGATTATTTTCATTATACCTATTCCATCTATTTTTTGATGTAATATAAAAGTAAACTCCTTTCGTTACGTTGTAATGAAAATTCATTACGTCAATTCAATTACAGTCATATTCAATCGTTGTAATGGAATGAAAAAACCATTACAATACCTCACATTGTAGCAAAACAAAAAGGCCCTCACTATGTAGTTACAAGTATATGAAGGAAAATCTTTAGATTGTAATTCGCACGGTGTGAAGACACTTTTTAACCCATATAAGCTCTAAAAACAATTTAAGCACGAATATTAAACTTTGATGTAAAACAATTAAGTGCACGTAACAATTTCTAAACGTCTTATCTTCCAACGGTGAGAAGCGTACGTAGGAAAACTTCCCCAAGCTATATATTACACGGCGTTTTTAGTTGAACCAGTGTGTTTTTAATGCTACAACTACGGCATAACGACTAAAACAATATACGTTAACACATTTGATTATGATAAGTATATATTATGATTAATGAGTCATATATCATAATCAATTGCAGTGATAAAACCGGTTTGGGTAGCATTTTTTCATGACAACAAAGCTAATTTTGACAAGGAGGAAATTTGTGGAACCCACAGACCCTCATGATTTAATGGGCTTCACATGGGTTTGAAAATGAAATGAGCGTGTTTTTGGAACTTTTATTTGCAAAGAAGAAAATGACCCCTTCCTTCTATTACACTCCTTTCAAAGACAACCATTATTTTTAAATCTTAAAATTTAAATGATCTTCAATATGGTGTTTGAAGTCGACTCTCTGAAGATCCACAAGCTTATTTCATCATCTTCTGCTTATCTTTCATCCGTTGGAAGTGTGATTGTGGATTGTCGTGCGCTTTTTACCTCGCTTTTGAGATCTGTCTCGTTTTCTTTTGTCAAACGGGATGACAATGTGCCTGCCCATTTGTTAGCGGGGGAAGGTCTCCGTCTTATAGGATGCGTGGAATGGAGCTCGTCCCCCCTTCTCATGTTGCTCGTGCTTGTTTGAACGATTTAATAAAAGTTTCTTGCTTTTCTCCAAAAAAAAAATGATTTATGGTAATTGATGAAAAATTATTTTAAGTGATGTTAGTATTTTTTTTAAATCATCTTAAATGTTTCAAAATAAAATAAAACATATTGTTTTATGAGAAGAATTATGGTGCAACGAATATTTTTGAGTTATACTAAGTGGACGAGTATGATGAATTCTTATAAATTCTCTCTCACATAGTAAGGGCGTGTAGATATCAATACACGTTTGTAGGTGATTAAAAGAATGCTTGAAACTCATATCAATTTATACTTGTCATCATGATCAATGTTCTAGAAATATATAACGTAAACAACCCGAATCAATTGAGCGTTCATTAAGATTATCGAGTCGAGCATTATTTGTTTTTTACGAGCATGAGTTTAAGAAGAAACTTTATATGCTTATCGAACTCAAACTTGATTACGAGCAACTTCAAACGCTGAGCCAGACATGAGTTTGTTTCAAGCTAAATAAAATATGCGTCGTCATTCAAAAAAAAAAAAAAAAAATAGACTCATTTAATTTTAAATTTATATGATGAAAGCAAGCTTATTTTTCAAACAAACCCGATTTTTAAACTAAAATATCAAACATAATTCACAAATACATTAGGAAACTATAAACACGACAAGTATGACATCCTAATCGGACATAATCTTCACACATATATTTTCGAAAAATTCAAGCATGCTCACGAGCTAAACGAGTCAGGCATATAAATACTTGAAATTGATTCATTTAACATACGAATCGAGTCGAGTTCAAACTCGAATCCTATCAAGTGCAATCATTCAAGCAAAAAATAAATAGGCTTGTTTACACCTCATAATAAATATGATACAATATTGTAATGTTTCCCTTGCCATCATTGTTCTTTTAAACTATTGATTTTTTCTCATCCTATACACGACACAATTCAACACGCTTCCTTAAATATGGGCCTATAACAAAGTGAATGAGCAAACACACAGCCCACAAAGCCCAATAATGAGGCCCAACAATTGAAAATATAATTGGGGCCGAAGTAAAAACACTGACGTTTGAATTCATTACACTTCTGTTATGATACTATGTTGAATTACCGTCTGTCTCAAAAACATAGAAATACCAACAGTGTATAGTAACACTTTAAATCACTACACAATAAATTTAGAAATACAGAATGAATGGTTTCTGTGTTTCTGATATACAGAGTACTTCTATAAGGTTATATGGAAAGAAAAACAATCTATACAGATATCATATACTTCGAATCACGCCATTGATTCGGGCACAATCTATACAGTATAAGCACGTTTTTCATGAGGAAACAGAAGGCAAACGAACATATGTGACAAGGGAAACGTGTTATTTCATCTCAATGCTGCAGTTAGAAGATTGAATCCCGTTATAAAAACGAGCTCGTGAAACTACACGAATTCGTTAGGTCATTCGTATGCAGAAGTATTTACAATGAAAGAAATGGATTATGTTTTGCAGTAGGACTGAAAGGAGACCATTCTGGGAACAATGGGAATTCTTAACTCAAACTAGATGCAAATATTAGACCACAAAAATCAATATATACGCGATTTCTACATGAAAATAACAGATTAATTTATACTTTCAATTCGTTTTTTAGGCTAATAATTATCATTAAATAGCAGAATTTGAAACTAAGAATATACAAGCAATAGCAAGAACTTCACATATATTTCTCTAAGCCCTTTAAACTAATCAAGGTACTAAATATGGTATAAAAGAAATCGAGAATTCGTAATCATGTGTAAAATTTATAACACACCTTAGCAAAACATTGTTAGCAATCTCAGCCAAGAAATATTTGAAATCATCATCATCATCTTACTCATTCTTCCAAGCATACAAAATCAAAGAGAAACCGAGATTACGCGACTCGGTATTATCACAAAACCGTTGAGACCATGACCAGTTAAGTGTCTGAGGATCAATGAGAGGTTGACTAACCCATAGCTTCTCAGGTGGTGGTGGACAAGTCTTGAACATGAATACTGCGTTTCCAAACGACGAACCGAACAACCAACTATGAACATCCCAAAAAAGCTCAACTCCAATCGCATCAATCAAGATTGTATGATTACCCCTGAATTTCCATCTAAGGCGTTTAACCTGCAATAACGGTTTACTATCGATTCGGATCACGAGACATGGATCGGTGATTCCGCACGTATCGCATTCGATTACGATATCATGAACAAGCCCATTATCACAAAATTGAGCCTTTGTGGAAAATATCTTCTTCCCAAAAACATGTTCCCTTTTTGCAATCAAAACAGCATTGTTTGAAGCAGGGGTTGAACTAGTTTTCTTTAAAGCTTCTCTTTTCATGTCTCCAAGTAATAAAATCATTTGCCTTTCACAAACAATTCCTAAGTAAAAACCCTCAATCGGAACCGGCCCGGATCCGAATTTCGCTGAAGAAAAATCCCAATACACATCAAGCTTATTACAATAGGGTTCCAAACTTTTTGACCCTTTTTTCTTGGAAAACAACCAGGGCTTAATATCAACTTTACAGAGACTCTGACTTGAATTGTAATCAATCCCAACAGAAAACCCTTGACCCATCAAATTCTTGCTCCAGTTAACAGTAATCCAACAAGATTTACCGCGTAATCGACATTGATAAACACAAGTAACCAAATTCTGAGCATTCTTATTAGCACTTGAAGATGAAAAATCAGCTACTTGAACACCATTTTCCCCTAAACAAGAAGGAAAATCCTTCATACTGCAATATATCAAAATCCCCTTCCAATTTCACCCTCCCCTTCACACTTCAATCTCCAAATCTACAAATTAACAGAAATAGGATTAACAAAAACTATAAAGATTCAACCTTTAAGCCAAATAACACAAAATAAATCAACCCCAAACCTGAAATAAGCAGAAATTAGAAGAGCCCTTTAAAGGAAATGTATCAAATCAAAGAGGGAACCTTTAATTAGATCTGAAAATGGAGCTCCAGAACCCATAATTGAAAACACATAATAAAGTGGATTAAGGAAGAGACAACCTGTAAAAATAGAGACAAAATAGGGGAATGTGAAGTGTTTTAGAAAGATAATATAAAAGAAAACGTTACAAAATATTGAAGAAGAGAGAGAGAAGGAGACAAAAAGTAGACTACTCAGGACTCGTTTCGCTGTCACCACCTCCTCCAAAACAAAGACCAACAACTACTCACTATTCTATACTAATGTAACTGTATAAGTAACCAAATTTGTACACTAATGAAAAAAAGCAGAGAAGCCCATTTACCCTTTTTGAAAGTTAATTAATCCTCTGTTTCAATTTGTATCTGTACAAGTAAGAAAGAAGAATCTAAGCAGAATGGCCAGTGGGCAAAGGTGAAAAAGTTGGGGGTTTTGAACATCATGATTTAGTCAGAAAAAGGGGGAGAAAAAGAATCTAACATTGTCCTTTTATTTTTTTGTTTCGGAAACATGAATAGGGATAGTGATCCGAATTAAATTTATTTATCGAGTTGAATAATCTTTTATAATAGAGATACTTTACTCGGTTCGAGTTACTTTGTGATGGAAAAAACTAGCTTGAGATCGGTTTGATTATGTTTTAATCATACTCATATTTGACTCGATTATGCTTGTCAAAATCTTGAAGACTTTCGAACTCGAAAGAAGCTCGAGAAAATGTTAAATCTTTAAGGTCCTTGGGTTCGGCTTATTAAAAATACAAAAGAAGAGTATATATTTTACGTATATTATAATAATATTCGATAAAACTCGTGAATATTTCGTGTCAAACTTTAAACTGCTCAAAGTTGGCTCATTAATCATGATGAAATGCTCGAATTCAGTTAAATCATATATTAGCGAGCATTTTACGATCCGAACGTCGGGCTGCTTATTAGCGGCTCAAATCGCTTACACCTATGAATGGGACAACGATATGCTCTCAATGCCGAAGAGTCCTCAAATGTCCTCAGTCTTCATGTCTCGATTAAAGTTACTTGAGACTCACTCTACGCGAGGGAGTCAAACCTTAAGAGACCAACCATTTGTGGCCTCGGGCGAAACCTTAAGCTCAAGATGCATTCAACTTTGAGCCTGAGCCTGAGGACACTTTCGCATTGTATGACAGGCCTCGACCCTTCAAATACTAGACAAATTTATTATATATCATGATTCATGCCACGACCAGGGCTCTAGTTAAAGGCATACAGTATCACGAGGAGCACATATGTTTTCTAAAATGCTATCCATCTCTGCACAGTACGTGCATATCTGCCGTTCATATTTTTCTTCACACTCGTACCGATATTGTTATATTTATGACATGGCAGTAGTTACTCTCGATATACTTATGATTTTTAATACTATATAAACCTTCACTTAACAAGGGATTAGGTGTACTCTCTTCAATGTATTTAAAGCATAATTACACTCTCTAATAAATATTTTATATGATTTTTTTTTTTTTTTTTTTGGGTGTGCTCCAGATAGGGATATTACAGCTTTATTCCTTTGTTATTAATAAAATAAACAATTAGGATTATGTACAGACAAGTTGTCACAGCTTTATTCCTTTGTGTTGGTACAAATAATTATTTTTATACTTTACAACTAAGATTGAATAATTAAAAATATAAAATAATTTTGTAGCCAGTTCATTGGGTATTGTTTTTTTGACACTCCAAAAGTTAATTATTAATCAACTTGTAAGACATATGTCCTTTTCTAAGCCCACCAAACTTTGAAAGAAAACTAATTATTTATTTGAAACCCTAAAATAGTTTGTCCAACTAATTATTTGGCTTTTATTTACATACATACAAGTAATTTTAATTGTTTAATAGTTAGATAAAAAGGATGAAATTAGTCAAAATGTAGAAGTATGATATTCTTATCCAAACCAACTCATCTACCAAACGATAGGTTTGACTTCCCGGTGATTGATTATCATTCGATGCTTTGAAAGTATGTGTATGTATTTGTATTTTTATTGTGAATTTTTTTAATTCAGTCGGTTGCTCTATATATATCCTTATTATTATAGGTAAATTAGCCGCCCCTGTCAGCATGGCATGTTGCTGACTTGGTGATATATATATTCATTAAACCAATCAGATTGATATTTATTATGTACACAATTTTGCATTTTAAACTAATATTTTCTATGTTTACATCTTACAACTCAGCATCAATCCACGTGGCAAGATAACAATAAGTGAGCAAATGGAGAGATAAGGGTGATAGTTCACTAATCTATATTTATTAAACACTTGTCAAGTATTGATAATGTAGAATTAGGAGTTTAAAACACCATCATCATCACACTAAATGCAGCTCAAATTCTTTTTTTTTTTGGGCCCTGATGTCTCGTCCTTAGGACTTCGTGGAGGACGAAAATTAATGATTCAGCACGTAAAGGGTTTACCCTTTTTCGTTAAAATGAGTCGTCCATTTACGGAATCTAACCTCAAAACTCTAGCCCAAGAAACGCACGACATCATAACACCCTTGTTCCTTAACCACTGATTTATGCCTCTGAGGACTCGAGATGAATAAAGTTGTTTTATTTGATTCAAGTTGAATCACAGGATAATTTCCGTATATAAAACTTTGTAAAACCAAAGTCGCCATATATTCAAAGAGAAGTTTTGCGGTACAACAGTTAAAAAAATCGTATTATTTCTTCTCCCTTTCATCATAAACACACTATGTAAAAAAAAGTAAAAGTAAAAATAAAACGATAAGATACGTGTCACGTGTCACTCGATGACAAATTTCTTCTACAACAAGTTAGTATTAAACAAAATTGTCTATATTAAGTCAATTTTCACAAAACAAAACCAAACAAAGAATGCATATTATTGAAAGGGAACAAATTTAAGCCTGTATCAAATCACTGAAAAGGGCAACAAATTTTGAAGTTTATACAAATACCCTTTTCTCCCCAGATCTTGTATAAACTCATGATTCGATATTCCGGAATATTCTTTAACGTAACACGACAATGGTAAATTTTTAATAAATAGATTATGCAGATTATACCGCGATATCCTAATAATACTCGATAGAGTAAACAGCTCTGTATTGAATCAGCTTTTTTTTCAAATATAAGTAGAATGCAAAGTTTCAGACAACACTAAACTTCTCTGAGGTAATAGAAGCTTCTGGAGGGATTATGTTTTCGGATTCAGATAGCTGTTTTCGTAATGTCACTAAATTTTCACCGGCGTTGCATATGTATGCAGAAGCTTGTCGTCCCGAAAGGGTTGCTCCTTCCATGCTGTCTATGTAGTCCTGAAACAATTGCAAAGAAATTAGCGGTTTATAGATTGGGTCCTACAGACAGTGACGGATCCAGAAACTGGACTCGTTGGGGGCATAAAAGAAATTTGAAGATATATATATATATATATATATATATATATATATATATATATATATATATATATATATATATATATATATATATATATAACCATGAGCTGCCCATTTTTGAGCCGCGCGTGAACCGTAGAACCG
This sequence comes from Gentiana straminea, assembly GCA_036785695.1. Lineage (NCBI taxonomy): Eukaryota > Viridiplantae > Streptophyta > Magnoliopsida > Gentianales > Gentianaceae > Gentiana > Gentiana straminea. The sequence continues at coordinate 1,718,588 of JAVUPR010000405.1, forward strand.
ACAGTTCAACAGGCCGGTTACGGTTCACCCTTTTTTGAACCATGAAACAGCGGTTCAAATCTGCCTCCGAACCAGGACACGGGGCGAACCGCCAAACAAGCGTGTCCCGAATGCCTAGCTAGTCATGGTTCGGGTGCTGGTTCCGGTTCATGATTTCTGGCAGTTCTCCAGATAATCGTGATAGACCAATCTTTCATATCGGCTACTTTTTCTGACCAACACTGATTGATTACAATCGGGGATAAAGACATTTTTGGTCTCACGTGACAAAAAATGGACTAAAAAGGCAAGAAAAAAACTGCACGGATGAGGACTAAAAGTGCAAAAACGAAACACTGGGGGTTAAAAAGTGTGAAATCCGTGTAACAAAAGCGACTAAAAGTGTAATTATCAATAAAAACTTCTCGATGTAAACACAAAAAACAGAGACATTGATTCTTATTGACTGAAATGAATACAATCACAGAGCAAGAACACACCTGCTTTGTATACGAACCCGCGAGAAAAAAGTTCTTAACCGGCGTTTTCTGAGCTGGCCTAAAAGGATCAGTACCAGGTGCTTCTCTATACAAAGACTGTCCAATTTTCACAACAGATGACCAAGTAATTTCTAGACCTTGTGAAGACGGGAACAACGCCAAAACCTGATACGTATAAATGAAGCATATATTTTTCAACATTTACCAAAAAAAAAAAAAAAATTAAAAGTTATTGCACACAACGATTATGCCAAGTCACTCTGCCACGTGTCATTACCTGCTTCGAAACTCGCTTTATGATTTCATCATTTGGCAGTGGCATGTATGGATCACCAGGAGTAAGCACACATCTGTTATAGTAAAAATGGAGAAAATAAGACAAAATATTGGTTTAAAACTGTGTTATTTATTTATTTTGATAAAAATAAATACTTACTGGAGTAATGAACCTTGGCCTTCAATGTAATAATTCTCAGGAGATGAAAGAGCAAGATCTGCAAAGCAAGAGAAATCTGCATCTGGTGTATATAGTAGATTATCCAAACCTGCAGCTTTTCTTAATTGCCTAAAAATGAAAAAAGAAAAAAAAAAATGAATGAAATTAGTACTAAGTCGAGAGCTTTCTGTTAATCCTCATGTGGAGGAGATCTGACCGTACTGGTCCGTACATTTGTCATGTGAAGAACATCCGACCATCAACCTTTCTTTTGACTGAAGCTCAAAACGATAGGGTGTTGTGTAATGTGTTTTTGGTACATTAACACAAAAATGTCGTTTTGAGCTTTACTTCAAAAGGAAAAAAGCGGATCATCTTCATATTGTAAATGTGTGGTCGGATCTACATCACAACACCCTTCAAATCACGGGTGCAATGTAGGGAATCCGAACTCCTCGTGTCAAAACGAGCTTATAACGGTGTACCTTGAACGTTCCAAGTCTTGTAACTCAGTAACCCAACCATTGTATCTAAGTTGTACAAAGTAACAACGGGAACACCGACAAGTTTATAGATATTATCAAAGAAATCCCATTCCCTCCACTGTCGTGGAAGTAATCTTTTGATCCCGGGAACATCACACGCTGAAACGCAAGAAATTTTTTAAATTATATCTTAGGATATATTGAAATGAAAAGGACAATGTATTTGAGGAGTTTTGTATAAACCTGCAACATATGCATCTGCATGGATAGTTTTCTTCTGAGTAGCCTAAAAAAGAAAGGTAAATATGTTATTAATACCGAGAAGCTCGACAACAAAATATAATTATAAATAAGATGCAAAACATCTTGCTAGGTTACACGGGTACGGATACGTAGGTGAAGATATGCGAATACAAGATATGAAGGTGTTGTATATTTGTAAAATATATAGGATATGGGTGCAAGGAGATAAGCGTAAATATTTTATATATATAAGACTATAAGGACCAGAGTATAATTATTAGAAATCATAAAATAAAGCAATTTCTGGTGACATTTCTTCATTTTGGACATTTTTTCATTATGTTTTGGGACAAAGGCATATCGGTCCCTTTTGTTTCATGATTTTTAGCGTTTCTATCCCCTAATGTTTCATCTTGGCACTTTTACCCCATTTATGTATTTTCTTTTATACATTTTCACCCAAAGTGCGACATGTCGACCAACCAACATTGAAGGTACAAAATGCCCTTACCTACAAAAACTTGAAAGGTGGCAAAAAATGGCCTGGAAATGTTAAAATGCATAGATGAGGGGTAAAAAAGACAAGATGAAACATTGGGTATAGAAATGCAAAAATCATGAGACAAAAGGGACCAAAAGTGTTTTTTTATCCCTTAAATTTCCGAGAGAGTTTCTTCATTTCATGTATCCGAGCTATGAATATGCATATCCGGATCTTGTATCCAACTCTGCCCAAAACGTGTATATTAGGCATCCAGTGTGTATCTGGTGCGTATTCGTATTCATGCATCGTAGACCGTATCAACATGCCTTTATATAGATACATGAAACTTAATATACCTTGGACATTGCAAGACCAGTGACATACGTATCTCCGTTATCGGATGTATCGTAAAGGACTTCTCTACAACCCCACCTGAGATGAAACCTATTAAAGAAAGAGAAAAGTAAGCTTAGTTACGTAAGCCGAAATTTTACGTGATTGATTTGAAATTATGTTAAAACAGCCTTTAATCACACCTGCCCCCCTTGTTAATGATGTAATCTTTGATTGGACCACTTAAATAAACATCAGGGGAACCTTTGAGCATACGTAACAGGGAAGCCTCGGTTTTGGTAGCAAATAACGCGAATATAGTGAGCATGCAACGTGCACTAATGTTATCACAATCGATAAAACCAAGAGCATATGCGACCGGATCCCACATTCTCTGGATACTAGCACGTGTTCCGCCTTTGGATAGGAACCAATTAGAGAAGCTTACCTGTCCATGAAAAAAAACACGAAAAATAGCCGTGATGATAATATGCGTGCTTAAGCTTATAGGCAACAATAGTTTGATACAAAAATCGGGATGAAGACACTTTTAATCCCTTTTGTTTCATGATTTTTGCACTTTTATCCATGATGTTTCATCTTGGCACTTTTACCCCTCAACTATGCATTCTTTTTTTTTAAAAATTTTCAGTCCAAAGTGGCACGTGTCAAACAACGTTGAAGGTACAGCAGGATTCAACCATTGAAAACTTGGCACGTGGCGAAAATGGGCTGTAATGAGGGGTAGAAGTGTTGGGATAAAACATTGGGGATAGAACCGTAATATTAATTAAACAAAAGGGATCAGAAGTGTCTTTATCCGTCAAAAGATATCTAAGTGGCCTCTTACACTGTCTAAATCGCGTATGTCTCTCAATGCACCGTCCGGATCAACAAGTGCCCGTACAACCGGACTAAGAGCAAGAGCCACAGCATTCCTCGCTTTATCGTAAGGCTAAGAAATTAAAGAATAGCAATGAACGTGTCACGGTAAAAGAAAAGGCTGACGGATAAGTAGCACCAGACAAATGAACAATACAGACACTAAAATCATCTCGAACAGGTTCAAGTATGTTAAACTAAGGTTGCAAGAAACGTTTTCAAACCTTAAGTTGGTTTGTGGTCAAAAAAGCACGTATTCCATGCAGTGGTGCACCAACAGGGAATCGAAAATCAAGTTCTGCAACAAGATTTAGCACTAAGAATCAGAAATTGAAATGAAGAACATTGTTTCAATAATAACAATACGTTTAAAGATGACGGAATGTGTTAAGGAATCATAATCATACCGCCAATTTCCCCTCCTTTATTTACGAAAGTGTGAGTATGATCCTTCACTAACAGATTCTTTTCAGCACCTACCTAGGTTATTGGCATAAACGAAATTATCAGCACGATGAAACGTAATTAGAGGGAAAATTTAAAGAAGTAAACGAGGTAACCAGGGTTACTTGGATCCTACTACATGGTAAATAAGGTATGAGAAACCAGTAAGAAAACCGCTTGTCACCTTTTTCATCAGGCGGAAAAGATTGTTGTAGCAACCAAAGAAGACGTGTAGTCCCATTTCAATGTGATTTCCACCTCTATCAACGAAAGATCCGACTTTCCCACCAATGAAAGGCCTAGATTCGTATATATCCACCTGTTGAAATCAACGCACCAGGTCCGGAACCAAGTAAAATTAAAGGGGACATAAGGTGGACTTTTCAAGAAAAGACGATGAAACAAGGCAAAAAAACCCGAATAAAGGCAGATGCTAAAAAGCAATAATTTAACATGTTACACCAGATTTTTCGGTGAAAAGGATGATGTTCGAACCTCGTGTCCTTGATCAAGAAGCTCCACTGCAGTTGACATACCTGCAAGCCCAGCTCCAATAATAGCAACTTTTAACTTGGGTCCCCGGTAATGTTCTGGTTCCGGTGGAAACAAGCCTTTTGGAGCTGCAAGATCAAACAATCTATCTTTCAAAGGCCTAAAAAAATCCTATCTTAACATATGCAAGCTCATATCGCCATTCATGCCTCAAAATTCCTCGAATGCACTCAAAATTAACAGATCATCAACCCTTTTTCAGTTACGAAAAACCCGATTATCGCTCAAACCAACTTCTTTTTTGTTTCTTGTTTTATAAATTACACAATCAAGTAACATACACCCATAATGATACCCAATTATGGGTCAAACTAAGCTCATTTTCTATGTTGCTTAGCTTATGAACTAACCCAATCAAGTGAATTTGCCCCATAATTCAAGACTCCCGAAATTCGCAACTTTCTTAATCACAGAGATTCTATTAATATATCTAGGAAACTCATGAACAAATCAGGTACATAATTCATGAAGCAAAATTGAAAATAAATTATAAACATAAAATTCTGCACAAGAACTGTTTGATGAAAAGGAAAGCTCACCATTAACGCTCATGTCAGAAACATTTGAGTCCAAGTCTGACCTTACTGATAACCGCCTACACCTCAATTGAACAGCCACCGCCGGCCGGCAATCCGACAGCCAATTTCCCCGCCTGAACCCCTTATTATTAGCTCTTCCCGCTGCTGGGTTTCCGGGATAACAAAGAGAAGCAGAGGAACAAGACATCTTTTTCTTAATTCCCAAAAATTCCAAGCCCCAATCCAAAACTTCTGACTTAAAAAAAATAAAAATCAGCACTTTATCAATGCAATCCTGAAGAATTTAGACCATTGAATAGCTGCAACATTAGAAATAAGTGTTGAGGTAGTGAAAATGGGTGCTGTATATTAGAGGTTGAGGTGGGAGTTACAGGTATCAGAAGAAGAGGAGATTCTGAAAGTAGGAATTTGTCAGCATTCCATGAAAATTTAGATTCTGTTAAACTAAGCATCAAAGCTTAAGTTTGAGTATGGTTGGCAGATTTTGGAGCTAAGTGGCTGTCCTTTTTTGAGTTTTTTTAAGCTAAAAATGTCTGAATCATTTTAAATCTTAGATGAATACGAGACCACCTTTTTTTTGACATCAGTGTTGCATGTATTCGCGATAAGGTGGGAAAACTATCGTCTAGTCCAGAGGATCAAAGAAAATTAAATCACAAATTTTACTATGGTCCAGGACCAAATCCTATTTGGTGTGTCCAACCAAATAGAATTCAACTTCCACCAATGAAATCCTATCTGTAAAACTTTTCACCAATGTATCCCTTTAAAAGTGTTGACTTGGTGGTCCAAAAACTTGCACCTGGACCACCATAAAATTACTGAAATTAAATATACGTTGCAATTTTTTTAAATGTGAAAATCTCGTTTGAATAGATGGAATGGAATGACTATATTGGAATGAAATGGTATAAACTTGATTCCATTACTACGTTTGGTGCATACTAGAATGAAATATCCGATACTGAGGAAGATGTCAGGTGACGGGTGATAGGTGGTGACGGCAGCGAGATATGAGACGTGATTACGATGTGTGGTGGCGGAAGCGGGTTGTGACATCGACAGGTGACGGCGGTGGGTGGTGATCGTGGTAGCGGTGGTGGCGGGTGATCGGTGGTAAGTAGTGATCGTGGTGGCGGCAGTGGTGGCGGGTGATCGTGGTGGCGGTGGTGGCGGGTTATCGGTGGTGACTGTGGTAGGTGGTGATAATGGTGACGGCGGGTGATCAGTGGTGACGGCGTTGGGTGGTCATCGTGGTGGCCGTGACGGCGGGTGATCGGTGTTGGGTGGTGATCGTGATAGTGGGATGGCGGGATCGATGGTGACAGTGGTCGGTGGTGATCGTGGTGGCGGGGCGGCGGATGATCGGACGGTGGTGAGTTGTGATCGTGGTAATGAATTCCATTCCATTTCATCCGATTTTTTATGGAATGAAAATGACTCAATTTCATTCCATTGGAATGAAAAAGATTTCCATTCATTCTTATCCAAACACACTAAAATGATGGAAAGGAATGTAAAAACATTTCATTCCATTCCATTCATGCAATACAAACGTGTCATAAGGGAATGAAGCGTTTTTCCTTTTTTTCCCTTCCCATTGTAATGTTTGGTGTGATTATAAGCTAAATGTAAATGTCTATTTTCATTACTTTAGAAAATAAAAGAATGAAATGATTTGTCAAAAAAAAAGGAAATGAAAATCGACAAAACATGTAGTTGGTACGTAAGATTGATATAAGGAATAGTGGGTGATGGGGTATGATAGGTAGGGATGGCAATCTCGCCCAACCCGACCCTGCCCTACCCGTTACCCTACCCGTTCGGGTATGATTTTCAACTACCCATTCGGGTAATGGGTCGGGTATGGGTAAAATTTCTATACCCGTTCGGGTATCGGGTCGGGTATCGGGTATAGCATAAAACCCTACCCTACCCGTCCCCGACCCGTTCCCCGACCCGTACCCTACCCTACCCGTTGCTTTTTCTTTGAGGTTAGTAGAAATTAGAAAAGAACTAAACCTAACGTTCTTGTTAGTAGAAAAAAGCCGATAAAAAGACTAAAAAACATTAGTTCCTAATAGGACATTCAATTGCAAAATGTCTTAACTTGTATTTAAAATCAAATTCATTTTGTACTTAAAAAAATTATTTATACATGTTCATGTACCCGTACCTACCCGTTACCCGTTGGGGGTGGGTATGGGGGGATTTTATTTATACCCGTTCGGGTATGGGTCGGGTATGGGTAAAAAAATTTAGGAGTGGGTATGGGTCGGGTGGAGCTAAACCCGTCCCCTACCCGACCCATTGCCATCCCTAATGATAGGGTAAGGTAAGGTGGTGGTGGAGTGAGGTTGAGTTGGTGGTTGAGGTAAGGTGGGCGGTTAGGGTATAGTTAGGTATGGTAAGATATGTGGTGGTATAGGGTCAAGTGGTGGCTAGGTTGGGTAGGGTCGGGTTAGGTAAGGAAAATTGATGAGGGGTAGGGTGGGTGGTGGGGTAAGGAAGGTGAAGAGGTTGGATGAGTGGTAGGGGTAAGGAGAGGTGAGGTAGAGTGGGTGAGGTAGGATGGGTGGGTAGGCGGAGTGGGCTAGGGTAAGGGAGGTTTAGGTAGGGTCATGTTAGGCAGAGTAAGATATGTGATGTTGGGTAGGGTGGGTGGGGTAAGGTTATGTATGGTGGGGTGAGGTAATATGGGTAAGGTAGGTATGGTGAGGTAGGGTTGGGTGGTGCAATACGCAATAAAGTATGGTAAGATGAGTAGAGAGTAAAGGTAAAGTGCGGCGAGTGATGAGTATGGTGAGTGGAGTAAGGCAGGGTGAATAGTGGCTAGAGTGAGGGGGGTAAAGGTGATAGGATAAAGTGTGGTAAGGTAGAGCTACCATATCCCACATTACATGACTTTACCCCCTCCACTATACTTTACCTTAAGCATTTTACCCCCACCCCACCCAATCTTACTGATCGAACTTTTTTAGGTGTCCAAAATCGCCGACAAGCATACCGGGTTAATTGTAGTCTAGTAAGTGAAGCCAATAACGTATCCCACGAGAATTGTGAGGTCAAGTATCGATTAACTATATTATATTGGTCTAAATCAACAATTAACAAGAAAGTAAAACGTATTCAAGATCAAGCTAGTAAGCTCAATCAACTACAACAAAACTAACGGGGTAAATCAAATGATAAAAATCATAGCCAAGTCAATGCAATGATCAAATTATATCTCTACTAGCATCACGGGAATGAACAACCTTCCAATCTTCCAATAGTGCTCAAGTGTGTGTTACCGGTGCAACATCTAATTTAACAATAACCCTCATACGAGTGTCCGTGATAACTACGTGCCTCCTCCTAGGTCTAAAGGAACATAGACCTAATGATTCAACATGATGGAGCTCCAATGATGCAATGAATGAACAATAACCCCCGAATAAATAATCTCATTTCAGACTCAACTAAGTATGTGTGTGCAAGTGTTAGGTCATGAGTCGAACACAGGCATGCAATACAATGCAAATAGGAAGAGATAACAACACAAGAAACGGAGAACAATGCACAAACATTCTTATTCAACTAATATAGATAAAGAACTATCACAAAGACATTATCTTGGCTAGTAAGAAAACTAGCCACTCATAGCTATGAAATCCAACATGTCAATAATTGATTTCATATATATGACAACAACTAAATAACATGTAAAGGGTAAGAATTTACCAATTAAAAGTTATGAACTTCAAGAAGGAAACTTGCATTCAAATCAAAAGTAGCTCCAATGGAGTTTATACCAAAAGATGGAAGCTTGTTCCAATCAAAACAAGAATTATTAATGTTTACAAGTTGAATTAGAAGCTAAACTATAAGGGATTTTGGCTAGAGAAGCCTTGAAGATGGAGATGCCTTCAAGCTAGGGTAAAAAGAGAGTGTAGGAATGTGGTTGAAAATTGAATGTAATGTCTTTAATGCCACATCTGCACACTTTGGCGGCCGCCAAAAGGGTTTGGTGGCGACAGGCTACTTGACGGACGTCAAGGGTATTGACGGAGGTCAGACTAAGCCCCTGCCACGTGTCATCCATAGAATGGCTAAGTAATAAATGAAGAGAGTGAGGCAACAGCAGTAAAGGCCAGGAGCCTTATACAGAGCAGACTTACACCCCAGGTGGGAGGTCTGACTTGTCCTTCCGAATAGACCACCGTAGGTCGGCTCGGTCATAACGGAGGTCAGGTAGTGCAGTGCATGTCAAGACGGCCTAAGGAGCTCGACGCAGGTCGGCCATAGCTTTTTCTTATCCTATATTTAAACATGTTCTTATATCATAGGATAAATATGGAAAGAATCTTAAGATATAAAGACTCTGATCATGACATTCAAATATGTCTATAAATATCCCTAAATTAACAGGATATACGCATGATAATCTTTAGGGATTAAAAAATAAAATCCTTGTCGGACAAGAAAAGGGACAAGACGTCCTCTATATAAATGATCTATAAGGAATTCCGAAAGACTTGATTCCTGATTGATTCACAGGATACGTAGGGAAAAATAACCCAAGTTCAGTCTAAAAAACACATCCAAACATCATCCCTTTGTCAGATTGTTCTTGAATTAATTGTCATAAAATCGAATACAGCCCGAATTATACGATAGACGATTTCCAGTATCGCCACTAAGCCCTTGCCACATGTCATCCGTAGAATGACTAAGTAATAAATGAAGAGAGCGAGGCAACAACAGTAAAGACCAGGAGCCTTATATAGAGCAGACTTACACCCTAGGTGAGAGGTCTGACTTGTCCTTTCGAACAGACCACCGCAGGCCGGCTCGGTCATAATGGAGGTCAGGTAGTGCAGTGCAGATCGAGACGGCCTAAGGATCTCGACGCGGGTCGGCCAGAGCTTTCCTTATCCAATATATAAACATGTTCCTATATCATAGGATAAATATGGAAAGAATATTAAGATATAAAGACTATGATCGTGACATTCAAATATGTCTATAAATATCACTAACTTAACGGGATATTCGCGTGATAATCCTTAGGGATTAAGAAATAAAATCCTTGTTGGACAAGAAAAGGGACAAGACGTCCTCTATATTGTTAGAAAATCACTAGTTTAACGCAGCGGAATTTAAAATTTGATTTCCTTTTTCTAGATCGTTCTTTGTTTAATGCAATAAACACATTAAGTAGTTTGACGGTTATACCTTGATGATCTATAAGATCGTTGCTTTGACCGTCAACGGAGAGTAGTTCAGTGCGCAAGCTGTCCACGCGTCCGGCATCTATCGCTAATCCACACGAACCCCTTGTCGGAATCCTCCTTGGATTGCTATTGGAAAACTCCGGTTGCTAGACCGGCCTTTTTCCTCCCTCACAAACTCACTATAGGTTGCTCTCTATTTTACACAAGAATTATGAGCACTTGCAATTGTGATGTACAAAAGAGCTTGACACCCACTTCCTTTATATAGGCAAAGTGGCGCCCCATATGGTGTGGAGGAGAAGAAAACATTTTCCCAATAAAATAAGGAAAATTTTCTAGATTGATTTATCTCTTTTATTATAATTAATTTTGACAATAACCTATATTGAATATAACTATCTTATTACCATAAATCTATTATTCCAAAATCAATTAATATCTTATATTAATATTATAGTAATCTTATTAATTAAAGTGCACAATCCAAGTGTATCTTACACACTTAAAAGTGGCGCCCCATTAGTCAACTAATTGACTTCCGGAATATTCTTTAATTAATATAATTTATATATAATTAATATCTTGTATTTTATTTATTCATAATAAATAAATACCACCATATTAATTTACCACTATAACCTTTATAGTATATAGATAAACTTTCCTTATTTGGTTATCAACTATAACCGCACTTTAATCCGACTCGATGTTCATATGTGTGTGACCCGATAGGCTTCCGAATATGTTGGCCGTAGACACAAAGTGCAATTTACTAAAATGCCCCTCATGCCTAACGATCACGGGATAGCGTCTAGCAACACACCGTGACCCCCAATAATCGGAAGAGTCAAAAGCAATGACTACTACCTTTCATGTGAAGCAGTTACCGTGTAACTTACAATCCTATCGCTGTAATAATATCCATACGATCGTATCTCGAGTGTCAATACATTAACGATCGTATCTTATAATCTGGATATCATGCTCTCTCGGGATAACGCTTTACTCCCACTTTGCAAAGATTCTCGAGAGCTAGACATTCCTTATAAGAAGGCCATTTCGGATATTCGATCCCAATCATACGATACGCGATTCCCGGACGACCAATCATGTATACTCCGCATGCTTCAATATCATACTCAATCACTACCGCATGATCGCCCCGTGGTTATGAGAAATCTCAAGACTTGATTCCTGATTGATTCACAGGATACGTAGGCAACCTGGAAAAATAACCCAGGCTCGGTCTAAAAAACACATCCAAACATCATCCCTCTGTCAGATTGTTCTTGAATTAATTGTCATAAAATCGAATACGGCCCGAATTATACGATAGACGATTTCAAGTATCGTCAGGTATGTTGGTGGATGCCAACCTCTGATTGATGGTTGGTGGCAAGTGTCAGTCATTAAATGCTTGCAGTAGATTTGATTTTCAAAGTTGGCGGGCTCCAAGAATACATTGGCAGACGCCAACAATGTAATGTCGTTCAATTTGGACTCTGCTTGGGCTTGGTGGGCGCCAACAACTTCAAAATGTGATTTCCCGCTATTTTATGCATCGAATCGAATCGCGATCAAATCCACGCCTTGACACTCCAAAATCTAGGCTCTCGAGCTTCGTACTGTCTTTGCAAAACAAAAACACAAGAATACTACACGTAAATCCGATAACAAAATTTGGCCAATAGGGCCTAGATAATCGACAAAAGTATGGCTATTTATAATATTTACTATGTACGCAAAAGATATCAAATCATCACAATTGTTGTTCGAAATGATACAAAAACACCAATAAACGCATGAGAAACGAGGATAAAACATCGTAAAATATATCATCTAGTTGACTTACATCACCTACCCCACCACAAAATTACTTTTATCGGCTTTTATATTAAAACGTTGTCTGGCAGAAACGCCATTCGGGTTGACGTTCATTTTACAAATCAACGTCATTAATTCTAATGTTCACCAGTTCACCATCATCATCACTGTGGGTCACGCTCTTATAATTTTGAAAACTTCCAGGTCGGAGATGTTCTTTTCTTTGAGAATAACTATACGGATTGTCGTGTCATGTAGTAATATATGTAATGCTTTAAGTGATTGTGGTGCTCGATGCATTTTTGTGGTATCAACCAAATCCCCTTCCCGTGTAAAAATAATAATAATAATAAGACCACCATAAAAAAACAAAGTATATAAATCAAAACAATCAACATAGATAGGACAACTTCGAAAGTATAAAAATACCTAGAATAAAAAATCATGCAGCACAATCACTTACCAATATAAAGCATGTACAACTCAAACACATTAATAAAAATTGTCCAAAAAGATTTTAAAACAATGACAAGACAATACATAAGGTTTCTAATAAACAACACTTATACTAGAGTGTTTTTTGTATTATACGTATCATTAATAAAAACTTGATAGTGAATTAATACAAGTCACGAGCATAACAAAATTATCTCTACCAATAAAGATGTATTGAGTGATATTCGATCTCATTTATTTTCGATCATTTAAGATTATCAAAATCAAAAGATATTGGAAAACATTTATCATTCAAACAGTGGTCTAACTATGACTAAAATGATTTTTACCGCATCTATTTATAAATACGAAAATTTAGTTGTAGAGTGGGCCGAGTGAGAATTACAACGAATACAAAATAGATATTCATACAATACACTAGGATGTACGTGTTTTCAAATTTCACAAAATGAAATTCACACCCTACACTATTTTTCAAAACATGATTTATAATCAACGGAGTAAAATAGATATCCATATACAGTAAAGCAAACCTATATAAATTAATACTCGATAAATTAATAACCTCGATAAAATTAATAATTTGTCAGTCCCAACTTGGGACCAGTACAAAATTGGACCCCAATCGATAAAATAATAAGATAATAACTTTTTGAAATCCCAAGAGTGTATATATATTGGTCCCAACGAAACTATAAATTAATAATTATATATGTACTAAAAGATTCAAATTCTAAGATTATCTAGTAAAAAATGAATCTATAGTACTTGTTTTTTATTGAGCTTCAAATCTATATTGAGTTCATCTTTTTCATCTTTAAATCCTCATTCGCACTTAAGAGTTGGGGCATTGTCTTCTCGTATTGCAACAAAAAGTTGTGAAGAGTTGTAGCCGCTTGCAATGCTTCTTTCCGAGTGACCGGTTCCAAAGCTATTGAATCATCCTCAACTTCGTCATCGACCGGATCAACTTTTTGGTACCATGAACTAACTTTTTACTTATTAAAAAACAATGAACTTGACAAATTTAAATAATTTATGAATGTACATTCATAGAATGTCGCGCTTGGAAGCTTGTTTTTGTAATTTATTTTTAAATCTCTAACTAATATACATTGAAACTAAGTATTGACTTGGAAATTTAAAGGTTATACGTAAAACCTCTTTAAATTAATAAATTATTAATTTATCGATATAATAATATCTCACTAAATTAATAAAATATCCCGATCCCAACATTATTAATTTATAAAGGTTTTTCTGTATATCCTACCTTATTATCAAGTAGGTCGGAGGTATATTACGACAAATAAAAAATAGATATCCAGACCCTATCTTTACGTGTTTTAAAAAATCAAATTAATCATTTATCGTAATAAGCAATGATATAAGATTGTGTGTTTTATTTATTTATTTTGACCGAGGGACGGAGGGAGTACTATTCTTCACGAGATGCCCATTTCTACTTGTCTACCACTCTCTATAACTGCGTAAACAAATTTCCCCCCTCTTTTTCCGTGCAATTTTTTTCTTTTCATATCGTGTTTCTGTTCAATTTCAGCTGGATTCAAGTATCACATTGTTGCAATCAGCTCGAATGTTTCCTATAAGCAGCTGTTTTTTGAGCTCCAATTGTTGAAAATGGTATTCTAGATCTTACTCTTGATTGATGTTTAGCTATTATTCTACTAGTTCTTCAGTAAACCTAGCAATTTATATGATTTTGCTTAATTTAAGCTCATTTGGATTTAGTGTCTGCTTTTCCTAGTATCACATTGTTGCAATCAGCTTGAATGTTTCCTATAACTAGCTGTTCTATGAGCTCCGATTGTTGAAAATGGTATTCTGGATCTTACTCTTCATTGAAGTTTAGCTATATTTCTACTAGTTCTAAACCTAGCATTTTCTATGATTTTGCTCATGGAATTTGGATTTAATGTCAGCTTTTCTTTGAATGTTCTTTACTTTCCATAGATTCATTGTTTTCGATTGATTGTGATTTCATAAATTTTTTTTTTTTTTTTTTTCCTTAAAATTTTCTATATTGCTTGTTGTCCCAGAATACGATAATTTTTCGCCACGTGTTCTAGTCGTTTGTTTGGATGATTCAAAAGAAATCTCCTTTTTGTCGGTTTGGATTGTGAAGAGAGGAAGGGAGTTCTCTAATTGCAATGCACAGACCACAATATCTTGAAAAGAAAGTTTAGTGAGATCAAAATGGATAGAAACGCTTGGAATTGGAAGAAAAAGTCTACTGAGAAGACAATACTCAACGACGACAGAGCGAATCTCCCCACATATCGCAATGAGGAAGAGGTAAATTGGCTAAATTGTATGTTATGTTGTATATGCATTTCTGCACTTTCTGTCAGATTTAGTAAATTATAAGTTAATCATCAAATCTTAGATGTTGAAAAACTGATGCAATGTGAATTAGCTAGTGTTAGTTTACATGGACTTATGATATCATTTGACTGATACACTACATGGGCTATTTTGTTCGTCTTTTTTCTCCACATATATACACAGAAGCGTTTAAACGACAAAGCACAACATCAACATGATCTGAAAATTTTGAATGAAAAACTTTCTGTTGCCATTTCTGAGTGCAATGCAAGAGAAGATTTTGCGAAGAAACAAGGAAACCTTGCACAGGAGGCAATTGCAGGTAAATAATTCTAAATTTAGTTAATTTGCAGACTTTCCTTTTCAATTTTAAGTGTGAAATAATCAGAGGATCGGGTTGAATACTAGTTAAATACCTTTGTATAATGCACTGACGAAACGAATTCAATTAGGTTGGGAGAAAGCTGAGACAGAAGTAAAAATGTTAAAGCTAGAGCTTGAAAAATCTTTACAACAGAGAGTAGTTTCTGACGAAAAAATTAGTCTTCTTGATGGAGCTCTGAAAGAATGTATGCAGCAGTTACGTTTTGTTCGTGAGGATCAGGAGAAAAGAATTTGTGATGCTGTAAAAAAAGCATCAAAAGAATTCGAGAGAACGAAATTGGATTTTGATGAAAAATTAGCAGAGGCTACAAAAAGACTTGCCAAAGTGGAATCAGAAAATATGAAGCTCAGCAAGGCCTTGATGTCTAAAGAAAAGGTAATTGCAGAATTGTGTAGCCTTAAGGCACGGGCGGAGGCTGATTATGCAGCCTTAATGTCAAGGATCAACTCTACAGTAAAGGAGAATACTTCTCTAAGGTATGAGGTACATGTACTTCAGAAAGAGCTCGAGATTCGCAATGAGGAAAGGGAGTTTAATCGTAGAACTACCACTGCTTCACATAAACAACATTTGGAAAGCGTAAAAAGAATTGCAAAACTAGAATCAGAATGTCATAGGTTGCGCATCCTTGTTAGGAAGCGGTTGCCAGGGCCTGCTGCCTTGGCACAAATGAAGAATGAAGTGAAACTACTGGGCAAAGATCACCAACTCGAGACTATGATAAAGAGTTCTAGTTCTTCTTTGAACGGTTCATTGGAATTTGGTTTGGACACAGGGCCTGATACTCAAACGAAACATGTAAATTTGCAGACAGAACAATCGTTGATTGTTCAAAAAGGAAACAAGACTGTTGCTAAAGAAGCCCTCAACAAAACAATGAATGATGATCTCCAGACGTCTAGTCTTTCCATGGCTTCCACGTCTGACTTGGGCAGTGACGACAAAGTTAGTTGCACGGGTTCTTGGGCTTCTACGTTAGTGTCGGATTTGGAGCAGTGTAAAGATATAAAGGAAGCAAGCAAGGCGTCATCAAACATCTCTGTGGGATTTTCAGATATGAGTCTGATGGATGATTTTGTTCAGATGGAAAAATTAGCAGTTGTGTCTACGGAAAACTTTTTCGAAAGTAGCAATCATGGTATACAAGTTAATGCAGCTTCTGAACACTCGATAATTGACTCTAACCGAAATGCTCCACTACAAGCACCTATCCCAGATGCCCTTCCACTTGATCATCTGTCAAAGCCCTATGAAGAAGTATCCTGTGGCCCTAAAGAAATATTAGAGGAATCTTTGATGGGAACTTGCGAAAACTACATACATGAAACGAAAGGCAACCAGAAACCTCGTTCAAGTCTAAGCGTATCAATGCATAAGATTATAGAACTCATTGAAGGGATTAGTATACAATTGCCTCAAGATTACAAGCATCCAGAAACTTGTACAGGATACGTGGGTCGTGTATTCCAGTGGAAAGCTTCTGAACTCTCTACCACTTTAGAACAGTTTCTCCAAGCTTGCAATGACTTCGTGAATGAAAAGTCTGACGTCGAATATTTTGCTGAACAACTGACGATTACTTTAGCTTGGGTCTTGGACCACTGCTTTTCCCTTCAAGATGTTTCGAGCATGAAGTATGCCATTCAAAATAGCTTTGCTTGGGATGAAAAAAGTGAAAGTGAACTAGACATTGGAACCGTTAACCGGCTCTTTGAATCCAATAATATGTATACCCAAGAAAAAGAGTCGTTGTCTTCTGTGAAATTTTACCAGAATTCTCAATTTCAAGAGGAACCAATTCAAGTAAACGGTGACGTGGAAGATACAAGTTTTAAACACGAATATCCAGAATCGGCAGATAATGAATCTTGGAAGAGGGATTTGAAAGGAGAATTCCAACAACAGGAATCAAGTAAATTAATTGAAAGCAGGCAAACAGAGGTTAATTCTACAGAGCAATTAAAGGAAGAGACTGAAGATCGAAGTGAGGCTGACAAATTAGTGCAAGATAATCTCATTACAGAGCCCTCTAACGCCGAAAATGACCTGAATGAATCCCCCAAAACACGAAAACTGCAAGACACTAAGCCGGAGAACATAAGTGATGCTTCTGAAAATTCAGATGCAACCCGTAACAACCTTAAGGTCGAGCAAGAAAGGTACACCATCTTCTCATCTTTTCCACCAAAATAGTTTTTCAGGCATTCATTTGTTTAAACCTATTCTTTGCAGTGTTGACAATAAGGATGCCGAGGATGACTTGGAACGCATACGAATGCAACTTCGAACTGTAAGTCCATCTAACTCTGTACATTTTATGCCACAATGACCATGACTGCTTGTTTTAACGGCTTTATCTAATGTTATAAGCGTTCTCGGCGATCTCATATTAGAACAAATGAGTGCATGAACTTCAACCTCAGGCATAAACGCAAAGCTTTAACTTTTGGGGAGCATTTCGTTATAGATTAATCCAGTAAAATCTGTGAATTTGACAATTTCTTGTGAGAAAACCTCTCTAACTAAGAATCATCTTCAGTAGTTTGAGTATTTATGTGTCTGGAAAAAAGTTTATCACGAAGATTCCACATTCGCACCATACCCCACGAAACACAGTTACTTTTCTTAAACACACGTCCGATGCAATGGCAGATTCTCTCAAATGTCTGTTGCATAAAGTGTGCCGTGTCATCTAATTATTACAAGAAGATTATTTTACGGCAATAATACTATGTTGTAGGATATGGAGATCACATCAGCTTCAGAAAAGTTAGCCGAGTGCCAAGAAACTATCTTAAATTTAGGGAAGCAATTGAAAGCATTGGCTCCACCAACTGGGAATAATGCTCTTGATAACAAGGCTCCCTACCACACGACGCTGCTCGATAAAATGTTGGCTGAAGACAACGCGGATATCGAAGTTCTAAGCCCTGCAAAAGCCAAAGAAGTTAGTTCTGCGGATACAGACACGAATCGAGCTGATAATAATGGAAAAAGTAGCGATGTTCGTAGTTCTTCAGGTGTTCCGGGTAAGAAGAGAAGTAATGGGGGATTATTAATGAAGCTGTTTTGTAGTGAAAGGAGGAATAGTTGCAAGCAAATAGATGTTCTGAAATCCTAATGATGTAAGTAGAAATAAAAAAATAAGGTAAGATGTAAAATGTAAAAAAATAGATTCTGTTGTTAAATTAAGCATCAATGGTTGTAATTTGTGATTATTAATTCTCAATTTAAGTATGGATTGGCAGATTTTTTTTCCCACTGTTCAATTAAGGAAACATTATTGACCCATTTAGTATTCGAGTTAAGTCTATTTTGACATCGAACTACTTGTTTAAGCTGGAATGTTGAAATTCGATCCCGTCGATCGACTTTTCTCAACAAAAAAATTATATACTCACGATCTCTTGCAAACTAGACTACTGAAACGACACACCTTGATATTACATCATCTACGAAGTCTCAGGGATGAGACTGAGAATCACTTGGGTTGGGGTATAAAAAAATGTTGAGCCCCAACCTATGATTATCAGTCCCGTCCCTACCAACATATGAATCAGCTGTTCAAGTTTGTGTTCATTGAAGTCACTAACTTATTCGTGTTCGTTCGTTTAATAAACGAACAAAAAAAACATGTTATGTCCATCTCCTTATTAATTTTTTTTTTTTGTTCCATCTCGTGTTTGAGTTTGTATTTTTACACGTATTTTTACCTTTCAACTCAAGCTCGGTTCGAGTTTGGCTCGTTAACCTATAAAAAAAAAGTTTAAATAAATAACAAATTACAAAGTTATATTCAAACGAGTCAAAAAATTAAGAAAACTCTATAAATATTTTATAAAACTAGTCTAGAGTAATCATTAGATTAATATATATATATATATAGTTAAGTTGTACATTGACTTATCAATATAAGTAGATTTACGAATATAATCAAGCATTCATAAGTAAACTCTTATTAGTTCGTTTAGAAAACGAGTTTGTAATCTTTCTACAAGTTTGGTTCGTAAAGTTGAGAAATAAACGATCACAAATAGTAACGACCATATTACATCAGACCATGTTGGATTAGTAGCGGTAACCATCCCTAAATCTAAATCATCTCATTTCCTTCCCAAACCGTCCGGCGTCCTCTTCTGGAGCAGCGGCCAGCAGTATCAGGCAGCAGTCAGCAGCCGAGCAGGACCAGTGGACCACCAGTCGCCGGTCACCGCCGGACTCCTGAGCCTTCAAGGTCTTCAATTCAAGTAAAGTTTTCCATTTTTTAAGATTTTAAGTTGTTATGCATTTTCCAAATTCCATGATATTCATGTGCTAAATGCTAATTGTTAAGAGAGTCACTTGTCACTGAGTAGTGACTTGTTAGAGATTAAAGCAGAGCAGGGTATTCTCTTTGTTGATTTTGCTGAATTTTTTGTGTATTACTGTATTAGTGTATATGACTTTGAGTTAATTTGTTAAAAGTGAGTAGTGTTCATGACTCATTAGTTTAATTTAATAAACGATTTTAATTTGAATGATTTCTAGGATTGAAATTTTCTGATGGCTATGGATATCAGAAAATATCCGACTAAACAAAAAGTGTCGGAGGATATTGAAACTGGTTTAAGGGAGGGTGCTTCTTCTGATAGTATTAGTGGTAGTGCATTTTTCATTGCTATAGAGTCCGTTACCATGAAATCAGCCGGTAAAGAATATGTTGATGTGAGTAGTATCCCTGCAGATCCGCGGAAAGGATAAATATATCCGAATATCACCCAAATCAACTTGATGAGATAAGGAGGGCTTATTTGTTAGAAGGACCTTGTCAACCTTGTTTGCATAATTTCCCTTGGAGAAACATAAGAAATAGAAAACGTTGATTTAAGCCGGAGTGGTTTGGTGAATTCTCAACTTGGTTAGAGTATAGCGTGAAAGAAGATAAAGCATATTTCTTGTGTTGTTATTTGTTTAGAGATCAATTTAACAATCAAAAAGGTGCGGGGACATTTACAAGTGAAGGTTTGTTGTGGGTGGAATAGGAAATCTAGGTTGGATGACCATGTTGGTGTAGTAAATAGTGCCATAATTTGGCGGTAAGTGTGAGGATCTAATGAGACCAAAGCAAGCCATTGATGTTTCCTTTCATAAACAAACAGACTGTCTTGTTTGTTTTGTTGAAAAAGAGGTTTTTAATGGTATTAAAAATGATGTAATAATTGGACGGTTTAAAAAAAATGGAAAAACATAGAATATTGTTGTAGTTTGTGAACTATGCAATGTATGAAATGTTATGTGTTTTTCGATTTAGCAGTTGTAATTTATGAACTATGCATTCTAATGAAATATTATGTATATTTGGACCCCGGTGAAATTTTTTCTGGCTCCGCTTTTGGTAATGTCCATTCTCTTCTTGTCTGATCTACAAATATTGTCCGATGGTACTTAAATTCCACATATCTTGAGAAGAAAGCATCAGATTAAGTCTAAATCTTACAAAAGCAAGGTATTATCTACAATCTGATCGAATTTGAGAAACTATCAAAGATTTTCTTCATTTTTAGCACTTATTTCACAGTGTATTTCATCTTTCAGTCTCAGATCTTACAGATCTGGAAAATGAAGCACGTTTTTCTTCATTTGCAGCACTTATTTCTCTGTTTTTTCCTTTTCATTTTCAAATCTCAGATTTCGCAGATCTGGATTAGGACACACGTCATCCCATTGAGCAAAGTACATTCTCAGTTGATCTGTTTTTTATTTCTCCTTACGTTTTGTTGTTTCTTTTGTTTTTTTTTTTTTGTGGGAGAACCCCAAAATTTTCGGATAGGATGTGTTTTTTTTATAATTATTTTGAGAGAACCCATATTTGCATATGTGTACAATGGTCTGAAAGATTACTAAGGTTGCATATCTTGATATGATCATGACATGATTCAAGGGTGATTTAACTTTATCAATCACACTTTGAGTGAAGCATTGAAGTATATACATGTTGACATACATTAGCAGTAACACTTTATTGCAATATGACATTAGAATGCAACAAGTGTTGTATCATGGAAAGTTGGAAACTTATTTGTGTCGGTTGCATCATGTTTATGAGTTTTATGTTGATCATACACATGCTGTGTGGGATCAGTATTTGTGGCTTCTACCCTCAGGGCCTGTAATGTTCTGTGTTATTGTTTTGTTGGTACAGAGCTATGTCTTTGTAACTATTGGCCTTGTGCTTAACAACCACCCATGTGTTTTGCCTACAGCCTTCCGTGATTTAGTTTGGGGTGTAAGTGGGTAAACCGGTCTCGAAGCTGACGACCCTAAAGAGCCCAAGGCCTGGCCCCTCAACCGCCGGCGCAATCGTGGTCGTGACAATCCTTGATACATATACCGGGGAACCGGCAAAGACGCTGCAACATCTGGCCTTCCATAAATTCCACAACGTGGTACAAAAAACCGCAACTTCTTCCTCCCTGCGTTCTTAAATATTTTTTTATTTAAGGGAAAAAAAACTTTTGATGATGACCCCTGACTCAATGGCCCGGCCGACGCCTCCGGTTCGCTCTCTCCCGTCACTCTCCTCCCTCTCTCCGGCCTCCATAGCTTTCCTCAACGCCAAGTTTACCACCAAAGAAGACCTCTACGACCATGCACCTGTTCTCGTTTCGGAGCTCCGTACCCAGTGCCAGTCCCTCGACCAAAGCCTTTTGGATCTTGACGTCCGCCTTCAGCAATTCTTTGCCGATTATTCTAAGCATTCTGGTCAAATCGGGTCCTCTTTCAATGGCATCAAATCTAAATTGTCAGATCTTCATGCTTCCACTCTCACCCCTTCATCTTCATCAGGTACATTGCCGGTTCCTGCTCTGTGAATTTTTGCATACTATGTGTTCAATGTTTATTAGGATTGAGCATCCACAAGCTTATTAAAAGCTTAATTTTTGCTGCCTGATGGATTATAGATGAAGGATCAGCCGGCGTATTGGGGGAGGAGCTTCCGGCGTTAGCTAAGGAGGTGGCCAGGGTTGAAACTGTTAGACTTTACGCTGGTGAGCTTTTTTTTCCTTCTTGTTCTTCTTTTTCTTGAATATATTAAATTTCATAGATCAAATTTGAGGATTAAAAAAATCAGCTTTCTTCACCTTAAAAAAATAAAATAAAAATCAGCTTTCTATGGAAGTATAGTAAGGTAGAACCACTAATGTTAATCAGTGATGCCGGCAACAAAAAATTCATTTTTATGTTGCGTGATGTTTGGAAAGGATCTTGACATGATTGATGGTGTAGTTAAGTGACGAGTAATTGAGCTTTAGGATACGAAACATGGCATTAGAGAATAGTTGTAACAAAACTTTAGCAATAATTTGCATTTGTTGATTCTGATGCTTGAAGTATTGCCTCTATTACTTTGAATGTTCATCCCGTACAACAATTACTTTGCCTCAATACATACATCATTTGCATAAAATGCCTAAAACAGGAGATATTTATTAGGCTACAGTTGTCAAAGCTGCATTTTCATTCCTAAGGGCCTCAGTCTGAGATATACCGTGTCCTTTATCATTCGAGTAGCATCATTCTATACATAAGCCTTTCTTTTATGGCTACTTAGATAGTACTGCAAGGCAAGTCGTCAGGGACATAAAAATCTGCTTTCCAATGTTAACAAGTTTTTATTTTTCATAGTGTAGAAATTAGGGAGAGGAAGAAAGAGAGAGAAGAGAATAAAATTCTTCTTATTTAATATGAGCATAGAAGCTGAGATATATATTACAAGGTGTAGTAGACAAAGACTTAAATGTAGTGTGTGCTAATAAAGGGTAGAGCGGGATCGAGGTCATAAAGATATGGGCGGCAAGACAAGCCTAGCACTACTTAGTACGACTTTATATAACACAAATTGTATTAAGTTACAAATATAACAACATTAATATTAATGACACTTATAATAACTTATACTCCTCCTCAAGCTGGTTTATATATATCCAATAAACCAAGCTTGCTACTGAATTGGTGGAATGGTTGTTTAGGCAAGCCTTTAGTAAATATATCAGCAACTTGTTGTTTGGTGTTGATGTAGGAGAGGTAGATACTGCCATCTTCTTGTTTTTCTCTTATGAAGTGCCTATCAATCTCTATGTGTTTAGTCCGATCATGTTGGACTGGATTATTAGAGATTTCGATGGCAGATTGGCTATCACTTGACAGATTTATTGGCCTTGAATAGGGTATCTTCAATTCTTTCATAACCCTTTGAATCCACAATAGTTCACATATCCCTAGGGCAATTTCCCTATACTCTGCTTCAGCAGAACTCCTTGCAACAACAACGATTGCTTTTTGCTTCTCCAAGATACTAAGTTCCCAAAGAGATAGATACACCATCCAGAAGTGGATCTTCTATCAGTGACTGATCCAGCCCAATCTGCATCAACATAGCCTTCAATTTTAGTTGTACCTTGTGATTTGAACAATATGCCCTTGCCTGGACTACCTTTCAGGAATTTCGGTAACCTCATAGCCCCATCAAGGTGAATTTGCTTTGGGGAGTGCATGAACGGCTTAGTTGATCGACCGCATAGGAGATGTCGGGTCTTGTGTGGGACAAGTAGATTAATCTTCCCACCAATCTCTCGAAATTTTTCTTGGTTGATGGGATCTCCATCATCATTCTTCCCAAATTTCACAAAGTGTTGTCAATAGGAGTATCAATTGGTTTGCACCCGAGTAAACCATATTCTTTCAAAGCAGTCTATAGTATACTTTCTTTGAGTAAGGAGGATGCCATCGGTGGATCCGGCAACCTCAATGCCCAAGAAGTACTTCAGAGGTCCAAGATCCTTGATCTCAAACTCATTTTTGAGTAGTTGTTTCAGATTATTAATATCAGAACTTGAATTACCAGTGATGACAATGTCATCAACATAAACAATGAGGACAGTCACTCCTCCTGTTTCAGTGTGTTTGTAGAATAGGGTATGATCACTATGCCCTTGAGCATATCCCCCACCTTTCATAACTTTGGAAAACCTTTCAAACCATGCTCTGGGAGATTGTTTAAGTCCATATAAGGACTTATTCAATCTACACACAACATTAGGTTTGACAACAAACCCAGGTGGAGTATGCATATACACCTCCTCTTTAAGATTACCATTGAGAAACGCATTTTTTACATCCATTTGATGTAATGTCCAATTATTCACAGCAGCAATGGAGATAATAATCCTCACTGTATTCAGTCTAGCCACAGGAGCAAAGGTCTCATGGAAGTCAATCCCAAAGGTTTGAGTGTACCCTTTAGCAACTAATCTGGCTTTATGCCTATTAATAGTTCCATCAGGATTGTGTTTTACAGTGAATAACCACCTACATCCAACAGGCTTTACACCTTTAGGCATATTGACAAGATCCCAGGTGTGATTGTCCTCCAAGGCATGGAGTTCTTCCATAACGGCCTTTTTCCAGTGAGGACAATCAAGGGCCTGTTGTATGGTTTTTGGTATAGTTGCAGTGTCAATGTTGACGAGATAAGACTTAAAATCAGTAGATAACTTTCCATAAGACACAAATCTGTCTATGGTGTGTTTTGTGCAAGCCCTAGTGCTTTTCCTTAGAGCAATAGGCAGATCATCCAGAGAGATGGGTGGTGAGATATTACCTGAATCAGAGGGGGTCTGCTCCAGATAGCCATGTTCATCACTTGGTGGATCAGATTCCAAATTGAGAGGTTCTGCCTCAGTGGTGTCAGTTTGAGTTTCCTGCACAGGAACATCAGTACTAACAACATCATGGGAAAAATTAGGAGTGCTAGGGCCTCTTGATGACTTTCTTTGCCTAGTGTAGACAATGATATTGTCCTTAGGCAAAGTGGTATTCAGATCAGCCTGTTGTGATGATGGATCAGCATGTAGATCAGTATCCATTAAAGGCAAAGTAGCATCATTATTCAGAAATCTGTACATTTCGAGATCAGCACTGTTTTCCTTACAATAAAAAGGTTTATCTTCAAAGAAAGTTACATCACAAGAGACATAAAACTTGTTAGTTTTGGGGTCAAAACATTTAAAACCCTTTTGTGTAGCAGAATAGCCCACAAAAATGGTTTTGATAGCCCTTGGTTCAACTTTACTTCTGTTTTGGGAATGGATGTGGACGAAGGCAGTACACCCAAAAATCTTCAGGGGAATGGTAGTCAAAAGTTTAGAGTTAGGATATGAAGCAGTGAGAGTTTCAATAGGAGTTTTAAAACCAAGAATTCTTGAAGGCATTCTATTTATTAGGAAAGCAGCAGTGAGTACAGCTTCCCCCCAGTAAGAAGATGGCACATTATAGGTGAATAACAGAGTTCTAGTGACTTCTAGCAAGTGCCTATTCTTCCTTTCAGCCACTCCATTTTGTTGGGGAGTGTTGGCACATGAGGTTTGGTGAATAATGCCTCTTTTAGTAAGAAAAGGTCCCAAAATAGAGTTTAGGTACTCAGTCCCATTATCAGTTCTCAGAATCTGAATTTTAGCTTGGAACTGAGTTTCCACCATTTTGTAAAAGGTTTCAAAAATAACACTAACATCAGATTTGTTTTTCATGAGATAGACCCAACATAGCCGTGTGTGGTCATCTATGAAAGTAACAAACCATCGTTTGTGTGTGAGATTCGGGTTTTTAGATGGTCCCCAAACATCAGAGTGTACAAGGATGAAAGGTGCAGAATTTTTGTAAGGAACAGCTTTGAAAGGATTTCTAGTATGCTTAGATATCTCACAAAATTCACATTTCAAACATTCCTTTTTAACACCAGAAAACAAAGTAGGGTACAATTTTTTTAGATAATCAAAATTGGGATGTCCTAAACGTAAATGAAGCATTTTGATATTATTACATTTAACATCCTCAGAAACACCTAGACCCTTAACAGTCTGTCTCTGTGTGCCTTGAAATAGATATAGTCCATCAATCTTCCTAGCACTGCCAATCTTCCCCAAAGATTCCATTTCCTGAAACTCACAGTGGGTTGGAGAAAAGTTAGCAACACACTTCCTCTCCTCACAGAATTGACTAACAGAAAATAAGTTGCAGTCCAACTGAGGAACATAAAGAACAGATTTAAGGGTAAGGTCGTCATTTATTTTAACCGTTCCTTTTCCATTAACTTTAGATAGTGTTCCATCAGCAATTTTAACATAGTGTATTTTATCAGTTTTTGAATATGACTCAAAAAGGGAAATGTCACCTGTCATATGGCTAGATGCCCCAGAGTCAATGATCCAAGTATTCTTACCATTTTGGGCAGCTGCTCCAACAGAAGATTCTGTGTTATGCTGCATTCTTTTGTCAAAGAGGTGATTGAGAGCTTCCATCTGTTCTTTAGTGAACATGCTTGCCTGCTCAGTAGCACCATACCCCTGTTTGTGATCACTCCAGTTGTTATCTTTCTTGGGATTCTGCCCCTTTTGCAGGTGTGGAGGCTTTCCATGAAGATTCCAGCATGAGTCCTTAGTGTGACCCCTTTTTTTACAGTGGTCACACTGAAGATTACCTTTCTGGTCATTTTTCTTGAATGGACCCCTGTGATTGCCACTTATAAAGGCAGAATCCTCAGTCCGAACATTCAAAGCTGATTGCTCACCCCCTGGAGTAGGCAGCAAGCCTCCCATAACACCTTTATTGCTTTCTTCTTTTCTTAATGTAGCAAATGCCTCTTGCACAGATGGTAAGGGAACTTGTGCAAGGATCCTTTCTCTAGCTGCTTCATAGACAGGGTTAAGACCACTTAGAAAGTCAAAGACCCTTTCTTTTTCAATGAGTTTTTGGAACTTGGCCGCATCCTCAATGCAGTCCCACTCAGTGATAGTTAGTTGGTCATAATCTTGCCACTGTTTTTTGAGGGAATTGAAGTACCTAGTGACATCAAGGGACCCTTGCTTGGTGTTTTTCAGGGTGTTCCTGACACCGAATGCTTGAGCAAAATTCCCTTGATCTGAGTAGGATTGAGTGAGGTTGTCCCAGATAGCCTTGGCAGAAGGATAGTACAGGTGTACCTGATGAATATCTTCCTCCATAGAGTTGAGCAACCATCCTGTGACAACAGCATTTTCTGTTTCCCATGTTTCATAGGCTTCTTCATCGGTTTTTTGAGGAATCTTGACTGAGCCAGTAAGGTAGCCAAGTTTTCTTCATCCAGTAATGAAGATCTTAACGGATTGTGCCCATTGAAGGTAGTTGGAACCTCCTTTGAGTTTAACAGAGGTGATTTGGAGAGTTGGATGATCTAACCCACTCATATTTTTGGAAGGATTTCCTACAGCAATTTCAGACGTCGCTTCAGATTCTGACATATTTTTTTTTATATAGGAAAAGAGGGGCAGAAGCAGCGGAATGTATCTGAAATTTCAGATTATTTCTCTGATACCATGTAGAAATTAGGGAGAGGAAGAAAGAGAGAGAAGAGAATAAAATTCTTCTTATTTAATATGAGCATAGAAGCTGAGATATATATTACAAGGTGTAGTAGACAAAGACTTAAATGTAGTGTGTGCTAATAAAGGGTAGAGCAGGATCGAGGTCATAAAGATATGGGCGGCAAGACAGCTAGCACTACTTAGTACAGCTTTATATAACACAGCTGTATTAAGTTACAAATATAACAACATTAATATTAATGACACTTATAATTACTTATACATAGGGACTCCTTCCTTCAAGTAATTTAGATGCCTTATCTTGGCCTGCGTTAACCAAACCTAGATAATTAAAAAAGTCCATCAGAGATCATGTATAAGTTACCTTGAGTATCGATAAACGCAACACTTCAAGTTCTTACATGAAAGTTTGAGTTGTGAGAGGCATGGGTAAAGTTCCAGTAGGCTACCTGGTTTATTGTACATGTCAATGAATATACCTGTCGTTTACTTCCTGGCTAACTCAGTAAGAAAGAAGTGTAATATGTTAATTGGCTAGGATTTTTTTTTCGCATATTTGTGTATGAAAATTTAGCGAAGGTTACAAGTCGACATTTTTCGATTTTTTTTTATGGAACATTGTCCCCTTTTCTTCTTTGTTGTTTTACATCATTATTTTTTTTATCATTTGTTTCTATAAAATGTGATATCATAGTTTCCATCTTCATTTTCAGAGACTGCGCTAAAACTTGACACTTTGGTTGGGGACATTGAAGATGCTGTATCTTTGATAGTGAATAAAACTCTAAGGAGACGTCCATCAAAGAAAAGTTCAGAAGTTAGTTTTCTTTTCAAAGATTTGCTGTAAGGCCTTCCTATGCTATTCAATTGGCCTTTTTATTAATAACCATCTTCTCTTATTATCAGGATTTGCATGCTGATGCAATTCAAACGCTTAAATCAACTGAAGACACCCTCAGATCGACTGTGAAGACAAATCCTCAATGGACCCGGCTTATATCTGCAGTTGATCACCGTGTGGATCGAGCTTTAGCCATCTTTAGGCCTCAAGCTATTGCAGACCATCGTGCACTTCTTGCCTCTCTTGGGTGGCCCCCACCTCTTTCCTCCTTAAACTCTTCGAGTGTTGATACTAGACCAACAAGTGAAGTCAAAAATCCCCTTTTCACCACAAAAGGGGACCTCGAACATCATTACTGCAGAAGCTTTCTAGCTTTGTGCTGTTTGCAGGAATTTCAACAACGGAGAAGATCTCGCCAATTTGAGGGGCAGAATCGGGAGGCTTCTCTACACCAACCTCTCTGGGCCATTGAAGAGCTTGTTAATCCTGTTGCTATTATTTCTCAACGTCATTTCTCGAAATGGGTTGATAAGCCTGAATTCATTTTTGCTCTAGTGTATAAAACCACTCGAGATTATGTTGACTCCATGGACGAATTATTGCAACCGTTGGTAGATGAAGCACTGCTACATGGCTACAGTTGTCGAGAAGAATGGGTTTCTGCCATGGTGTCTTCGTTGTCAACGTATTTGGCAAAGGAGATATTTCCCATCTATGTTTCACAACTTGAGGACGAGAGTTCACGTTCACAGACTACAGTTTCTTGGCTTCATCTTATTGACTTGATGATTGCATTCGATAAGCGAGTGCAATCTTTGATTTCTCAATCTGGCATCTTGCTTTCCGTTACAGAAGAAGGAAGCCATGAAAGGATCTCTTCACTGTCGGTATTTAGTGATAGACCCGACTGGCTTGATATGTGGGCTGAAATTGAGCTCAACGATGCCATTGAAAAGTTGAATCCCGAGATTGCAGATGAGAGAAACTGGTCAATCAAAACTCAGCATACCGGTGTTTCATCTGGTCTACCAGAAGACAACAGATCACCATCGATTTCTAGTGTTTTCCTTGGGGTACTCACTTACGTTGTTGATCGTTGTCGATCTCTACCCAACATATCACTAAGGTCGAGGTTTGCGTCTCAAACATGTGTACCTATAATAGACAAATTCATTGACTGCTCACTTCTCAGATGCCTTGAGGCTGAAGGTTTGACTGCATTGACAGTTGATGACGGTTTAATCAAAGTTGCGAACTCCGTGAACGCCGTTAGGCATTTTACTTCTGTTTTCAAGGAATGGTGTGAAGATGTATTCTTTCTAGAAATAGGTCTGTATCAGACAAGTGAAATGGAAGAAAGGTCATTGAAGGGTAGTGATTTCGACAAGGAAACCGATAAGCTGGAGAAATTCATTTCAGAATGGGTTGATAAGTTAGCAACCGTTATATTGCGTGGATTTGAAGCAAGCAGTCGAGATTACGTGAAGAACCGAAAGCAATGGCAAGAGAAGGGTGAAGAAGGAGGAGGATGGGGGGTAGTGTCGAGATCTTTCATTGGTGCACTAGATTACCTACAAGGCAAACTATCAATTCTCGAAGAGAATTTAAATGCTAAGGACTTTATCAAGGTCTGGAGATCTATAGCCAGCGGTGTTGATCAGCTTCTGTTGCACGGTATCCTAACGAGTGGTGCAAAGTTTCATGATTATGGTGTCGAGAAGCTCGAAAATGATATGGAAACGATGTTTGGAATGTTCAGAAGATGGTGCTTAAGACCTGAAGGGTTCTTCCCCAAAGTGAGCCAGGGATTAAAGTTGTTGAAAATGAGAAAGAGTGAAATCATCGGAAGTGGTTTGTCCGGAGGTGGAAAATGGTTAACGGAGAAGCGTATAACACATTTAACGTTACCCGAAGCCGAAAAAATAGCAAAGAGTAGGGTACATGGTGGTATTTGACTCATGACTGTAAAACATCCATTTTGTTTCTGGGCAATGCTGATGATATATTTATTGGTAATGGCTCACTTTTATTTGGGGTGGGGTGTTAACTGCATTTCTAACTCAGCTTATGATATTTCCACAACCACCACCACCCCCCCCCCCCCCCTCCCCCTTTTCCCAACATGTTTCAAGTACATACTTGGATGAATCAACCATACGGTTTCAACTCGAGAATGAAATTATTTAAACAAAGATCAAATTAAACTCAAACAATTATGAATCATTTAACTTATTTACACCTATCTTATACACGTATATGTATAGAATATTTAATTGATAAGCCATATGATCATGATTCATGAATAGTAGATATATATGATTACTGAAAAAGAAGGAACAAACAAACAAAAGAAACCATGCTCCACATTGCTACCTTTTATGATGTTCATTTTGTTTACTAGATATTGTGTATATTTCATTTATCAATCTTTATTAATTATATTTTATTTTTAGAAAAACCTAATATTGCATTAATAAACCAAATCTGCTAAACAAGCAGAGCAGACATCGTCGGGGGGTTGGGGTCCCCAGGAAGTTTCACCCTAAGAAGAAAGACCAAGCCTAGAAAGCAAATGCGTCGAGACATTTCTCGCACGCCTGATAAAAGAAAAACGCAGGGATAAAAAATGGGGTATCTCTGCTAGACAATCCTGCTGGAGGCAGCCAAGAGGAGAGAGGTCCTCCTCCACCCGAAGCAACATCTGCACACATGTCAAGTTGTCGTTCTTCACCTCCAACCGCGTCATGCCTAGCATGTGATCATCCACCAAAGGCATGAGGATTGGTCGCATCTCCAACAGAGCTACTTCAATACCCGGATCCAAATGAAACGAATACGCTGCCAAGATGGAACCTTGATGGTCACGAAATATCCAGGGCCGGCCCTCGCTTTCATTGGGCTTAAGACCAACTCCTCGAATTGGGTCTTTTAGTTGAAATTGTTTTTTTTTAAAACATACATATTGTTAGATATTTTTTCATTAATAAATATTTTGGTTATCGTTTGCATACGAGTTGCCGTACGAATTAATGTTATCGCAACGAAACGGGGTTCGACCTGCCTGGTCAGGTTCATGAAGGGATATGCATTTTCAGATACATGCATTTTCGAACTGATATGTACTTACCTTTTCGTGGAAGGGTTGCATGCTTTCATCCGGTGAACAGTGACAACTCTACCCATTCGTGCAAGGAGTACCTCCATTCGTTTATGGGGTACTTGCAACCTATAAAAGACATAAGTATGCAGACGAAAATTCATAAGTTTGACAACATCATCAGAAAAACTTTGAGTGTCATCGGGTTTGATTCAAACAAGTCATAGATATATATAATAAGTTTGTTTTATTTATTTTGTGTGTGCTTTTTTTTTATTATATATAATATAGATATATATAATAATTTAATAATATAGATAAAAAAAATAAAAATTGTTTGTATATCTATTTTTTTGGGTCAAGTAAATTTTTTTATCGGAACCTTTATCAATTGGAGTAAAATAAAAATTGGGCATTTATCAAAAAAAAAATTAACATATTATATTAGGTTGGATCGGATTGAATCTACATGAAATATTTTTTTTCTTTTAGCGAAACATGTATCGTTGGGCCCCAAGACGCGGTTAAGAACTAAGACCGGGTCTCACGGGGCCTCACAGATGGGCCGGCCCTGGAAATATCATCCCCACTCCCGATGCTAACTCCATAGCACACACATCCACATTATATTTCACCACTTCAACTGCCGGAGCCACCCACCGAATCGGCAGATGAGGCCCCACATATGACCCCCGAGCTAAGCCCGACGCCTCCCTGTATTCTTGTGCCGCCATATGTGCCATAGCCTAGATTATGGAGACATACACCGGTTGACCATCAAACACAACACTAAATCGTGATTTCCAGATCTACCACATGACCCAGACAAACTCTGCCACCTCTTCATTTGTTAGTTAGCACATGTTGCAGTTGTGCGGAAAAAATCCTGAAATCCGTACCCCTAAAACCCTTCCCCCCCCCCCCCCCCCCAATTTTTTTTTAGAAAGGAGTCGACGCCCATACCTAGATGCTATCTCACACTGGAATTTATTAATTATATTGAATATATAATTAAGAGTTTCATAACATTATTAATAATTACATCAACAACAACAACGGAAAAAGAAAAAGAAAAAAAAAATGCTCCATGGGATAGTATGCATGAGGTAGGTAACAAAAAATTGGATGCCATCTGTTTAACTTTTAGCTAAAGTTTTGCATGCATGATTGACATTTTATAAATTGCATGTGGCCAACAAAATAACGATGATAAGTACAAATGCTAGCTCAAAAAGTCTATAATTTTAAATGTTTATTCTACGGTTATAACGGTTGTGATACGACAAGCGTCGGAATACAGTTTAATTGTAATGTCTCATATAGGAAAAATAGTAGAATGCTCACCCTTATGTAAGTGTGAGACATAAATATATTGTCGGTCGGGTTAGCCTTTTAGGCCGACGAGGACGGCGGTCAAGGTGTCGGACGGACCATTTATAACTCATTTAAATAAGAACTGGGACCCGGAGTTTAAGGGCGTTACATTTATACAATTAATAATGATGTAGATACGTCCCCATGAACATAACCTAATGGTTAAGAGCTTGAGTATTGTATTGACAACCTAATCACGGCAGGGATGGACCCAGCATTGAGGAGGGGTGCATGGCTCCCACTCAAATATCGGTGTGAAATTACTAGTATATCCCTCCAATAATATTAAATACCTGTGTATGTATATAGTTTCGAACATTTCTAATAAATCTCTACATGTAGCTCAATTGGTATGGTGTCAAAGTATTACCCGTGGGGTCAAAAGTTCAAATCCTAGCTACTAACATACATTTTTTAATCCTTTTTTTGTTTGTTTTTTATCTACATTTTGTAATTTATGTTTTATTTTTCCCTTTCTAGTGTTTAATGTTTATGTTTTCTCCTTTTTCTTATTAACATTTGTGAATTTTTCCAGAAAATTTTTCGCTACATATTTTAGTGAGAATTCGGCTCCCACTAAAAAAAAAATCTGGATCCGTCACTGAATGACGGTGGAGTGCAGGAGGTTTGGATATGATATGGAGCGACCTTTTTGAGCAAAAATGTTTAAATACAAAACGAATAAACTGAGCTATTGAGACACATCCGTCGATTTATATCCCACTGACCTTAATGACCCTTTTGGGCTGTGGTTCAACCTTTTTGATAATGACGTAGATACTAATGATCATGATGTGTAATGTAAGCTTATTATAATCAATGATCCATGGATGTGTTATGTAACATATGTTAAACAGTACAGTTGTGGCACAACAAATGTAGCAACATGTTTTTATACAATTGATCGATTATGATGTAAGTTTATTATAATCCATGGTTTGTAAATGTTATGTCACGCATTATGACATAATCATTGTGATAGTAATTTATGATGTAAGTTTTTTATCTACATTTTGTAATTTATGTTTTATTTTTCCCTTTCTAGTGTTTAATGTTTATGTTTTCTCCTTTTTCTTATTAACATTTGTGAATTTTTCCAGAAAATTTTTCGCTACATATTTTAGTGAGAATTCGGCTCACTAAAAAAAAAAAAAAAAATGCGGATCCGTCATTTGAATGACGGTGGAGTGCAGGAGGTTTGGATATGATATGGAGCGACCTTTTTGAGCAAAAATGTTTAAATACAAAACGAATAAGCGAAATTTATTGAACACATCCGTCGATTTATATCCCATGACCTTAATGACCCTTTTGGGCTGTGGTTCAACCTTTTGATAATGACGTAGATACTAATGATCATGATGTGTAATGTAAGCTTATTATAATCAATGATCCATGGATGTGTTATGTAACATATGTTAAACGATACGATGATTGTGGCACAACAAATGTAGAACATGTTTTTATACAATTGATCGATTATGATGTAAGTTTATTATAATCCATGGTTTGTAAATGTTATGTCACGCATTATGACATAATCATTGTGATAGTAATATTATTCGATTTAAAAAAAAATAATCTATATATACGACAATGTGACCTATAATGAACAAATACATACATCCCAATCTCTGTGTAGTCAATAGTTTTCTAGTGAGAAATGGGAATCCAAGGTGGTTACTTACCAAAAACAAAAGAATCCAAGGTGGCTGGGCATGTGTGCATGTTTAGTTTGTATTCCACTAAAAATAGTGATAGTGATTTATAATGGAGAAATATATATACGAAAACGAAACATTCACACACGCATCTTCAAGTGAGACTCGAACCCTGATCAGGGTCAGATTAAGACTTAGTGTTAACCATTAGGTTGATACACTATTTATAGAAATGTCAGTTCAAAATTGTAATTTGTTTATTTATTAAAAACATGAATCAAAATAACATTTTTATATTTCAAAAAAAAAAAAAAAACAAAAAAAAAAACATTTTATCAAGTTCAGAAGCAAACTGAAAAACACGAGCCATGATCAAGGACGGAGTGGGAATTGAAGTTAAGGTGAGCTAGTTTACTATATTCGAATGTCAGATGGGCTAAATTAAGATAATTTAGTAGATACATACAATCTCTTGCAAACTAGACCATTGAAATATACCCTGAAATTTCATCATCTACGAAATCTTAGGGACAAGATTGAGAATCATTTAGGTTGGGCTAGGCTTTTACAATTTACCATATTCATATGTTGTCCACCTAATACATTTATCTCAATCATCACATAATGAAATTATGATTTCATGCCCTCATCATGTCACACACCCTATGATTTAAGGGTGTGTGATGAATATTATAAAGTGCTTTACAAAATAATGTTGTTTTATATTCTAAGTGCCAAATTAGAACTAAATAGCTCAAACACAATCTATTTAAGTCTCTCCTTAGTTCACTATAATACCAATACACCTCACATGTTAAAATAATTTAAACCTATACAATACACACCATAGATTGAATACATAAAATGAAAAGAATCAACTTATAATAAAATCTTCTAAATGATCTTATATGTTTAATCAACTGATAAAAGAACACAGATGCTATAATGTCAACCTTGCTTTGAGCTGTGACGTGTGAGTTCGATTTCCTGGATCGACTTCCTTCGATAAAAAAGACATACATACAGTCTTTTTCAAATTAGATCACCGAGACATAACTCTTAATTTGCATCCTTCACAAAACTCGAAAGACGGGGCATGGCCATTTGGATTGGGGCTCCATTTTTTATAATTAAGTTGTTTGATCTTTCCTCCAAGCATAGAGTAACAAAGAGAACCCTCCAATATTCCCACATGATCTTGTAGATGAACATGATGAACTTCCACAATCACTACTTTCTTCAGCCCATTGCAAAACACTAGACGACGACGTCATCGACGACAACGGTGACGTCACCAGCATCGCCGGAGTTCCACCGGCCGACGACGTGCTTTTCTTCATTAGTTTCTTCTCCGCTCCAACGATTTCCGGCCAGATTCCGGCAGCATCGCCAATCTGAAACACAAAAACACTATGGCCATTTCCATTTTTCTGGATTTGGGATTTATTTATCCAATTGAAAACATCCCAATAAAACTCTACTTCAATTCCACCAATTAGAATTCTCTCTTTTCCCCTGAATTTCCATGAAAGTTTCTTCACCACTAACCGGGTTTCTCTGTCGATTTTCACTTTGAGCACCCCATTACTACATTCTATACAAATCTCATGTTTTGACCCCAAAATTTCAGCCTTTGTTATGAAATTCCTGTACCCAAAAACATGTTCTCTCCTGGACATCAACGTTGATTCCCTTGAAGATGGAGAAAAATCAAAACCCGACCCGATTCGCCGTTTATCACCAAGAAAGAACTCAACTTTCGATTTTGAAGTAACAGCAATGTAGAACCCAGATTCGGGCTCAGCTGAATTTTGGGTCAGCTCAGCTTTAGTGAAATCCCAGTACAATTTCAGCTTCTGAGAACGTTTACTCTGATTCAAGTACACTGATTTGGATCCGGGCCGGGCTCGAAAAAATGGGAAGAGTGATGAATACAAAGAGATGGTGATTGAGAAGAAATCTGGTGCATAAATGGTTAGGGAATGGGAGAAGTGAGTCTTGGACCAAGTTAGTGTAATGTAAGTAGGTGAATTGCAAAGATGAGTTTGATAGATGCAAGTTATTAGGCTTTGAGGCATTTGTGATGAGTTTCTTGAAGCAGATTTTGGGTTGCTAAGACATGAAAGAAACATTTTTTGGGGTGGTGGTGTGTATATGGGGTGGGGGGGTGCAGGGGGTTGTTCTTTCTGTGTTTTGGTGTAGTAGAAGAAGTACAGTTTCAAAGGTGAAGGGATGAGTAAAGAGAGAATTGAGGAGATTTATGCATCTGTATATGAGAGGGGAAAGCAGAGTCTGCTTTTAGACTTTTATTCAACTTTTGGTTAGTAGAAATAAACCGTAATTCTGGTGTAGGGACTCCTTATTAAAACGGATCGTCAGATGATTGCTATGTGTACAAACAGATAAAATAATTGTTTTTTTTCTACACATGATTCATCCATCGGTCTATTCTAATAGATAGTCCCTGCACCAGAATTTTCCATAATACTCATCAATATAAGAATGATAGTATTGACATAAACACTCGGACATAATAAATGTGAAAAACATGATTTCTCAATAGAACTACTCAGGATGTGGTAACAAGAAACCCTTTTAATTAGATGTCACATTATCAAAAGTCTTATTGTCACATCTTAAATGAACCCTTTTAATTAGATGTCACATTATCAAAAGTCTTATTGTCACATCTTAAATGAGTATGCGACATTGGATATTTCAGAGTGATCATGAAAAGTAACATTCTTAAGTAGTGTATTTTTATTTTTTTTTGTTTTGGAAAGACATCTTACACAATTATCTGAAATTAATAATTCGAGATATTCTTGGACATCTTTCAACAAGGTTTGTTGCATTGCATCCACAAGAGCTCGAACTCGAGCCACCTTGCTCAAGCAATCCGGGCACCTTCCACTCGGACCAACTTCCGTTGATGTAGTGTATACCTATTGATTGCTCAAGTTAAATGACATTTTTAAATGCGGATAAAGATACATGCATTTGAAATTTACACTTAAATATGCATTCAAGTTATATAAGAGTCTTTGATTAAGGTGATACGTAGTGATGGAGATATGACACTTTGAATATCGGTGCGGACGAGCCATTGATTATAATGAGACTTATTAAACAGTGATTATTATGCAATCTATTGACTATTGTGTGAGATATTGAATATCAATAAGTTGTAGATGATTTAAGTGTAAGTTAAACATATGTAGTCTTGTCCAACGAACACTCATGGTTTCTATCGAACAATAATGAAAAATGGAGTTGCATATAGGTAAGTTTACCACCGTCACGTTGAATTTACGTGGCACTTGCATTTTTGAATGTGTTATTCCGCAGGCCGTGTGGGAAAATAATCACTTGAGAGACTCTCTTTTCAAAATGAGGCTACATTCTTTTTTAGAGTTCATTGAGGCCATTTTCCAGCTTGGCAATGAAGAAGAGATAGTGTGAATCATATATCTTACATGGAACATTTAGAGAGCTAAAAATTATTGGCTATTCGATGGAAAAGATGTATGCATCAACTCGATTTTGGCTTCATCAATGGTTGAAGCGATGAATTCTTCTTATACATGTTTAAAAAGTCAGATATCGTGATGAATGAACCTTTGGAGATGAAATGGAAACCACCGGATTTTAGCACCATAAAATTTTACATGGATGCACCTTTAGAGATAACATGGCAGGCGCCGGAGGCATCATTCGAAACGCGATTGCGAAGATAATTTATAGTTTTTCGAAGAAGTTGGAGGGGTATATGATGTCCTTACCAGTGTCACCATATCTATGTATCACGTCTTAGTCTTTGCTTTCATATGAGGTTTTTCTAAAGTCATTTTCGACGCAGAGTACTCGCTAATGATCTATCATCCCCTAAGCAATAATATAGAGTAGGACCTTTTACCAGTTGGTAGCATAATTGAGGATTGTCGTCAGCTGCTACTAACTTTTGTTTCTATTTCATTTTCTTTTGTGAGAATGCATGAACATGTTCATGTACATCTTTTAACAAAGAAATGTCTCGTGTTAGTTCTTTTACCCTGTCCCGGAAAAAAAAAAAAAAAAGAGAAGATGAGGAAAAAAAAACCTAATAAATCTTGTCTTGTAGGACTTGAAACAATAACCAATTTTATTTCTTTAAAAACACTTATTTATGAAAATATAGTCAAAACTAATTAATTACACTAAAGCTTCTCTCGTGACAAGTAGGGTCAAATGTTATTTGGGTGGTGGAAGTTTTAATATTGGAAGAAAATGATTTTGTACTTATACGTGCTGCCATTGCCCCCACATATAATGTATGACAAACTTACTGTGTGCGTATATATATCTATATATGGTGTTATTAGGACAAGTATATGTTGCATAATAATGAGGTAGGTAGGTCTGGTGTGTTGTCTATCAATTTTCAGTACACTACCTTCGAGAAATAATGAAATCAAAGAAGTAGAATATATCGGAGTATAGAGGTAATGAAATAGAACATAATAAAATGAAATGATGAAATTTAGACATTCTATTCTCATGTTTAACATGCGAAAAAAACCAATGAATTAAATTTGGTAATAGACATTACATTGGGATTGGGTAGTGGTGGCTGATTGGGTAGGGACTAGGGATTATGCAATGGGTAGGGGTAAGATGTGGTAGGCCATTGATAGTGCAAGGGGTAGGGGTAGGAGATAAGGTGAATGTAGGTAGCACGTGGATGGTAAAATGAGGACGATTGTGGGTGGGATGGGGTAATGGTAGGGGTGGTCTAAAGTAATGGTAAGGATGGGGTGTAGGTGGTTGGGTTGAAATGTTCTAGTAGGAGCTGGTGGATGGTAAGGTGGGGGTAGGGTAAGATCTTTGGTGTGAAGGGTTTGGGTATGGTGGTAAAAAGTAAAATAGGGTGGTGAGAGAAGGGCATAGGGATGTGGTGGTATGGTGAGGCGATGGGGTTGGAATGGTTTAAGGAGGCAACAAAAGGTGGTGTAAGGTGAGCATGGGGTAAGGACGGAATGAGGGCGCATGGTATGGTGGGGTGGGAGTGGCCGAGTGGACGGTGGCATGTTTTGGCGATTTTCTTAACCTTTCATTCTCGAGGCAATCAAAATGATTTTTTTTCCTCATATATTCTATTAGAATCAAAATTTCATAATGACTACATTCAATCCAATAAACAAATGTAATGATGCAAAAATATAATTAGGGGCTTTTTCAGAATTTCAGAGGTTGGTGGGAGCACCCCACTTTGGGTCCCATGGCAGTCGTGCCCTGGCCGATCCTTTTCGGCTTTAAAAAAACCTTGAAATTCGTTAAACAATGCCCCAATTACAATTTCCAGAACCCTAAACACTTCTTGTGCATCTGTAGTGCGTCTTTAAATAAAAAGATCAATAAAACATCTTTTAATCTTTTCTTTTCACAGAATCCAGGCAATCACGCGATCCCCACGACGTAAGAATCAATCCATTAGTGAATTTATTTCAATCCTATAAGCATCTTGGATCAAGATTACAACTTTATCACCTTTACAAAAATCCTTGATTTTATAATT
Organism: Gentiana straminea; assembly: GCA_036785695.1. Classification (NCBI taxonomy): domain Eukaryota; kingdom Viridiplantae; phylum Streptophyta; class Magnoliopsida; order Gentianales; family Gentianaceae; genus Gentiana; species Gentiana straminea. The sequence continues at coordinate 1,758,617 of JAVUPR010000405.1, forward strand.
TCCCTAGTGAATTCCTTATCATCGTTTTAAGTTTAATTTATGTTATTAGGTTCACAGATTCAGTAATCTATTCCTAAATTCGTAGCATCAATTCCATGTATGATGGACACTAACTTTAGAGTGTGAGTTAATATTTATGTCAGTGGCAAAACAACCTATTGGAAGTAATGGTGCTATTTAGAAGATCAGAAGCAACAACAGCAACACAGCAGATTAGTGTCTCAGTGACATTTAGTCGAACACCTTCAACTTAAGTCGGTTGAAGGTTGTTACAAGTTGTTGGGGCAGTTGTAACTGCCATCTAGTGTAGCTAGCAGTAGGAAACACTTATATATATCTACACAATGTATTCTAAAACATCAATTCGAATATATAGAAAGATTTCTCTTCTTCCTTCTTTGAATGTCTGTTTCCCGCCTTTTCTGTTTTTCAATTTTTCAGTTCGATGTTCATCAAGTTCTGTGATTAGAACTTGAATTTCCACACAACCTGATTCTTCTTGCACGTGTTTTGTGTTTTATCGTCGTAGTGATAGAGCCGTCCCTACAACGGTGATTGTGCATGTTGTGAGCATCCTTCTTCGTTCATGCCTTCTCTTTTGAGTCTTTTTGTATTTTGGTTTCCCGTTTCCGCCTTCATTCTTTTATGATATCACTCTTAGAATAGACTGACATATTTTACTTTTTACAAGTTAACACGTACCGGGCGGTTTTTTTTTTTTTTTTTTTTTTTTTTTTTTTTTTTTTCAATTTTACCCTTATTTCGGTAACAAGAGACAACAAATTTCTACTTACGCCTACATATAAATTAAAGTCCAAAGTTTTCCAATACACAAGATATGAATATTCAACCATTTACCTATAAGATAAAGTGTATATATAATAATTTCCAATTAGAATGGATATGCTTGCATTTTATCTAGCTTTCAAATAAGAACATAAGTAATTAATTAGCAAAGGAGAGTCATTGATATTAGAATACACCAAATATATAAGTCTACAAAATACAGAAAATGTACATATAAACTGCATTATATGTCCTATAATTGTACATTTTCCCATTTTCTTAAATATGAATTCAACATTTATGGTTTGAATTAATTAATCAGATTTTAGACATTATATGTAGCTTTAATTCTCTAATGTGAGTTGGGTTTTGAGTAATATATAGTAGCTTGATTAGCGCCATTGACAGAGAAGAAAATAATGGAACAAATACTAATTTAATAAATGCACATCTGTATATAGGTAAGCTGGGGTGCACTCACTCACTAGCTATGGAATATAAGACCATAGTTAACACAAAAGTCACACTTCTGGTCCATAATTTTATTAATTTGCACTATTTTCTTGAAACTTTAAAGATTGGTCATTTTTTTAATTGAATCAAATGCATGTCTTTTTGGCTATTAGAAGGCATGAAGATGGGGTATTGGGATGGAAGCTTTAACCACTTTTTTTGTAGCCTTGTTTGGATGCAACCATCATGAAATGTGGTTACAAGACTTGAGAGGTGTTTTTTAATAAAAAGGATGTTGAGCCACAACCTAATGGATTGGACCCCACGGCTAATTATGTCTTGTCCCAAGAGTTTCGCGGATGATTAAATCGAGGATTATGTCCTGTGATTTGGTTTGTAAAGATTGTATGTACAATGTATCGAACTTCTACACCCCAACTCAATAGCTCTGCTGTCACAACATTACTCATATTTTTAATTAAGATGATAGGTCGATCAAGTAGGATTCATAAACCGATTAAGACAATATATTGAAGAAAATTGAATAAGTCATTACTGGTAAAATTACATCGTTTCAATATTAAAAAAAATAAAATATTTGAGTGTGAATTTGCCCTTCGATATATAGGCCTATCTAGTTCATCGTATACACATAAAATAAGCTTGTTTTGTTTTATATACATGTAACACCCCAAAAATCCAAGAGGGGATAAACGTAAAAATGAATTATTTTATTATTTTCCTTTTATAGCTATTAATTGATTCTCTTAATTAAATAACTAATTCCTTTAATTATTAATTAAACCTTTTTTTAATTATTTCTTTTGTCCCAGTTCGTCCCTACCATAGGATTCTAGAGGTGGCCCACACCGCCTCTCACGGCGTGGTACTCCCCGGGCCTGGTCGCGCTAAATGAGTCATAAATAGTTCGGTCAACTGCTTAGACCGCCGTCATCGCTTGGTCTAAAAGGGCTAACCCGAGTTGATAAGACATTTATGTCTCACACTTATATGGGGATGAGCATGGCATTATTTTACCGATATGAGATTTTACAATACATGAGTTAAGATTCTATTGTAGATGATTGTCAAAATTCTAAATGGTTTAAATATTTATTTTACATATTTATCTTGTTTTACATTATTTCCCACAAGTGCTCTTAGAGAATTTGCAACATATATTCTTAATAATTTTTATTTTTATTTTTATACATTTAAACTCATTTTTATCTTACACTATCTCCATTGAAGTTGAATTGCATCGTAATCCCGAATAAAACCACTACAACATTAAAAATAGAGTAATTATTCTTTTTTTTTATTTTTTTTTATAGTGAAACTGTACCTTGAGGGTTTAGTTCATTGGTAAAAGAGCACACCTTTGAACTAGGGTGTGAGAGTTCAATCTCCTGAATCGAATCGACTTATCTTGCAAAAAAAAGATATACATACATTTTTGCAAACTTTACTATGTTATTGAGGCATGCTCTCTATTTACATTTTTCACAAAGCTCTAGAGGTGAAACAGTGAAGACCCTTTTGTTTGTGACTCAACCTTTAAAAAAATAGAAAATCTGTATTCCAATGCATAAAAGTAAAGTTCATAAACATATATGTTTCTAAGTATAATTTTTCATCGAAACGAAATTACCACATACTGGCAACAAGTATAACCCACACTGCAGTTGGTGGGACTTGAACCCAGGACACCTCCGCTTAACCATTTGAACTAAGCTTGATCGGTTGTTTCTAAATATATAAAATACATTCATTATCTACTTAAGTTCAGTATGATCTAATACAATGAGTTGTTCATAAGTTTTCAAAACATTAATTAGGGGTGTGTAGTTGAACAAGTTGTTGTATCATCATAATGGTAGGAACAACGACAAGTGCTTTCAACCGAAATTACTTATCCAACTTTGAATATAAAATGTGGAACTTCTAAAAAGGGAAACCAACATAAAATGACATATGATTGTGTCATATCATAAGCCAAATATTAGTACTATATTAAGGTTTATTGATGAAAAATATCATACAAATTAAAAATAATAGGAAAAATTGTGATATAAAGACTCTTTATTAGAACGGACGAGTCGAATTATCGCTACTTGCGCGTGTGAAAAAGACAAAACGGTTTTGTCTCTTTGTGTATGTGACACTCATTCAACGACCCGTTCTAATAAAGAGTTCTTGCAGGAGAGTTAAAAAATTACACAAATATTTCACACTAAAGCATATTTGCTTGTGTCTTTAGTCAATGGTCACAATTAATGACCGTCACAATTAATGACCGAACAATATAACCTAACCTAAAGCTAAAGTTAACTTAATCTTTGTAGGGAAAAGACATGAAACAAATTGTGAAACACGGTTGTTAATGACAACATAGAAGATATGTTTTTTTCTTTTTTGAGGGCAAGAAGATATGTTTTCGGAACACAATTATATTCGATATTCAGAAAATCGAATCCAAACCGCATATTCGACGTATAGAATATCCTCTATGACCATGTATCGTTTTTTAAATGAAATGATCCCCCGTCATGATATTTTAGAATGTCAAAAGAGAATATATTATATTAAAAAAAGAAGAGAATATATTAGATTTTATTTTTCATTTTTCGTTATATCATTAACTTATTATACATCGAACGAGTCACATACCTATAATTAAAGAGGGTACCGCATAGAGGAATATTTGGTGATCTTAGATGTGTTGATATCAGACCATGACATTAATTAAAGTAAGTTGGTTTAGAATTACTAACATTTATGATATTTGATTTTTAAAAAAAAAAATTTACGATATTTGTCTTTTTTTTAATTCTATGAAAGTCATATTAACATATAAAATGGACAATTTGATACACAATAAATTCTTGGGAGTTTTGTTTCAATCTTGGATATTTATATCACCTACAAGGAAATGTTGTTGCTGATGCTTCGGTGCTGGGCAAGGTGTTTTTTATGCTGTAGTCTTTTGGCACAGGTGGTGATGAAAGAAATAGCAGCAGGACTTCATGAATATGCATGCTGCTTAATTGCTTTTGTTCCAAGTCTAGCTTTTGCTCATAGCTGTTAGTTTTTATTATTGCTTCGATTAGCTATGGAGTTGCATCTCCAAGTTTTAGTTTTTGGATTAGCGTCTCTTTGGTTTTTTTTTCCAATGTATGGAGGCCCGCGCTCTTTTCCTAACACCCGGTTTCTCCCACATCAGGTTTTCCGGACTAGGGTTTTAAGGAGACGGGGGAAATACATTGAGGACATATGTTTTTTGGAGGAGGCCGGAAGGGCCCAAGAACCTTGTAATCTCCTTTTCTTCTTCTAATAAAATTACATGGTTAAAAAAAAATTAAAAAAAAAAAAAGAAAAAAAAAGATACACAATAAATTCTATTATAAAAACTCATATACGAAAGCTCTACTTGCATTCAATGAATACAAAACATGTGACATATATACAATGAAACAAGGACGGACCAATGTTATCTAGGGTGGGTAAAAAATCCAAAAATCCAAAAACAATGTAGTTTGGTTAATAAAAGATATAAAAACATTATTAGATCGTCTAGCATAGGTGGTCAAGCACTTGTATTTAAACATCACATCACCGGTTTGAGTCTAGGCAATAGTAAGATATAAAAACATTAATAGTGTCATCACACGATTTTTGAATTTGTTTCACTGTCTACGTACACTGGAAAGAAAAAAAAAATCAGGGTCGGTCGGGAAATAACACTATCAATCGATCAAGAGGATTAAAAGGCCTTGTATTATATAATCATTTTTTTAGGGGATATATAGTATATAGTATATGTTCGAATCTCCATGAAATTTTGGGAGGATAAAAGCTGAAAGTTGCCTACTAAGAAGAGACAATTCAGACTTGAATTTCAAGCAAGCCCCAATACGTTTAGACAGGGTCAATTCAAGTTTTTAATTTTTAATTTTATTAAGTGATTTAAATTCTTTTTATAAGATGATATAATGAGTTTCTTATATTGCACTGGAAATTTATAATATATTATAAAAACACTTAAAATTTCAGGTTAATAATGTTGTTTTATTCGATTCAAATTAAATAAACTAATATGGTTTATCCAAACATGTATTTCGATCAGTGTAAAGAGCTTGCCGTTGGAGAATGTTATACATAAAGAAGAAATAAAACAAAAAAAAAACATTTAAACAAATAAATACATAAACTGAATATTTAACAGGAAAACGAAAAGGAAACTGTTTCTTTAAAAAGAAAACTCAATTAATCAATTTTCATATGTATTACTGCCCAATGACACCCCTAATTCATACCCAAAAATAATTAAAAACAGGAAGAAAAAAAACTTGGAACAAAAAGACAGATAATTAATTCTAATTATTTTGGGTGGACTGCCTTGTAGAGCAAGCTATCTTCTTCCATAGCCATGAACAATGGTTGATCGCCGATGCTATAACCTACGATTAGCAGATACTCTTTCAGCATCGCCATGTATTCTTCACGATCAATAAAACCGTCCTGATTAACATCGAACTTCTTGATAAACGCATGATTAAACTTCTCGGTTTCGTCCTTTGATAGCAGCTTACGTTCCACCGACCAAAAAAGATCGAATCTTTTCCCAAGCTCATCAACCGAAAGCCCTAGACTATTACCGTCATCATGATCAATGAGCTTGTCATATTGCTCGTTGACCAATCGGTCAAAGGCTTCACAATCGTTGACAAAGTCAACCACCGTCGCACCATCTATAATAACTACAGCCATGTTGATTAATTAGAAAATATTTCAAATTTCTATAGAGTTTTTTGATAGTATCGAGTGAGAATTGTTGTGATGAGTTAGATGTTATGGTGTAATATTTATAGGTAAATATTTCGAATCCTATTATGAATAGGTTTAATTTAATTTCTTATAAAATCCTATTCCTAGGTGGAGTAGATTATTGAGTTAATACGTTTTATCTGGGTTTATTTCACACTTTCCTATTACTTGTTGCCCAAGAAATTAATGGCTGTTGAATTATTTTGTTACTACAATTAATTGATATATCAATCTGCATTGAACTTTTTTATTTATAAGTTTATTAGTAGAAAATATCTTCCTCGTTAAATAAATTAACTTATTATTACACCAATTAAGATATTGCATTTGTTTTGTAATATACGTTATTAGAACAGATAATTCTAATGAGATAATAATAATATCAAATGTGAGATAAAATAGAGTTTGAAATAAATCACATATAGTAATTATCTTATTATTAGGATGAGATAATTGTTTTTTATTTATTTTAAATTCAGTTGTTAGATCATTTATCTCCTATATAAAGGAGAACGTTGTATCATTTTTATTCATTGATAAAATACCGGAGTTTGTGTCTTACGTATTGCGTATTCTTTTTTTCTTTATGGTATCGAGAAGCGGGGGCGGGGTTCGAATGCGCTTAACTTAACATCGCTAACCTCGCCCGTTCCTCTTCCACTTTATGTTTTTTTTTCCACCATCACCAAATTAAACATTCGATCTCATATATATGGTCTACTGCATATGTTGATCTCATACTGCATATGGTGCATTGAGAAAAATTATGGTGCATTTCTTTCCTGCATATAGTTGTCGTCCAAAAAAATAAAAAATAAAAAATAAAAAAATGGTGACCACGATCCATGTTCTTCTTCATAACATCGGCTATTTTCATACCAAAAAAACTCATGGCATTCTGTTTGCATTTGTTAAATATCATTTTTTTTTTCAATAATAAATCCCACCAATTGTTTTGTTTCTTTTTCCTTTTTTTTCCAATCGTGTCTCGTTGTTTCCCTTATTGCAAAAAAAAAAAAAAAAAAAAAAATACACACTTCTCTATCCCTTTTCCATTGATATTATCATGATCTCATCATCTACCGGAAAAAAATTACTGACGCCCAGCCCAAAATCGAGAAACCCAAAAATCGAGAAAAAATACAAGTCATCGAGAAGTTTCGACAAACTTAAGACGATAAAGAATCTCAAGCACGAACGCCAAGAGCTGTGAGCAAAAAAAGCAAGAGCAAGTAGCTAACGGTTGTGAGCCAAAAAAGTCAAAAGGCGAGTCATCTTCTCCGTAGATAGACAAACATTGCCTTCAACCACGGCAATGTTTGCGGGAGGGTATTAGAACAGATAATTCTAATGAGATAATAATAATATCAAATGTGAGATAAAATAGAGTTTGAAATAAATCACATATAGTAATTATCTTATTATTAGGATGAGATAATTGTTTTTTATTTATTTTAAATTCAGTTGTGATTTATTTCAAACTCTATTTTATCTCACATTTGATATTATTATTATCTCATTAGAATTATCTGTTCTAATATACGTATCTATATCTATTTTTTATAATCTTATATTAGAGGAATGGATAATAAAACTTATAAGTTATAAGTGATCTCTCAAAATAATGATAAGCAGAAATAAGGATATAGTAGTGTGATATAAGTCGATAATATTTTATGTACTCGTGACATTATTTGCATGATGCGGAGTAATACATACCAATAGGCCGGAATGTGACAAGTGTCCTTCATCTGGGATTCAAAATCAAACTATAGTCACTTTAAGAGGTAACCTCAATCAAACTTGACATGTCAAGTTAGATCGAAATTAAACATTGTTTCCAAAAAGGAATTAGACCGTAATAATTAAATGTTATTCGAGGCCATAAGTTGGATGGTCACTTGTTGAGAACCATTCCATGTTCCCCACAATAGTCTCATATCTCTATTATTCAGATTTTGGCTTATAGGGTTATTAATCATGTTTTTGAAGAATGGATGGTTGTAGATCAACTTCTCATGGCTAGTTACTTCATCAACTTATGTTATTAATTCACATCATTAATATGTATAAGAATCTCAAAAGCGTCAGATATTGAGAGGCAGATGTAGTCCTTCATTACATGCACAGGGGGACACACATGGCCGTCCCTAAGTGTTTATATATAGGCCCTAGGCCAATTTATCAATACAGGAATTTCGAAATAAATGAACGGATTTTAAAAGATATGTCACGTGTTTATATACTAATAAACTTGGATTAAAAGGAAAAAAAAATCAAAGCCCTAAAATTTAATCATTTTCGGAGGCCATGACCTTGTTGGTCTATGCCCAGGGACGGGTCTGAGAACAAAGGATGTAGTACACGTTTTCTTAAAATTACTCCATCCATCTCAAAATAAAAGTCATCATAGTTTTGTTTTTTTGTCTCGTAAAAAAATATAGGTCATTTACAATAGTAAGAGACCATTTATTAACATTTTTTTCTCATACTACCCATAATTTACATTCATCCAACCACTTTTATTACTTTACCACTATTGCATTTATAATAGTTAAGATATGTATTAGGACATCTTAGTCATACATTGATGATATTTAAGTACTTTCTTTTTTTGATCGGCAATAATAATTTTATACATGTGAATTCTCTAACAAGATGCTAGAGAAGGAAAGTACATGTAGAATAAAACTCCAAACAATACAACAGACTAGAAAACTACAATCTGCAAAGGAGATCGTCAAATCTGCCTAACTAGGAGCGTCTATCGGATACGACTTCCATTTGTTCCAATCTAAAGCAAGCTTGTCACATCGAGCGTTAATCCACGCAAAGCTGATTGTTTGGATTTCAGCAAATATGTCCTCCACTGCCGCGACTTTTGAGTTGAAAATGAGATTATTCCTTCTTTTCCAAATACTCCAACATGTAATTTTCCTCGTAGCATCCCAAACCTTGCAGAATTTGTTTTGCTTTACATGCAAAGGAGTGTTGTGATGTAGTGATCTCCAATTCGAAAATGAAATAAACTGAGTTCGCCACCAAGATGAAAATTTGTCCCAAATATTCACAGCAAAGGGGCAACGACAAAACAAATGATTTTCATCTTCCAAATCCAAGGAGCAAGATGGGCATAAAAGGCTAGGGAGAATGATACCTCTCGTCGAGAGATTCGAAAGAGTGGGAAGCCTATGTCGAGAAGACCTCCAATTAAAAATATTCATCTTGGATGGTACCAAATTATTCCAACGAAAATGAGGAGCATCATTTTCTAAGGTAGATCTATCAGCTTCAAGCAATTTTCCTTCAAGATAGCCACTGAGAAGGTTCCTTTTGGATTGAAACTCCACGTGGGAACATCATGTTGACCTGCATGAAGAGAAGTGTACGGGAGAAAAGCATAAAAGTCCACTAGTTCGCCCAATTCTCTTCCTCTAATTTCCCTTCGCCAATCCCACTCCCATTCCCAAACACCATCACAGATCCTCCTACGGTCTTTTACCAAACAATCTTTTCCACTAGAAAGGTGATAAAGTCTCGGGAAACGCCACTTGAAAGACTCATCCCCCACCTAAACGTCTCTCCAAAATTTTACACTATTTCCATCCCCTACCTTCCATCTAAGGGATGAAATGAGATTCACTCCTTTCTTTTCAATTCTATCCACATTTCTAATAATGTTGCCCCAAACCTTGCCTTTCCTACCCATCACAGATTCATAATTAAAACCACCCTCATCTCCATAAAGCAACTGAATAATACTCCTCCACAAGCTTCCCTTCTCTACATTATATCTCCACCACCATTTACCCAACAAAGCAACATTTTGAATCCCCAACCCTCCAACCCCTAAGCCCCCTTGAGATTTGTGTTTAAGAATAGATGACCAAGAGATCCAAGAAATTTTACGCTCATCGCCAACCCCTCCCTAGAAAATCCGCGCTCGGATTTGTTCTAAGGTGTTGATCACAGCAATAGGAGCATGAAACAAAGAGAAGTAGTACAAAGGAAGACTACCAAGGACCGATTTGAGGAGAGTAAGTCTTCCACCCATCGACGAAATCTACACTTCCATCCTGTCAATTTTGTTTTGAATCTATCAATCACCGGTGCCGAGTGACACGATTCATATTTTTGCCAATAGGTAATCCCGGATAAGAAAATGGGAGCTCGGCGACATTGCAACCTAAAGAACGAGCTCCGAAAGTTAGGTCCACATGTTGAATATTTAACCCGTATAACTTGCTTTTAGTCATGTTAATCTTCAAACCGAAATGAGCTCGAATGCCTTCGAGATTCGCTCGGGTTATTAAGATTTTCCATATCCCGTGCTCCAAAAAAGATAGCATCATCCGCATAAGCGAAGGTGGGTGAGATTAACATGATTACCGTGAAAAGAAACATCGACTCCTTTAAATTTGTCAATTGTCACAGCTTTCCTCATAAGCACATTGAGAGCTTCAGCAAAAAGGAGAAAAAGAAATTGAGAGAGTGGATCGCCTTGACGTATTCCTCTTTCCATCTTGAACTCTTCAGAAGGACTCCCATTAATAAGGGCAGACACGTGAGCCGGAGATAAACAACCTCTTATCCATTTCCTCCAAGTCAATCCAAAGTTCATTTGTTCCATAATAGAGTCCAAAAATCCCCAATTAACTGAATCAAAAGCTTTTTCAAAATCAGCTTTGAAAATAAAGGCTTTACCATTTGATTTTTTGAAATAATCCACCACCTCATTTGTAACCAACACACCGTCAAGAATTTGTCTACCTTTAACGAAGGCTGATTGACAATGGTCGATAAGATTGGGAATAATCTTCTTGAGTCTCTCAGCAAGCAATTTAGAAATGATTTTGTACAGACTCCCAACCAAACTGATAGGCCGATAATCTTTAAAGGAAGTGGGATTGCATTTTTTGGGAATAAGGACAATGAATGAGCTATTGCATCCTTTACCAAACCTTCCAGAACACTCAAAATCTTTAATGCATCTCATAAGATCATCTTTAATAAGACCTCATTGCGATTTATAGAAACCGAACGAAAAGCCATCTGGCCCTGGAGCTTTGCTAGAACCACAATTCCAAACAGCAAGTTTCACTTCCTCCTCCGAGAAAGGGAGCTCAATATTGGTACGCAAATCCATGGAGAGAGTTTTGAAAAGATCAGACTCGAAAGAAGGTCTAGTCCTTATGATTTCACTGAACTGACTTTTGAAATGATTGACCGCCTCTTTTTTTATCCGTTGTGCATCCTCACACCATTGTCCATTAATTAAGAGACCGGATAAGTTATTTTTTCTTTGCGTCTTCCTTTAATGAAATTATGAAAGAATTTGGTATTTCCATCACCTTCTTTTATCCATTTTTCACGAGCTTTCGTTTCAAAGCATACTTTCGAGTTGGGAATCTTTCTCATAAAGTGAGTTGATAGCCTTGATTCTGCACTCCATCTCATTTGGACTAAGACTTTTCTCTTCCGCGAGTTTATCCCAATCTTCCACAACTATCTTGGCTTGAGTTACTTCCTCTTGAAGGTTTCCAAATGTTGAGTGACTCCAATTCTTCAAAGAAAATTTGACCCTTTTAAGCTTCTCCTTGAAGATATAAAAAGGGTTACCAATAATGTTCTCATCCTTCCAAGCAGTAGTCACAACATCATTAAACTCCGGGTGTTTCATCCAAAAGTCGAAGAATTTAAAAGGGATGGGACCGAAGTCAATTGAAGAATTTTTGAAGAGGATGGGGCAGTGGTCCGACAGACTTCTTTGTAAGCAGATAAGAGAAGCATCCGGCCAAGAATTTAGAAAGCTTGGAGATACCAAGGCTCTATCAATTCTACTCATTTTGGACCCATTTTTGTTAATCCACGTGAACTTCCTGCCTTCCAAACGTAGGTCAATCAGTCCCGCATTAGAAGTAAAGTTCGAAGAATATTCGCATCATTTTGATAGAAAACACGCCTTTTCTTTCATGACGATAGCAAACGAGTTAAAGTCTCCGATTACACACACCAAGCCAACCCAACTAGTCACAATGGAAAGAATGTTGTTCCACATACCAATTTTCGATGAAGAGTCTTGTGGAGCATACACATTAATGAATAAAATTTGCTCCGGGATGCCAACCCACGAACCTGAGATTCCACAATAGCCGTCCCCTTCAAAGACCCCAGATTTGTTAAAAACATTATTATTCCAAATGCAAGCCAATCCTCCTGCACTCCAGAAGACCCAACAAAATGAAAATCTGCTTCTGAAGAGCCCCAAATTGACATAGCCTTCTGGGTGGAAATAGTTTGTAATTTATTTTCTTGTATGGCAATAAAGTCAAGTTTCTCTCTGCTAATGATCTCTTTTATCCACCTAATCTTGCTGCTTCTACCAAGACTCATATTCTGAAACGTATGGAGTATATATATATATATATTTTTTAAGGTTTTCGTGCAAAGTAAGAAAGATAGTGGATGTTTTAAACTTTAAACTAGAATACAAAATTGTCATTTGATAATACAATAATTTGTTTTGAGGGGCATTAATACAATAACTAGAATGGAAAACATAGCTAGCTCATTGTAATATATGCCCACTAATGCACAAATACTATCAAATGGATAACAAGTACTTTTTCTTCACGAAAGATTTTATTAAAATGCTCGACTAACGTCGGAAAATACAAACACAAAAACGAGTCTTATACTCCCTTTAAAAAAAAAAGTCCTTATACTAAAATCATTTAGGCATGAAATTTTCTGACCGAAAGAAATTGAAAATTGCCTACTATGAAGAGACAATTCAGGCTTGAATTTCAAGAAAACACAAATCGGCAGTTTGTAATTTTTATTGGTGTCTTCGTTTAGTACAAAGACGATAAAAACACCGTTTTTTCACAAGGATGTAGATGTGTATTGGCCGGGGGTGTTATATAAAATTTAGGAGGCTCTATTGCATTCCCTAATTTATTCCAGAACCACAAGCACATAAAGCGGTGTCGGAAGTAATAAGGTGCCAACAGAACGTGTATATATATATATATAATGTTGAAATAATGTCGTTTTACATAACAAAACATCGCAAAAATCATAACAAAAGCATCGTTAATCTTTGATGCATAGAGTGGATCGTGTGACATCGCAAATCATCGTAATTAATCCATAACAATGTCGTGTTTTTTTTTTTTTTTGGGTTGAAGAACCATACGTCACACTTCGTTTGATTATTAAAATTAAATACAATCAATAATATAATATTGATCCATGAAAACAACTAAACTGGATACCTAACAGCAAATTAAAAGAATATATAGCAAATTGTTTTTACTAATTAAAGATATCCCAAACCTAAAACCTTGCCGGCAAGAAAAAAAAGATTAAATAAAAACTTCGGACAAAAAAAAAGATTAAAAAATCTCTTGAAAACAATAATTTCTCCAAATAATCATCCTAATTACTTAATTTCCTTGAACTGCCTTGAAGAGCAAGCTATCTTCTTCGAGAGCCATGAACAACGGTTGATCACCAACACTACGAGCTACGATTAGCAGAAACTCCTTCATCATTGCCTTGTGTTCTTCACGATCAATAAAACCGTCCTGATTAACATCGAATTTCTCAATAAACGCATAATTAAACTTCTCGATTGCATCCTTTGACACCAGTGACGTTCCATCGACCGAAAAGATCAAATCTTTCACGAAGCTCATCAACAGAAATACCTAGATTACCATGATCATGGTTGATCTGCAGCTTGTCAAACTGCTCGTTGACCAACAGATCAAAGGCTTCAGAATTGTTGACGAAGTTGACCACAGACGGACCATCGATAATAACTACACCCATGATAATTATATTAAGATAGCTAGCAAAGAAGATTTTAAATTACTTGAGAAATTTTGTTGCGATTGAGAAATAATTGTGATGGGTTAATTAGATGTTATGGGTGCATAGATATATATAGATACATATAGGTTTAATTTAATTTTTTTTAATTATATAAAACCTATTCCTAGGAGCATTAGAATCTTGAGTTGTTTTATTGCTTCCCTATTACTTTTTGCCCAAGTAATTAATGGCGGTTGAATTATTATAAGCTGGCACAAAATTATAAAGTCCAAATTATTAATAGGGCTAATTATTTAAAAGGACTGATTTTCAACTTATTAGGGGTAATAGGACACTCCGAAATCTTATTTAGTTATAAGGACATTCTAATTTTAAAAGGAAATTTATTTAGTTATAAGGACATTCTAATTTTAAGTGGATAAAGAGGAAGAAGGGAAAAAAAAAAGGAAGAAAGGGAAAAAAAAAAAAAAAAAAGAAGCTCTCAAAGGAAACTCGGATCTAAACGTCATATATTTTGATCTAAAACTCGGATCATTATAATTTTTTCACTAAAATTCATATTTTTTCGTCTTCTTTATTCTAAAATCAAATTTTATATTTTTCCGAATACATTTCAAAAATCAATTTTTTTCTTCATAAAAATCGACGTGGCGTATTGATCACCGTCATACATTGACAACCGACATCCATTAACCACCCCGATGCAATGACCATTGCGATTCATTGAATACCATGATGTATTGACCGCCGCGATCCATTGACAACTTTGATCGGTGGCATCTCATTGTATAAGTCATCAATGTCACTTGCGTATCCGACATCGATGTCCTTTGCGCATAAGTCAACAATGTCACTGCATCAGACATCAATGTCACTGCATAAGTCAGCAATGTCACTGCATAAGAAAAAAAAGAAAAAAAGGAAAAAAAGGAACGACAGCAGGTTTTATTTTATTTTTTTTAAATTCATCATATTTATAAACGTCATATATTTTGATCTAAAACTCGGATCATCATAATTTTTTCACTAAAATTCATATTTTTCGTCTTCTTTATTCTAAAATCAAATTTGATATTTTTCCGAATAAATTTCATAAATCAATTTTTTTCTTCATAAAAATCTACGTGGCGTATTCATCACCATCATACATTGACCATCTACCCCGATGTATTGACCATCGGGATCCATTAACCACCCCGATGCAATGACCGCCGCGATTCATTGAATACAATGATGTATTGACCACCGCGATCCATGGACAACATTGATCAGTGACATCTCATTGTATAAGTCATCAATGTCATTGCATCAGACATCAATGTCACTGCATCGACATCAATGTCACCGCATAAGTCATCAATGTCACCGCATCGGACATCAATGTCACCGCATAAGTCATCAATGTCACCGCATAATCGGCAATGTGTCCTTGCATAAGCCCGGACCACCAAGATGATCATATAGGGCGCTCTTGTCAATCTCTTGATGATGGTAACTCTTGCACACATAGTAAAACACACTTTACACTAATAGGCCACCATATTAACTATCACCAAGAACCCAACCAAAAATCCACCAACCATAATTGTTGTAAGCACACCATGATTATCCCCACCATTAACCACAACTGATGAGAATATAGTGTGATCAGTCCACAAATAGCCATATACACAAAAACAAGGTCGAAAGCCATCATGGTCCTGCCCTTTAACAATTGATAGCTCTTTTTCATAGTTGCAAGCTCATAAACCGGCTCCAATATAGAAACCACGCTAGCCAAATGCCATAAAGCACTTATATCAACCACGCAACCCAAGAAACGGGACAAAGACAACCATAAGAGAAAATAAAAACAACCCCAAACTATGAGTATCCACAGCTATTATAAGCAGCACCAGAAGCCCAAAAAAGACTTAATTGTAAGCCACCATGGTGAGTGAAACCCATAAGAAGGTAATAAAGAGCCTCATAGATCGTACTTGTGCTGCGAAAGCAAAAGGGACTATATCATCTATTATAAGCACCCAAATACACTGTCAACTAATTAGTAAAACACAATCTATGAACGCTCTGAATGTTTCTCCTAGACGCGTTATTGTGTCACTGCTTCAGACATCAATGTCACTGCATAAGTCATCAATGTCACTGCTCCAGACATCAATGTCACTGCATAAGTCATCAATGTCACTGCATAATTCATCTATGTCCCTGCATCAGTCTTCAATGTCACTGCATAAGTTAGTAATGTCCCTGCATCAGTCTTCAATGTCACTCCATCAAATAGCATGTAAAAGTGTCGGTGCCCTTCAAGACACACCCCTTACGCGCATTATGTGTCCATAAAGTGGTAAACAAATATTGGGAGCTTTTAGCACATGCATTGGGGCAGGGTTGAAACGCACGCATTGGCAAACCATAAGCATCCTGAATGGTTTAGGAAGTTCTATGCTCACACATTGAGCCCTGTTTTGTGTGCCACTAATCTCGATTTAGGGCCTAATGTTCCTTTTTTTTATTTTCGATTCTAAATTTAATAATGGACATTAAACTAACACAAAGTCACAAAGAACTTATAAAAATGAATATTAAAATTGAAAATTGATCGAATGTTGTTAGGAATCCCACTTTTAACCATTAAGAATCACAAGCTCCATCACCAACCAAGGTATGTTTTCTTCTTCTGCTAAAGAACTAATATCTTACGATTTCTCATATCTGGACAGATCTGAAAGATAAAAGTACAAGTTTTGCGTATGGTGTTCAATTTCATTATCAAATATTTTAAAATCTAGAAAACAATGCTGGCAATGAAACAAGTTGAACAACAAAAATAGTAAGCAAAAAGAGAAAATGGAAATCAGAATAGTAAATAACAGAGAACAATTAGATCAAAACCCCTTCATTCATTCATTCATTCAGATAGTGAAGAACAACTACAAGTACTAAAGATTACCAAGAAAAAACAGAGAGGACTTTACACAAACACCTTCTGAGCAACACAACTCAACCCCTGGCGGATCTAAGCTCTCTCTCCTCTAATACACCTAGCAATTTGAATGTCTTTAGGCATGATGGTTAACCTCTTGGCATGGATAGCACGAGAGATTGGTGTCCTCAAACACTCCAACAAGGTAAGCCTCGGCGGCTTCTTGAAGTGCGGCCACCGCTGCACCGCTCGGAACCCGAGATCTGTCTTGAAGTCTTGGTCTATCTCCCTCACAAGCCTGCGGAACGGCGGATCAAAAGCTCGGTGCTGTTTTTACGGTACTTCCCGATCTCACGGAGAGCAACTGTTCCAGGACGGAATCTGTGGGGCTTCTTCACTCCTCCGGTTGCCGGAGCTGATTTCCTGGCAGCCTTAGTTGCAAGCTGCTTTCTTGGCATGGATATAATATTTTTTATATAGTTGCAAGCTGCTTTCTTGGCATGGATATAATATTTTAGTTGCAAGCGACGACGAGAGAACAAATTGGAAATTGAAGCAGGTATCGCAATGCCTTTATAAATATAGGAAAACAGAAAAAATAAATTAGAACGTCCTTATAACCGAATAAGTTTTTTAAGTGTCCTAAATGATCATTAAGTCTCTAGCGACGGCCTTATAACTAATATCCACTTATTAATATACCAATGGTCATCAAGTTATTAATATACCAGATTCACGTATATTACAATTGTTAGGTAATATAAGTCTTTTATCTATTTATTTTTTGTCTTATATTATAAATATTTCAAAATAACTTTTTTGAGGGGATATTTCACAATAATAACTAATACACATTTCGTTGATTGTTTTTAATTTGTATATTTAGTCTCTTTTAGTTATCTACTATTTAAATTTAATTTTTTTTCGTTTAAAGTCCCCGGTATCCGGAACTCATGGGTCCGATTAATCCAGAGTTCGACTCGAGTCGTGCCTGCCTATTTAATGTTGTTTTCCTTAATAAAGAAAAGATAAATGTTAATGTTACATCTACGCTTTTTGTGACACTCTGCGCGCACTCTACACACTTTTATACAACTGGTCGATCTTTATGTATTACATACATATTGATTGATTCATCATAATTTTTCTGAATGTCGATTGGCACAATATCTAGACAATAGTTTCATAATATGCACATAAATCTACTCATGTTAATTATGAAAAGGCTCAATGGAATATGGATGCCAAATCTCATTGCTAAGTAAAGATTTCATTGGTGCAATTTAATTGACAAGTACTCCAAATTAAGGTATGTTATATATTTGAACGTAATTAATAAAACGAAAAAAGAAAAATCATAAAATGCCTGGAATTTACGATGTGAGTCTACCACAAAAACTTATCATTGCACCCAGAGGAAAACCGCTTGTAATATATTCTTTCGATAGATGTAAAAGAAAGAAGAAAAAATGTGGCATATTTTTGACAAAATTACCCCCACAAACCTTTCTAATTAATGTCGAATTGCTCTAAAGAGCAAGCTATCTTCTTGAAGAATAATCATAATTGGTGAATCACCAATGCTATTAGCCTTAACCATCATGATCTCCTTCATCATCTTCTTAAATTCTTCACGATCAATCAAACCGTTCTTATCCGCATCAAATCTCTCGAAAAGTGATTTATACATCGCTTCAACCTCTTCTTCAGACTGTAACTCACGTTCATACGAAAACTTCTCGTCTCTTTTCCTTAACGCGTCATACGAAAGCCCTCCGGTATTTCCATCTTGATTTAGCCGGTCGAAATGCTCGTTGACCAACCGGTCAAACTTCTCCGAATTCTCGACGGATTTCGCCACCGTGGGCCCGTCTAAGATAACAACACCCATTCTGGAAAAATTAATGTTCTTGAGGAAGAAAAAAATGAATGAATGCTGCAAGTGATTATTTGTTTTTTTTCTTCAAGTTTTTGTAAACAATAATTAAAGTCAAAGTGTTACAAATAGTGACATTTTATGTATGAAGTGCATATGACTTTGTTATTTGTATGATCAGCCTGTTTTTTCGAAGCTTTGGTAATTGGAGGTTTATATTAAATTTAAACTCCGATTTACTAGTTTGTGGAAATAATCTTACCCATGTACCATATCTATCCCTCCACCGTATATATATACTAGTGATAAACCCGTGCATAGCACATGATTGTAGAACATCATTATGTCGTGTAATAAAAAAATATAAATTCATAAACGTGTATTTCATTGCAATCATTATCTTACACAAAATCAATCTTAAGTCTACGCAATAAATACTTGAGAAAACATTTGCGTCATGAATATGAAGCAAGAAACAGTGTAAGTTTTCTTATCCACAACTATTAAGCCACTCAAACTTAAGCACATGAGAAAAGTAATTGAAGATTTTGTTACTACATAAAAACATATAATTATATCGAACCAATAACAATATACAATATTAAAAACTCGGGTTTAAATATAAATTCTTATTACTTTAAAAAATTATTACATTGTATGTGTTTTCTTGTATGCATACGTACGTTTGAAAGCATGAGCACATGCTCAACCCAATCAACATTCAGTATAAATACTGTTTGTGGAGATTCTTTAGAATGTGGCATTGGTGGAGAATGTAGAACGAATGAGTACGCACGTCCCAACAATGTATTTATGTACCGATCAAAACGCTGACGTCCATCAACTTATATCATTGAGATATATTTTTGATTTTATCATATTTCAGTAAGAAAAATCAACTTTGTAATTTGCAATGTATATTGTTAACATAAATGATAATCTTTCATTAAACTATTCAGTAGTGACAAAGGCATAGAGCAAAAAACTCAGCACCTATACCAGTCAAGCATATTGAAAATGTAATTTAACCTGTGCATTGCACGGGACTGTTGAATGTCACTGTTTGTGAAACCGGAGTTCAATTCTCATCCTGGTAAAATATATGTGGCTAAAAACCATTGTACTTCCTTGAGCTATAATGTACAAGCCAAAATTTAATTAGTAGTTACAAAATCTAATAATTTAGCCCTTGTTCACAGCTAACGCTAGTTAGGATATTGTCATGAGTATAAATACATGACGATATAAGACTACTTGCACTAAATACAGTAAATTTTCACTACATCTACCATACTAATTAATTTATATTCTGTAAAATTTCATTTATATTCACATTCAGATTATGTAAAATAGACAATCTAATGCATTTTGTCGACGGTATCTGATACAAGTACTCTAACGTGTACATGCTTCAAGAATTTTTTATATTTATTTTTTAAGTGAATGTTGGGATAGCTAATATCGGGTCAGGATATAGAGGATTGGGCTCGGAGCTTCATTTCAACTTAGGTACAATAATTGGTTAAAGCCCGGAAGAAAAAAAGATATCAATTCAAATTTTTGGGGTTTCAACCTCAAACTTTAAGTCCTAAAATTAAATTTTAATATTCTTATTGGACCTGTATTTTCAACATGATATTTGTAACGATTTGTTTTATAAGTAAAGGTAAAATAGTAATAGTTCACTCGGTGGATGCTCAAATCATTGATCAATTGAAGACGCAAGTAGGGGTGTACATAGTCCAGTCCGGTCGGTTTTTTTACGATTTTACGGCGAAGCTGTAGTTACGGTTTTGATATTTTTGAAGCGAAGCGAATTGGTCATTTTTCGAATTGGATTTGAATCAATACGATCCGGTTCGGTTCGATTTCGGTTTTGAATTTGTATTTTATTTACCATAAAATTTTGATTTTTTCTTCTAAAAATGAGACAAACACCATTATTGGCACCATAAGCGGCGGGTGGTCGTTGTAACAACAATTTCAAAGGTTGCTTTCAGCCTTTCACGATCAAAGGATGAAGAATATTAGAAGAAGCAAGAACGGCCGGTGAGCTTAAACGGCGGTTATCGGCGGCTGGGAAGCATTTTAGGTTTAGGTTTAGGTAGAAACGGAAGAAGTATAAGGTTTAGAAATTTAGGGTTGTGTGTGAGGGGGTTTTATAGTAGGAGCTAGTGAACAAATTGTTTATATATATATAAAATTAAAAATGAAGTATAACCGGTTCGGTTCGGGTCATACCGGTTTTTATGGATAAACTCGAAACCTGAATTGGATTTCCGGTTCGGTTTTTCTTCAATGAAGAAACCGATTGGAAAACCGCGGTTCATCATTTTCCGGTCCGGTTTAATTCGGTTCAGTCGGTCAGTCCAGTTTTCCAATTTCGTTGTACACCCCTAGACGCAAGTCTCACGTAACAATGATATCATGCATTAAAAAGTGGAAGACATAACAACCAAAGCGCATAAATCGACAAGGGCTTATAATCTTCGATAAAACGAGGTTTTGATGAGTTTTCGTGAAAAAAAAAAAGGCTAATGGAATTCGTTAGAGCCGGTTAGGGTTTGAAATATGATGTAGTTATGTAGGCATCATATTATTTGGTGCCTTAAAAGGCTCTGAGACCGAGGGTCTCACCATAGTCCAAGTAGAACTGCGCTGCGGTCCAAGAGGCAATCTCCCATAAGATATCGATTTTACCTTTATTTTACATTTTGCAGTTATTACCCTATCGAAATCAAAGCTTGTGCTTTGCCTATGTTTATTTGTGTCAGCGTAAGAAGCTATTGAATTTATTATTTGACCCTTATTGAAGATTTTTCGGTAATTCACTAATCTTAATAAAAGATTGACTTCTTTTACCCTATTGCCTCACTTTTGGGGTTTAGACTTTTCTTATATATTGTTGAGGTTATATTTCAACACTTAATGATATATTTATATCATCTACAATTGATCTATATATATATATATATAAAATTGCCGATCAAATGGCGGAGTATTTCTGTTTTATTGGGTTTTCACTTTTTCATTGAAAATATATGATTCAGATTACTTATACATCAAATCGAATGATGTAGACATATCGTTATCGCTAATATAAAGGTTTAAGAGCGTCCACAGTAGCTCCCCCGACCCAACCTCTAAAATTCATTTAGGGAACTTTTTTTGACTCAATGGTGTCTTTTACAACACCCGATAATGCTATTTCCTTTTTCCAGCCTTGAACTATCGGGGGGGGGGGGGGGGGGGGGGGTTGCTAGAGGAGGTTTGCATGTTGCAGCAAGTGGGTTTTTTTTTTTCTTTTTTCAATTGATTAGAAAGAGAAAAGTTGTTTTTAAGGGATGTATCGAGCTTGTTTATTGGAGTGAATTATTTTTGAGTGTTGAAAAAATGTAACTGAAACGAAAAACAATGTATTTAAAGGGTGTAATTGAAGGTTATCATTGGGGTCACTCTAATTACCACTTTAAAACACAAGAGATTATGGGCTTCTTGAAATTAGAAGTGGGCAAGTTGAGTCTTTTAATTACACGTGCATTTGTCTATGGAAAATTGAGCAAGAAACTATATATTATCACAAAGTGAAGCCAATCACTAAAAGATAAAGACCCCATCCACCACTTAATCCTTTCCATCAGATTTGCTTGGAAAAGTCTAGATATGCAGAAATTCGTGTTTATCAAATTATAATTAAAGAATTTAATGATGTTACCTATTAAATAAAAAAATAGGGTAACGAGGGAGAATGACACAAATATTTCATCAATTAGAGAGAAAGACGGATTTTTGAAACTTTTGCATAAAGAGCGAAACTATTTTTTTTATTTTTCTGCCGCCATTTCCCCAAAAAAAAAAAAAAAAAAAACCCAACACACTTTCTCTCTTATCCATCTTTTTTAAACACTCATATCTTTCAATCTATAACTCTAAAATTGAAAATTCTTTCGTCAAATTTTTTATTTTTAATGCTCATTATTTTGATACCACATTCAACATATTCCGACGTGATTTCAGAAAATTCGCTGTCGAAATTCACAATTGTACGAAATTCATTGTGGATATTCACTGATTTTCATTATTCACTGGAGAAGTCTACTAAGTGAATTTCGACAGTAAATCTCAATCGAACCAAGCCTCAAAGCGAAGAGCATCAAAAAATAAAAAATTCAGTGAAATTTTCATCACGTTTGAATCTCTAGATCAAAAGATATTAGCGTTTGAATCGAGGAGGAAAGAAAAAAAAAACAAAAAAACTGTAACATGCGTACAGAACGCGTGGATATATATATATATATATATATATATATATATATATATATATATATATATATATATCTTTTTGGTCTTGTTATTCGGTATAAAATATATAAAAGTTGTCATTCTCCCTATAAAAAATATGTGGCTGTCTTGTAATTCAAAATATTTCAAAAGCTGTCATTATCCCTAATTCTCCATAAAAAGAAGGATGGATTTGTGTGTGATTTTTCTGTGAATTTCTATGCAATGTCTGTGTTGGATTTAATTTGTATACGACTCAGATTTATTTCTGTTAGGATCAAGTGCTTACCGTTGTACTAAAACCAATTGGTGTTAGTAAAGGCGCAACTTTATTTCCTTTAACACGCCCCTCAAGTGTGGGGCTAACAAGCGCCGTGCTGCGCGTCATGCACGCACAAAGACAAGACCAAACCAGGTCAACAAACAAATAGGTACCAACACTTGACAATATAAGCGAGGAGCGGGGTTTGATCCCACGACCTCCCGCTCCGATACCATGTTAGGATCGAAGTCTACCGTTAGTTGTCTTAAAACCAATTGGTGTTAGTAAAGGCGCAACTTTATTTCCTAACAACGGTAAGCACTTGATCCTAACAATTTCAAATTATTATTTCACGATCGAATTTTGTTATATTTGAACATATTTCATTATCTTAAAAAAAAAAACATATTTCATTAGCTGATCCGAGTGAAAAATCCCGGTTTGTCCTCATATTTAAACGAGTCAAGTTGAACAAAATATTAAACCTGGTGATTAAACGGGCAACTTGAAGCTCATCCGTATGCTAAGAGATGTTAAATTTATGATATTCAGTTCAATTTGATTCGTGTAGATGAAGATATATATATATATACCGACATGCATTTTCCTTTCATTTTCAAGCTCTCAATTCGTAGGAAATTTCTGAGAACACATTAAAATGTAGGGACAAAAGAATGTAGCTGTAATTTGTTGTCTAACTAACAATAATTATAGTACGTAATAAAATGACTACAAATTTGTTGTTTAATGAAATATAATTGAAATGTCAATTTTTCATACCATAAGTTCAACATGTGGGCAGTGGGCTGTTAAGTTTAACTCATATGCTTCTTAGAGACAATACATGACATGATACTATGTTTGTCCTATTATATACATGTATTTTTTAGTATATATATATATATATATTCTTTTTTGTCTCCTATTATTATTTCTTGTTTTATATAAATACATATAATTTATTATGTTTTCGTCATTTTACAATATCTTATCATTTCATTCGTATTTACTTTACAATTATTGTATGGGTGACGGCTTTTCCTCATTTTCTCAAAACTAATTTCTATATTTTATAATCAAATTTTCACCCTACTTTTAATTTAATCCGATTGTTAGATTTGTTTAGTGTCCAGAAAGTGTCACAAAAATATACTATAGTTTTGGGTGAAAAGTGAAACCCTAAAAAAATAAGGTTATTTTTTAAACAAAAAGAAAAGATTAGAAACCAAAATACGTCGTGTTTTAATATTTCTCAACCAATAGTATACAGTATGTTTTAATTTACGAGACATCTCTATAAATTGGTTATATGAATATATGTAGCGTTTTTTTTAATTATGTATACCGAAGAAGATCCTTCTTCTTCACTTTTTTCGAAATTAAATGAGAAGGGGGGTAAAAATGAAAAAAAGGAACAAAAAAATGGATACATAAGATAAATAGAAGAAAATATAAGAAGAAATGCGCCCCCCACCCACATATTTAATAGCCTCTCCTACAAAGAAACTGAAAAAACCAACCCTGTTCGTAATTCCATCAATTAGACGTCGATCAAAAAAATAAGTAAATTCACCTAATCTTCTTACTCCTCTAGTTAAGGTTGTTGTATAAAAAAGAGGATTACGTATGTATTCTGAGGTCCAGCACTCAAAAACAAGACTTTGGTTGGGGTTCATGACTTTGGTTATTGAAAGCGATTGTCTTCTCTGTGTTCAACGACTCTGACAACCTTCTACAGATTTAACGGCATTTGGCTGTTTAGCATCTGATTGTCTTTCTAGATCTCTATTATTTTTTACTATTCAGTTTTCTTTTGTTAAGCGTGCGGGGAATGTCCCAGTGCATTTACTTGCTAGACATGGCCTTTTGGTGGCCTCTTTGACTGCTTGGGGCTCTTCCCCACCTTTCGACGTTGTCTCTGCGGATCTGAATTAATGATAAGACTTTTACCCCTAAAAAAAAAAGAATCACCGTCGACTAAAAATATTCTCAGCCAACTGAAAAAAGATAGTGGAAGTGTGTGTGTGGAGTTGGTATTAAACTAATAATCCTCATATGACATGATGTAGCCGCGCAAATATTATAAACATATATAATAATCATAAACTTTGTTAAATGACATGATCTATACACTAATCTGGAATAAGTAAATTTGGATGATGTTTTGGTGGATCACTTTTGGTTGGAGAAGAATGGCAGCCGGCTTGTGATCTTATTTTCTGGTAGCGGTTTGTGTTTAAATTTTACAGAAATTCAATTATGTTGCGTTTTGTTTATTGGATAAATTTTATATTATTTTTTAGCATCTTGCTGATTTATAATAATTCCTTGGCTGTTAAAAAAAAAGGTAAAATGATCTCATAGTTAGACTCGATATATTTTATTCGAATCAAACTTCAGATTAGTATCCGTTAATCATGAAAACCGAGAGCTTTAGTCATGTTTGTTACAGAAATTCATCAAGATCTTGATGCTCTAGCTAAGGGGTAATTCTTCCCTGGTCACTCCATTTACACCGTAGACACACGTGGATGATTCTGGACCACACTGTTTGAATTTGAGTTGAAACTTTGTGTTCCAGATTCATCCACATGTTATACTCCTCAAATGGACTCACCATAGAAGAACTTTCCCTAGCGAAGATGCATGGTGAATAATTCCCTCAGACAGGGACGGAGCTATTCACATTTTCTCGGTTTAATCATTATATCCTTACCCTTGTCTTTCAGGCTAGCAAACCAGACTCCTCGTTATATTTTTATGTGAAGGACTTGAAATCTAGAAGAAGGTGATATTCATTCAACTTAACTTGCCAGGATTACATCTACCATAGATATACAGATCTAGTTTCTTGTAGAGAAATCTAACATAACAAACCTTATCTAAAACTTATCTAGTGGAGTCAATCTCATCCACACAATACACAATACAAATGTAGGTCTAGGATCATGCCATATCATACTTCATTACTCAACAGAAGGATGGTGTTCATACTTTCATACTCATTCATGTTGATGATATCATTATTACTGGAACTAACATGGAGGTGATCCAGAGTTTTATTACAAAATTATCTCACAGCTTTCCCATCAAAGATTTGGGCTCCTAATCTTACTTTCGTGGCATTGAAGTTGTGCACCATTCGGATGGGTTATTTCTTTCCCAGCGCAAGTCCATCCAACAATTGCTCATCAAGGCCGGGACATATGCATGACTTAAAGCCATTCAACACGCCTATGGTTGCTTCGACTCTTTTATCATGATGCAAAAGGTCATCCTATCATTATCCGCAACTAGCACTATCGTGAAATTGTGGGTGGTCTTCAGTACTTAAGTCTTACGTGTTCGCATATTGCTTTCAATGTGCATAAAGTCAGTAAGTTCATGCATGATCCTAAACATGGCAGGCGGTTAAATGACTTCTTTGTTATCTTAAAGGCAGTATTACTGAAGGTTTATTTATTTCTCGCATAGGGCTCCCAATGGCATGCCTACTCTGATTCTGATTGGGTGTCTAATCCGGATGATTGTCGCTCGGTTGGTGCATAATTTTTACTTTGGGTACTAACTGTTAGGAAATCTACGCGGGA
Source organism: Gentiana straminea (assembly GCA_036785695.1). NCBI lineage: Eukaryota > Viridiplantae > Streptophyta > Magnoliopsida > Gentianales > Gentianaceae > Gentiana > Gentiana straminea. The sequence continues at coordinate 1,785,457 of JAVUPR010000405.1, forward strand.
ACGCAGCGGAATTCAAAAATTTATTTCCTATCGACCCAAGATCGACTTCGTTTAAGCAATAAACAATTAAGCTAGTAGACGGTGGTTACCTTGGTTGATCTAAAAGATCGACGCTTTGACCGTCTAAGGAGAGTAGTTCTGCATGGAGCCGCCCAAGTGTTCGGCCTCTACCGCTAGTCCACACGAACGACCCGCCGGAATCCCGTCATGGATTGCTATTGGAAAACTCCGGTTGCTAGACCGGCCTTTTTCCCTCTCTCCAACTCTCTATAGGATGCTCTCTATTTTACACAAGAAGCTATTAGCTCTTGGAATTATGATGTACAAAAGAGCTTGACACCCACACTATATTTATAGTGTAATGTGGCGCCTCAATGAAGAGTGGAGGAGAAGAAAACCTTTTCCCAATAAAATAAGGAAAATATATTTGATTGATTTATCTCATTTATTACAATATCTCATATTAAATAAATCTAGGATATTGTCAATATCTTATATTGATTATTTCCAAGATATTGTCAAGATCTTATATTGACAATATTTATCTTTTATTATATTACCATAAATCAATTTACATATGTGTATATATATCACATATATATATTACACAAATAAATCTATATATTATATATATATACATACACACACGGTGCGCATGCATGCAAATCTAATTTGCATGTAATGTACACACACGCATGCACTCACAACATATATATATTAATTTATTTTATTAATATCTAATATTAATAATAGGTAATATCATTAATTAAATTACACAATCCAAGTGTATCTTATACACAATAATATATGCGCCCCTTTAGCCATTAATTGGCTTCCGGAATATTCTTTAATTAATATAATTAATATCTTGTATTTTATTTATTCATAATAAATAAATACCACCATATTAATTTACCACTATAACCTTTATAGTCTCGAGATAAACTTTCCTTATTTGGTTATCATCTATAACCACACTTTAATCCGGCTAGATGTTCTTATGTGTGTGACCCGATAGGCTTCCGAATATGTTGGCCGTAGACACAAGGTGCAAATTACGAAAATGCCCTTCATGCCTAACGATCACGGGATAGCGTCAGCAACACACCGTGACCCCCGATCATCGGAAGAGTCAAATGCAATGACTACTACCTTTCATGTGAAACGGTTACCGTGTAACTTACAATCCTATCGCCGTAATAATATCCATACGGTCGTTAGTCGAGTGTCAAAACATCAACGACCGTATCTTATAATCTGGATATCAAGCTCTCTCGAAGTAACTCATTTACTCCCACTTTGCAAAGATTCACGAGAGTAAGACATTCCTTATAAGAAGGCCATTTCGGATATTCGATCCCAATCATAGGATACGCGATTCCCGGACGACCAATCATGTATACTCCGCATGCTTCAGTATCATACCCAATCACTACCGCATGATCGCCCCGTGGCTAGGGGAAACCTCAATAGTGTCAAAGCATGACAATCCACACCGTGATGCCATGAAGACTCCGGTCAAAAGGACAATTACACAACCGCCACATAGTGTGACACTTATCTGTGTAAGTGGGTCAGTCTAACGTACGCATTCTCTAATACACGTCCACGTACGGTCAAGTGTCTCTACACTTCGATAGACGAGATCTATCCCCGCCCTTAAAGAGAAGACATCTAATACGTGCTAGCCCCGTTCATACTATCAATGCCCCTGTTTAATAGTACATCAGCCTAGAGACATTTAAGTATCAAACTTATCAAAGTGATTAGAGATCTCATCAACCATAATCGCCTATCATGGTTTCTCTATCACAGTTTAACACTAAGGACGTTATCGTATAACAATTCATAATTGGTTCTTTAAAAGAACATATATACGACAACAGAAAAGCCATTTAATATATGTGTATAAACATAAAGAAATAGTATAAACGATCCGACCCGGTCGGATCCGGTCCAACCCGATTGGGTTTAGGACACTATTTCAACAATCTCCCACTTGGCCTAAAACCAATCACTCGTACACACGAGACCAAGTTGAAACACAAGAATCTCATGCAATACTCGCAACTAGCCCTAGCCATAAACGGATCGCTATCCGTGGGGACTCATACTATCTTCATATCACGCTCCATATGATCAAGTCAAAGGAACCGCCTCAACACACACACGAATCTCTGACGAGACCCTGGTCCTTGCTTCAAGCAATGAATCCACTTACTATATCAGCTATATAGAAAAGGTGGAAGAACCGTACAAGGTTCGGGAATGAACCTTCAGATCCATATCTTGCTCCCGCTGCGCCTCTAAGGCACTACTGTGTTTTGGCTAAGTTGTAGAGTTTACAGTGACCCATAGGCTAGAACATTTCCACTCACCGTATCACTTAATCAAAGTGATTGCAAACCCAGGACTGTAGCTCCCACTTGCCTTCATAAGACTCAGGATATACGTCTATATATCTACGTTTATTTAATTCGAAGTTTCAATAAACTAGGAAACCATCCTTAACTTGTTTAAGGATATTCTCGACATTTACCAGATTTACTTTCATACTTGCTCATGACTATTCATGGACTATGAACATCCGGCATTATTCTTATGATGGTTTCTATCGCAGTAGCGAAGGAAACCTTCCATAAGCATCATCTTTCACCTTATCTTTAGGACTAACTTCCTAACATAGATAGATCTTGAGAATACCGGCTAGCAGTATCTCCTTTCACGATCTATGCTAAACTCTTTTAGCATCACATCTATATAGGTAAACTATAATTTAACAGCAGTTAAATCTATCACTATAGATTCTTATTTCTAAAATAAGAACTGCTAATCCAAGTGCTTTCGTAATGACCTTTGAATTACCAAACATTAATCGACTGTGACATGGGGAGATGATTTATGAGATAGATATCCAATACCTTACTCAAAAATCATAACACACTCCCACTATCCTTCTTGCACATTGGGCATATCCTTCTTTTGACTAAATCAAACGCCTTTGATTATCAAACAAAGAATTTGTCTAGAGAAACTTGTTTGAGTCCATAAATGGATCTCACGAGCTTACATATCATGTTAATGTCTATGAACATTGAGCTTTCTGCCCAATGTCTTCAACACTATCATATAGCCATGATACGAAGTTATAACAAGCATCATCTGAATAGAACTGGGCTCAGCTGGCAGCATAAAGGTAATTACAAGGTTTACACCTCATACCCTTCGGCCGTCACTATAGCCTTATGGTAATCATATTACTATCCATGTCACCTTTCGGGGACACTCCCCTTAGGTAAGACAGACTAGGTTCACAACCTGGTTGTCAGCGATGGAATCTAATTCAGATATTATGGCTCCTAGCCATATCTCTCAATCTTGCCTTTCAAACATTCTTTCACAAGTCGTGAGATACTCATTCTTCAAGATGAACATACCGATAGCCTTTTCAGGCTTGAGGTTATCCACAGACTTACAGAACTTTTGTGTGCACTGAGCAGTGTTCTACACCTTATCGCTATGTGGCGTCTGCTCACGTTCCTTTGGTTGAATATCTCTTTGTGGTTCTCAAACTACCTTTGAGATCTAAACCTACTCCCACTGTTTCTTTTGGAATAAACACTTCCTCTAGAAGACAGCATGTTTGGAGACAAACATTTTGCTCCGCGGATAAGTAAATAATATCTAGCATGCTAGCTAAGACATTCCACAAAGTCGCATATGTCGTATTAGGCTCCAAGCCTTTCTGACTCTGCCTATGACAACTTCAAATCATCGGTTAAGATGGATTCGACATTATCCTCTTCCATATCTAATATGGAATTTATTCAACCTTTATTCTTTGGAACTCGGTTAAGTATAAGGGCACTATCCCGAAACGGGTAAGGGATACTTTGCATGGCTTGCGTCACACCTTTATCATATAAAGTGTTGTTTCCATTTTGGGAACACAATCTAATTGCGTATCCCAAAGATGGTATCCTTGAAGGAGAATCTTATTCCCTTTCAGACGACTTCTGAAACACCCTTCAGGTATTAATTACTTCAATCCAATTGAAGATTAATTCCTAAGTAGCTCATTAATCTCATATTCGTACTAGCTCGAACTTTTCGGGCTTCCGAATTATGCACTTCACTGAGTACACTTGACTATTTCTAAAAATAGTCGTAGAGACTAATAAACAATTATTTGTGGAATTAATTGTCATAAGCCAACGAACATCGGTATGTTTAGGCTTTAGACAATTTTTCTAGAATTTATAACCTTTTCATAAAAGGGTATTTTAGTCCTCTTTGGATAAGATGCGTTTAACCCACATGATTCATAATCATATGGTTCAACATCATCAGAATGACGTTTAATTACACGCTTCCCTCCCAGAGAGACTATGTCTAGAACAACCATAAATATTAAGGATAACAGCCACACAAATATTTAGTTGAGATCTTGTCACATATATCAACTATATAGTGACATCAATCTAGTATGTTAGATTCAGTGACCTTCCAACTTTATTGGAATAACATTTATTCTTTACAATTGAATATGTCTCTCAAATCCTGACGGATAACTAAAAGTACGTTCTTCATAAGAACCGGAACATAGTAACATTTATTTAGTTCCCTTATCAGTTTACTAGATCCAGAATATGGTAAGTATTACAACATTTGCTTCACCTTCCATATCTGTATTTAATCTTTCTAATTTAATCACACTCGTAAGATATCATATATCTAAGAGTTGACTTGAGCTTAGATAGATTTATCTCAACAGAACTTGCCTATAATAGAAACTTCAATAAGTTCTCTATATTTAAGCACATGCCCTAACTCTCCCTTTTAATCCTTTAAGCACTTGAGAAATGTTTCTTATTGTAGTCTTCATAAGACTTAAGAAAGATCACAAGAGCTATGTTTTCAATTTCCTTTCATAAGGAAAATCTAAAGTTTATTAAATAGTTTATTCATCCTTTTGAATCGTATTCAAAATATTGACTATTTAATTAACCTTTAAGCAATGATAGAATTAAGTCGATACTTAAATCTTATAATTTTGAAAACAACCTTTCCAAAATTAGATGTAGTCATTCTTATCCAACGTTTGAATTAATTGTCATCGTATGACTGAATGATTATCTTGGATCGTATCCAATATCACAAGCTTCCGTTTTTCTTTAATAATTAAAGTCTTGGATTACTCATCAGATATGTAGTCTCCTTGTCTCTAACTACTATAACGGTATTGCTCATGTCATTGCTTATTTTAAAAGGATTAATATTACTTAACCATATTTGAGAACGTTTCTTAAAAGGTAACAGTCATAATTTGGTTTTACTAATCGAGAATAAAACATAAATATAAAGTTTGCTAAAACTACAACATAAAAATGAAAATAAAAGAGTGTTGTTGTTTATACACGCAAAATCAAAAATGGTCTTTTGGTTTATGATTTTGCTCCCACTAGTCAACTACTTCCAATTGACTTTCAAGAATTTTTCAAAATTCTTTAGTGGTGAGATCCCATCTAGTTACCTTGATTCCCGGCGGTGGTCGATCAACCAAGATAATTTCGATAGGTAGGTAACTCTTTACCATTCACATCTCTATGTGATTCTCAGTGGTTGACTAGTCAACTCTTTGGCGATACACATCACTATGTGTTAGTCAACCCCTTGTCTCTAAAGTCAGACGGCCCTGACGGTGGTCAATCACCGAAAGACTCTAGTCAAGTCATAACCCAATATTCACGAGATCTCATACGATCATATCTCAATAACGACGATATACCCATGGTAGGTCAACTCCCGGCGGTGGTCGATCAGTTGGATCCGAACACAGGCTCTTCACCGTCGTTATAATATTGGGAGACAATATTCCGACTTGATTTTTGTTGTGGAAGTATTTATGTAAATTAATTCACTTAATTAATTTTTAATTGCGGTCTCATCAAATATATCTATCTCTATAGACATACATCCTACACATTCATCTAGATCGTGCCTAGTCATGCATCTATCGTATCATATAAAATAAATACAAGCACAAAATAAATGAATGCGTAAAGTAACCGGTATGATCATGGACTTTTCTAGGTGCGGTTTCGAATACAACCGACGAAACCGCGGGTCACAATCTAAGGGTAGTAGGCTCGCAACCACCAATAGGATCTTTAATGCTCCATTCTCCAATGAGATCTTTATTTTCGTCTTTCTTTGGTCTCCATCTTCTGCTCCATTTTTGTTACATTTAATTCTATTTAATAAAATAAATACACCCGCCGCACACGGGGGGGAGTCAACGGGAATGGGATAAATGCAGAAAATAAACTAGGTCACGTTCTTCATAACGGCCTAGGACAATTTTTAAACCAACGAGAAAAATTAAATCATTCACATCTATCCTATCGGTCGAGTTACGATCAATCGGGGTCCATATAATCATATTATATCTACTATATCTAACCCATACAATAAAATCTTATGAAAGAGATAAAATTAAAATTCAACTACTTGCGTCTTAATTAATCAATTAACATTTAATCTATTAAATAATTTTATCCAATCAATTAACTAATTAACATTTAATTAGTTAAATGATTTAATCGAAATAAAATTAACGATTAATTTTAAACGATTTTAATTTTAATTTTAATTAATTGGAACTATTCCAAAAATAAATCAAAATCAAAATTAAGTCTCTTTTGTTTCTTTCCTTTTGATTCGTAATCAAAGGGATGCGCTTTGGTTTCCCAAACCAAATTTGGCTTAGCAGCTTCGCCACTTTCCAAAATCAAAATTTTGGAAGTGGCTAAGCTAGCTTTTTACAAATCAAATATTTGAAAAGGGGCTGCAGAAAGCTATTCCAAATCAAATATTTGGAAAGGCCAAATAATTTTGGTTTAGGCGCAGCCACTTTCCAAAATCAAAATTTTGGAAGTGGCGCAAGCCTAGCGCTTTTCCCAAATCAAATATTTGGAAAGAGCTAGGCTTTATTCAAACAAAGTTTGGAAAGGCCATTATTATTATAATGCCATGTGGCATCCCAACGCCAAACTATTTGAACCGTTGGTTAGCCACATGACACAACTAAACAAAAGACGAATTACCAATCACAACTATGAACAATATTGAAACACAAAATACACAAAACAAAATTTTAGGGATCCTCCAAAAGATGCACCAGCCGACGTCGACCGCCCCAAAAAGGGTGCCGCCGCCGCCGCCGCAATTTCCGGTGGGGTGCCGCCGCCGATCGGCCGAGCACCCCAAAAGCCGCCCCCCTTTTTTTTTTTTCCTTTTCGTGTATCGATTTGCGAATCAAAAAATCTTTCATCTTTTAATTACGTGATTTAAACGATAAAATTAACTACGCACAATTACATGCTTATTGCTTAAGCTCGAAGCTCGCTCCGATACCACTGTTAGGAAATCTACGCGGGAACGCAGCGGAATTCAAAAATTTATTTCCTATCGACCCAAGATCGACTTCGTTTAAGCAATAAACAATTAAGCTAGTAGACGGTGGTTACCTTGGTTGATCTAAAAGATCGACGCTTTGACCGTCTAAGGAGAGTAGTTCTGCATGGAGCCGCCCAAGTGTTCGGCCTCTACCGCTAGTCCACACGAACGACCCGCCGGAATCCCATCATGGATCTTATTGGAAAACTCCGGTTGCTAGACCGGCCTTTTTCCCCTCTCTCCAACTCTCTATAGGATGCTCTCTATTTTACACAAGAGCTATTAGCTCTTGGAATTATGATGTACAAAAGAGCTTGACACCCACACTATATTTATAGTGTAATGTGGCGCCTCAATGAAGAGTGGAGGAGAAGAAAACCTTTTCCCAATAAAATAAGGAAAATATATTTGATTGATTTATCTCATTTATTACAATATCTCATATTAAATAAATCTAGGATATTGTCAATATCTTATATTGATTATTTCCAAGATATTGTCAAGATCTTATATTGACAATATTTATCTTTTATTATATTACCATAAATCAATTTACATATGTGTATATATATCACATATATATATTACACAAATAAATCTATATATTATATATATATACATACACACACGGTGCGCATGCATGCAAATCTAATTTGCATGTAATGTACACACACGCATGCACTCACAACATATATATATTAATTTATTTTATTAATATCTAATATTAATAATAGGTAATATCATTAATTAAATTACACAATCCAAGTGTATCTTATACACAATAATATATGCGCCCCTTTAGCCATTAATTGGCTTCCGGAATATTCTTTAATTAATATAATTAATATCTTGTATTTTATTTATTCATAATAAATAAATACCACCATATTAATTTACCACTATAACCTTTATAGTCTCGAGATAAACTTTCCTTATTTGGTTATCATCTATAACCACACTTTAATCCGGCTAGATGTTCTTATGTGTGTGACCCGATAGGCTTCCGAATATGTTGGCCGTAGACACAAGGTGCAAATTACGAAAATGCCCTTCATGCCTAACGATCACGGGATAGCGTCAAGCAACACACCGTGACCCCCAATCATCGGAAGAGTCAAATGCAATGACTACTACCTTTCATGTGAAACGGTTACCGTGTAACTTACAATCCTATCGCTGTAATAATATCCATACGGTCGTTAGTCGAGTGTCAAAACATCAACGACCGTATCTTATAATCTGGATATCAAGCTCTCTCGAAGTAACTCATTTACTCCCACTTTGCAAAGATTCACGAGAGTAAGACATTCCTTATAAGAAGGCCATTTCGGATATTCGATCCCAATCATAGGATACGCGATTCCCGGACGACCAATCATGTATACTCCGCATGCTTCGATCATACCCAATCACTACCGCATGATCGCCCCGTGGCTGGGAAACCTCAATAGTGTCAAAGCATGACAATCCACACCGTGATGCCATGAAGACTCCGGTCAAAAGGACAATTACACAACCGCCACATAGTGTGACACTTATCCGTGTAAGTGGGTCGATCTAACGTACGCATTCTCTAATACACGTCCACGTACGGTCCAAGTGTCTCTACACTTCGATAGACGAGATCTATCCCACGCCCTTAAAGACGAGAAGACATCTAATACGTGCTAGCCTGTTCATACTATCAATGCCCCGTTTAATAGTACATCGCTAGAGACATTTAAGTATCAAACTTATCAAAGTGATTAGAGATCTCATCAACCATAATCGCCTATCATGGTTTCTCTATCACAGTTTAACACTAAGGACGTTATCATATAACAATTCATAATTGGTTCTTTAAAAGAACATATATACGACAACAGAAAAGCCATTTAATATATGTGTATAAACATAAAGAAATAGTATAAACGATCCGACCCGGTCGGATCCGGTCCAACCCGATTGGGTTTAGGACACTATTTCAACACTAACCTCAAAAGTTGGTCATGTAAATAAAAAAATACGGTTGCCAATAGTACCGAGGCTGAGTATAATGATGTGTGTACTGCTGCCATTGAGGTTCAATTGATGCATGCTCTTCTTCGTGACCTACCCATATATTCAGTTGTATGTTCCGATACTCTGGTGTGATAATGTATGGGCCACTTATTTAGAAGCCAATCCAGTTTTTCATACTTACACAAAACACATTGAAAACGTTCGTCATGTTCGTGAGCTTGTGGCTAAAAAGGTCACTCGCATTGGCTATATTTCTACTAATGATCAGCTTGCCGACGTTCTCACTAAACCGTTTCATAAACATCATTTTCAACATATCTAGTTCAATTTTCATGTGCACTCCGTATATATGTGATTGCCCGGGGTGTTGGCGCAAGTTAATAATAGGGATACTTAAACAACAATTAAATACATGTTGTAATTAAATTTCTCTAGAATTATTTCATTTCTTGTTTGCTGAGACTCAATCTCTACTTAAAGAGATTTCCCGTGTATTATCAATCATTGGAATCATCTACTTATTTTATTTAATTGAAAATAATAACTCAATTTTTTTATTGGGTTTCCATTTATTTATTTCAAATGTGTGGCTCGAATTATTTTATGTATGTTTTATGTATATCAATGACGTAGACGATCTCGATATCTAATAAAGGAAACGAAATATCAATTCAAGTACATATACATAACTTAATTATGTTGAAGACTTATCTTCTGTTGTTAGTATTATATAAGAACGTCGCAAACTACTGTGATCAGCATTCGTATCTGTTTTCTTTTCTTTTGTTAAAAAACAAGGAAATGTTTAATTTTAATTACTCATCTCTTAGCTAAAGAAAATCTTCGTCTTATTAGATGTGTAGAATGATATTCCCTCTCCCTTAGGGGCGGATGCATGTGTATCAGGGTGGGGTCACGTGACTCCACTGAGATCCGAATTTTTTTTTAGTATTAAAACGATGTAGTTTTGGTGTTGAAAAAGTGTCGTTTTGTCGGTAAAAAATGTAGTTTAGACTCCGGTGACCCCACTGTAATAAATTTTTGAATCAAAAAATTGAGTTTTACTGTCCGGTGCAAGGCCGGCCCTATAGTGAGGCCAGAGAGACCGCGGTCTTAAGCCCAACGGTGTTGGGACGGTCCAACGGTACATGTTTCGCTAAAAGAAAAAAAAATCAGTATAGATTCAATCCGATCTAACCTAATATAATTTTTTTTTTTATAAAGGCCCAATTTTTTGTACTCCCTTCATGAACTGATGCAGGTCGAACCTCGTTTCGTTGCGATAATATTATTTCGTTCGGCAACTCGTATGCAAGAGATTACAAAAAATATTTATGAAAAAAATATCTAACAAAAAGTCCCAATAAAAAAATTTACTTGGCCCAAAAGATTACTTTGTAGATATGTTTTGAGACTATCAATAAATTGAATTTTGTATTTACGGATGTTAAAAACACGATAAATATGTTTTTAAAAAAAAAAACCAATTTTAACTAAAAGGCTCAATTCGGAGATTTGACCTTAAACCAATATATACCAAGGACGGCCCTGATCCGATGACCCCACTGAAAAAACTTTATGAATCCGCCACCGCTCCCCTTCTCATGTTAATTATTCGTGATTGTATTGGAGAGGATGATTAATATTAATATTCTTTAAATTTGAAAAAAAAAAAAAAAAAAAAAAAAAAAAAAAAAACAGAATATATATATATATACACATAACTTATTTTAAAGCTTTTGTATAATCCGACCCCACCTGTTGTACGATAATTTCCCATGCACGTGCAAATGTAAAAAAGTAGAATAAGTCCTTTGTTGTATATAAACAAAGAAACTAGTTTGTATTAAAATAGTATGTTTATAATTTTTACAGTTTCAGATGTGAAGACTTTTCAGCTGTGATTGAAGATTCAGCAAATCATGTGGGCAACTGGAAATGTTTTATTATTAATTACTATACTCATCTTACCCGGCCCCCCACCACAACCAAAAATAAGAATTTTTCTTATGTATGAATAGATCTTAATATATATATACTAGATGGGAAGGCGGCACAACGCGCGTCTTGTACACACTCGTTGGATATGAAATGGGGGATACATAAAAAATAAAATTAAAAAAAAAAAAAACACTTTTTTTCACAGGCCGCGCCCAACGAACGAGTAAAAAAAAAAAAAAAAAAACACGTGGAGTGCTTCTTTGACATTTCCCAAATGTTTAAATCGGAATCGGATACATCTTAAGACAACACACATAATAAGATTAAGAATAAATTAAAGCTAATGTGTAGATTAAAAATACACCGAGCCCCTCTAAAATGGAACAATTTAACTCAAACCCTTCAAAAAAAAAAAAAAAAAAAAAAAAAAATCTTTTTTTCTACGGTGGGCCGCCCAATGAACAGAAAAAAAGATAAAAAAAAAAAAAAAAAAAAAATCTTTTTTTCTCCGGGCCGGGCCGCCGATGAATAAAAAAAAAAAAAAAAATACACGTCGACACCTTGGTTGGAGTTTCCCAACCAAACATTATAAATAGGTATATATATATATGTATTTTTATTTTATTTTTTACACAAGATCTTTATATATTTGTTATATTGCTTTGTTTGACAACACATTCATCATTTATTTAAATTTAAAAAAAAAGTTAGGTTTATGTTTGTTTGTTAATTGTTTCACAAAACAATTTAATGAAATAAGTAGGAAATCACCTTACAATCTCTCGATTTCCTCAATTGACCCTTGACCCCAAAAATACAAATAGGCCCTTCAAAAAAAAAATACAAATAGACACTTGACCCCAATTCCCAAACACAAATAGACACTTCACCAATATATATATATATACTAGTGATAGGGTATGCCGTGCAAGGCACGGCATGCCCCTTCCAAGGAATTTTAATTATATATTATATTTAAATGCATCTATAAGTAATATTGAGATTTTTGATATGTAAATGTACATATATGAGGCTTGTCTGATAATATTAAATGAAATGAGAAATAATACAATAAGAAGTCATACTTATGTATAAAGATGAATACTACAGTAAAACGCCATGCATTTATTAGAAAGGTCATAGTGGCCATAATAACATTACAAAGCCAATAAAATATTACATCATCGGTAACAATCATTGCTGCAAAAACTTGAGCAAAATAAACACCGATATTTTTCACTTCACAAACGGGCAAATTTACATATTATTCAAAACCATTAATTTTCGATGGATGCACATTTTTCACCGATAATTGTTTTGTTGATAGGCTGAACAATTGTTGTTCTTTCTCAGCATCTACAGAGCTACAGCCTTGCAGGAAGCTCGAAGATGACTGTGTTGTTACACGATTCACTTTATCTTCAGCATACAATTTCAAAACTGGGCAGGTCCTTTTAGCCTAAGGACTTGCATGGGAAAATATTTGAGAAAACACACAACTAACTTATTTTCTATTATCTTTGCAATCTTATCGTTCAACCGAGCATTCTGTGTACAAACACATAGATTTAATTAAGATCATGACCATACAAACCGAGCATTCTGTGTACAAACACATAGATTTAATTAAGATCATGACCATACATGCAATGAACGGGGAAAAGAAAACGCGACAATGATCCCGGGAGCTTTATTAACCACAAATCTCATCAACCTCATTTAAGATCATATATAGCTGTGAAAAGTACTCAATCCCATGCTACCGCTCCTTTAACCTTTAACTTTCCTAAGAAAGTAACCACAAAACAAGGTTCATGTACAGTCATCCCTCAAATCCAAAATTAAAACTTTTTTGTCGAAAAGACACCAGCCAAGTTAATCAAGTACTTACACAGCACATTGAATTAGATACCACAACATATTTTACAGCACACCGATTTTCAGGCTAAAGACAAAATCGAACAACAAAAACAAATAAAATAAGTTTAGGGCCAGAGAGGAAACAATAACATAACCTGGAAACTCACTTTGTCTCATTTTGCTATACCACATAACGTCTTCCTCTCATTAAAACTTCCTAAGTACCATACCTACAATTTATTACAGCAAGTGTAGTATTGTTGTTTTTATTCCTAATTACAGTAGAAACTCTTTAAATTAATACTCGGTAAATTAATAAACTCTCTAAAATAATAAATTTGTCCGGTCCCGACTTGGGCCAATGTAAAAAATTGAAAAAATCGATAAAATAATAAGATAATAATTTTTCGGGAGATCCTTTTATAATTTTCGGTCCCAAGAAAATCATAAATTAATAATTCATAAAAACTGAAAAAAAATATATTACACTCTATTGAAATGTGATTCAATAGTTGTCTGTTTTCCTTTAAAGTTCAAGTCTATTTGGAGCTCATCTCTAACTTTTCTTATTGCATCCAATAGCTCAGGTGTTGTATTTTTGTATTGTATCATAAAGTTGTGAAGAGTGTTCGACGCCATAAGTGCTTCCTTTCGCGTAACAGGCTCCAAAGACACCGTATCATCTTTGCCGTCATCCTCTGCATTGTTCTCAATGATAGTACCCACAATATCTTCTAAACTCTGAACCTCCGAACATGCTTCATTTTCACCTGGGTAGTTCATTAGATTGTCGATATCCATCTTATTACGATAGCCACATCGATTGATCATAGTCTCGAGGTCTTGAGTTTCTTCATCAAAAGTGGATTATACGTTGAATCGGTTAAAAACTCTTTAAATTAATAATTATTAATTTATCGATACATTAATAACTCTCTAAATTAATAAATTTCTCCGGTCCCGACATTATTAATTTATAGAGTTTCTACTGTAGTTTGATTGGTGAGAATATAAGGGTCTGCATTTGTATGATAAAATTGTTGTTCCCGACTGCGACCGTGATCACTTATATTGTATTTATAATTAGTTTATTCATTTCAAAAGTTACATGAAAGTGAATAAACCATACAGTGATCTAAAAATGACATATACCTTGAATGCTTGGAGGAGCTTGCAAAGGAAGTATAGTCATTAGAATCCCAGATATACCCCTGTCCATGGGCATCTTCTCAACTTATTTCATGCAGCATTTAGAGAGATCATTCGTTATTTTTGGGTTGTATCGTCCAAATAGAGAACACATGCCCTGAAGAAAAGTATTCAAAGTTTAAAGCAAGTTTAAAGCAAGTTTTATATGATGATATGAGCCGAATCACAACACTCAGTTAGGTGAGTACGTTACCGCGGTAAAGATGATGCTTGTTGCCTTTCAGGTGGCGCAACAGCACCGCCTCCATAATTGTATTTTCATAAGTGGTACCGCAACCATAAGAAAACAAGCACCACAAGAAAACATGTACCGACATAAAAGAAAGAAACCATCACTAACCTAAGTACATAAAAAGGCCTAACCTTTATAGAGTGATTGAAAAAGAGTCCGAAACTGATGTGTGGAGAATGGCAATATTATCTCCTCTCCATGAGAAAGCCCTACTGATCAAGAAAATTAAAACCTCAAAATTACATAAGAAAGAAATATTCATATTTCTTCATTGACGCAAATATCATCACATTAATCCTTTAAAAAGAATAACTCGAAAATTGCTATTTCTTTTGCAAAATCACAGAAAACAAAGCAGTGAAAAATACTTCAAAAAAAAAATCAGATAATAACATATCTATTCATTGATATTAATCAAGAACTCAAGAAAATCGGGAAAATACATCAGAAAATTGCATTTCGTGTGAGCATAGAACACAACAATCAAATGTCTCAGATCTAAAAATCAGACATTCAGATTTGTTTTTCAAGTCTCGGATCAAAAGAAAAAGAACTGTTATTCAAATTTGAGGCTCAGATTTGGTATTTGCATCTCATAGCAAGGAAGAAAAAGCTTCACCATGGCCGCCGGTTGCAAATCAAAGAATATCTACCATCCAACTGTCATAAAAGACACAATTTGCAGCTTTATTTTTCAATTCTCAAAACAAAAGCATGTAAATTTATCATCATAGCCTCAAAGGAAAATACAAAGGAGCATGAGAGAGAATTTGAGATCAACGATCAAGTGCGTCGCCTCCCAATTCCAACTGTACCAAATCGCATCTGCAATTAAGGGGATGGATGAAAAGTGACGTGATATAGAAGACGGAAACGTGGCATTATTGGAGCGAATTGAGAGTTGCACAAATGACTGTCGTGGCTTGTTGTGGGGGCTTTTTGCCTTCACAATTAATAAGTAGTAGGATAAGAAGAAAAGAAAATAAAAAAGGGAAAGGAAAAAAGAATTTTCTTTATTCTACCCAAAGTACTGAACACGTGGCAAATTTGCATCAAATTTTTTTTTTGGCAAACATGAGCAAGCAACGTGGCCTTACAAATTTATAAGTAGTTGGATATATATTATATAGAGAGGGTGTGTAGGGGTGATGTCGTATATTTAATAACATAAGATTTTATTATAAGAGCATTTTGACACTATAAAATAGTAAAACTTCATGCTAATTATGAACTTTATTTACCATTACTGTATATAATATATATATATATATATATATATATATATATATATATATATATATATATATATATATATATATATATGATAATCATGTAACACAACACAAGATTGCCTAATACAGAAACTAGTTCTTTAAATAGACAAAATACTTCTATAGTTTCATTAGTACATCATTACTTGCATAGACAATATAGACTAATACTGCATATTTGTATTAATAGTAACTTGAAAGCTCAAACATTGAATTAAGTTAGAGCAAATCAATCTAAATTTCAAGTAACTTGAAACTCCGTAACCGAAAAATTCTACCGTGAAGACTTTTTAATGAAATGTTTGATTTGCGTCCATTCACAGGACATCATAAACAAACTAAGTCATGACATCCTCACTAAAATTATGTCACATGTCATGCTTTGAATAAATGCAAGCTAAACGAGACATAGCCCTGTGAAAGGACGTGGTATATGTTGTATATACAACGTTTCACGAAGGCTTACATCTTTTCCAACAATGCACGTTCCGCCTATAAATTAAAAGACACATACTACAAACAAGAAATTCATTCAAAAACGTAAGCATCATCAGTATATTATTCTTTGAGTGTCTCCGGTCTAATCAAACGAGTGATTGTTTGAATCAAACATCCTCTATTGTATTCTACGAACGATTTTCGATTGTTTATCGTAGTAACATTATAAGGAACGAAACATATGTTAATAGATCACGTGTTTTACGTTCCATGTATTATTTTTCCAGGAACAATTACAAACAGTAATAAATTGAACCGTGCAAAAAGGTTTTTTTAAAAACATTCTATAGTTTTATCTCTTTTTAATGCTCTATATTCAGATACATAACATTAAATAAGTGCAAATAATTTTTTTGAACAGGGAAATATAACAACTAAATACTTTATCAAGTTTTATTATATGAAATAAATCCTGTTGAATAAGTCCACTGAGTTGTCTGCCCAAGTCGATTATTTCCTTTTAATAATGTCATATTATAATATAAGTGAAGTCAGAAGCCAATATTAACAATTAAAGGCAATTATATAAATACAAAAAAATATAAAGACAAAATACTGACTAACATCAGGTTGGTCTAATTTTATCTTTCTTTTAATGACTAGACACTAGTATTTTTTTTAATATAGCTGCTGCACGCCTACACACCAATGGAGTATTTATCACTTTTTTTCCTATTTTATTTTTAATTTATTAACAATTCAATACTTTATATCCATCACTACAAAAAAAAAATACTTTATAACCATTTCATTAATACAATCAAAGGATGTTTCAGTTATTTCTCCTTAAAATTTATAGCATTCAACAATTTTTTAATTTGTGTGAAAAAAAATGACTTATATTTTAGGATGGAAGGAGTATATGATTAATTCTTGCCCTTCACAAAATATTTTTTGGGACTTACTGCGGGATGAGGGTATTACTGTGATACCCCGCGAATTCATGAAATTGCATTTATGTCATTTTCGGATATTTATCAAGTATCGTATTATTTCCCGATCAAATAAGTATCTATAAATGTTATATTACAAGATTTTATCACGACTAGATTAATATTACATATTGGTTGTGACTCATATCACGCATCTTGAACCATCATCATCACCTTTACACACATGCTTGCCACCTCTCATCACCATACCCGACTTCACCCCACCTCATGCAAATCTCTACACCATCCACCCGCATCCAACTCTTGCAAGCTTTTCCATCATCACGTCCACCACATTGCAACACTTCATCAAAACATCACACCACATCTTGCATCACCTCCATACTAATTTTCTCAACACACTCCACTAACTTTCCACACACCACATTACCACCATTGCACCAAAATACTTGTATTGTTACCATCTTTTCTCTACAACATCCACCACCATTCCTCCACCATGAACACCTCACCCTTTTCACCATCATCTTTTCTTGCATGACATTCTTGTTGAAAGAGGAAAGAGCTTAAGCTTGGGTAGAGTTATAAGAGAAGAAAGAATCCATCAAATATTTCTTCATCGTTTCTTCTTGGATTGTCGATTGCTCACCTCAAGAGGAGCAACAAGAACGAGACCACATCTTGGTTCGAGATTCTCATCTTTTGGAAATCAGAGAAGAAGCTTAGAGCTTTTGAAGTTCTTCAAACTAGAAGCTTGGATTCAAGTTTGGCTTGAGGATTTTGAAGCTTGCTTGAAGTGCTTGAGGCAGGAGGGTGTTCACTTGAATCCCTTTGTGTTAATTCTTGTTGTAGATATTGGTACATGTATTGTAGACCTTACACCTTGATTTGAGACTTTACACCATGCTTATAGGCCCTGGAATCATGTTTTAGGACTTGGTAGAGTGCCTTGAGCCTTTTTCATGTGTAGGATTGCCATAATTTGAAGCCTTAAATCTTTTTGTAGCCTTTGATTCATCTTGTAGAACTTGTATACACTATTTATACATGTTTTTGGGTGATTTTGGGTCTGTATTGAGTAATGTGTGTGGGAGAAATTGGCTTAGAATCGTTGTAGAAAAGTTGCAACTTGTTTGGGCTGCTGAGGGGATAGGCGTGCGCTGATGGTCCTATGGGCTATCGATTTAGAGTGTTCATGAAGCTCCCAGCTTCCGTGGGCACACACCTATGACCCAGAATGTCTAGAATTGTGTTTTTGACCCCTTTTGAGCATCATTTACTGTAGAAACCTTTTGTGGAGTGTTTTAAAGTCAAATGTGAGTGTTCTAGTGGCTTTGGCTCCACACCGTGACTCACGGGATCATCGGAACATGAATCTTTTGGCCTTACGCGGTGTTGTTTCGGGATGGCAACATCATACTTGTAATGTGATGAAGTTGAGTCGGTTTCTAGTGTATTTGACTCAGCACATTGTGGAGATCCTATGCGGGGAGAAACTCGGGATCATTAGAAACCTTATACCTAAGCCTCGTAGATAATGGATTAGAATCCGGTAATTCTGTGTTATGTGCTAAGTAGGGTGAGCTTGGGTTGAGTTTTTACATAGTATAAGTCGGGTTGGTTCAAGAAAAAACTAACCCAAACCAAACCAAATGACTATAAAACCCAATGGGTTGGTTCGGGTTGGTTTCGGGCTGGTCTGGGTTGGGTTTCGGGTTTTATAATAAAACTTTTATGCTAGAAAATCCACACACATGTATATATAAAATTTCGAGTTCCATACCGTATGTTCATAACAATAATCGGTAAAGAAAACACCTTTTTTAGAAAAAAAATTTTAAAATTTGATAATTAAGAGTTCAACCAACAACATATAGAGATAATAATTAAAAAACCTATAGGCATTACATAAAAAACATCCACAGATTCTTTTTTCCAAAGAAATGTCACAGAATCGTAGACGGAAACCGAAAATGAAATGATAGATAACACCTTTTTTACTTTGGACGGAATATATATATATATATATATATATATATATATATATATATATATATATATATATATATATATATATATATATATATATATATACCCACACACACACAAATATATCAGGTCGGGTTGGGTTGGGTCAACCCGAATAAAAAACAAACTAAACCGAACCAACCCAAAATGTTTTCTGTTTGGGTCAAAACCCAACCCAAGAAATTTGGGTTTCAATTGGTTTGGGTTTTCGGGTTGGTTCGGTTTGAGTTTTGGGTTGGATTGAGTTCATTGGATTTTATGCTCAGCCCTAGTGCTAAGTAGTGTAAACTAGTATTGTCTAGGTGTCTAGTAGTCCTTAGAAGCATTCTATGTGCAATTAACTTAGGTGGTTAGTTTAAACGTTTAAATACGCACTTGAGAGTCTAAAAGATAAAGCATACTAGCCCTTGGTGATGCACGTTTTCATGTCGCAACCAGGAGTCAAACTCCACTTGAGCCGGCTCATGCCTTTTAAGGGGTTGAAAGGTGTCATGGTACACTAAAACCATGCGAAGTGCCATTGGACTTTTTTCAACATTCTCTTGTATTGTTGACTTTTACTAGCCAGGCTAGTAGAGAGATGTGAGATGTTGAACATATGTGGCTTGTTTGTTACATTCTCGTTATTGATACCTTGTTGTTGATAATTGGATTCAGTGCTTTTACTTCTTACTAAGTATGTTCGTACTTACCCCTATTTGTATTATTCCTACCCCGAGAAGGTGATGCATGTTTCGAGGAAGTGTTCGAGTACTACGAATAATGATCTTGTGTTGATCCGGTTGATCTTTTGTTGTTGTTGTTGTTGTTTTTCTATTTTGGATATGTAATGTAATAGCTATCTCTTGCCTTAGTTGAATGCTCTGTAATGTTTTGGCTTGTGGGTTATCATTGTTTCCGGACAATAAATGTTGTAATGACAACGACATTTGGTTTTTCCTATTCTACCCCTAGATATGTATGTATTACCGAGTTGTTTTAATTTCCTTTATTATACTCTGGTGTTGTATTTGTAAGACTTACGTATATAATATAATTTGATATAAATGTGAGTTATATACGTACCAGACATTCGTTTCCAAATAAGAACGGGATGTCAAAATTACCGTAAGAACTTTCTACAGAATTTCCGGCCTCCGTAAAAAGTTTCTAGGTGATAGATTAGTTGAATAACAATGTATTTGTCATTGAATTAACACAAACCATTACAATGAGTTTATATAGCGAGCCACAAGGCTATAAACGTAAATACACAAATAATTAAATATAAGTTATCGTCTAATACGCTCCCTCAAGCTGACGGCGCTGCGCGAAGGCCAAGCTTGGAAATAAAAGTAGAAAAAGATAAACGTGGCAGTGGCTTGGTGAGAACATCGCCCAACCGATCGCCAGTAGCTACCCGAGCAACACGAACAAGTCCTCGCTCAACATGCTCACGAATGAAGTGATAATCGATAGCAACATGCTTCATTCGTGAGTGAAACACTGGATTGGCGCTTAGTCGAAGGGCACCTAAATTATCACAAAAAATCACTGGTGTAGAACGAACCGAGAAACCGAGATCTGCAAGCAGATAGGTCAGCCAAGCAATCTCTGCCGCCGTGTCAGCAACACATCTGTATTTTGCTTCGGTGGACGAACGAGAGACTGAGTTTTGCTTCTTGGAGCTCCAAGAAATCGCATTCCTACCCAAGAAGACTATATAAGCAGAGGTGGAAGTATAACCAGCTTCCTTATTCCCCCCCCCCCCCCAATCCGAATCAGAGAAAGCATGCAGAGCCAACGGTGAATCCCGATATAACTGTAAACCCGTGGTGGTGGTGCCAGACAAATAACGCAACACACGCTTGACTAACATCCAATGGTACTCGGTCGGGGCATGCATAAACTGAGCTAGCTTGTTAACAGCGAACTGAATATCAAGCCGTGTAAAACATAAATACTGTAAGGCCCCCAGAATCTGGCGATACTGAGTAGGGTCTGAAAAAGCTGGAGAGACAACAGGATCACCAGAAAAGGCATCGCAGCATAGGTGTGGAAACTGGCTTGGATTCCTCCATACGAACCCGAGACAAGAACTCGCGAGTGTACTTGGTCCGCGCGAGGAGCATGCCCAGAGCGTAATGTGTAACTTCAACACCCAAAAAATACGATAAGGGACCTAGATCCTTAATAGAGAACCTAGACCCAAGCTGATCAATGATACTCTGAACCTGCTCAGCAGAGCTACCTGTGACAATAATATCATCGACATATACCAAGAGCATAGTAATACTGGTTGACGTGCGACAAATAAACAGCGACGGATCAGCCACCGAATTAACAAAACCCATGGTAAGAACAAAAGTTTTAAGCTCATGATACTGTGCACGAGGTGCCCGCTCGAGGCCATAAATCGCCTTGCGAAGCTTACACACAAACGTGGGTTTTGTAGCATCCTCAAACCCAGGCGGTTGACACATATAGACATCTTCGCCTAGTGTCCCCCGCAAAGGCATTATTGACATCGAGCCGACGAAGGCACCAACCCATGGAAACCGCAATGCTAAGAACAAGGCGAATCGTAACAAAGCTTAACGACAGACTAAAGGTCTCAAAATAATCCAAACCAGGCCGTTGTGTAAACCCTTTGGCAACTAGCCGAGCCTTGTACTTATCAATCGAACCATCCGGTTTGCGCTTAATCCCGAACACCCATTTACACCAACAACATTCAAGTCCGAGGACGGTGGAACCAAGGACCACGTATCATTGCGAAGAAGCGCACTATATTCGTCAGACATCGCAACACACCACTGCGGGCACTGCAAGGCCTGCTTGAGGGTAGAGGGTTCTGTTTCAAGGTAGCGGTTTTGTAACTGAGCTTGGAGGGTGAAGATCGTACGAGGCTTGTATATTTGGTTTCGAGAGCGGGTAGTCATAGGATGTGGTGGGGGAGGAGGTGGAGGGGAGGTAGAGGTAGAAACAGGAGAAGGGGTGGAATCACTGCCGGAGACATCGGTGGAGGAAGCAGGAGATGGAGACGAAGAGGAGCGTTCGGGTTGAGGAGTAGAACTCTCGGGTTGGACAGGGGTGGCCTCGGGTTGAGGAGTAGAACTCTCGGGTTGGACGGGGGGTGGCCTCGGGTGGGGGGTTTCCATGAAGGGAAAGTGATTGACCGGAACATCGTGGGTTCGTAGGACTCGGAGGCAATAGAGCGATCGGGGAAGGAGAGAGGGGTCGGTAGGTACGGTAGCAAACGGAAAAATATCCTCCACAAAACGAACATCACGGGATGTATACATACGGGATGCAGATAAATCATAGCAAATGTAGGCACTTTGTGTGAGTGAGTAGCCAAGGAAAACACAAGGTTTAGAGGAAGACTCAAGTTTGTGATTATTATATGGTTTAAGCCATGGGTAATACGTACAACCAAAGACTCGAAGTTTTGAATAATTAGGAGGGGCCGAGAAGAGTTTAAGATGAGGTGAGAGCATGTCAAGATTTTTTGTGGGCATTCGATTGATGAGGTAGACATACCGCACCGACCGCATAGGACCGCAGGTGATCGGCATGGAGGCATGAGCTAGGAGGGTCGTGCGTTTCGCAATGTGCGATGACGCCGTTCGTAGATACCATTGTGCCGAGGCGTGTAGGTGGGAGATGTGAAGTGAGAGATGCCATGGTCGCAAGGAATGGACGCAGCTTGATATACTCGGTTCCATTGTCGAGTAAAGAGTTTTGATAGAAGTATCTAGCAATTTTTCGACATATTTTTTGAATTTGACAAAGGTGGCATAAACATCGGATTTACAAGCTAACGGGTATATCCACATGAACCGAGTAAAATGATCAACAAATAAAACATAATACTTGAAATCATCAACCGAATAAAGGGGATGTCCAAACATCCGAATAAATGACCTCCAAAGGTTTAACAAGACATAACGTCGAATCGAAAAAGGAGCCGGTGGCTTTTATTACAAAGACAGAATCACAATAAGTAGAAGAAACAGAAGATAATTCTAAAAAATTATTTTTGGCGAGATTTTGAATGACAGGAAAAGCAGGATGGCCGCAGCGACGATGCCAGGTAGCAGCAGAGGCTTTGGACGCAGAGAAGGCGAAAAGAGTCGTTGAAGACCACAGATAGGCTCCATCACCGACTTGTCCCCGGTGGAGGCGGTTGCCCGTCCTCAAATCCTTCACCAAAAACGAGTCAGGTAAGAATTCAATAGATACAGAATTGTCACTACAAAATTTTTGAACTGAAAGCAAATTACGAGAAAGAGAAGGAACACAAAGGACATGATTTAATTTAAAGGAAGAAAGAGAGGTAGAGCCAATGTGAGTGATAGCCAAGGAGCTACCATCACCAATGACTATACGATCCGTACCTTGATAAGGGGAGTGAAGAGAGAGCAGGCTGAGCTCTTGTGTCATGTGGTGAGAGGCACCACTATCAAGCATCCATGGAGTAGCAGAAGCAGGGTATGGCACATGAGCACTAGGGATGGAAGGTTGAGCAACATGAGCATAAGGAGTGGATGATAGAGGAGGCCGAGAGCCAGCTGGGCTGCGAGTGGGACGGGGAAGATTGGTATAGTGAGTGTAAGTGGTGCAACGAGTTGCAACGTGGCCTTGGATGCCACAGAGTTGACAGAAGCCCTGATAACCTTTTGAAGCGCGAGAGGTGGTGGTTTTGGACTGAGTGGAGAAAGGCTGGGCTGGCCGAGGATGTCTAGGATTGGTGGTGGGTGCGTGAGGCATCAATGGTGGGGAGGGCCGAGGGGCTTGGGGATACGGGGGATAGGGTGAAACAGGCATAGGACGTGGGTAGTGAGAGGCAGGGAATGCAGTGTACGCAGGGGATGTAGCAGACTGACTTTGGGCAAGAGACACTTCATGCATTAACAGTTTTTCATGTAACAATGGCAGCGAAATAGTATCGTCACGTGCCTGAATAGCACTTACAAGGTTCGCATAATCACTGCCAAGATTTTTTAAAATTATCTCAACCAATTCATCATCAGGCACTTTTGAATCCAATGCAGCCAAGTCATCCGCAACATTTTTTATGGCAGTAAAATATTGAGAAATCGACATCGTACCTTTCGAGATTGAATTCAAGCGCATTCGAGATACCTAGTACGCCCTTACTCGTTTCCCATATGTATCGAGGAGAGTGTCCCAAGCTTGCTTCGAATCATGCGTGTGCCGAATGGAAGCAATGTAATTTTTGTCAACCGAACCAAGAATAAGGTGATGGATTAGAGCATCCCGTTGAACCCATAGCAGATGTGCGGGATTAAAACAAGCCGCACCGCCGGCGCTTGTGAGGACAAGCAGCCGGCTTGGGAGTATCGCCGGTGATGTACCCAATGAGACCATGACCGGTGAGCAAGGTGGTCATCCTGCAGCCTTCCAGGCGGTGAAATTTTTGTCATCAAGCTTGATCGGTGCATTGACGGCCGGGTTCAATGCAACGACAGATGAGACGGCGGAGAGAGAGGCTGCAGCGGTGATGGTAGAAGAAGAAGAATCAGTGGTGGGGGGAGAGGTTGCCATCGCAGCGGTGGTGAAGAAGGCGGCGGCTGCGGCACTAGGTTTAGCAGAGAAAAGGTTTTGGGAGATCGATAATCTCTGATACCATGATAGATTAGTTGAATAACAATGTATTTGTCATTGAATTAACACAAACCATTACAATGAGTTTATATAGCGAGCCACAAGGCTATAAACGTAAATACACAAATAATTAAATATAAGTTATCGTCTAATACTAGGAATTTATTTAATCTTTAAAATAATAAGAAAAACATTTATAAAATTTAAAGTCAGATGAGTTTTTATGGTCTCTAATTTTTCCGTGTGACAATTGATCTTTCTCGATTTTGTAAAAAAACAAAAAATCGGCAGCATGCATTTGGTAAAGTGGATTTGTCTACCGTCAAAATCAACATAGATGATGATTTCAAAGTTGCAAAATCTTTTATACATTTGTTTATTCTCACAATTTTCTTGCTTAATTTGTTTTGGGACCAACATATATGCTTAATTGTTCAATATAAAAGTATTTGAGGAATTTGTATTTTATTTTTTCTTCTAAACAAGATATATAAAAGTAAAACATCCTTGACATTTATATTTGTGTAATACAAACATTTTTAGGAGATTATGAGATTTTAGAATTATTCTCAAGCGTAATAAGACTTTTTGGCCCAATTTTTTCTTTCTTTCTCTGGTGTTGGACTTCTATTTTTTTTTTTTTTTTTTTTTTTTTGAATATTGGACTTCTATTATTTGAAGGATTAAAAATGCGATAAAATTAAATTGTGCATTTCGGACATCTAGGTCATGGCCTGGTGAGTCTCCCCTCTTAAAAATGGTCTCGAGTTGTGCGTATCAATTATAGGGCGATAAATACGCGTTAATAATTTGAGACTAATCGTCGATGGAAGGTTTTTTTTTATGGTCAATAATCAATTTATTAACAAATAAAATAAGAAAACATGAGACATGTGAGAAGGTTTTGAGAACCACATACCACTCCGTTTATCATATCATTTAGGGAAATTCTATAGAACATTGATGTTGCTTAGTTAGTGAAAAATATTTATAAAAAAAATCATTATCAATAAATGTAAATGAATGATGCCTCTTTATAATAGTTAAAAAAGTTGTGTCCGTAACTTTTTTGTACATAAAAAATCTAACCAAATCTAAATGGTAAAGCGTTTAAGTGGGTCAAAAATTAAATTAAATTCATTCAATATGTTAATACAAGTTTCATTGTATATAACCACTACTAAACATATATTACCAATTAAAGGTTGACCACTTAGTATTTCTAAAAGAAATCTTTGTTTTTGGACATAAATCACCAAAATTCATTCACAACACTGTATTCAATTTGGAAAAGATAATTTACTTTGTTTTATTTTCTTCTATTATTAGACAACAATATTCATTTTATTCGATATGATAGTCAATTTAATGTAAACAACATTTTAATTAAATTTTACTTACTAAATAGGAAAAAAGAAACGAATAAATTCATATTCAAGCGAGCAATTTGATTAACATTGTATTCATTTTATCAAAAGTTCGAGTTCAAAAACAAAAAGTTCGAGTTCAAAGCTCATTGTCGGTCAACATAATAATAATAATAATAATAATAATAATAATAATAGATGATATGTTGGCTAACTTGTTTTTTATTCATAAAACGAAATGCCTTCAAGTGAGCATCAATTTCTCACTACAGAGTGAGCCACCGATTCTTTATTTTTAATGTTGTATAAATTGTAATAGTGATTATGAGACGGTCATTTTAAATAGGGATTCAATAAAATAAAATATGTGTTTTTTGAAAAATTATATTTGTTTTTCAGTCACATAATAATGCTAAATTTTACGTATTAACGAGGTGTTTGGACTTTAGACACCTCATATTTTCTCATCTAATTCAATCAAAATGTAACAATTTTATACATTTAGCAATGTGTTTTTCTTTTTTCTTTAAGTATTACACAACATCTAATTTATTAGAACGAAATCCGATATAGTTCCACTAATATCGTTACATTTCACTGCAAAGACGCCTTATTAAAGATTTATCACTTGAATCACATTATTATGTGTCACTTTATCATTTTCATATTTCATTGAAAGTGAGACACATATCATTATATAATTAGACCGGTTGTTAACTCTAGAATAGAGTAATATCTTAACCAATGTTACTGACTAAATATAAACAAATTCTACCTCTATTCCATAAAGAAAATGTCATTTTAACAATTTTCTCACAAGTTAAGAAAATATATAAATATACTAACCTACACACATGAAAAATTGCAGTAATGACCCATGTTTTATGTGTGTGAAATTGACCTCATTATTTGTATTGACGCTTTTTTTTCTATTGTCCAATAATGACATGTATAGAATTGTATATACAAATATATGTGTGATACAAAAAATAATTGACAAATTTCTGTCACTTATGTCAAAAATCCTGCAGCTGTCCCTGATTGTAGTAAAACTGTATCATGTGACATACATCATACTCTCCGGTTTTTTTTCTCTTTATAAACACATAATATGTGAAAGCAAGTAAAAATTGAAAGATATGTAATATTATACCAAATGACGTGTTGTTTGACCACACATTTTTGTTTTCTTTCACATACTAGTAGTGAAATAATAGAATGTGTGGTCATAAAGCATACTACTCAGGGGTGGACCCATGTGCATAAAGGTGGGGGCCAGTGCTCTTTGAAAAACGATTTAGTTTTGTTAATAATTTTATATAAAAAAAAAACAGTACTATGTCATCACTCGATTTTTTAATTTGTTCTGATGCTTCTATTGAATTTTTTTTTTGAATCCATCACTAATGCTACTTGGTATAATTATGTACAACAGTTATAGAAATGTGTAGTCATAAAACATGTTACTTTATATAATTATTTATGACCGTTGTCTCATAAAATTTCTTCTTCATATGTATTTGATGTTGAAACTAACAACAACTCTAAATAAATGATTGTTGAAAAAAAAAAGACAAAAGAAATAAAAGGGAGAAAAATATATTAGAAAAAAAAGGTGAAATATGCAGGACTTAATCAGTTACTAATATATTTCTGACAGCTCAAAGAGAGGAGAAAGTTAGCTAAAGCCAAAGTGGCCCTCTTTTTTCCCTCTCTCTCTCATTTGCTGTGTGTGAATTTGTCATCATCTTTCTTTTTCTTTGTTGTGGGGTGTGTTGTAGGTTGTACTTGTACCTCTCATCAATTTTCCCATAAACATTGTTTTCTGAAATTCATGAAAGAAAGAAAAAAAAATATTGTCTAACAAGCATGTTCTTTGATCATCTCACTCACATGTATCTTCTTCTTCTGTCTCTACAATCTTATCTGTTTTGCTTTTCTTTTGTAACTGATTAGAAGTGTAAACATCATGTTCTCTTGTCTCTCTCTTTCTTTTTATTATTTTTTTGTTTTTATAGATCATCTTTTTGATGATTTCTTTGCTTTGTAAAAGGTCTAGATTTTTGTAAGAAAAAAAAGGTGAAAGTGTAGCTGAAAGAAAGAAGATGAATTGTCTTATATATCTTGAGCCTGATGCAGATTTTGTTGAAGTTGATCCAACTGGGAGATATGGCAGAGTAATCCTCATCCTTCTACCCCCTCCCCCTAACCCCCACCCACCCTACTCCCCACCCCATTCCCCTCATTTCTCTATTTTTTTTCTCTTTGATTGATGAAAGATTCTCACTTTTTTCTTTGGGTGCAGTACAATGAAATTCTGGGCAAAGGAGCTTCCAAAACAGTGTATGAAATTAAATTCTTGAATCTTTCTGTAGAATTGCTAGATTTTGCTTTTCTGGTTTTTATGGAGTTATATGCTAATTAAGTGGTTTTTTTACCAGATTTGGGAGATTCCCATTTTAGATTTGTGTACTATTCCTGCTTGTTTATGTTAAAGATTTGGTATATACAGATAAAATTTGGGATGTATTTTTAGAAAGATAAGAACTTTATTCCTTTTTTAGAATTGGGTTTTTGATGAATTAGCATTTTCAATTCATTTATATCAAAGATTGGAACTTTATTTGTTTTTAGAAATGGGTTTTTCATGGTTTAGCACTTTCATTTGATTTATATCACTGATAAATTTTGGGTTGTATTTCTGGAAAGATAGGAACTTTATTACTTTTTAGAACTGGGTTCATTCATTTTTTTTATTGATGGATTAGCATTTTTGGTTGTAAATTGATTCACAGTTACAGAGCATTTGATGAGTATGAAGGAATTGAAGTTGCTTGGAATCAAGTGAAGCTTTATGATTGTCTACAAAGCGCAGAAGATCTTGAGAGGCTATACTGTGAAATTCATCTTCTGAAAACTTTGAAACACCAAAACATCATGAAGTTTTATACATCTTGGGTTGATGTAGCTAATCGTAACATCAATTTTGTTACTGAAATGTTCACATCTGGGACTCTTAGACAGTTAGTTCTCTTGTTTTTTCTCTTTGTATTTGCTAGTTTTTTTGGGGCGCCTTTAACGGCACAACATTGTTTTTAACGTGACACCACACCTGGAAAAGTACATTCTAGAGCTGAGAATCTACTTTCACTCGTTCGATTGTGACAATCGACCACCAGAAAGTCGATTCTCAGGTCTAGAATCGACTGTGTAAAAGTCGATTGTACTGCGGTGTCAAAAGTGGTAGGTTTGGTATGGTGTCACTAAAGACGCCTTTTTTGGTAGGATTTTTGCATTTAAACTTATGTTCTTGTCAATTGTTTTTATAGGTATAGGTTAAAGCACAAGAGAGTAAACATTAGGGCATTGAAGCATTGGTGTAGACAGATCTTAAAAGGGCTTCTTTATCTCCATAGCCATGACCCTCCTGTGATTCACAGAGATCTCAAATGTGACAACATTTTTGTTAATGGCAATCAAGGGGAAGTGAAAATTGGTGATCTCGGTCTCGCGGCTATCCTTCGAAAATCTCATGCTGTTCATTGCGTCGGTAAATCTTTAAGCCCTTTACTTTCTAGATCAAAGAATCTACTTTTAAAAGGTTGAATCTGTTGTGCCATAGTCAAATAGTGATACTTATACGCGGTTAATTACTCTTGTTTAAGTACTTGATTGTGATTTATCGATTAGGCACCCCCGAGTTCATGGCTCCAGAAGTATATGCAGAAGAATACAATGAACTCGTAGACATCTATTCATTCGGGATGTGCATTTTGGAAATGGTCACCTTTGAGTATCCATATAGTGAATGTTCACATCCTGCTCAAATCTACAAGAAAGTGATATCTGTAAGTGTTTTTTCGTGTTCTTAACGTGTTTATCGAATCTGTTCTTGTTCTTTTTGCTTCAATTGCTTTTTTTCTTTAGGGTAAAAAACCAGATGCCCTATACAAAGTTGAGGACCCCGAGATTCGGGGATTCGTTGAGAAATGCTTAGCAACTGTGTCCCTTAGGCTCTCTGCTAGGGAACTACTAGATGATCCATTTCTTTATATGGAAGGTTGTGAACCGGACTTTGGGGCAGTGGATTATCGTAGAGAGCTCGAGTGTATTACTCTTTTGAATAACCGGGCATTTCCGGGCTTTGATTACCAGAGAAAATCAATCAGCAACTCCCCATTTAATAGTCATTATAATGATCATAATTTCGAAGACTTGAATGAATGGGAGTGGTATAACCGTAATCTTGATCAAAATGGAAACGACGAGCACTTTCATAATCGTGGTGAAGAAGAACATGATGAAGAACATGAGGAAGAATTGTTTCATCATGATGTTACTATAAAAGGAAAGAGAAGAGAAGATGGTAGCATATTTCTGAGGCTCCGTATTTCAGACAACGAAGGTTAGCTACTTGGCTTGCATATTTCTTGATATTTTGGTCTTGTGATCATTTCTAAAAATGGAAAGATCTGTCGTTTTGTTTCGTTTCAGGTTGTATCAGGAACATATACTTCCCGTTTGACATCGAGTTCGACACGGCGTTGAGCGTGGCAACCGAAATGGTTAATGAAGTGGATGTAATTGATCAAGATGTTATAATGATAGCTAATATGATTGATGGAGAAATTGCTGCTTTAGTCCCAGAATGGAAACCAGGTCAAGAAACACAAGAAAACAGCAAACATATTACAACAAATCCTCTGTATTGCAATAATTGCGTGTCGACTCATACGTCTACCGGCTCGTTAATGAACTTGTTGTCTGGTAATAATCCTACTGGTTCAAAGAATCTTCAAATTTTGCAGTGTTTAGGAAATGGATGTGCCGCTACGCATGGTCGGTTCGAAGAGGTCACATATCAAACAGTGGATAGTCCATTGCCTAAAGCTTGTAAGAATGAGGATTGTATTGATTCGTCGAGCGAGCCGAACTTTTGGGATCAGCCCGAATCGAGTACGTTGGACTCTACTGAAAGCCATTCATCTGAAGATCAAGAAAACAATACAGCAGGTAATTTCGTTGGAAACCGGAATATGGAACAGTTTAGCTTTGATGTTTCGAATGACTATGAACATGAAATTCACCAGGAACTAAAGTGGCTTAAAAAGAAGCATCAGATTCTCACCGGGAAGCTCGAAGAAGAAGATCAAGAAAACGGGACTCGAAACTCGTTCAGTTTCAGAAATCAGTGACTTGCCCGCGAAGTAAAAACCGCGTCTTTACCTTATGGTCCTCAAACTTTCACCAAGAAAGTAATGCTTGCCCCTTATCAAGAATCCCCAAGGGATCGAAAAAAAGCGTGGTGAGTAAACGAGTTGAATCTGTCAAAGAAACGGTAACTGCAAACGAATCGAATCTGTTTAATTTAAGGGTTCTTTCTGCAATCCTTATTGAACTTATTTATATTGAATCATGGTCTGTAAACTTATAATGGCTCATACCATAAACTAGATAAACTATTTATTTTCCTTTTTGTTAAACTTCTTGATCATTTCTTTATATTTAAACGAGATAAACTTTCTTTCTCATTTTTGAGAAAATTGTTAGGCTTGGTGAACATTATCTTTGAATAATGAGGCATGTAATTATCAGCATATCCAAGTTGAGAACTTGGCCTCAACTTTTTTAGGTGAAAAATATTCTATCTTCTTTCCCATTTTTTGAGGACATTCTGGTGCGGAGCGTCTGGCAACAACGTAAAAGTACACGAGCCTTCGCGTGCTTCTACATAGCTGTCTACGGTGCAGACACTCTGTATCAGACAGAATTGTACAACAACGTAAAAGTATGTGAGCCTTCACGTGCTTCTACGTATCTATCTACAGTGCAGACACTCCGTAATAGAATTGGACAACAATGTAAAAGCATGTGAGTCTTCACTGCTTCTTCGTAGTTGTCTACAATGTAGGCACTCCGTATCATAGTTGGACAACAACGTGAAAGCATGTGAGCCTTCACGTGCTTCTACGTACTGTCTACACGCAAACACTCGTATTAGAATTGGACAACAACGTAAAAGCATGTGAGTCTTCACGTGCTTCCACGTAGTTTTCTACGGTGCGGGTGCGGACACTCTGTATCATAGTTGGACTACAACGTAAAAGCATGTGAGCCTTCACGTGCTTCTATGTAGTTGTGTACAGTGCAGACATTCCGTATCAGAATTTTTTGTCTAATTGCCAAATGAATTACACTTTGTCATTGCTTGCGTTTTTCTTTAAGTTTTGTTATGGGACGTTGATGGTATCACACCAAACCTGTCAGTGTGGCATCACCCACGCAACAAAAGTTGATTTTAAAGC
Source organism: Gentiana straminea (assembly GCA_036785695.1). NCBI lineage: Eukaryota > Viridiplantae > Streptophyta > Magnoliopsida > Gentianales > Gentianaceae > Gentiana > Gentiana straminea. The sequence continues at coordinate 1,818,130 of JAVUPR010000405.1, forward strand.
TTATAATCGACTTCATGTGGTTGATTGTGACAAATAACCGACCTTCTACTGGTAGATTGTGACAAATGGACGTCAGAAAGTTGATTCAAAACTCTTGAATCAGCTTTTAGAAAGCCGATTGTTTCTAGTACACTGTCACGGTAAAAACTCAGTGGTGTCAATTCATAAACCCATCATTGGAGATAATCTTATGGGGTTGGCAAATGAAGGTTGTTTTTTTAATAGAACAATAGGTGCCAAGTATGATGCATGCATCTTTCTATCATTAATTAATGCAGTGTCTACACATATCTCTCATTTTGCTCTTTCCTTTTATGTCTAATAATGGAGGCATTTCTTAAAGTTAAATTATTGCACATGTTCCACCAAAAAAGAGTAAAAACTCAAATCTATATCCAGTTAATGTTTACTCAAAATTCTTGATGTTGTTTCCTTTCATTGAATGCACTATGGTCTACCATTAATGTTGAATTACTATTAGAAGGTACCAAAGTACTCACAGCTTTTATGTCATACTTAATCTAAGTTTATCGTTCTTATGATTCGATCAATAAATGAGTTTTGTGTGCAATACTCGTAGCATATATGTCATACTCAATCCATGTTTATCGGGTTTTTTTTTTTTCCGAATTGAAAGAAATTCATTAAAACTGAAGGAGTACAAGCAGGGGAAATCAAACAGTCCTAATGTGGTAACCAACTATTAAGGGAGAACAAGTTACCATTAAAGTCATGGGAGGAGTTAGTTAGAAGAAACAAGCCAAGATCAGGTCATGAACCCAAAAACTGAAAGGTGGAAAGAAAAAAAAAAGGTGAGGAAATTTGTGGTGGTAACGTGGGGTGGGTAATAGAGATGCGGTAGAGTGCACGTGGTGATCGCTGATGTACGTTGTGCGAGATAGAGGTGAGTGTAGAGGTGGGGCAGGTTGGGTTGATTTATAAAGGTAGAGTTGAGTGGGTGATAGGGATATGGTAGAAGTGTGTGATCAGGGTTGGGTGGGGATGATGGTAAGGGTAATATAGAGGCGGGGTGAGGATGAGAGAAGAAGCATTATGTAATTAAGGGTAGGGTCATGTAAAGGTAACTGGTAGGGAAGTGAGAGGATAAGGGTGAATAGCGGTGAGGTAGGGTAAGAGTGTGGCAAGGTGAATGATGTATAAGAATAGGTAGAGTATGGAAGACGTGGGAAGGGGGTGGGTGGGGTGGTTGATGTCCATTTCCATAACACGTATTCCATCCATTTTTTGATATAATGAAAGTTGAGCTTGTTCATTACATTGCAATGATACTTTATTATGTCTTATTGGAGATAATAAAGGTACTAAGGTAGTTAAGTAATTTGTGAAATATTACTCTTCTTTACTTTCTTTTATCTAAGAGAATAGATCAAGAAAATGATATATCCACTACACATACCTATACTGCATGTAACACTTGTCATTCACTCATTAGCATACGTAGGGCTAATGCCTAATGATGTATTTGTACTATTAGTTGATGTAATCAAAGGTAGAATGTTGAGCGTTAATGGAAGAACAAAGTTACTGGCTTATCTATATATTTTCATGGTTAAGGACCGGTAAATAAAAAAAGTAAAGTGAATACTCTAGGGTCCCCAGCACTAGGTCTTGTTCCCGGAAAAGAATAAAAAGTATATGGCTGGAGCAAGTTATGCTCTGTCTACAGGACACTATAGTGGACAATCTGATATTTCAATATAGTTATGTTTAGTCCCTCCGCAATGGGAAAATAATAAATGTAATGTAGTACTCATGAATCAATGTTATTAATGATACAAAGATGATATTGATTGATAGATTGAATAAACCGGTAAGGCATGCTTATTGTTCATCTATTGTTGATTCATATGACTGTGTGATTGTTGTGCTTAGTTGTTCATAACTTTTCAGTTGATGACTATACTTATGTATTATATTTTTTTGAAAGAGAACTTAGAACTTCACCTTAAACCAATAAGTGGTTTAGTTTCCTTTGATCTTATGTTTTATTAATGAGCTTCATAGCTCATTTATTAAATTCACACTTGGCATATGAACCTCTACAGTCTGATGTACACCCCGATGTACAACATGAGGGTGACTACCAATCCTTTGCCGCCTACTCCTTCTGTTGAGACCATTCCTGTTACCCATGTGGAAGCATTTCCATCAATGCATGCTAGTTCAGTCACTCCCCGACTACATATCATAGTGGACTTCGCCTGGTATTATGGGGTCTATATCTAATGTGACGCTTTATGAGCTAAGTGTAATGTTTGTTGTTCGTCAAGATGAAGTGGTTGATGTTTTCGAGTCGTGAGTAGTTAGTGGTGTGGTGGATTTGTATTATGACTTTTATGCATGTTAAAGTAGTGTTTCGATTTATTAAGTACTTTAATGTAGTGTCCAAACTTATGTATTAATAGTATGACTTGATGTTGTAATCTTAAAGCACATGGATGCTAGTCTTATGCCCTATTTTTATGTATGTGTGTTTAGTAAACCGAGTCTTAAATCTCTTCAGCTGCCGCTTTTATTTCACATGGCCCACCTTATAAGGAAAAAAATCTAGAGTATTCTCAGGTCATGGCCGAATCTAAAAGTTACTCTGTTTTTCAGATCGGGTTGTTGCATGATGCATGCTTTATTATGGATTAAAACCTGAAATCCAAGTCACACCAACCCAAAAACAACTTGGAGCAACTCATTGGGTTTTCTAATCGTTTGGGTTGGTTTGGTTCAGATTTTTATGGAACTAACCCGACCAATACTACGTAAAAACCTAACACAAACTCAATCCAATTTGGCCCAAGCTTAACCCTAAATTTTAACGAGGTTGTAGCATTTATTTTATAGTGCTTATGGAAGGCGAGGTGTAGTAATGTCTTTGAAGGATCTCTGGTCAGGGGCGGACGTACATTGTGTGTGGGGAGGGGCTTATGTTGTGTATTTTTTTTCGCCCCCTAAAAATTTATATCCACACATATCATCTATAATAATTTGATAAATTGACAAAAAAAATACCTTTATCGTGTTAATAAAAATACATAGTTATTACAAAAGTGATACATCTAAACAAATAATAATAAAATTTTACTAATAAAAAATCAATAATACTAATGTATGAAATGTTTTTTCCTTAATAAAATTGTTAATAACGAGAGTAGAATGGTTAATATATTCGGATAATGCGATAAATAATATATTTCTTCCAATAGTTATCGCAAAAATTACAGTAGTGATTATATAGTAGTATTTCTCTTCGAATCAATGAAGGAATAAAAAACACTAGTATACATGTTTCTGATTGAGAAAAATTTCTAGGATTATCGCCCCTCCTCACCCGGGATCCTGCGTCCGCCCCCGTCTCCGGTAGTCCGGTGTTATATGTCTCTTGGATTGTGGTCACCTCATCGGTCCAAGCCAAGAAATATATTCAGAAGTTGCGCGCGGTTGATCCTCCCACTGAGTGTCCGAATAATCCGGTTAGATGGATTCCACCAGCTGAGGGTGTTCTAAAGCATAAGACAGATGCTTCTGTGCAAGTGATTAGCTTGGGAGTTGGCCTTTCAGGGACAGTGTGGGGTGCATTCTTGCATCGTTTGTCTTCCATTTTGACCCAAGTATTGGTGTTGAAGTTTCGGAGATGACAACAATTATTATGGCATTGTCGAAAGCTGTTCATATGGGTTTACTTCGATTGTCTTGGAAAGTGACTGTTTATCTTGCGTGCAGTCTCTCACTCGTTGTCAGAAGGATATTTCGGTTATTGGTTGTCTGGCGAGCGATTGTCTTTCTCTTATACCTAATTTTCTCTATCTTAGCTTTGTTTTTATCAAATGCTCGGAGAATGTCTCAACGTATTTGTTCGTTAGGTATGATGTATCTTCTATTGATGGTACTTTTGTTGGAGATATAAGCCGAATCCCATGAAATGGGGGCTTGAAACACGTGTTGAAACAATCAACTTTAACGCGAATTTTGGACATGCTCTGGTGTGATTCACCGGGGGATTATTACATCTAAAAATACTAATCACGGAGTAGATGATGTTTGGCTTTGGAATCACTCGATTCGGATATCGGGTGAATGAGAAATTAATGCGTAAAGTTGATGTAATACATGTGTGGGAGAGGAGTTGAAGGTGTGATCAACTCAACTCTCCCACATTGGAAAGATGAGAGACTTAGCTCCATATTTAAGTGCTAGTGAGGCACTTATAGGTGTGCCCCAAGGGGCAATGCACTTTTGTGCAGGAGGGATGACTTAGATAATTTCACACGTGCGCCGCCGCCGTCCGGCTTGCACTCGGTTGAAATGCTACTATTGATATTTTGGACGAAATTTCATTATGAATTTAACCATAAATTATATTTTAAAATTTGATTATGTCATCGGTCCAATCAGATTTCAAGAAGTTCATCCGACCAATCGAAAGCAAGATAGGGGTCGGCCATTATACCTATTCCAGTGTGTGGAATTACTTTTTCAAGGGGAAAAGTTTGATGACGTGTCTCGGCCAATCAGATTTGAACACTGGCTCCTCCTCTCCACTATATAAAGTACCACATGAATGGAGGTTTAAGCATTCAATTTTCTCTAGTCTTTTCCACCACAAAAAGTCTAGCATATAGATCTATTTTTTCAGTCGAAGAGAAGTTGGAGCACTATGTAAGTTCGTCGGAGCTCGGATTTTTGAAGTGCCTCTAAATCTGAGACGTAAGCTGTTGTATCTTGGGAGACAATTGCTACTACCGTGGGGACCATAGCAGATCAATTTGTCTTAAGGAAATAATAACTACTCACCTCTGTTTGATCTCTAATCCTTTGTTTTATGCGTCGTATTATTTTCATTAATTGTTCGAATTTGATCTGCATAGTAATAGTTATATAGTTAGATCTAATTATGAATCTAAATTCCTGCTCGTGTTATTTATTCTTTAATATTTGTTCTGTAATTATTCCCGTTAATTACGGATGTGTTCCGTAAATTATTTCTTAAATAAATACACCTATCCTAACAACTTTTTGGAGCTCGCACCCGGCTATCCCTGCTATTTCTGCTTTGCGGATTAGATTTAATATTATTTTGGTTCCCAAAAAACAAAAAAACAAAAGCACACCACTTTAAATAATTCAGCCATGAAGGAGATAAGGAGATCATTAGGCAACATGTGCGAACATAAACAACTAGTACTTTAAAAAATAAGGTGTAGTTTGGACTTTGGATAAGTAAGGTGTCACTTCTTGAATAATATCATCACTCTGCCGAGAAATTATAGAATCAGGTCTGTAGTGACCAATATTTCATGTCAGGTCCGTTCAGATCTGACATTGTTTTTTTGAGTAGCCCGTGGAACAGGCACGGGATCTTGGAAAATTTCCACCATCTCACGTGAAATTTAAACCGGTCACGTGGAAAATCAAGTGGTGCCAAAAGTTGTAATTCCACGTGACCTGGGGAAAATTAAATGATTGTCCGTGGAAAAATGAAACGCACCGTGGCAAATTACCACGGGCTCGTGGGAAATGGATTTGTTTTGAAACAAGGAATCGTTCAAAACAAATGTATTGATCCACTGGAACGATTCTACAGCTTTCATAATCTTTCCCTCTAAATCATGTATTGATTATAATACCTTAGCCATCTTGAATCTCTTTGCATGGTGGAAATACCATCCGTAAGCATGAAAGCATCGGTTTTTGATCTTGATCAGGCAAGTCCTTCCCCTGTAATCTGTATAGGAATACAATCCGGAAGTCGAATCGGTTCAGATAACTCTCCAATTTCACATTTGAGTGTAGCATCAAGCTCAGGTAAATAGTCCAAAATAGCCAAGTTGAAAGCATTTGAAGACCAGAAAACATAAGGAGAAACATTGAACTCCCTTGCAAGTTAATTGCAACATCAATGGCTTCGGTGCTGAATAAACCAAGAACTAGACCAACTAATATTTTCATAGCAACCAAAGATCTGAAAGCATCACGAAAAGACGGAAGATTGCAATTAAATGTGTGGCAAATACGAATCAATGGTCTAACATCAAGCATACCTGCTTCCATGCTAACTCCTTGAGGAAGACTTTCAAGAAATTTCATTATTTGTGATGAAGGGATGGGATTGGGGGCGCCATCAGCTGCGACAATTATAGTTGTAGAAATTTCATGGTGGCGGGTGATGATTTTCTTTGCAAATTCCACATTTGGGATCAAATGACCCAATCCTGGAGAATGAAAGAATCTAATATGGGGTGTTTCTTGAATTAACAAAGACTTAGTCATTTCCTAGGAGCTCGTGGTAATTTGCCACGCTGCGTTTCATTTTTCCAAATTTATCATTTAATTTTAAAATGCGTCACGCGAATTACAACTTTTGACACCACTTGATTTTCCACATGACCGGTTTAAATTTCATGTGAGATGGTGGAAATTTTCCACGGTCCCGTGCCTGTTCCACGGGCTACTCAAAAAAAAATCCAAATCTGAACGGACCTGACATGAAATATTGGTCACTACAGTGACCTGATTCTATAATTTCTCCACTTTGCCCAACTTCATTTTATTTGGGTAAAATTTTCAGGGAACATTTTGCTCTACCTTTATTATTGGTGAATGAAAGAGTCCAGATTTGTCAATAAATCTTTTAATTCAATTGCATTAGAGAAAGAGTTACAAAGAATTGAGGGAAATAATAGGGAAACTTGAATAAATTATTATGTGTGGTGTGTCTCAAAAGATAATATTTATAAAATATGTCTGAAAAACATTTCGTAGCAATTTTATAGCTATTACGCAGAGAATCCGTAATGTTTTTCATGCATATTTTTCAAACATTATTATGATTTTGAAGTATAGTACACAAATAATAATCTTTTCAAACACATTTTTTCAAGTTTTCTGGAAAAAAAAAATATCGTGAATGATATGGTGTACGGAAAACTGATATAATGATCCGAGTTGCATGTTTTAAATATATAACTAAAAGCCTAACATAATCACTATATTTGGTTAATCGTTAATCGTGTATAGTTTATGGAAAAAAAATGTAAATCTATCATTTTTTTTTTTTTAAAAAAAAAAAACCATAACCTAAGTAAACATTAATGTTTTAATCCCTTATGAGTTTCAAATGATTCGTTTAAATTTTTTTTTTTTTTTTTTTTGGGTGGGGATTGTCGTGATGGAATTTCAAAATACCATTATTAATGGGGTTATATGATGTGGTAATTTCATTCATGAAATTGTCTGATACGGCACAATCAACATCACACACTATAAATCATTACATTTTACATGCTTTCTGTGTCACATATGACGACTCTATTGATAGAGTTGCTATACAATAATTTTTCCTTATTCTCTTTTTTTGGGGGAAAATACATTATATTAAAGCAAGTCCGTCAAACATGCGGAAAGAATATCATCGGGGGGGGGAGGGGGGGGGGGGGGCGGGGGTCGTCCACCTGAAGTGGTTACAACCAAAGAAAATAAATCATACTAAATTTAGAAAATGTGTTGGTACATTACCAGTCCACTTAACAAAATAAAACATAGCACAAGAAAAATTAAAGACATATCATAAAACTCATGGGCTAAGCATCCCAACGCGTAAGATCATCTGTTGATCATGTGTGTCATTGAACGCGTGTTGGAAAACCACTTCTACACAAGCGAAGAAACACTAAACACTCTGCTTGCTCAAGAGGCAGATAACTGGCTTCAATTCCAAGAGCTCCACCTCTATTCTCAAATACAATCCCTTGTAACTTTGGCTTTTTTTTCCTCTGAAAATACAAAAGATTTTATTAAATGCCGGACAACCGGTGACGACATACACAAAGCTGGACAACGCCAGACAAAGCCGGAACAACCCGGACAAACACAAGGTACACAATACCACAACATTGGATATCGTTATGTCAATATGTGAGCTTCCGTTTAAATTCCTAGAGGACTCCATCAAATATGTAGCCTCCTTGTCTTCAACTACGAAAACGAGATTGCTCGTATCATTGCTTATTTTAAAAGGATTAAAATTACTTAACCAACTTGAGAACGTTTCTCCAAATGTAACAGTCATTTAATTTTGGTTTTTAACTATCGAGAATACAAAACATTAATAAAATTTGCTAAAACTACAACATAAAATAAAGATAAAAGAGTATTGTTGTTTATACATACAAAATCAAAGATGGTCATTGGGATTATGATTTTGCTCCCACTAGTCAACTACTCACAATTGACTTTCAAGAATTTTCCAAAATTCTTTAGTGGCTGGAATCCTATGTAGTTGACTCGATCCCTGACGTGGGCCGATCGACCGGGTCAATTTCGACGGGTAGGTACTTCTTACCGATCGTGTCCAACGCGACTTCCAGTGGTTTGACTAGTCAACTCTTTGACAATTCACATCGTCTATGTGATTGTCAACCTCGTGTCTCTAAAATCAGACGGTCCTGACGTGGGCCAATCACCGCAAGATTCTTAGTCGAGTCGTAACCCAAAAATAAATCATATCTAGCTAGAAAATGTGTTGGTACATTTACCGGTCCGCTTAACAAAATAAAACATAGCACAAGAAAAATTAAAGACATATCATAAAACTCATGGGCTAAGCATCCCAACGCGTAAGATCATCTCGTTGATCATGTGTGTCATTGAACGCGTGTTGGAAAACCACTTCTACACAAGCGAAGAAACACTAAACACTCGCTTGCTCAAGAGGCGATAACCGGCTTCAATTCCAAGAACTCCACCTCTATTCTCAAATACAATCCCTTGTAACTTTGGCTTTTTTTTTCCTCTACGAAAATACAAAAGATTTTATTAAATGCCGGACAACCGGTGACGACATACACAAAGCCGGACAACGCCGGACAAAGCCGGAACAACCCGGACCAAAACAAGGTACACAATACCACAACATTGGATATCGTTATGTCAATATGTGAGCTTCCGTTTAAATTCCTGAGGACTCCATCAAATATGTAGCCTCCTTGTCTTCAACTACGAAAACGAGATTGCTCGTATCATTGCTTATTTTAAAAGGATTAAAATTACTTAACCAACTTGAGAACGTTTCTCAAAATGTAACAGTCATTTAATTTTGGTTTTTAACTATCGAAAATACAAAACATTAATAAAATTTGCTAAAACTACAACATAAAATAAAGATAAAAGAGTGTTGTTGTTTATACATACAAAATCAAATATGGTCATTGGGATTATGATTTTGCTCCCACTAGTCAACTACTCCCAATTGACTTTCAAGAATTTTCCAAAATTCTTTAGTGGCTGGAATCGTATGTAGTTGACTCGATCCCCGACGTGGGCCGATCGACCGGGTCAATCTCGACGGGTAGGTACTTCTTACCGATCGCGTCCAACGTGACTTCCAATGGTTTGACTAGTCAACTCTTTGACAATTCACATCGTCTATGTGATTGTCAACCTCGTGTCTCTAAAATCAGACGGTCCTGACGTGGGCCAATCACCGCAAGATTCTTAGTCGAGTCGTAACCCAAATATTCATGAGATCTCATAGCGATCATATCTCGATAATGACGATGTACCCAAGGTAGGTCAACTCCCGACGTGGGCCGATCAGTTGGATCCGAACAAGGGCTCTTCACCGTCACTATAACATTGGGAGACATATTATAACTCGATTTTTGTCATGGGAGTAATTTTAAATTAATTCATTTAATTAATTTTATATTTAATTAGGGTCTCATCTCTTACGTGCATATTTCTACAATATCGTATAAAGTAAAACATGCACAACATTCAACGCACAAAATTAACCGGTATGATTTTGGACCTTTCCTAAGTGCGGTTTCAAATACAAACTAACAAAACCGCGTGTCACAAACTAAGAGTAGCTGCAACCGCCAATGAATCTTTAATGCGTCATTCTCTAATGAAATCTTTATTCTTCTTTCTTTGGCCTCCATCTCTTTCTTCAATTTATTTTAAAAATCTATCTAATAAATTTTACACCCGCCGCTCACGGGGGGAGCTAACGGGAGTGAGATAATGCAGAAATAAAACTAGGTCACGTTCTTCATAATGGTCTAGGACAACAATGAAAGCCAACAGAAAATAAAGCATTCACATCTATCATATTTGTCGAGTCCATGATCAATCGGAGTCCATATAATCATATTATATCTACTATCTAATCCATACAATCAATATCTTATGAAAAAAATAAAATTTAAATTTTAACTAGTTGCATCTTATAGCATCCAATCAATTAATTAATTAACGTTTAATTAATTAATAACTTTTAATTTCAATTTTTCAAATTTAAACTATTTCAAATAAAAATTAAAATCGAGCCATTGGTTAGTCACATTGGTTAGTCACATGACATCAACTAAACAAAAGAGAAATTACAACTATGGAACATATTGAATCATAAAGATGCACAAAACAAAACATGAAGGGGAGGGGGACGGTGGTGCTGACAGCCGCCGGCAGCCTGGATGCCCGCGCCGATATGGCGGTGGTGCCGCCGCCTCTCCTCCTTTTTTTTGATGTATCTATTATGGATCAATATCATACATGTTTTAATCTATTTGAGGTAATTTACTACGTGAATAAAAGATGCTTATTGCTTAAGCTCGAAGGCCGCTCCAACACCACTGTTAGGAAACCAATCGAGTAGCGCAACGGAATTTCAAAATATTGATTTCTCAATCCAGGATCGACTTCGTTTGAACAATAAACATATAAGAGAAGGGACGGTAATACTACCTTTGTTGATCTAAAAGATCAACGCTTTGACCGTCCGGTAGGAGTAGATGTGCGCGAGCCGTCCACGTGTCCGGCCACTACCAGTAATCCTCACGAGCACCTCACCGGAATCCCGCCAAGGAATGCTACCAGAAAAACTCGACTGCTAGGTCTACCTTTTCTCTCTCCATAATCTCTCTCTAAGAAGCTCTCTTATTTTTCACAAGAACAATTAGCTCTTGAAATTATGATGTACTAAACAACTACCCAAGCCTCCCTTTATATATGGTGACCTGCGCCCCTCTAATCTCCCCAACTGATTGGGATTAGCTTCTAGTAGATTGATGAGAAAGAAAACGTTTTCCTAATAAAATAAGGAAAATAATTTTGATTGATTTATCACTTTTATTTTAATATCTCATATTAGATAAATCTAGATATTGCTAATATCTTATATTGAATATCTTTATCTTATTACCATAATTTTATTTCTAAAAATTAATTAATATCCAATATTAATATTATGGTAATCTTACTAATTAAATTGCACAATCCAAGTGTATCATAATACACTTAAATCTGCGCCTCTTATGGCATCCGGAATATTCTTTAATTAATATAATGCTATGATTAATTAATTTGTAAAAATACATGTATATCATATATACATATTTTCGACTTACATATCTAATATATTTATATTTAATTAATCAACATAATTAATATCTTGTATTATATTTATTCATAATAAATAAATACCACCATATTAATTTACCATTATAACCTTTATAGTATGAGATAAATTCTTTCCTTATTTGGTCATCAACTATACCCGCATGCATTTTAATCCGACTTGATGTTCATATGTGTGTGACCCAATAGGCTTCCGAATATGTTGACCGTAGACATAAGGCGCAATTACGAAAATGCCCTTCACATCTAACGATCAAGGATAGCGTCTAGCAACACGTCAATGACCCCCAATCATCGGAAGAGTCAACACGCAATGACTACTACCTTTCATGTGCTCGGTTAGCATGTAAATAGAATCTTATCGCTGTAGTAATATCCATAAGATTGTATCTTGATCGTATCCCATAATCTGGATATCAAGCTCTCTCGGAATAATTCATTTACTCACACTTTGCAAAGATTCACGAGAACTAGACATTCCTTATGGGAAGGCCCTTTCGGATATTCACTCATACTCATAGGGTACGCGATTCCCAGACGACCTAACATGTATATTCTGCATGCTTTACTATCACACCCAATCACTACCGCATGATCGCCCCATGGCTAAGGGAAACCTCAATAGTGTCAAAGCATGACAATCCACACCGTGATGCCATGCAGACTCCGGTCCTAAAGATAATTACACAACCGTCACATAATGTGACCCTTAACAGTGCAAGTGGGTCAGTCTAACGTACGCATTCTCTAATACACATTCACGTACAGTCCAAGTGTCTCTACACTTCGATAGACGAGATCTATCCCTGCCCTTAAAGACAGGAGACATCTAATACGTGCTAGTCTGTTCGTACTATCAGTGCCCTGTTTAATAGTACATAAGCCTAGAGACATTTAAGTATCAAACTTATTAAAGTGATTAGAGATCTCATCAACCATAATCACCTATCATGGTTTCTCTATCACAGTTTGATATTAAGGACGTCATCATTTAACAATTCATAATTGGGTTTTTAAAAGAACAAATATATGACAACAGAAAAGTCATTTATTATATATGTATAATCATAAAGAAATAGTAGAAATGATTCGACCCGGTCGGATCCGGTCCAATCCGATTGGGTTTAGGACACTATATCAACAATATATATGGTGATGTGTTAGTGACCACAATTTAATAAAACCTTATTTTTAGTTAATAAATTTGGTCCCACTTGAAGGGTTTATTTTTTAAGACGTGAAGCCCAACCATTCTAGAAAAAGAAAAGAAAACCAATTAAGGGTAGGAAGAAAACCACTCGAATCAATTCGAAATTGTTTTTTTTTATTTGGTTCATAACCAAACCGAATGTTGTTAGTTTGGTCTAGGGTGTGTTAGGTTAATCAGTCTGGCCCGAGACACGTTCGTTGATCATATGAATTCCGACTTTTCAATCAAGCGGAAGTGAGCAACTAGCTCATCCCAGGTGGTTAGCCACCTGGAGCTACCTGGGTCTCCAGTGGGAGGTCCCAGGTTCGAATCCCCCCTCCCCCATAAATAAGGCCTTTAGGCCAAGCTTTCGTCCTAATGCCAAAAAAAAAAAATCATGCGGAAGCGAACTGAGCAACGAGACAGTCACCCTACTTATTACAAATGAATAAACCATAAGATCGAACTGCACTCATGTCTATCCCGTTGTTCAAGCATGGAAAAAATGCTACTTGACTTTCACAACCTTGTTTTTTATACTAAGATTTCGCCAAATCGATCCGTACCACACCGATTTCAGTGTTTTTTTTTTTTATATATATGTAATGACGATGTTTTTGGTTTAAATTTTATCTTACTATTAGTAAGAGCAAAAATCATTGACCTAGGAATGAGCCACGAAAGTCTTTTTTTTTATATAGCCAAATGCTTGCTCTCTCGACAGATGGTTATCCCAGTCTTTTTCTTTTTTTCTTTTACAATATCAAGGCTATCTTTCTTTAAAAAAAAAAAACTTGCTTATCAGGAAGCTTCCTTCTTACCATCCGCCGTCCACCTTCCTGCAACTTCGTCTCACCTTTTACCTGAGGTCGGATCCTCTGTCATAGGTCAAGCACAGCAGAGGCTGCTGTGATGTCGAAACGACTCCGTTTCGAGGCTATCCGACGCAGTTTTGGTCGCGAACTTAAAAAAAACGAACACAACAAAACGGCGTCGCTTTGCGTCGAAACGACGTCGTTTTACTTCAAAGCATTCACAGCAACGGCCCTTTTACAGGAGACGATCCCAGTTCCTTTTACCTATCCTTTGGGCTTTCACATCATGAAGAAAAAATCGACCTTGTGCCCTCTGGTAATATTGGTCCGAAGGTAAATCTGTTGGGTAATACAATGAATATAATTTATTGGTGAGGGGTTATCTAATGAGAACATCAATCAAGCGGTTCATTCATCCAAGTATAAAATCGAAATTACACAATGGATATATGGGAATTGCGGTTTGAACTTAGTTTTCAAGGCCTAATTACCGGGTAAGCCTGTGATTTGTTGTATAATATGAGAAATTTCCTTTGCTTTTGAATTCTTTATATTCTCCTTGTTTTCTAAACAGCTGGCTACAGAACTACCCATTGCTTATTTCTTGTAGAAAATATGTCAGTAAAGTGACTTAAACTCTACATCTGGTGGAACCAATCTGAAGACTCAGCTGAGTGATGGTCAGCTGAGAAGTGTATTCAATTCTGTACATCAGTAGGGTGGAGTCACCGAGCTTCGACGGGGTAGCTTCGGCGGGGTAACTATCGCGGGGTGATAGTCCGCCGAGTACTTGAATACTGAGTAGGGTCCCACATCCGTTAATTTCGTTATGTGACGGTGACTATACGGTGTCATTAAAAGGAGGACACGTGTAGGGGTATTTATGGTGCATCGGACAAAGATTCTGGCGGCTAGGGTTTAGGGATTTGTGCCTATAAATACGTTGTTGTCTCATTATCCGAGTGTGTTGAAATCGTAAAATTCGGTGCATAATAAAATATCTCTTTTACGCCCGTGGTTTTTTACCTCTCCCACCGAGGGGTTTTCCACGTTAAATCCGTGTTCTTCTTGTTTCGTTATCTCCTTTGATTGTTTATGTTTGATTGCTTCGTTTCTGTTTCTTGCATCTGAAGTTATCTCCATCCGTTTTATAACAAGTGGTATCAGAGAAAGGTTCTGGAGAAAAACAATCTGTACGATCAACTTCATCATCACCAAGGCCTTCAGCAAGGTGCTAGGATCTGTGATAAAGTTGTAATCTTTAGCAAGAAAAGATGTCAGCAAGTAAATGTAAAAATTGATAAATTTACGAAAGGAACAGTTTTGGTCTGTGGCAAATCAAGATGCGTGCACTTTTGAAACAGCAGGGTTTGTGGAATCCTTTATCCGACAAACCAAATACAAGTGCAGACGATTATGCCGGTCTGGAAGAGAAAGCACATTCAACCATCATGTTGTGCTTATCGATGATGTTATCACCGAGGTTCTTGAGGAAGACACCGCGGACCAAGTTGTGGAAAAAGCTTGAAAGCCCGTATATGACCAAGTCACCGACCAACAAGTTCTTTGTTGAAACGAGAGGTTGTTCGGTTTGAAGATGCATGAAGGAGTCCACCGAGGGAACATCTCGGACCAATTTGAACACAATATTGCTTGATTTAAGGAATATTGATGTTAAAATTGAAGATGAAGATGCGGCCCTAATCCCTGTTGGTGTCACTACCGGCATCATATGAAAACTTTGTGCGATCTTTCATAGTTGGAAAGGATACAAAGTAGCTTTGGAGGATGTAAGGTCCGCCTTACATGCCGGGAGCTTAGACACAAGGTTGTTGGGACAGACGATCGAGTCTTCTTTGGGCTAGTAGCTAGCAAACAATAGTGGAAAAGGATATGGACGAGAAGAAGAAAAAGAAGTCCGGGTCCAAAGGTCCTAAGTCTCGCGATGTCCGTAATTACTCAGGAGCGGGGACATTGGAAGTCCAATTGTCCAAGGAAGAAGAAACGACGGGGAAGGCAATTCGGCACGGTAGCCTTGGCTACCGAGCAATCCGATGAGGATCCGGTTCTAGTTGCGGGGGATTCTACACACCATAATGATGTGTGGATACTTGATTCGGAGCATCCTACCATATTTGTCCAAACGAGGGAGTGGTTTTCTACTTATGAGCGGATAGATGGTGGTCAAATCTATATGGCCAACGGACAAGGTTTGCAAAGTTGTGGGAATTGGCTCGGTGAAGTTAAGGACGAGAGGATGGTAAATTTTGTACACCGAAAGATGTAAGACATGTTCCACGAGATGACCAAGAATTTGGTATCTCTTAGTCTACCTTGGATGCCAAGGGGTTCAATTTCAAGGGTGAAGGTGGACGAGTTGAATGTCTTCAAAGATTCGGTTGTAGTCCTCAAAGGCATCAAGAGGGGAACCTTGTATATATTACAAGGATCTATCCGTATACGCTTCGCTTTGTTGCATCCTCGGCAGTTCACCGATCTCGCGAGACTCACGGTGGCACACGAGACTTGGTCACGTGGGTGAAAGGGGTATGCGGGTTCTTTCTTCGACGGGTTTTCTTGGGGGATATAAGGTCAAGAATCTGGACTTTAGTGAACATTGTGTGTTTGGGAAGTTGCATAGAAGTAAATTCTCAGCAGGGTTGCACAATACAAAGGCAACACTTGATTATATCCATTCAGACTGCTGGGGTCCATCAAGGGTTGAGTCATTGGGTGGTCATAGATATTTTGTGTCATTCATAGATGACTATTCAAGGATGACTTGGGTGGTGATGATGAAGAACAAAAGTGATGCATTCAGTAACTTCAAGCAGTGGAAGGCCCTAGTGGAGAATCAGTTAGGCAAGAAAATCAAGAAGCTTCGTACAGATAATGGTCTGGAATTCTACTGGACGGATTTTGATTCATTTTGTGCAGCTGAGGGTATTGCCAGACATCATACTGTAAGGAATACACCTCAGCAGAATGGTGTAGCTGAAAGGATGAATCAAACTCTACTGGAGAGGGCAAGATGTATGCTTTCTCAAAAGCTGGTTTATCAAGGAGATTTTGGGGGAGAGGTCGTTAAAAAAAACGACTTGCTACTTAATCAACGGGAGTCCTCACACGGGGATCAATCTCAAGACACCATTTGAGATGTGGTCGAGCAAGCCTCGCCGACTACTCGGTTCTAAGGGTTTTTGGGAGTACGGACTTACTATCATGTTAGTGAAGGAAAGTTAGAACCGAGAGCCAAGAAGGGAGTGTTTGTGGGGTATGGTGATGGAGTGAAAGGATATAGAATTTGGTCATCGCGAGTCCGAGTAATCCTCGAGCGGGGACGTTGTGTTTGATGAAAATTCTATGTTAAACTCATCGGTGGGAAGGTCTACCGAGTCCGAAACCGATCTTGAATCCGATAGTGTTGAGAAACAGGTGGAGCTTCGGGTGGAGTCACCGATATGCAACAATCGGTGGATCCAAACCAACACTATACCGATCCGGATAATGAACCGAGAATCCGATCCAAGCCGGCCGTCGAGACCTCGGCGGGCGTCATACAAACATGGATCGGCGAGTCTAGGCGCCGGCGAGGCCTAGAAGATCTAATGTTGGGATACCTCCAAGGAGATATGGTTATGATGATTTGGCTGGATATGCACTCCGGAGTTCTTTGAAGAAGTAGAGGTTGTCGAACCTACTACTTACGGGGAAGAAGGATGACATGTACGAAGCATCCCGGTGGCATGCCGCCATGGGAGATGAAATGGAGTCGTTATTGAAGAATCGACTTGGGAATTGGTCAAACGTACCCTACCGACAAGGGAGTTGTGACTTGTAAATGGATTTTCAAGAAAAAGGAAGGAATAACAAAGGCGAAGGGGTCGGTATAAGGCACGTTTGGTTGCAAGAGGATTCGGTCAAAAGGAAGGGGTTGACTTTGATGAAATATTTTCACCGGTGGTCGACACACTTCAATCGGGTGTTACTAGCAATGGTGGCACAACGGGATGCGGAACTTGAGCAATTAGATGTGAAAACCGCTTTTCTACATGGTGAGGTGGATAAGGAGATATACATGACACGGCTCGAGGGTTTTCAAGTTCCTGGAAAGGAAAACTATGTTTGCAAGTTGAAGAAATCATTGTATGGTTTGAAGCAAGCTCCAAGGCAGTGGTATAAAAGGTGACAGTTTCATGCTTCAGCAGGGTTACAACAGAAGTCCATATGACTGTTGTGTTTACTTCAGTCTGCTGAAAGATGGATCATATATCTATTTTTTCTATTGTATGTGGATGACATGCTGATAGCTGCAGCAAGGAAGTCTGATGTTCAAAATCTGAAGAACCTTCTTAGTGCTGAATTTGAAATGAAGGATTTGGGTGCAGCCAAGAAAATCTTAGGGATGGAGATCTGGAGAGATAGAAGGCAAAAGAAATTATTCTTGTCTCAGCAGGGTTATGTGCAGAAGATATTGGCCAAATTTGGGATGTCTGCTGCAAAACCAATAGATACTCCTATGGCATCAAATGTTCATTTGTCTGTTTATGCTTCACAGTCAGCTGAAGAGAAGGAGTATATGTCAAAAGTTCCCTATGCTAGTGCAGTTGGCAGTCTGATGTATGCCATGGTTTGCACTAGGCCCGATTTGGCTCAGGCGGTCGGTGTTGTCGCGGGTTTATGGCTCAACCCGGAAAGGAACACCGGAAATGTTAAAAGGATATTCGGGTACCCGAGAGGTACGGTGATGTTGGTCTCATTTATGGAGGTGATATCGGTCCGGTCACACAGTTACCGTGATGCGATTATGCGAGTGATGTTGACAAGTAGGAAATCAATATTTGGTTATGTGTTTACTTTGGGAAATGCGTAGTCGAAATTTGGAAAGCTACTCTTCAAAGCTACGAGTAGCCTTATCAACTACCGAAGCGAATATATGGCTCTTGAAGCGGACTAAGGAGGGTATCCGGTTGAAGGGGCTAGTCGGTGATTTGGGGTTGCATCGGGATCGGCCGATATATATTGTGACGATCTTAGTGCAATATGTTTAGCCAAGGATCGGGTTCATCATGAGAGGACCAAGCATATTGATGTCAGGTATCATTTCTTGAGGAATGAGAAGAGGGTTGTGGTGAAGAAGATTGGCACAAAGGAGAATCCTGCTGATATGTTCACTAAACCAGTTCAGCAGAGTAAGTTTCAGCTTTGTCTGGACTTACTGAATATTCAAAGCTTGTAACCTGTTTCTGGAAACTCTACTGAGGGCAGATCAGTGGAGTGGACGCTGTGGAGATAGTCTGGTACAAGTACATCTGGCATTGACGAATGCATCTGGTACAAGTACATCCGGTTATGCAATCTGTTTGACTCTAAGTGAGAGTTGAAGTCAAGGTGGAGATTTGTCGAAAGTGACTTAAACTCTACATCCGGTGGAACCAATGCGAAGACTCGGTGAGTGATGGTCGGTGAGAAGTGTATTCAATTCCGTACATCGTAGGGTGGAGTCTACCGAGCTTCGGCGCAGGTAGCTTCAAGCGGGGTAACTATCGCGGGGTGATAGTCCGCCGAGTACTTGAATACGCGGGGTCCCACATCCGTTAATTACGTTATGTGACGACTATACGGTGTCATTAAAAGGAGGACACGTGTAGGGGTATTTATGGTGCATCGACAAAGATTCCGGCGGCTAGGGTTTAGGATTTGTGCCTATAAATACGGTTGTTGTCTCATTATCCGAGTGTGTTGAAATCTGTAAAATTCAGTGCATAATAAAATATCTCTTTTCTGCCCGTGGTTTTTTACCTCTCCCACTGAGGGGTTTTCCACGTTAAATCTGTGTTCTTCTTGTTTATGTTATCTCCTTTGATTGTTTATGTTTGATTGCTTCTGTTTCTGTTTCTTGCATCTGAAGTTATCTCCATCCGTTTTATAACAAAATATACGCAAGAAAACTTTTAGTACAGAACAATAACTCCTCTTTCAGTTGATGACTTGATGTTAAGAAAACTTTTAGAACTAACATATGTTGGGGGCTTTGTCTTGTCCGGGACTGCTACATCCACTACATCAATCTCCACAACATCATCCACAACACCATCCACACCATTAATTTAGTCTGGACCCACAACCCAAAAATATTTCTCTCTCCAATGAGTGGTGAGGATGGATGTAGTGTAAAATCCACTACACATTTGTGTAGTGGACATAACTTTTTCCTTGTCAAAATACCATTTTTGAGAAATGCCAATTGTTGCCTTGTCTTATTTGATGAAAAAAAAAAAAAAAAAAAAGGCGTCAGCACTGAGGAAGGGGAACAATTTGACAAAGGAGCATGGTTTGATTTTTACGGAGTGCTCTGCTAAAACTGCAGGTGATTATGCCCTTTATTCTCAAATGGCTGTAGGACCATTCTGATGGATGAAGTTATAGCTTTCTGCGATGGTTGAATTATCATTTTGTAGTTTATCCCTGCGCTGATTTTCATCATTTTTTGCAGACTTTTATACACATAGCTGCTACAATATATAGGAAGATTCAAGATGGAGTTTTTGACATTAACAATGAGGTATATTGCTTGCCAATTATCTTTTTCTTTTTTCCCTTGTCTTCCCTTAGATCTACAGGAGTGTCAGCAATTACATTGATCTTGTTTGTATAATGTTTGGTCAAAGGCCAAGGTCTACTTGTTTAGCGCATGGAACCTGTTTTGCCTCCTTTGGCTGTCAATCATGAATCATCCACTTTGCTGTTCTTTGGTAACATTGTTTTGATGTTGTTCACTTGTTCTTCTGGGCTTGTTGGTACACAATCGATGAGTAAGTGAACTTGGTGACTCAATGGATCATTTATTGGCACTACACCAAACTTATTGTGTCTTCACACCTATCAATAAAGTAGACTTTCGACTTTATATGATATGGTCTATATGCGACTTTTTATGCACAATCGACTTTGTGAAAGCCGAATATAGACTATATTATCGACTTTTAAAAGGTAGATCATTACCTTTCATGTGTTGTTAGAGAACATGGATAGTTGATTCTTTTCTTGGTGTTCTTTCCTTTTTAATTTGGGAATTAATGTTTGAGTAATGAGTTTTTAAAAGAATAGGTTACTTTATTTCTATCTACGTGTAATAACATTTACATTTTTGGGGGAATGAGGGAGAAGGACAAAAATATTTCATCAATTGAGTAGAAGGACAGTCTTTTGAAACTTTTGCATAAAGCGACAAAACTATTTATCCACTATTGAAATTCACTTGTGTTCAAAATTAATTTGTTTAAATTCACCGCCGAAATTCACCGTCGAAATTCACTAATTTTCAAAATTCATTGTCGGGATTCACCGATTTTCGGGATTCATTTGTCAAAATTCACTATCGAAATTCACCGATTTCGGGATTCACTAGGGAGATTCACCGATTTTCGGGATTCACTGTTTGTCCTTCTCGCTATAAAAATTATGCGCAATTGTCCTTCTCCCTATAAAAAATATATAGTTGTCCTGTTGCTTAATAATATTCCAGATTGTGTCTTTAACCCTAATTTTCCTTACATTTTTTTGGGTTTCTTGTGCAGTCCCATGGGATAAAAATTGGATATGGCGGCACTTTTGGGCCCACCTAAGAGCATCTCCAATCATGGAGCTATTAAAAGCTCCATCACTTTGCCACATCATCATTTTATAAACCTTTTTTCTATAAACCTTTTCTTCACAATCATAAACCTTTTCACACTGCCACGTCATCATCTTATAAACCTTTTCATAAACCTTTTACAACTTTATAAAAACCTTTTAACATGGACCCACTTCACAAATATTTTATTATTTCATAAAATTGATTTAATTTTTTTTTTTATTAAACTATACAAATAATTATACAAAATTACATTCCATTAAAAAAGATTACGTTTATTATCAAATTATGTTTAGTGTGGATTAAATAAAATATACTCATATTTTTCCGGAGAACATTTTTTATTTGTTATGTATCACTGATTACTGATTTTAAATATTGATGCAATATTTTCAAAAAAATAAAATAAAAAATATTGATGCAGATACAACTTAATCTTCATTGTTCGTTTGCCCGAAACGTTCCCAAATATGCTCAACCAAGTCAGCTCGAAGTTTATGATGTACTTGACGGTCACGTAGTTCCGCATATCTTTGAAGGTATTGTTGAAATTCTTGAGTAGGTCCTTGTGACACGGGCTCCGGCATTGCTGCTTTTTCATTGCACCAGTTAGTAATTGAATTTCCTTCATCTTCTACAATCATATTATGCAATATGATACATGCGTACATTATATCTCTCAAATCTTTCATGTGCCAAAACCGTGCCGCACCTCGTATTATTGCCCAACGAGCTTGAAGGACCCCGAATGCTCGCTCAACATCCTTTCTTGCAGCTTCTTGCATCTCTTTGAACAATTTCCTTTTAAGGTCTTCTGGATATGAAAAGCTTTTCACAAATGAAGCCCACTCCGGATAAATACCATCCGCAAGATAATATGCCTTCGTATATTGTGTGCCATTTATCGTAAACTGAACATCCGGAGAGTATCCGTGCAATACATCATTAAAAAGAGGAGATTGATTGAGCACATTTATATCGTTGTTTGATCCTGCAACGCCAAAAAATGCATGCCATATCCAAAGATCATATTAAGCCACCGCTTCAAGCATAATTGTTGGAATCCCTTGGTCTCCTCTAGTAAACTGGCCTTTCCATGCAACTGGACAATTCTTCCAAGGCCAATGCATGCAGTCAATGCTCCCTAACATACCAGGAAAGCCATGTATGTTGGAGTGTTGTTGAAGTAAGCGTTGAACGTCGTCGTCATTAGGCCTTCTCAGGTATACGGGACCAAATATCTCAATAACACATCGACAGAATTTCATTAAACACTCGATTGCAGTGCTCTCACCAATTCGGACATATTCATCAGAAAGGTCAGCAGGTGTACCATACGCCAATTGACGGATAGCAGCAGTGCATTTTTGCAATGGGGATAGTACTTTTCTACCTGTTGCATCAACCCTCGTCCGAAAGTACTTTGAAAAATAATTATTATCCATAGAACTTGAATGAATATTTTTTTGATGAAAGTATGAGAGTGGTAGATGAGTGATGTATTTTTCTTTTGGGAAGAAGAATGATATATATATATATAGATAGATGGATAGTAGTATATAAAAAAAATTAAATTAAAGCAACGGCTAAATTTTGTAAACGTTCAAAAGAAAAAAAGGCATCCAACGTCTATGAAGATAACGTTCAAATTGTGTTTTTTTTTTTTTTTTCAAAAAAACAAAAGAAAGAGTAATTTAATAATATTTTTTATTGAGTGTTCCAATGGAGAAAAGTAGTGGACGACTGAAAGGGAGAAAAGTACAGAAAGAAAAAATCTGATGTGGCACCTTTTCAACAGGTTTGTGCAGTAGAAGCTTTTACATAAAGCTTTGTACACTCAGCCTTCCTCCAATAATAAAAAGCTTTATATAAAGCTTTATGTAAAATAAAAAAGCGTCCGTTGGAGATCCTCTTGAGTAGTTAGTAGTAAAAATAGTAAAAAAAGTTGTAATTTTGTACCGATTTTAGTAAATCGGAGTGTCGTGTCGATTTACGTGGGTATTTGTGATGTTTTATTGCGATTTATAAACCGAGACCCCGAGAATCGACATATTGAAGTATAATCATATCTCGGAATGATTTAGAGAGTGCGCGTGAGCTTAAATGGTCAATTGAATAGGCTTAAGTGGACAAGTGGCCAACCAATTTGGTTAAATAATAATCGAGAAATGTCTTCGACAAACGAATGGCTCATCAAAACGACATTTTCGAAAAAGTGTTCTTCACGAAAGTTGTAGATTTTTCCGAAAGATTTCCAATGCAATTTAAATTATGAAGATTGGAGGTCTACAACTTAAACAGTGATCAAGTGGCTAATCGATTTGGGTTAATAAAAATCCCGTAAAAGCTTCGGAGGAACACGAGGTTATCAAGAAGGCGTTATCCGAAGAAGAGTCCTTCGGGAAAGTTGTAGAGTTTCTCGAGATCTTAATTTTGGCATTTCGTTTGCAATTTTTGGAGGTCCAGAAGTCGAGATATGAATTTTAGAAGTTTAATAACATAAATATCTCATACGCACATGGGAGTGTTATCAGCATGGGAACATCATTATGATTCCGGACCGAGCCGGCCTAATACCGGACCGGTCCGGCCAAGGACTCCATTTTCTATATAAATGAGCTCATTTCAACAGATCGAGGAGTACCAAATATATATATACAAACTCATATATATATATTCTTCTTCTCTCTTTTCTTTTCTTTTTTTATTTTGTAGTTTGTAAATAAGGCCTTACGCCGTAATAATGTAGTTTTAGTATCGTTATAATGCTCGGGAAAGTCTCGGAAGTTCGGTGTTGTCGAAGTCGTTGTAATATCCGGAAGAATACAACTCTGATTCAGCATTTGTAACCGGGTAACTTTTCTTAAGTATTTATGTTTGTTTTTATATTTTTCGTTGTTATAATGTTTTTAGGCTAAATATAATACTGGTCAAAACTATGTAATCGGTTTTATTTCGATCTTTTCGTTAAAGAAATGTTGTTAAGTTAAAATGAATAAAATTGGGTTAATTGAATCTTTTTCTATTTTAATCGTATTCGTATTGATATATTTAATCGATCTGAGGAATTCATAATCTAATTATGAATTAACGCCTCGTAATCAGGATATGAGATAAAAGATAGAAAAACCGGAGGGTAAAATTGGCCGTGTGAATAACGTGATAACGGAATCCGATTTCCTACCCGGGGGTAAATTTGTTTTGGGAGAAATGAATTTTATTATAATTTGTACTCGAGATCGTAATAATGTTAAATCATCAGTTAATCGAAACTTAAACCGGAAAGTTAAATCGTCCGGCTTTGACAACCGGAGCCTTTAAAATAAAATTGACCGTTTGACGAACGGAATGACTCCTTTTTATCTAAAGGTAGATTTGTACTCGGGACCGTTCGAAAAACCGTAACGATTGTGGACCTTGGACCGATGCAATGGACATATGACAATTTCATACGCTCGTGTGAGGAGGAATTGTTTACCTCGAAGTGCACCGTTTCATTTACTCAATTGGACTTAAAATAAAAGGAGAGATCGAACACATTTCATTTAATCGAAAAGATCGTATAAACCAATTATATAAGTTTTGGCCGCTTCTAAAATTATCGTTTAGTATTTTGGTACCTATATATTTATATCTATATATATACTTTGCAATTTATGTACATCTATATATATTTATATATCTATATATATTATATTAGAATAACTTTTAAATTACGTATTTATTTTATGTTGACTAGAATAGTAGTGATCCGTGTTATAAAATTGCGGTTTAGATCGAGTTAATAATGACTCTTTGGTGTTTAACCACACGTAAAAGAAATTACCAAGTTCCCCGAGGATTCGACACTCGACTCACTATACTAGCACCACAATTTGACCCGGTACACTGCCGGTTAGGATCGTTTAAACCAGGAAACGTCTGTCAGATTTCTGGCACTGTTTTCAGGGTTAGGTTTAAGGGCAACTCCAACCCATAGGTATCAAATTTTAAAATTTGATACCTATGAACAGTGTAAAGATAGGTATCAAATTTTCATCTCCAACCCAAAGTATCAAAATTTGAGTTTGATACCTACAAACAACATCTCCAATCTAAAATATCAAAACTTAGTAGTATCATTTTTTTTTTATCCATTTTGATTAAATTTATGAATGTTTCAATAATATAAAAAATATTGTCTTAACTCAAAAAAAAAAATAATGTCGTATTAATTAACATATTTTTTTACTTAACCATAAATTTTTTTTTAAATAACCTAACAATAATTTTGAAAAACTATATACAAGAAGTAAAATAATATCCAAATTTACGATAATTAATTCTTGACTAGTCAATTCGCCATGTGGCGTGTCATGAGCTGTTCGTTGGATAAATTAAAAAGATAAAAATTTTCAAAAATATATCCATCCGTCACGTGGCATGTTCTTGTTGGTCGTCAACAAGATTACGCATATCTTCTTTTACCAATCCACCACAAATAAGTTATCAAATGATCATGACACGTATCAGTATCGTTGGTCGATCGACATTACAACTAAGATTTCTTATCAACTTATCATATCTATATATAACATCTTATTACATCATTTCTTCACACTCATTTCAATCATCAACATATTCCTTCCCACCATTCATATAATATTTCCCTATTGTTTATGCAATGAATAGATTTCTGAAATTGGCAATGAAAAATGATCGTGAGGCTGCCAATCGTCGTGAAGAAGATGATGCAATGATGGTAATGTTCAATGCACAACAAGAAGAGGAAAATGGAAGATCATCCCAATGGGGTGGTTCTGTTCCCGGTCGCCGGTATATACGTCGCCATAGAGAGGAGTCACATGCACTATTGCATGAACAATACTTTGCGGATCCGTGTATGTACACACCAGATATGTTTCGTTCTCGATTCCGAATGCATAGGCCTCTATGCGAACGGATCATGCGTGATGTTGCAAACCATAATAACTATTTCATGCAGAGAGATGATGCCCTCGGTCGACCCGGATTCTCAACAACGCAAAAGGTGTTATGTGCTATAAGGCAACTAGCATACGGCACAGTTGCAGATCTTTTTGATGACACTTGGGCCATACCGAGTCAACGAGCATGTAGATATGAAGAAGTTCACTCGATCTATATTTGAGGTATACGGAGAAGAGTATCCGCGTCGTCCAAACGCAAGTGACTTGCATCGGTTGTCGGCCAAAGCCGAAGAAATAGGGTTTCCCGGGATGATAGGTAGCCTCGATTGTATGCACCGGCGGTGGAATGCATGTCCAAAAGGACGGGAAGGCCGTTTACCGGATATAAAGGACGTGCGACAATAATTCTTCGAGGCGCTTGCATCTTATGATACCCGGATCCGGCATGCATTCTTTGGACTTCCGGGATCCCCGAATGATCTCAATGTCCTAGCGAAGTCCCCATTGTTTGATGATGTATTTTTGGGTAAAAGTCCGAAGTTGACTATGTTGTTAACGAAAGACACTATGGTCATGGCTATTATTTAGTTGATGGCATATACCCTGAGTGGGCCGCTTTTGTGAAGACAATATCTAATCCCGACGCCAAAGACAACACTATTTCGCTCAGATGCAAGAGGCATTTCGTAAAGACGTAGAAAGAGCTTTCGGGATCTTGCAAGCACGTTGGGCTATTGTTCGAGGGCCTGCTCGTGGCTGGGACAGGGAGGATCTTTACTATATAATGATGGCTTGTGTAATATTGCACAACATGATAGTGGAAGATGAACGCGAAGAAGACGAAACAGTTTCTGTTGACCTTAATGAGACACCTACGCGTCCAACTAAAGCACAAATTTATGACAGATCACCTACGATGGAAACAGATGTGCAACGCGATGGAATAAGTGATTTGCGAGGGTTCATGGATAGGTATCAAGGGGTGAAATGTAAATTGATTTCAAAAAGCCTAAAACGTGATCTGATACAACACTTATGGAAGAAGAAGATGCAGGATGATGAGTAAAGAGGAAGAGCAATTTCAATAATTGGTGAATTTCGTTGTTGTAGTGTCTTTGTGTTTTTCGATAATTTATTGTCATGTTTGTGTTTTATTTTAGTAGTTGAGTGTTTTATTTTAGTAGTTGTGCGTTTTTTCTTTTCAATTAATGTAACGTATTGTATTAGTTGAAGTGTCTTTGTTTTTCCAATTTATAGTTGCGTGTTTTATTTTATTTTTTTCATATTGTTTTTCCAATTACAATCGTATCCATAACAAAATACAAACGACATTTATTTCATCACACAAATACACTACATAACTAGAACCATAACAAAATACAAACGACATTTATTTCATCACACAAATACGTAAATAACTAGATCCATAACAAAATACAAACGACATTTATTTCATCACACAAATACAGTAAATAACTAGATCCATAACAAAATACAAACGACATTTATTTCATCACACAAATACACATAATTGAAAGTAAACACAGATTACTAATAGAAAGAAATTGAACACACAACTAAAATTAAAACCAAACGACCGGCTGAAAGTAAAACTAAACGCTTACTTCAAGCTTCATTATTCAAGGGCGATTCAAGTCCTGATTTAACCATTCATCCCCGTCAGGCGACGGCCATAAATTCCTAGCCGTGCTCGAATTTGTCGGAGGTGGTGGAGTTGGGGATACGTCGGTCATTTCACGATCCATTATAACTTTTTGTTGCCTTTCCCAAAATGCTTTCTTATTTGGTGTAAAATTGTTTGGATTCACCAGCATGGTACGCATATCTTCAGCATATTGTCTAGCAGCTTGAGCATGTCGCTCAGCATCTTCGGCTAAGGCCAACTCTTTTGCCCTATCAATTTCAGCTTTAGTATCTCTAGCTTTTGCATAGACCATATATTCTTCCATTTGTTTTGCACAACCTGAATTTTTTGACGCTTTTTTTGATTTCGTTCCGATTGGCCTACTGGATGAGCTAGGTTCGGTTTCAGGTGTAGGTGTGCCGTCATCCTCAAGATTAAACGAACCCTGACTTTCCGGAGGATTTTGATATTTTGGCTCATGTTTCAAGAGAGCCCAAAGAATGACTTAGCTTAAAAGGATGACCCCGTATCGAGTGGAAATAAGAATCAGCTAAAAGTACCTAAAATCAATAAAATAATAATTAGTTCTTTCCTCCACTTGATCTTAAGAATAATTTACGTTAATCACATTATTTTGAACAACAAATAATTGATAACTGTATACGTATATATCTTCTTAAAAAAATACATATATAATTATTTATGAATATTAATAATGTACTATGTATGCTTATCAACAAAAATAAAAAATAAAAAAATTGTGTAATGAAAGGTATGGATACGTGTGAAAATAAATATATATATATACACACACACGTGTTTATATATGTATATATATGTGTATATATATACACACATTTATATACACACACATATATATACATATATTAATAGATAATAGATACAAACGACCCCTAATATTATCTTAAGAATAATTTACGTTAATTGATAAAAATTACCACATCCGTGTAGTTTCCTCCACTTGCTCGAGCAAGTTCAAACCCTCTAAAAGCGGCACCATAGGCCATGCAATCTTTGTTGATTTTTTTCCAACGTGTAGAGCAACTTTTTGCGTCCCTGTAAATTCCATCGGTCAGCCGATTCAGTTCGAATTGTTCTTGAATTTTAGCCCACATTGTTGTATCTTTTTGGTTAATCCCGGTCTCGGGGTCACCGGCGATCATTAACCTTGCTCGGCAAAGGCTTCGTCTTCACCAACTTTCCAACCCTTGAGTCTTGGTTTTGGTGCCATTTCGTTTGGAAGAGTTAAACCAGAAAATAAGACTCTACAAGCATCAATGAGATAATTCCTGAATCATTGATTAGTTAAATTCAATCTTCAAACCATTTTTTTAGTGGTGGAATATGGTGTAACAAAATGAGTGAATATATATAGGCAACTACCAAATTTTTTTTTTTTATTTTTTTAAGCAAAATAACTACCGAATTATTGGAACCCAAAAATTTTACTATGGTCCAGGACCAAATCCTATTTGGTGTGCCCAACCAATAGGAATTCAACTTCCACCAATGGAATCCTACCTGTAAATCTTTCCACCAATGTATCCCTTTGAAAGTGCTGACTTGGTGGTCCAAAAACTTGCACCTCGACCACCATAAAATTACTAATTGGAACCAATTGCCAAAAAAAAAAAGAAAAGCAAGTCACGGGTGAAAAGGTTAGGGAATATTGTGTCAAACATGGGGGACAAACCCATGTGAACATCAAACTTTTCTCACTTTTTCAGATTATTATCACAACTCGCGCGCGTGAGTTCAAACCAAAGGTATTTGCTGAGGTCTCAATTTTGAGACCTCTACTAGTACCAATCCAAATTTTGATACCTCTTATTTTTTCCATTGGAGATGTAAAAACTTACAGATAGGTATCAAATTTTGATTTGAGACCATCCCATTGGACTTGCCCTAAGGTCTGTCAATAGACATGCATGAATCTCCAAGGCTGAAAAGCAGCTTTAAGAACCACCCACAGCACAACCGCCAAGGAAGAGCTTCCATCGGACAGCAACAAATTGCCTGATCGGAATCGGACGTGGTCCAAAATTGCAGCGCGATGCCTAGAAACAACAGATCATCTCCAGAAAAGCCCCTCATTTTCAACCGCCGCATAAAAAATCAACTTTTAGCAGAGATAGAGAAAGAGAGGTGTTTTCCAGCCAAAATCGCCACCACCACCGGCAGAAGAAAAGGCGGCGGCTTCAGATCTGAACCAACAAGGACGGAAAAGTAAAGACCTGAATAGAGGGAAAGAAAACATGAAAAAAGACAAAGTAAGACACTAGAAAAACCATGGAAGACAAACCGGCACCGGCGCCTTACGGCTGCCGGCACCGGAAAAATAAAAAAATCGCAACATAGGGGGTTTATGTGTAGAGAGAAGGCAGAGAATTTCTTTAAGAGAGAGAGAGGAGTATTCATTTAGCATGTAAAATGTGTTCTGCTTCTTTCAAATCTTGTACAATGTAAGTCACTTTTGTTACTACTACTTAGTAAGCTATGGATGCTAATGTCGGATCTTTCCAGTTGCAGGTTCGGTTGCAAGATTAATGAAGTAGGCACTGAGGATTCAATCAAAGAATTCCCAAAAGTAACATTCATCTTATTAGCATTTCCAACATTAAAGAACACGAATCATTTGTCTATACCACGACGGAAGACTTGCTGGACTTGGCAGCTAACAACGATGTTGATGGCTTCAAAAAGTTGTCTGATCATAATCCATCTATTGTTGATGACATCGGAAAGTGGTACGGGCGTCGAAAGGGCTCAAAAGAGATGGTTCTTGAGAATATGACTCCTTTGATGGTTGCTGCAACATATGGTAGTGTTGATGTTGTGAAAATGATCTTTTCTTTAACTGAGATTGATGTAAATCAATCTTGTGTCAAGGACAAGAGCACACTGCTCTTCACTGTGCTGTATCTGGTGGATCTACAAGTGCGGTTGAGATACTGATGACGCTCTTAGCAACAGTGCTAATCCGAATTTGACTGATGCGAGCGGTCAACGCCCTGTAAGGTCATTGTTGTCTTGCCAAAGTTTGACGAAGGTAAAATCTCACTTGAATGATTGATTGATCGTGATGCTTTAGGGAAGAACACCTTAAGGGTATCAACTGCTAATTCACTTTCGAATTCTCCACCTCTTTCTCCGTCTCCGATTAATGGATCTTCATCATCTGGTTCAGATTCCACCACTTCTCCTTAGAATCATGATCTTCCTGTTTCATCTGCTATGGAGAAGAAAGAATATCCTATTGATCCATCCTTTCCTGACATCAAGAATAGCATATATTCGACCAATGAGTTCAGAATGTTTTCGTTTAAGGTTCGGTCTTGTTCTCGTGCATAAAGGGATCCTAGGAAATATCACTACAGTTGTGTTCCTTGCCCTGATTTTAGGAAGGCGGCTTGTCGAAGAAGGGATATGTGTGAATATGCACATGGGGTGTTTGAATGTTGGCTTCATATCCCTTTGACATTATCATATAGATATAATCTATTTCCAAAAATTCTCAAGCAATCGTTCTGGTTTATGCTTATTGTTATAAGAATCTTGATGCAGATCAAGTGTTTATCTTCTGCACAGCAGTTGGCTTATGTTTTTATCGCACTTTTTTTTTCCGAATCACTTGCAGGTAGGAGAGGCTCTTTTGAAGTTGGTTGTGGATGACTATGTTGTCCATGAAGAGACATTTGATTCTTTAGGTGGTTTGAAGCTACTGGATTCTGATGGGCTCGGCATTGACGGTCAGAATCCAGTGCCTACGCAGAGTAACAGGCCTGAAGTTTTAGCCAAGCCTGTTGTCCGTATCTTTCCAAACAACATGGCATAGATATAAATGATGTTTGTGGTTCTGGTAATGATGGAAGGGTATTAAAAGAGGACATGCTCAGTTATGTTTTGGAGTGGACGTGGAACATGGAACAAAATCTACTTTTTGCATAGTATCTATAACCTCTCTTTCTTTAAATTCACGTAGTGTAATTCATTTATCAATGTGTACTCTTATTTAATACATTCTGAAATAACAAATGTAGAATATAGCTTTTCTGTAAACTTTGTCATATCATAGATATGGTAGCTAGCAGGCTGGTTAATCTATGCAATTATTTATGTAGTACTGTGTGTTGTTTTTCCCCACTTATTCCCTTCCGTGTTAGCCCAATACTTGAATCGTCTATTAAAAATACACATTCTATAGTGGGTATGCCGTGCTTTGCACGCCAAATAGTTCCACCAGTGTTCATATAAATTTTAACTTTAGAGCCGGTATGAATCTAGAAAGAGAAGATGTATATTTTATAACCGATTAAAGGTGTAAACAATCTATCAAGAATTTTATGTTGGTCAATGATCACCATAATCAATAACACATTTCGATACATGAATGGACGTGAGTAGAATTGTGAATTTCTAATTAATTTACGACAATCTTGATTATGATTGTCATTGATCATTGTAAAATTTGTGACAAATCTATATAAAAATTAAAATTCAAACTGAAACCAGTCGGAAACAAACCAAATTATAGGTTTCCAAAGGAATTTGTGTTGGTTTGGATTGGTAGTTTTTTGAACCAAACTATGTGTTGGACATATTATAGTTTTAATGATGAGTGTCAGACTAGCTGTTATAGGACAAAGACAAAAAGATGTCTAGAATAAATGTATATAGGTTTACTAGAATTTGATCTTTGTATAGGTTTGATCAAACAAGCACTGTGAAGAGGTCAGCTGACTTGTTCAGCAGACCTATCTAGGTTAGGTGTTCAGTAGAGTGTCTAGGACCTGCTAAAGACTGAAGGCTGAGGGTTCAAACTCAGTAATGAAGGATAAGAGATCAAACTTAGTATTGAAGTTTTAATCCAAATAGATGGGATCAGAAGTTAGGTAAGTCTGTGATGACCTAAGCTGATCACATATACCTTGTATTGAAGGTCTAAGTTCCACAAAAGGAAATGTGATGATTGTGACTTAGTTATACTAAAATTGGTGTACTCTAACTTCATAATCAAAAGTTAGATGAGAAGCAGTTAGCTGAAGTGTTCATCAAGAACACAACAGACTAAAAGTCAGCTGACATATATGTACATCAGCAGACTCATGAAACAGGCGTCTGCTGAGTATATACATCGGATTAATCCAAGTTTTTTTTCCGGAAGATTAAATGGATAAGGATGATTTACAAGCATTGGATTAATCAGTCAATCAATGGCTATGATGAAAAGGACGTTGTAAGGATTTCAGAGCCAAATCAAAATGGAATTAAATCATTGGTTGACAGACAGTCTGTCAGAATGACACTGACACAGTCAGAGTAGTACATCAGAGGAAATTTCAGGGAATAATCAGATAATCCTATAACGATTGAATTTGAAATTCAAATTCAAACCACAAGATTTACCTATAAATAGAGGACCCCGAATTAAATTTGAACAACGAGAATACAAGCAATCAAGAGCATTATACCCTGCTGAACTGAACCGGACTTAACTTTCGATCAAGAATTTTCTTCAAGTGTTATTGCATTCAAGAATCATCTAGTATCTACTCTTGAAGATTATAAGCAACCGATCTTATCATCCTGATCAAAAGCTTGTTGAAGCTGAATCACTTACTTGATTCAACCCCTTCTTTTTAAGAAGCTATCTGAAGACAGTGAAGCACTGTTGAAGTGTCAAGGACTGTTGTTTTTTGTGGTGGAGCTGGTGAAAAGGCGATTCTACCCTTCAAGGACCAGTGGAGTACTTAGGAGCAGCAATCCTACATGTTCTTAGTATTCAGTTTGTGAAGCCATAGTCATTGGTCAAGGACAAACATCTTAGGGACTTTCGTAACAACTATCTCAAAAGACTCTAGTGAATTTCCTCCAACATCACAGGAGAAGAGTGTACTGACAGGATTACACTACTTGAAACCACTATAAAACTTACC
This sequence comes from Gentiana straminea, assembly GCA_036785695.1. Classification (NCBI taxonomy): domain Eukaryota; kingdom Viridiplantae; phylum Streptophyta; class Magnoliopsida; order Gentianales; family Gentianaceae; genus Gentiana; species Gentiana straminea. The sequence goes on from JAVUPR010000405.1 coordinate 1,851,733, forward strand.
TATTTTACTTTACTGTATTTAATTTTTGCACTTTACTTTATTTGCATGCTTAATCACATCAACCTGCTGAACTAGCTACTGGAATCACACACCATTACACTACTGAGTATCTAATACTTGATATCATTTTTAAACAACAAGTAACAATGCTTAATTTAATATTTTCCGCTGCAACAAATTCAAAAGTTTCAATAGTCAGCAGACTGTTGAAGGTTGGCAGACTATTGACCCTGTTGAGTTTATAAACTCCAAAAAGTTTTAAGTGTTAAGTTTATTCACCCATCTAAACTTAACCAAAGCCTTTTTTAAGAGACCAACACTATGCTATAGAAAAAGACAAACCAAAGACAAACCAATCAAGCCCACCCCTAAATCCCACCTTATTAAACAATTTGGTTTCAACTATATAATACGATGGTTCAATTTGGTTCGGTTTGGTTTGATTTTGCTTGTTTTGTTGGTTAGTTTACAATATATTTTTTTGGGTTATATTTTCACATTTCATCTAAGTAGAGCTGTTAACAAATCGAACCGAGCATCTTTTATTCAAATTTGTTTCGTTTATGTCACGAGTATGTTTTTGATTGTTCGATTGTTAAACGAACAAAAAAATTTATTCAAGCTGTGTTCGTTTAATTCATAAATTTGTTCATCATCGTTCGTTTAATAAACAAATAAAAAAATTATGTTCAAGCTCGACTTGTGTAAAAAGTAAATTGTTCGAGCTCGTATTACTTCTAGAGCCAATATCATGCTCGTTCATTTAGAAAACGTGCTTATAATTCTATTCAAGTTTCGTTCGTTAGACTAAACTAACCAATAATCTTACTAACCAAACACAAATTTATTTACGAACGACTCGGTTCGTTTAACAATCGTATCTCCTAGCAAGCTAAGTTCACCCTATGAGCCCATCTATATAAACGATTAGGGTTTTTGCTTATATCCCTTTCATCCCCTTTGCTGCAAGCTGCTGCCTCTTTTCTGAATCATTTTGCCGTTTGATTCAGATTCGATAAAAAAAACATGGCGGAAAAGGCAGTCACTATTCGCACTCGGAAGTTCATGACCAACCGGCTTCTTTCCAGGAAGCAATTTGTAAGCTTTTTGTTTTATTTTGGTTGTTTTAGCATTTAATTTCATGTCTGAAAGATCTTTTCTTAATACAAACAGCTAAATGCGATTTGTTTTGATTCGGAAGATGATGAGCTTACTTCTGGTTGTAATGACCTGTTTACATTAGTTATGACAAATTAGATCAGTCTGAATTTGCTGGAAGGATGCTTTTTTCGGCGCCATTTTTTGTTTAATCAGTTGGTGAATGACGATTTTTGTTAATTTTTCTGTTGCTAAGTGTCAGTCTTCAATTTCTGTTGCTTTGTTTTGTGGATTTTGCTAAATGAATCACATTAAGCAAATCACTTACCTTTTTCTCATCGATCGAATGCCACCCAAGAGACCTAGGTAATACAAGAGATCTGTTCTTTGATATGAAAAAGAGAAGAATGAGTGAGAACATGTAAAAATGGAGAAGACAAAATTATTAGTGAAGTTACAGTGTTGCTGGTACGATGCTGTGTTTAAGGATTTGAAGCATTTGGTAGCAGCTGTGCATCTTCACTAGCTGAGTATTTGCTGCATATTGAAGCAGCTGATAGTTGAGCATTGCTAGCTCAGGTTGCGGTGTAATGTACATTTTTATGTGCATTCAGCTGTGTAGGAGGTGGTTGAATATGTAACATGCAGTTTATTGACAACTAGTAGTGTAGTGAGTAGTTTTGTATATAGATAGATTTTGGGATCTTTGTGCTTGCAGTTTTTCAGTTTGAAGATGTCTTGTTAGTCTTCGAGCTTTCTCTCTGCATGTTCGTGCTTATCCTTTGTTTTCATCCTGACAAGGTATATCAATGGATTCTTCCCACTGAACTAATTCTGATTCATTTCTAGATGACTCCTTGAATTTCTTGCTCTGAATCATCCGTAATGGATTTAAAAACTTCTGCCAGAGTACATGGTTTCTCTTATGTTTAGTCTGGTGGAATGTCTATAAGAGAAAGTTTGTTGCACTTGGCTTGATAAAAGGCTAGAACATAAGGATGAAAGTTGGATCGTTGTTACTCATGGCTTAGTTTAAGGAACCCTTTAAATTCAAAGTGAAATACTCTCGGGGAACCTACTCGATTCGGGATGTAATAATCTTGATTTACTGATTTTTTCCTTCTCTTTTATTCATGCCGTTCTTTCTATATGTTAAGCAATGTGGAAATGGATCATTATCACATGACTACTCTCTGGTTCCATTGCACCTTCAGTCTCTATCTGTTCCGTAATTCCGTTCATTGTGGCATTTATTTAACACTTTGCTCTAGACGTAATGTAATTGTTTCAATAGGAAATAGTAATATAGTTACAAATATTTTAGGGTAGAACCATAGAACCCTAGGGTGAAACACTGTCCGTCTAATATTTGTTGTATCAAGGGTGAGAGCTTCTTTACCATAAGTGCTACTTCATATAATACAGCCAGCAGATTTGCCTCTTCTAAAGTGCATAAACGATATATTGCGCTGATCCTTCACAGCCTTTTTCGGTGTATGGTAATTCATATAAGATATAAATATTGAATCCTCCTGCTACGCCTTTATATTTTTTTTGTTATTGCTACTGCTGCCGTCTGCTCATAAGTGAGCTTATTTGTAACATTCCCTCTACTACAAGCTACACTTCCCCGAAAATTGAAAAAGAAAGCAAGATTTGACTCGGTTCGTTTACACCTTTACCTTGGAAGGGGAAAATTGAGATAAAATCGTTCACTTTTGCTTTGTCTTTGCAGGTCATTGATGTTCTTCACCCCGGAAGGCCCAATGTTTCCAAGGTACACGCTGTTCGTTCATGTGTATTGACATCTTCTCTAATACCTGAGTAGAAAATGAACTTTCTTATATGCATGTTCTCATGTAGGCAGAGTTGAAAGAGAAACTGGGTAAGATGTATGACGTCAGGGACTCAAACTCCATCTTTGTTTTCAAATTCCGTACCCATTTTGGAGGTGGAAAGTCAACCGGTTTTGGCTTGATTTATGATTCTGTTGAAAATGCCAAGAAGTTTGAGCCCAAATATCGTCTCATCAGGGTATGACCTATGCACATACTACGTGCCCTTAAAGCACTGCGTGTATGGTTCTTATCATTGCTTAACATTTGGCGTATTGCTGATGAATTGTCGTCTGTTTTTACTTTGTATGCTCTGCTTTAGAATGGCCTTGACACGAAGATTGAGAAATCAAGGAAACAAATGAAGGAAAGGAAGAACAGGGCTAAGAAGATCCGTGGTGTAAAGAAGGTAAAGACCGACCGACTGACTTTTGACTCGTGTTTGATGTTTTGTTGATGCACACGCACATGTATCTGTTGGTTCTTATCGTTGCTTGCTCATTTGATGTGCAGACCAAGGCAGGTGATGCAGCCAAAGCCGGGAAGAAGAAGTGATCTGGATTTTCGTGCATTCTCTATTCAGTATTGTTTTGTTCGAGTACCAAAACGGATGCATGGATTTATCTGCTCTTTAGACACTCTGTACTACTGATTTTGGTTTTAGTGAATTTTATGTTAGTAGCTTCTTCTCTATTAGATTCTGAAATTCTGACTGCAACGGATTATTGCTGAAGTATTTTCCAATGTTTTTGGTTCATATATGATTCCGGTTTCTTAATGACATCATTCAGTATTATCTTACGTCAGTTTAACACCACCTTTTTTTGGTTCGATCTTTTAAAAGTCGATTTTAGCCTACCATGTGATTGCACCAATCACTTTCACTTCAATAAAATGATAATAATTGTACAATGATCTTAATGTTTATGGAACTTTACATTGTACTACAATGTATATCTAAGTTATTAGAAAAAGCATTGATTCTGGTTCGGGTTGGATTGGTTTCAAGTTAGTCCTAAGTTGGTTTTATACTTTTATTCGTACATTTATTTTTTAACATTATTTATTGTCACATACTATAATCTATCTTAATTCAAATTCACAAATCATGGATGGTTGTCAGGACGTTTTATATAACCCATATGAGGAGCTATATTTACAGAAACAAAAGATACACTCTCCCTTTTTTCACACAAGCAGGATTCGAATCCTAGTCATTGCCGGGAAGCTATTTTTTTCCCAAAGGTATTCTAAAGTCAAAGAACGGGAAAAAGAACACAAAGCAATTCAACTGTATTCGGTTCGGATCAAATTCAGCCTTTTTTTTTTTGTTGAGTTGGTCTGGTTTTGACTTCAGATTGTTGGATTTGTAGAATTTTATTTGCTTAACTCTAATGTGATAAATTTGGTCCAGTTTAATGTGATTTATTGTTTAGAAAGTCAAACCCAAACCTTCTGAAAAAGAAATTCAACCATATTGAAAACCATCTGCCTCGGGTAAATTTTATGTCAACTCAGCTTATTCTGAAATTCGTAGTGCTTCACTCCCCTCAAGTCATGCGGACGCGAATTGGAAGCAGATTTGGAGCATGAAAGGTCCCCTTCGAGGTAATCTCCTTCTCTGGCAAATCCGCCATGATTCCCTCCCGACAGCAGCCACTCTTTGCCAACGTCACATCATTGATTCAGACACGTGTGCCACTTGCCAACGCCATTGAGAAACGAGCATCCATTCTTTACGTGACTGCAGCTGGGCAAAGAGATTGTGGAAAAATGTTGTTCACCCGCATTGTTGGCAGGAGTTCACATCGATTCACGAAACTCCCCGATGGCTTGACACTTGTTTGATCAAAAAATATGTACAAGAAAGACTACTTAGAGTTTTGGAGATATCTTTTTAGAACTCATTCTCGCATACGTGGTATTGGCGAAATAAAGTCTTCCATGCGAGCGATAACCATAAACCTCCGGTGGAGGTGCTCCTATCCCAAGCGATTCGAAAAGCTCGCGAACTTAGATTCGCCTAGCAGACTTAATTTGTTTCTGTAACTTAGTTCTACTATCTCTTGCATAGTTGTAAATGCTTTATTGAACTCCTTTGATACACATTGTTTATAAATAAAGATCCCCCTTCAATCAAAAAAATAAAATAAAAATTCAACCATATTAAACAAATCGATTTTTCTTAAGTGAAAAAAGAAATCGATGCTTTTGAGATTTTTTCGGTTTGGTTCGATTTGACTTGATTTGTTGGTCCGGTTTAACCGTAATATTATTTATTTAATTTTTTGGAGCCTTTTAAAAAAAAAAAAAAGTAATATTACAGTTCTTGGAGCCATCTATATAAATCAACAACTAGGGTTTTAGCTACATCCACGCCGTATCCCCTATTCCTGCAAGCTGCAGCATCCGTTTGTGAATCGATTTGCTGTTTGATTCGGATTCGATAACAACATGGCGGAAAAAGCAGTGACTATTCGCACTCGCAAATTCATGACCAACCGCCTTCTTTCCAGGAAGCAATTTGTAAGCTTTTATTTTGGTTATTTGAGCATCTAATTTCATGTCTGAAAAATCATTTCTTTCTCAAAAAAAAAAAAACTATATGAGATTTTGGTTATGCTTAATTTTGGTTTAGAATGATTGGTATCCATTATGTCAAGTTAGATCAGTTTGGATTAGGAGGAAAGTTGCTTTTCGGCGCAATTTTTTAATTCAGTCGGTGAATAGTGTCTGTAGATTTCAATTTTGAATGGCGTTTTTTGTGTGCTAATCTTTTTGCTGTTCAGTGTCGATCTTCAATTTCTGTTGTGTTGTGGATTTTTCTAAAAGAATTCCATCAAGCAAATCACTCACATTTTCCCATCAGCAATGCATGAGATCAATTCATGGTTTAAGAAAATGAATGGTGTGTGAGTGAGGAATACGAAAAAAAAAACAGAAAAAAGAAAAGAAATAATAATGAAGTTGGTTACATTGTTTGCTGGAACAATACCTCGTTGAAGGATTTCAAGCCATTTAGTAGCAGCAATGGAATATATGCTACGTACAGAAGCAGCTGTTAGCTGAGCTTTAGCTAGCTCAGGTAGCAGTGTAAGTATGACACATTTTCATGCGTGTTCAGCTAGCTGATAGCCGGTTATCTCTATCGTATGCAGTTAATTGACAGCTTGTAGTAAGGGGTTTTGTTTATCGATAGGTTTTTAGATCTTTGCTCTTGCGGTTTTTTCAGTTTGAGATATCTGATATTGTTTAAAGTCTCAAGATATAGTGATGTCAGGAGATTACTTACACTGCTCCAGTATAGATTCATTTCTGGTGGACTTTTTGAAATTCTAGCTTTGAGTCATTGCTAACAGACTTAGAAAATTCTGATAGGGTACTTGGTTTCTAATTTGTTTAGTCTGGCCTCTGGCGGAAAGTCTTTAGGAGAAAGTTTGTTGCACTTTTCTTGATAAAAGGCTAGAACAAAAGGATGACAGTTGGTTAGGGAAGAAAAGTTGTGGTATTGGTGGGTTAGGGGATGAAGACAAATAGTATTGAAAGCTGCACTACATTAAAGTAGATGAAAAAGTGAGTGGAAAAGGATGTTGAAGTTGAACAATATATATGAAGCTAGGACACATCACACGGTTCCCTTGCATCTCATATCCCCTTAGAGGTGTACTAGAGATCATACAGTGATTTCAACTTGCCCATAAATGAATCTGGCAGTGGAGTGAGTTTCCAAAACCTCTAGTTATTGGTGGGAACCTTAAAACGGAAAATAAAGGAACAAGAAAGCCAAACTTTAGATGTTCAGATTTGCAAATCAGCATTGGTATTTTGTTGCGACCTTGCTTGTGGTGTTCTTTTCATCTGTAAAGTCTACCAAACCCTCCTTCCCCTTGCTAGTTAATTTCTTTCTCTTGGACATGAAAAAAGAGAGGAGGAAAATCATTAATTTTTGCCTTGTCTTTGCAGGTCATTGATGTTCTTCACCCTGGAAGGCCCAATGTGTCCAAGGTATGTATATGCTTTTCATTCATGTGTATAGACCTGTTCACTGATTGAGGATATACTCGAGTAGAGTTTGACTTTCTTGTATGCATATTCTCTCTTCTAGGCAGAATTGAAAGAGAAACTGGGTAAGATGTATGACGTCAGGGACTCGAACTCCATCTTTGTCTTCAAATTCCGTACCCATTTTGGAGGTGGAAAGTCAACTGGTTTTGGCTTGATTTATGATTCTGTTGAAAACGCAAAGAAGTTTGAACCCAAATATCGCCTCATCAGGGTATGCAATATGTCCTTTATTTAGCTTATATCTCCTGTTTGATTCCTGCCCATTATGTGCCCCTAAAGCACTACACGTTTTGTTCTTATCATTTGCTGAACATTAACGTATTGCTGACGAATCATCTTCTTTTTGACATTTTATGCTTTGCGCTTTAGAATGGCCTTGACACAAAGATTGAGAAATCAAGGAAGCAGATGAAGGAAAGGAAGAACAGGGCTAAGAAGATCCGTGGTGTAAAGAAGGTAAGATAACGGCTTCCATTTTTTAATGTTTTGCTGATACACACATGAATGATACCAACATGAATGATACCAACACATAAAGTGGATGGTTAACCAACACATTGTTGGTGGGTGGGATTTGAACCCCGGGACCTTTTTTTGGGTCTTAAGGTCTCTCAGCTCTATCGTTTTGGTAGGTGTGCATATCGACGTGTTTAACTGGTTGCTTTTTGATTGCAGACTAAGGCTGGTGATGCAGCTAAAGCTGGAAAGAAGAAGTGATCTGGATTTGCATGCCAATCTGCACGTTCTCTATTCAGCATTGTTTGCTCGAGTACCTGCGCATGGATTTCGCTCTTTAGACAGACAGCTTGGTTTTTAATATATTAAAAAGACAAATTTTGTTAGAACATCAATTAATGTGGCTCTTTGTTTGTGTACTGTTTTTTTTTTTTGGTATTAGTGAAGTATGTTAGATTTTGAATTCTGACTACAACAAATTATTTGTCAAGAGTATCTTATGTTTGTGGGAGTCATATGTTTGTGAGCTTCTAATGACATCAGTTCAAATTCAGTGTTCAACACTTTTCTGGTTTGACTTTTTAAAAGTTAGATTTTAGATGGGTGTCTTTATTCACATCACAACTGATTTACCGTTGTCCTGCACCTATCCGACAATTTTAACAGAATCGATCATGTGAACCAGTGAAAGTTGAAGTTGAATGTATAAAAGAACAATCGACTTTCTGCACTGTCGTATTAGAATCGACTTTGACATTGAGAACGTCGAATGTTGTTATGTACATCTGACTTTCACAGGATCGATGGTCAGAAATGACCATATCAAGTGAATGAGTGTAAAAGAAACATCTAACATTTCTCAGTCGGGTTGTGTTGTCTTCAATTCTTTTTAGACATATTATTTACACTTATAAACACAGGTTTTTTTTTTTTCAAATATAAATAATACAAACAATTCAAATACTTAGAAAAATGAGTATTTATAAATGCAAAACACCGTGTCCACATGGCGGGGCGACATTGAATGATGAAGGTTTGTTTGTTTGTTTGTTTGTTTGTTTTTTTTTTTTTTTTTTTTCTATAAATAATTTAAACAAAAGATAATGATGAAAATAATTTATTTTGGTGGGTTCTATTGACATCATCAAATTACTATTGATACCATTTTTCTTATTATTTTTCATTTACTTTTTGGTACCATCAAATCATTTTTTGGCAACACGTTACGGGCGTCAGAGTCACTGACGTTTTTGTTCGCTCAAAACATCAGTGGGTCTGACGTTTTCTCCTGTGCTACATTTATTACTGTAAAATCAGTGTCAGTGACGTTGGAATGGAACACAAACGTCAGTTCCAGTGACGCTCGTGCCGAGAACGGACGTCAGTTCCACAGACGTTTGTGTTGTGCAAATAATAAAAATATTCAATGTGGTGCCAATAGTGATTTATAGGGTGCCAAAAATGATCGTGGAGCGTGAGCATTTTCGTGGCGCCAATAGAACCTACCTTTCTTTTTACCTTTTTTTTTGAGTAATGATACGGGCACAACGGTTGTGCCACAACAAGTGACACAACAGTGATCTGCACCGTTGATCATGTTGGAATCAAATCATAATCTATTTTGGCTCAATATGATTAATGATACAGATCATCGTTGTGTCACTCATTGTGGCACAACCCGTTGTGCTCGTATCATTACTCATTTTCCTTTTTTGGTTCTACAGTTTTTTTCTTCACTCAATAGCAAACTAAAACTTCAATAAGCTCTCTTACCGGGTGGTACAATCCATCGCTGCGTGACTTACATAATTCCTTTAAGGCTCCGGGTTCTTAATTGACGGTTATGGTAGTCGTTCTTTTGACGGAGGAGTTAGTCATCTCTTAAGGGCTTCTCTCTCCGCCTGGAGGCGGCGGTTGGTGGCGGTGGCTAAGTGGCTTCCGGTGGCGGCCATCTTGGTTCATGGTTTCAGTTTGCTGCTTTGTTTTGCTCTTCGGCGGCGCTGCTAGCACATTGTTAATATTGTATTAGTTTGTTTGCCTTTTCTCTGTCTTTCGTTGTAAATGTTGTTTTAATTCTATGTCTGTGTCTGTTGAATAATAGATTGCCTAGAGGACCCACGTGTCTGAACGCCTTATTTCGGAAAAATATGCTTTCCTCCTGTTCAGCACCCTCGACCCGATCTATTATTCGGCTTTGTTGTAATGTTTGTTGTTTGTTGCGCGTTTTGGCCGCGTTGTAGTGCGGGTTTTTACCGCGTTGTAAGTTCAGTTTATCCGATATTAATAAAACTTTCGTCTTCCGGAGGAAAGGAAAAAAAAAAAAAAAATGGCTCTCTGCTGCCCATTTTCCCAACTTGGACATTAATCATAATTTAATAGCTCAGGAACCCATTTACTGAAATTGCTGCAGGCTCCATTTCATAAAAAAAAAAAAAAAAAAACACCATGGAAGTACCTAACGGTGAGTTATATTACTTGTTTTTTCTACTTTCTTTCTCTAGTAGCTTTTTACTTGCTTAGTTTTGATTTAATTTATCCATGTTTAATTGGTTTTTGGTTTGTGATTTGTTTTCATTCCCTGATCCTGATGGCTTTGTTATTCTTGCCAGGTATTTAGTAAATTTTTTTTATTTTCTTTTTCTTTTTCTTTTCAATATTTTGAATAGATTTGTTGCAGTTCACTAAAACCTGTTGATTTCTTCTGCTAGTTTTAAGTCTTGATTTTATTGATTTAATTGCAAAATTTGAGCTTTGAGATGCATAAATCTTGGCAGGTATGTATAATAATAATAATAATAATAATATGCCTTTTGGTATGTTTGTGGCTGTGTTTACTCACCTCTAGACACCTCTTGCTTTGTAATGATCCATTTGGAAAAGGAAATTCTATTGCGGAGACTTTCATTTACATCCAATCAAAACACGATATGTACCGTGATTTTAATGTGTTTGTAGTGGTCTACTTTGTAAAGGGCTGCGTGTACACCTCTTAGACCTTTAGATTCAAGGGTTATTATGCCTCAGTGGTCCAGTTTGTAAAGGGGCGGTGTGTACACCTCTTATTACCAAAAAAAAGTCAACTTTTTACGGAATCGAACCCCAACATCCCAGCTCAAAAGCAAGACTGTCACTGCAAACACCCCCTGCTCTTTTGCAGTCTACTACTCTACTCTGTGTTAATAAACTTGTTTGAAATGCAATAGTTAATAGACTAATTGTTGCCGTAGTATATGGCCTATGGCTTATAACCGACTTTTAAAAGGTTAAACTCGACTTTTAAAGGATGGACTGTGTCTGTGTGTGGCGTGACGTGTATATACTGTGGTGCATCTAACGAGTCCCGGTTTCTAAATATGTTTTCGGTGTTATTGAGTTAGATTTGGAGGATAAAGATGAAGAATATTTGAAAAAAGCAGTGGAAGAAGCATACAAAGGTTCAGAATGTGGAGATGGAAAACCATTTGGTGCAGTTATTGTTTGCCAAAATGAGATAATTATAAGCTGTCACAACATGGTCTTGAAGTACTTAGACCCTACTGCCCATGCTGAAGTTATAGCCATTAGAGAGGTTAGACACCTCATCCTTCTTTTGATATATATATATATATGTATGTATGTGTAAGTATGTATGTATTTTGGGAGGTAAGTTGTTTACGTATTTAAACACTATACACTCGACACGTTTCTTATCCGTGGGGCCTATAGCTAAGAGTCTGAGCCAATATATAGGACACAAAAACCGTATAGAGGGCACAACAAGATGAATAACGAGGCCTAACATTTGACGGTATTTGGTCCCACGATCTTGTGCTTTGTCACCATATTGAATTACATCTCTCCCATTGTTTTAAGTTGTTAGGGAGGATACACTCAGCACATTCCTTATATAACAAAGAGTCCGAGCCAACGTATATAAGGCCGATAAAAGAGGCCTAACATTTGACAGTATAAATGGGATATAAGTGCAAAGATTGAGGTTTTGATCCCACCGATCTCGTGCTTTGATACCGCCACGATCTCGTGTGTTGATATTTTTCGGTGATTTGATTAACTGCAGGCATGTAAAAAGCTCAATAAAATCGACCTCTCGAATTGTGAGATATATGCTTCATGTGAGCCTTGCGCTATGTGCATTGGAGCAATACATTATTCTAAGTTAAAGGTTCAATTTCTTTATCCTCCACCATGTCTTTTCTTTTTCTTCTTCTACTAATCGGGATAAAGATACTTTCGGTCCTTTTTGTTTCACGATTTCTCTTTTCTACCCCCTTTGTTTCTTTTTGACTCATTGTGTGTATTTTCTGTATTTACCTTTTTAGTCCATTTCGCCACGTGCCAAGTTTTTATTATTTTACTGGGCATGTTGTACGTACCTTCAACACCGGATTTTAGACACGTGGCACTTTGCACTGTACATGAAGTAAAAGTGTCAAGATAAAACATTGAGGATACAAAGAATTGTTCATTGAAACATTGCACCGAATATTCAGAGAACATTAGAAAAGAAAAAAAGTGTTGCGATATTTAAATTTTGTAAATGATCTGTGAATGTTCGGTGCAATGTATCTCTCTCGAGTGCGAGTTGCGATATTTAAATTTTGTAATAAAATTGCATTATTTTTGCAGAGGTTGGTTTATGGTGCAAAAGCTGATGCACTTAAAGGGACTCCTTTCTTCTATAAGAAACCTACTTTTGAGATTAAAAGAGCAGATGGTAATGCAGCACTTATTGCTGAGCAAGTTTTTGAAAAAACAAAAGCCAAATTCCCCATTTCTTGACCCACTCCCACCCCACCCCCACCCCTACCCCTACCCCCAACCCCCACAAAAAAAAACGTGTAATATAATGTTATGTAATGTTTTGAATGATTAATCAATTACTAAATTTATTATGTCTTAACTTTATATCAATTGGAAGGTGGCCCTCATCAAAACCCTACCGAACATTCGAGTGGTGCCCCCCCTGCACTGTAACGCCTCATAATTTCTATCAGAAGATTCTAGTGGTGGCCTCCACTGTATAACTCCTCACAGATTAGATCTAGCGGCTTGGTTGTGTTATTTTAATATAATGAATCCGGTAACTACTTAGTCCATGATCCTGGCTTGCCTTGAAAATGTTCATCCAAATTATCAAATCCATTATTTATCAACCTTATATCAATTTAATGTTTGTTATTTCTTTTCCGACGTGAGATATTACACCGAGATCAGATATTGTTCAATAAATAATGCTATTTCTACATGCAACGTCAGCTTATTCATCTAATATGACCTTTTTTTTTTTGTTGTTATATTAATTTAATCATAAAGAACTAATTATCATGAATCAAAGCAAAACAATTCATTTGTATATTTATATACATCCATTATTATTCCTATAATTTAAACACAAATTATTCCTATAATTTAAACTTTATCATCAAAATAATGTGTAGTTAGGTTCCACCTGTCGTGCATGTTCTTCACCTGATATTGTTAACGAAGGGCTGACCTATACGGAAATTCCCTTCACACGACAAAATGTGTATAACAAAGTTATAAACTATATTTTTATATAATCAATTATAATGTAATCTACGTAAATCAATATTTGTACGCTATCGATTATGATCGTTAAATCGATAAATTCATTATCATACCCTATATTGTTATTTCTCCCCCTAGAATAATGTATAATTGAATATAAAGACTTGAAAAGGGTAATTAAATATGAAAAATGAAATAAAAAAGGATTCCGTACACGCTTCCCATTTCATTAAGACAAAAAATAATTAGGCAGATCAAAACCGTAGCCTAACCATGTGATTGCACCAATAAATTTTAATTTATTACTACTTTCTTTTTAACAATATTTTATGAAATGCTAATTATATATTGATCCTGTTAGATTTTTTCCTTCATAACCTGCATTCTTAAACACCGTTTGTGTAACGCCCCGTTCCCAGACACCGAGTCCTTATCCGAAAAAAGAACGTTCGACACGTATAAAATAAAATAAATTTCACTTTATACGTAAGTCTCTACTACGTCGTATCAAATTAAAGCAAACGGAAACAAAAGACTCGGGTAATTTTTTTTTTAAATATCCAAGAATAGAAACTCAATATCTAAAGATAGAAATGTAACATTATTATATTGGAAAAGAAACCAACGAAATTCAAAAGGTACTAAAAGTAAATTACAAAGTCTCCACAAAACTCCAAGTCTAAAGTATAAATAAAACATAATGAATAAGCTCTTTAACTTCGGCGTCCTTAAACGTCGTCATCGAAGTCCTCATCGAACTCCAAATTTACTTGTTCGGCTTCTCCCCCCCAAACACATAAATAAACATGCATTTGAGGTAAGTACATCGTACAAAGTAAGAAGTAGAAGCTACAATATAATTAAGGTTTATTATTGAGTTTTAATAAAAGGATTATCTTTGTGAGACCGACTCAGTCTAGGGTTCATTTTATGCCCATCGACATGTCATGACTATAAATTTCTAGCTTAGCTTATCTTGGTTACATCATTACTCAAGGACACTATGCATGGTATTCATCAGTCTGAAGATATACTTGCTAACTAACGGTGATTAGCACCAATTAGCTCCGGGGTCTCTCCGGTATGCGTATACGTCCGATGAATTTCCTCCACTACCCTTCAGCCTTTTGAGCCAGTAGCGTTGCTCACCTTGTATGAACGTATCACATCGCCGATATGAAATAGTGCCTAACCGAGAATAAGTGACATTTTAGCTTTTACTACACTTATGTATTTATTATGGTACATTAACTAGCCACCTAAGTGTTTTCAAAATATAACTCTCCTTACCAACTCTACTCCCTAACTTAGACAGCTAGACATTACAACTTATCAATTACACAGACATTGATGGACTCTAGTTCATCAAAGCACTACTCTTTCATGCTCTTTCGACGGTCCCGAACTTCAACTCCCTTTAAGAGTACGTCCGGTGCCGGAACCAAACGCATCAGAAACTCAATCGGGGCTTGTTCATGTTTAATTAATGTTATTATTTCAAGAAACGACATTCAAAACTCATCTCATAGCTTAAAACATTAAAATTTTACATTCAAAAAGTGTTGGGGGGGCGCCAACACCTTTGGCGTGCGCCAAAATGCCTAAGAGTGCTCGAACTCTCGTTTCGAGTCGGGGCGCACCAAAGCTTTCGGCGTGCCAAAAATGGTTGAGAGAGTTCTCTCGAACTCTCGTTTCGAGTTCGGGGCGCGCCAAAAGGGCTTGGGGGCGCCAAAAACCGAACATACAACATTCTATATGTTTTCTATTCTCTATCGATTTCTACTCAAACCCAAACATGTTGTACACGATTCTTCTCATAAAAACACCAGAATAACATACCCTTTAAGATCCAAAACCACCCTTAATCCTAAACAACATTTAGGCATAAACATTGATACGAAAACACATCAAATCATGATCTAACCTTCCTAAACCATAACCAAATTGTAGGAAGGGCTTCTTACCTTTTAAGCAAGCTAATACCAATCCAAAACTCAGAAAAACAGTAGCAAATGCCCCTTCCTCTCATAGAAAACCTATGTGATCAATCCATAATTCGCATTAGAATCGATCACAAGATTTGATCAACACAAAACTACGAAAGACATGAGTTTTGATCCCCAAAACTCCTCCAAAACAGCAGCTAGGTCGAAATTACATACCTCAACAAAGCTCTGAACTTTGAGTGTTGAAACGACGCTCTCTTCACGACGATTCCAACGCTCTACTCGAATCTGAAAACGATTGAAGATAGCTTCAGAAATCAAGAAAAGTCTCTTGGCCTCTTCTTCTTACTCTTATGCGCTCTCGAGTGCTCGATGAAGAAGAAATTTGATTACTAATTAGGTTATGGAATAATCGAATATATTTTCCTTAAATATATTTTCCAATTACTCCCATTTTCCTTAATTACCCTTACTAATCGATTTTCTTTTCCTTAATATATATATATATATATATATATATATATATATATATATATATATATATATATATATATATATATATATATATATATATATATATATATATTCGGCCATACATATATATAATTAATAAAATACTTAAACTCCGAATAAAAGGAACCGAACTCAATATTTCGTTTTCGCAAAATGATACATCCGTCATCTTTCCCGAAAATCGAAATATTACGATTTATGAAATAACATGTCGTGGTTGGTCAATAGGGCAGCGTCTCATCGTGGGGGTCGAGGGGGCAGTGCCCAATCATGATAACTCAAAGGCAACGCCTCCAAAAGTTAATGACACCAATTAAATGGATGTACCTCTACAATGCGAAGTGTCATGGCACTACAATATATAGTTTTGCATGTGAATAGTAATGTCTAGACGTATATGCGGGCCATTGATTATGCGAGAAATTCTGTTGTAACGAGTCTATGTTACGGAAACTCATTTTAACACATATAAGCTCTAAAGCTTTTTACATGTAATATTTGTAAAATATACATATGAACCTCCGTAGCACAGACTCCTCACAGTATAATTTACCTAAAGTAATATGTATTTAATATGGGAAGTCTTTATTTGAACCACATCAAACTTACCAATGCACCACACTTTTCATGCAACACACTGAATTGAACTTCTTAAATTCGAATACTGACTCAAGATTTGACTTTTTAAAGGACGATTCAGTGTGATGCATCGATAAAATCACAAGTGATGCAAATTATACCATCTATTTTTTCTTCTTCTGTTATTTACACACTTCAACTCTGACCCGTTTTTATTCATAGCGTGAATTTTTAATAAAGGTTAAAGTATCAAATGCTCGAGTACGGCTTGTTAATTTTGATTAACTTGGCTCGAGTTCAGTTAAATCATATTCGAACAATCATTGCAAATCCAGCATTGAGTTGTTCATGAACAACTTGACTCGCTTTACACCTCTAAACTAGATTCAGAAAATAAAAAATTTAAATTTACATTAATCACGAAACTGTAGGACAGGACAACTAGAGCTTTTGATACTCAAATTTTTTTTTTTTTTGGTATTTTTTTTCTTTTCTTAGAATCATTCAAAGGAGAATGAGAAGCACTATTGCCAGAGCAATTGTGCTAAATCCAGAGCAATTTTCCTTATTTACCCTTCATTGCTTTTTTGTTTTTATTTTTACTTTTTAAACTCATTAAAGTATTAAAGGGTAAATAAAGAAAACTGCTCTGGATTTAACACAATTGCTCTCGCAATAGTGTTTCCCGAAGGAGAATACCAATTTGTCTTTCATACGTTTTTTTTTCTTTTATTTTCTTTTGGGTAAACCAATTTTTTCTTTCACGTTCTTACTTTATATATATAGATCAAATAAATATTTTATACAATCACGTGGATCATTTTGCCTCCTTTACCGATTCTTGCCTCTCGTTTTCTTCATCGTCATCTCTTCAATCCATTTTCCAGACTGTAACATCATAATCATCATATTTCGCTAAAGAATTCGATTTCTGAAATTGCCT
The DNA here is from genome assembly GCA_036785695.1 of Gentiana straminea. Classification (NCBI taxonomy): domain Eukaryota; kingdom Viridiplantae; phylum Streptophyta; class Magnoliopsida; order Gentianales; family Gentianaceae; genus Gentiana; species Gentiana straminea. Next base: position 1,868,697 of record JAVUPR010000405.1, read on the forward strand.
CTTGCTCCATTTCATTAATACACCATGGAAGAAGCTAATGGTGAGCTATAATGTTGTTTTTTTTTAATAATGTTTTCTCTACTGGCTTTTTAACTTTGATGATTAGTTTTGATTAATTTAATTAATGAGCTGTTTTCATGGCCTGGTGGTTTGTAATTAGTGACAAATTATTTGCAAGTTTTTATCTATTTATGTTGATTGGAGTCATTGAGACAATTCTAAGATCTTATTGTGGAAGAATTCTGCAGATTCTATTTATTTAATATTAAAAAGAAAAAAGTATTGAGATGATGATATTTCTTTTGGAACCTATTTGGTGAATTCCTTATTGGAATTTTCAATATTTAGAATAGATTAATTGTAGTTTTTGGGGGTGGGGGTGCGGGTGGGTGATTTCTGTTCACTAATTTATGTAATGTAAAAGCTAAAATCTGTTGATTTCTGCTAATCTTGCTCTTGATTGATTGATTTGATTGGGAAACTTGAGCCTAATATGTTAATGGATGACTGAAAATTCTTATTTGGAGTCTTCTTTACGTGTATTTGGTAATAGCAGAGGTTTTTGTGCATAATTGTTTTAGAGTACAATAAAATGTCTTCTTAATGACAATATCTTGTTTGATAATGATTCATCCAGAGTCATACCTAGATTTTATAGCATTTTGCTTATTTCGGAACTCGGTGTGATTTTGAATATGAATTTTCGATTGCAGTAAACTGGTTGTTTATAAATTGGATTAAGAGCGTGATTACTTCTCCTTGTTATCGACTTTAAATGGCTATTACATAACGTTAAGTGTTGTTAATCTTTTTTGTATTTCTTTGACAGTTGTTGAAGTCAATGATGCAACTATCTCTGTCACTTCTGTTTTGCCTGCTCACCAGGAAGGTAAATACATCATTTCGTATGAAACTTTATGATACATGAGTTATTTCGCTTATTCACAAGTTTTGGTTAAGATGCTGTTAAGATTGTGCATCAGGCATCGTGTCGAATGTAATGGGAGTTGTGTATTGTTAGTATATTTAGTTGTGTAGTGTCACGAAACCGGTAAACAGATGCGACATGATTGTCAAAGACTTTTAACAAACAAGTTGAATGCAACATGCTTTCAAGGCTGATAATGTATGTATAATGTATGCATATCTTTACCCCTGGACATTATGCATTTGTGGTGCTATTGAGTTATCGTCAAGTTTATGCTTCCGTTTCGCCTCATGCTTAGAGGTATACTTTCAATAACCATTTCGTATTTTTTTGTGTAAGTCAGTTTCTTTATTTGCGTAGCAACTTATGCGTTTATGACGGTAAGTGGTAGACAAGTAGCTCTTTTATCTTAGCAAGTGATGTTGAAAAATGGTAACCCAAAACATGCTTGTTTCGTCACGTGCTATCAAAGCACGTGTGTTGTGTCATGTACTACCACAAAGAACGCGTGCTTTGTGTTGTGACTCTGAATGAGCTGTCACGAGGCAAATACGTCCCTTGGAAAGGGTTGTTGTAACAAACGATACAAAGCCTTGTTGTTAACCTACTCGAAACTATCGAGTGAATTATTTGTATTTCTTGCATGGTGTTGGAAGAGTGCTCATGATTATTCACATTAAATAACCTGGTACAGTGTTATGCTTTGTCAAAATCATCAATGCTAAATACGTGTATTCTTTTTAAACAATCTTTTTGGTGTTTTTTAATCAGCTTTGCAGGATAAAGATCAAGAATTTCTGACAAAAGCAGTGGAAGAAGCTTATAAGGGAGTAGAATGTGGTGATGGAGGCCCATTTGGTGCCGTTGTTGTTCGTGACAACGAGATAGTTGTAAGTTTGTCACAACATGGTTTTGAGGCATACCGACCCTACCGCCATGTGCCGAAGTTACCGCCATTAGAGAGGTGAGACTTGTCCTTCATTTAGTGTGTATGGGAGTCTTTTTTTTTAGCACCATAGTGACAAACGACTTTTCCACACTATATTCTAGATCCGAAAATCGACTTTTTGTTAGATGATTGTTTTCGGTGTGGTGCCATCCTAAAAACATCGTGGTGCCACTAAAGGCGCCCGTCTGTTTATTTTAAAGAAATTCAGACGGTGTTGCTTTTCTAGCTAGCTTGATTTTAATGGATGGACGATCTTTTTCAACTTTCGTATCACGAGTTGATGTCCTTGTTGAGTTATCATCTCTCTAAAAAACATTGAGCTGTTCGGAGGTGAATAATTTACAGATTTATAGTCCATTCATTTCAACACGCCCATTCGAGATGTAGGCTTATAACAAAGAGTAAGGGCTAACATAGGACGCACAACAAGGCCAATTAAGAGGACCGACAACTGAATATAAATGGGGTGAAAGTGAATACATATTTGTTTGATCTCATTACTTTATACTCTGATACTGTGTTGAATTATCATCTCTTACAAAAGTTTAAACGGTTGGGTTAGTAAGTAATTTACATAGTTAAACACTATAGAGTTCAACGATAACACGAGCAAGTGTATGCACTTTCTTCATTTCATCAAGCTACATGGTATTGAAAAAAATCCTCTGGTACTTGTTTATAGGTTTTGCATTTCTATATAACGGGCTTGCGTGCGTGCTTTAAAGACGGTTTCTTCTTTTCAACGACTTTTGGCTGTTCTGTTTCTTAGTTTTTTCTGCAATAACTGTTTGGAAGATAGGTTTAAATTGTTTCAGTTACTATTAACGGGCTCGACAACAGTCTTCTATAAAAGATATACAGCCGTTGAACAACTACCGAGCTTTGCTAACTAACTGACTGTAGATAATGTTATGTTCAAGTTGTCCATAGAGTTATGGATATGTCATTTTCGACTCTTTTTATGTAAGTACTGATTTTTTATCGGTGGTAGCATCTTCCTGCATGATATTAAAGTGTTCAGAGTTTGTCTGATTTGATAAAATGCAGGCATGTAAAAAGCTGAACAAACTGGAGCTTTCAGATTGCGAGATATACGCTTCTTGTGAGCCCTGCCCTATGTGCTTTGGTGCAATACATCTTTCTAGGTTAAAGGTTCAATTCTCGATCCATCCCGTTTTTGTTTTTTGTTTTTTTTAGAGACGATTTACAACAACTTTTAGTGGACAACGCCATATAAAGTGAAACGAATTGATCCGGAATAGGAAAAAAGGCGTCTTTTTTTTCTGTGAACATTCCGGTGGTGCAATATTTCGATACATGTATCACTCTCGAGTGTAACCTTTTTTTTCCCTCATTTAAACTGTTCGTAAACCGTCTGAATGCAGAGATTGGTGTATGGTGCAAAAGCTGAAGCTGCAATAACAATAGGGTTTGATGATTTTATTGCTGATGCACTTAGAGGAACTGGTTTTTATCAGAAGGCTAATTTGGAGATTAAAAGAGCTGATGGTAATGGTGCCCTTATTGCTGAACAAGTGTTCGAAAAAACAAAAGCCAAATTCCCCATTTACTGAATTCCAAAAATGCCCTTTGTGTAATGTAAATTTCTGATTTGATTCTTGGAATTTGATCACTTTCTTTCATGAAAAAGTGAAAAAGTGTTCATTCAAACCTTACAACATTCTTGCAAACAATTTCAATTTCATGGCCAACTTTTGCTACCATAATAATATTTGCCGTCGATTTTCATTTATTTGCATGTTGAACAGATTCTTTATTTTACAGAATTAAATGTCATTTTTCCCCCGAATTTAGAAAATGTCTATGGAGGGTGAAATGTATCATAACTAAAATTTTAATAGAAATTCTGGATTTTATGTAGTACATGTACTGCAAAATTTAGAAATTTTGCATTTTAGATACCTGAGTAAAATTTCAGTTTATTTCCATTCTTCGTATGTGCAATCACAACACAAAGCACACTTGGTTCTCGTTCATTTATAGCGATTCTCAATACGTGGAATCACAACACAGAGCACATATACACTGTGCATTCAACGAGCTCGAGTAGCCGCTTTGTTTCGATTCTCCATATGCCGAATCACAACCAAAAAACAAACCTTTGAGTAGCCCACTGGTTTCGATTCTCTGCCTGTGGAATCACGACGCAGAGTCAAGTTGTTTTTGTTATAGGAAGCTTTGGTACCAAATTTCATGGAATCCAATTTCCAGACAATGCTAAAATGACTACTGCATACAGAAAGCTTTAATTGAAACCAAATAATAATAATGTCGAGGGCTCAATTGATAATAATAATAAACTTAATCTGGTTCCAATTTCCATACACAATGTCAAACATCTGGAAAAAACAAAAACATAAAAAATCTAAAGAGTATATAATTATAAATATTTCGAATGCGAAACATATAATAAATCTACGAGACGTGACATATGTAGGACGAATTCAGCAAAGAATACTTATAATTTGATCCACATCACATGTATTGTATAGTAAAAAAGTGTGTTGAAATAGCTTGAATGTCATAAACCCATTGAATCACATATACACATTTGCAGAACATGAACCCCATTTGTGATTCTTCGTAAAGTAAACTTAGTTAGTATACCGGGCGGAGAGTATCGTGATTCAGTGGACCTCAACACTATCCAATTGATCGTAGCTCCTCTAACCTCCGGTATACCGATTCGGTGGACCTCAACTACTATCCGATGATCGTAGCTCCTCTAAACATATACTAGATAGTATCGTGATAAAGTGAACCTCAACTATCCATCGATCGAAGCTCCTCTAACCGCGATTTTATTTGATCTTGCACCAATTCTAACCTCTTTGAGTACACCTCCAACTCGAGTATTTGTTGTTTCCTCCATTTCACATTAGCAGGAAATTCACCATTCAAACCTAATGGCATAGGGCTAAACGCATACCCGAGTCCATTACTACTTCCTCTAAAAGAACCACCACCACCACCGCCGCCTCCACCCATTTGTCCATCCATGTTCATCACATTGCTCAACAACTCTTTAAACATCGGTGACAAACAATTCTTCATTTTCTCCTCAATCCCGTTTGTATCAAAGCCAGACACAATAGCCACAGGTGGAGGACTAGGATTTTTTTCGGACGTTGTTGTTTCAGTCCGAGCACCACTAGCCACCACGGGAGGAGGATTTGGATTTTCCACACCGATTGATCCGGAAGCTGTTGTTGTTGTTTCGGGTTGAGGGGCTGCCTTAGTAGCTACAAGGGGAGGAGTTTCTTCACCGAATGAACCGGAAACCGTAGGTGCAATAGGAGCAACCATACTTACCGGAACAGCATTCATTCCGGCTAAATTTTGTACATTATGAAGCTGTGGATTGAGCTGCAATTTCTGAACCGGCATAGTATTGTTATATGCAAGCTGTTTATCCTCCAGTTTCACTAATCCAGACCGTGATCTTTTCCGGGAAGACGGTGGTGTTTTCTTCTCGAAATGATTGATATCGAATCCATTCAAGCTAGGACTAAGATTAAGGTTAGGATTTTGATCAATTAATGGAAGATTACCATCTTCATCATCTAAACCGCCACCTTCTTCACCACCACCACCACCACCACGGACGGCGGTTGCACCACCACGAAATCCACCACCGCCGTTGCTCCAAATTTTTGAAGAAATCTCGAAAGAAGCTTGTTCATGAGGTGTTTTGAAAACATGTTCTTTCCCAGAAGTGATCTTACCCATTATAGTTCTATACTTCTTCTTCAATCTACGAAGTTTCTCAACTAACTGATTTTTATTGAAATCAAGCTGAAATTTGCTTTTTACCTGGCCATAGAACGCCGCCGTATCATGGTGGTGCGACGAATTGATCGATCCTCGAGACGAAGTATACTCCAAAAACCCATTCAATAGCTCGATCTCATCCTCATCGGTCCAAAGCCGTTGAAATAGCCGCCGTGACTCGTCAATTGGCGCCGGCGCCGGCTTCTTCTCCTCCATAAACGCATACGAAATCGGCGTAGCAGCTATAGTAACACCACTATCGATGATCCGATTAACGTGACCAGCCGGTAAACCGATCGTCACAGAACTTCCCGCGCCACCGCCAGCAGATGAAAATGGAGGTGGAAGAAGATGCTGAATTGACAGATGTCCGGCTCCGGCAGCGAAAGTAGAGGACGAAGTGGAGTCGTCTATATCATTATGCTCAACATCGACATCATCATCTTCATCGTCAACAACTACATCACCGTTTGGGGATGGATTAGTGACGGTGATTGGAGGAGGAGGAGGATTGGAGTAATCTTCTTCGTCGTCGTCTTCTTCAAAGTCGAGCTCTTCTTCTTCGTTGTATATTGGGTGGTGGTGGTTGTCTTCGTCTCCGGAAGCCATTGGAGAGAGCTTTGACAGAGAGGGGGGAACGGGGGTAGGGGTGGGTGGGGGAAAGGGGTTGGGGGGCGAGGTTAATGGAGGGTGAATATTGGGCGAGTCGCGTGGGGAAGGTGGAGTCTAATGGTTGAATAGTTGGTTGGGTCAAGCTAATCGAATGGGGCGTGGTTTTTGTGTTTGTTCGGCATTGATTCGTTGCTCATTGGTGCCATCACGTGGCAAAAGATGCCAACCTTTTTTCTTTCTTTCCTTTTACTCTCTCAAATTTATTTTATTTGACATTTAAACTCTATAAATTTACTAAACATCATTTATTACATTATCTATTCATTAAAAACACGCTTAATTTATAATTATATCCATTTTATATTGTTTTTACAATTTTTAATAAATACTTATATGTGGTCGTTTTAGATATTTAAGAAGTTAACTTTAATACTATTAAAAAAAAAAAGAAACAATTTTAATCTAGATAGTATTAGTTATGAGATTTTTTTTGGGTTATTCATAAATGGAATAAGCCTCAAACAAATGAAACGAATGAGTATTTTTTTACCTACTCCGTTACGGTCGTTCAGACATAACGAATGTTATCATAAGATGTGTCGGTATAGCCATCTATGGTGTGATTAGAAACGTCATTTAGGCTAACATTGGTTGAAATGTTAGTCACGCTCGTTATGTACAAAAGTTTCACTAAGACTAATGTTGTTGATTATCAATTCTTGAATGACGTTTCTATAAGTCAAGAAACATTAATATCAGTGACGTTCTTTTTCGGTAGAAAAACAATTGTGATTTCAATGTGCCTATGACCAAGTAGGAAACCACAAACTTTTATGTAAAATTACTAGAGGCAAGATTGTCTTGAAAACTAAATTCTTTTACATTTTTCTTGATTTGAGCTTAATTAATGTTGATTTAGTTTTTTACCCTTCAAATTAAAACCGACTTAAATGGTTCTAAACCTATAAAGGGGCTCTTAGTTGAGATAAACAACATAACTTTTCTGAAGCTTTGCGTTCTCACCGGTTTCTGAGTTCCGGGCATCCTATGACGGCGAGGTAAGACCCTAAAAGCGCAAGCTAAGGTTTTTTTGGTAACTCGGTTGTTCCAACGGAGTCTTCGTGTGCTTTCGGGTTTATGTTTTTGGAGTTTTGATAGTCCTACCTCGCCGATCGGGTGTCTCGCCTCGACGAGCTTCCCGAAATCTAACAGAAGTTTTGATAGTTTTGTTGTGTCTTACGGACCACGTTGACGAGTTCAATTCGGTCCTAGAAGTAGTTTTGACTCTAGAATTATCTCTAGAATGTAAAAGGCATATGTTTTCTTAAGTTCCTAGTTAGGATCATGATTAGAGATCGTTTGATCATAGAGTCCGTGTTTGAATCTGTTTCTTGTTCATAGATACACATAGATCCAAAAGTAGTTGCAGTTGATCGTAGATTTGGTTCATCTATAAAGTAAGTTGACTTATATCAATAAGGAATCGTTTTTATGTTAAATTTGTTGTTATACTATTGTTTTCTGGAAATTATGCATAAAACTGGTAGTTTAGGACTTTGTGTATGAATCATGTTGGATTCTGAAGAAGCCGAAGCTGAATCTGGAAACTTTCCAGTATCACCTTAGTGGGCTCATACCTCGCCTTAATATGTTGTTCTATGCCTAAATGAAACATTTTCAAGTATAGTATGTTTTCTGAAAATAATTATGCAAACTTTTTTTTTATGAGTTTTACTATGAGTTGTGAAGATGAGATTGGTAGTAAGGCGTTTCCATGAACCTTTATATGATCACATAGGGTAGATGTGGATTGAACATGATTCTATTTGGTTTATGTTCTTCTATGTGCTTTATGTAGTTTCCAGATTTTCTTGGTAAGGTATAGTTAATTATCCATGACATATTACAAGGGTACCATGATCCAAGGGTCGTGTTGGATGTATAAATAGTTCGATTACCTCGTTGCGAGTAATAAATTACAAGAGTATTACGATCTTGCATGTCACATGTTGGTTAGTCCTAGTAACCAAGTTGAACTATGTCCTCCATGGTGGGTTTTCACTATAGCGTTGTACCCCTGAATATTAAGTTGTAGTTGTTTTAGTGTTATAGTTTTGCTATATTGACAAGAAGCATGATTATGATAAGTAGATAAGACATGAACATGTAAGTAAGTATGAACGGTTAGTTGACAAGTGAATGGTGGAATGGTAAGTAGCTTACGTAAGTTTGACAAGCAAGACGAAAAATTTAAACAACCTAACAAGTACGTGTAAGATAAATAATGGTAAATGAAGTAACTATTTGGGCATGCTTTGTGCATTGAAAGAAAGTATGCTTTTAAAGTAGTTTCTCTATACTTCAACCTTACGTCTCTAAATCTGTTTTATAAACTAGGCGAAGTAGATTAATGTCACTTCTCCCGGTTTCTGGCAAACATTATTAGCTCTTTTTGATTATCTACTCCTAACCGAGCTTTGTGTACGAGCTCACTCCTTCCTTTTTGGTTGAGAAGTCTTTGCAAGATTTAAGGACATGCACACGGCTCTAAATAGCAAGTGTAGGATATAAGATTGATATTATGTTACAGTGATTAGGTGGTAGTTAGTCCCTTTTCTTTGTAGGCATCCGTGCCATGCTTAGGCTCTCGTACTTTTTCTTCTTGTGGATATGTTGTACTTGAAGATGTTTATTATTGTTCTTTCAGTTAATTTATGAGTTAGTTGGCAACATCGGTTATCTTCTAATGAGTTTTTGCACTTCTATGGTGCTTCAATTCCGCGGACATAACCTCTTTGTATGGTTGCGAACACTGTCGGACCATGAAGGTCTGTTTTTCGATCTCAATATATTGATTTTTTCTTCCGCGCATTCTTTAATTACTATGATATTACATCAGACTTACATGAGTTTTAATGTTTACTCTAAAAGTCACATGCCGAACATTTCATTTCTCATTAAGGACTCGGCATCCGGGAGCGGAGTATTACACCGATAACATCTTTTTTTTTTCACTCTTCATATTAGATCACTTCATGGGTTTTCCCTTCGGAGACATCCGGTAAAATTGAAACCGTACTTAAAAAATTAGCATGACACATGCGTAAAAATGACCGACACAAATCGACTTTCAAACAATTTGTCATAACAAAATGACAAAACATTTTTATAATATTGATAAGGATATATGACATATGAATCGATTTGCGTCTTGTCATAATCGGTAGTGAGAAAATGTCTTGTTTAATGTGAAAATTCTTAAGTTCAAATTTTTAGACATCTTATGTAATATCCCACATTGGGAATGAGAGAGAAACATCACATTTATATAAGTGTAAGACATAATAGAATTGTTAACTCGGGTTAACCATATTTAGGCCAAGTGAGGACGACGTGTCTAAGCAGTTACCGGATCCATTATTGCTCAAGTAGCCGTCACCCTAAGTTGTAGGGCGTTATTATAGATGATATCAGAGTCAACTACCATATGGATCCAAGTGTCACACCGTGATAGTTGGTGGGGACCACCTCTAGTTACCTCTGGTAGAGACATGGTTATGGTGTACCATATGGAACTAAGTGTCACACTGTAAGAGGTTGTGGGGGCCACATCTAGTTACCTCTGGTAGAGACATGGTTCTGGTGAAGACGTCAGTTTCTCATAAGAGAGGAGGTGTACCATATGGAACTAAGTGTCACACTGTAAGAGGTGGTGGGGCCATCTCTAGTTACCTCTGGTAGAGACATGGTTCTGGTGAAGACGTCAGTTTCTCATAAGAGAGAAGGATGTAATATCTCACGTTCGGAATGTAGGAGAAACAACACTTTCATATAAGGATGAGATATAATAGAATTGTTAACTCGGATTAACTCTCTTGACAATGACGCCAATTTCTTATAAGAGAGGAGGATGTAATATCTCACCTTCAGAATGTAGGAGAAACAACACTTTCATATAAGGATGAGATATAAGATGATGCCAGTTTCTTATAAGAGAAGAGGATGCAATATCTCACGTTTGGAATGTAGGAGAAACTGCACTTTCATATAAGGATGAGATATAATAGAATTGTTAACTCGGATTAATCCTCTTGGTAATGATGCCATTTTCTTACAAAGGGGATGCGTTAATCCTTATAGGTCTAAGTAGTTCTTGGACATATCAAAAAAAGAAAAAAATAGTTATCGGATTAATTTTAACTTAAATAGCGTTGCCGGACACGAAGTTATGAGCGTTACATCTTATTTTATTTTTGAACAAGTTGACCCATAATCCAAACAAATCCCCCCTTCCATTTCGTTTCTGTCTTCTCTCTTTGGATGTTGAAGCTCGATGGCGGTCCGGTCGTCGATTCATCTTCTTCCTCATTTCTTTGGGGTTGTGGTGGATTCTGGCAGATCTGAGTCTCTATTGGCGGTACTTGTGTTCCCATCCTTTGTTCTCTCCAGTTCTTTTGTTTTTCTTTGTTTATGTGGCGGTAATTGGGGGCGCGAGGTGGTCACCGCCACTTCTTCTCTTGGCGGCCCGGTAGCTTTTGTCTACCTCCCAGTCGGTGCTGACTTTCTTGACCATTCTTGAACCAGGTGTTGCTAGTGGTGGCCTAGATTGTTGCTTCTTGTTCGGACTTAGATGGCAGCCTCTGATTTCTTTTTTGTGGATTGAGGGCAGCGGTTGGTGGTGCTTGCTGGAGAGGGTTGTGATTCCGGTGATTCCGACGTTGTTTAATTGGCTGATGTCGGTTCTTGGATCTGTTGTCCTGTTCTGTTGTATGTGTTGTTATATGTGCTTATGTTGTTTTTTTTGGATCAAGTCGGTAATAGTCGTAGTTTTTCCGGATCTTTTAGGTGTTTAGCTTTGTTTAAAGTCTCGTTTAAGTAATGAACAAGATGCCTATCGTATTATCTTACCAAATCAAGTCATCTTTAACGAGGCAAAATTTGGTCGACATGGGTTTTCTCATGTCTTTTTTATTTTCGTAACTTATGGTGGTAGTCCAGCTTTATGCTGGCGTTGATCCGGATTTATTTTGGCGTTGGTCCGGTTGTAATATGTTAGTTTTTTAATGAAATCCTTTTGTTTCGGAAATAATAATAAAAAAATTGAAAAAAAAAATATCAGTTAAATTTTTCCTCCCATTCTTCTCCTATATGTCACCATCTAGTATATGGAGTTTAATATTGTGATATTATTAATATAGTATATTGTATTAACTGTTAGTTACTACTGTAATTTTTTTTTCTTGTCTTCTTTCCTTTTTTGGGGCCAAGTATAAAAGGTTTCCAACTTGTAATTAAAAAAACCAGAAAAAAGAAAAACAGAAATAAAACTCTGCCCTCTTTCTATTTAGTCGAAGGGTTGAAGAACCCTAGTTTCTCTTTTTGCATTTTTCGATCAAATTGGTTCTATTTCCAATTTTCTCGTGGTATCAGAGACTGGAATTGAGATCTAGATCAGTTTTCTGACCTTTGCTAGTAGTTTTTTTTTGTTCGCTTTATCGTTTCCTTTGTTCGATCGAAGTTGGACAATGGCAGAAGAAAGACAGAACAGAGGCGTCGGTGATTTAGAGGCATCGAATCCTTTTTATTTGCATCCGAACGAGAGTCCGGCACTGATTCTCGCAGATCCACCGCTAGATGGAAAGAACTATCATGCTTGGAGTAGAGCGATGAGAATGGGACTCATCATGAAGAATAAGCTAGGGTTTGTAGACGGTTCGATTCCAAAACCTACAGACGATGAGATAATGAAAGCTAAGTGGGAACAGTGTGACACTGCAGTGATGACATGGATAATGAAGTCTATTACTCCTTCAGTCGCTAAGAGCGTGATGTGGATGAACTCAGCTCGGGAAGTTTGGGAGGATCTGCGAAACAGGTACTCTAAGATGAATTGTTTCCGTTTGTCAGATCTGTTAGAGGAGATCAATCAGATTACCCAAGGATCTCTGTCTGTAACGGAGTATTTTGCAAAGCTTAAGACAGTCTGGGATGAGATAATGGTTTTGAGGCCAATTCCGTCTTGTGAGTGTGCTGTAAAATGTACCTGCAATGTTATACCGACATTTGTTGGATATATTGAAGCAGAATATGTTATTAGGTTTATGAAAGGTCTAAATGAGAGTTTTGCTCCAGTAAGGTCGCAAGTTTTCTTGATGAAGCCCTTCCCAAACATAACAGAGGCTTTTGCTATGAGTGTGCAATTTGAGAGCCAAATGAAGTATGTTGCCAGTCATCCACAAATCACTCGGTCAATGGTGTTTGCCAATAAATCAAACACAGAGTTTAATGCAGTAAGAAGTTATTCAGGAATGGGAAATGAGAAATCTCAACCTAAATGGGATGGAAACACCAAAAGTGGAGGAAGAAAGGTGCAATGTACATTCTGTGGATATACTGGTCATACCATAGATGATTGCTATAGGAAGAATGGATATCCTCCAGGTTGGAAATCAAAGAAAAGAGTCAACCATGTTGAGGCATAAGACACTTCAGGAGGGTCACATCTACAACAGGCTGAGCCACAGAAAACACAAGGAAATGGTCTAGGACTTACCTATCGCCAGCCTTGAAAAGCCGACTAAGCCGCCGGATAGGATGAACTTTGATGATAAGGTGGAGCACATGGTAAATCGGGCAAAGGTTATGACAAAAATTTCGTACGTAATGATCAAGAGCCGCAAGGTAAAAATTCTAACTCTTGGATCCTTGATTCGTGCTGCTACTACCATGTAGCTTGTACCTTAAGTGTTTTTGAAAAGATAAATAGGGTGCATGGTGTGACAATAAATTTGCCTAATGGTACAATGGTAGATGTGTCACATGTTGGAACAGTTAGACTGCATGAGCATCTGATATTACATGGAGTCCTGTTTGTTCCCAGTTTTCAGTGTAACTTGATATCCCTGGGCAAGTTAACTAGTGATAACACTCTTTGTGTAGTTTTTCTGAATGAGAAATGCTCTATACAGGACAAGATTCATGGGCAGATGATTGGTACAATTGAAAGAAAAGATGGCTTATATACCCTGCATGCTGATAAGGATTGTGCTGCTGCAAAACAGTGTGTCAGAGCCCTTTGCAGCAGTTCTAACAGCATTTCACATGTGGCACCTAATAAAGATCTCTTATGGCATTTGAGATTAGGCCACATGTCACACCAAAGGATGAGTGTAGCTAAAAGAAATCATGAAGATATAGTTTTACCTAGTAGTATTTGTTTTGTTTGTCCACAAGCTAGGTTGAAGCGTCTGCCTTTTGGGTTGAGTAATAGTTCTGTTGCTGCTTGTTTTGATCTGATACACATGGACATTTGGGGTCCATACAGACACCCTACTGTCCATGGGCACAGATATTTCCTGACAATAGTTGATGATTTCAGTAGACACACTTGGGTGTTCTTGTTGAAATCTAAAGGAGAGGTTAGACCCTTAATAAAAAGTTTTTGTACTTTTGTTTCTGTGCAATTTAAGACTGTCATAAAGACTGTTAGGACAGATAATGGGGAGGAGTTTAGATGGCCAGAGTTTTATGATGAGCATGGTATAATACACCAAGAGAGCTGTGTTTCCACACCACAACAGAATGGTGTGGTGGAAAGGAAGCATCAACATATATTAAACACAGCTAGGGCTCTTAAATTGCAGGCAAACCTACCTATCATGTACTGGGGATACTACATTTTGCATGCAGTAAAACTTATAAACTTGACTCCTACACCCCTTTTGAACAACTTGACTCCACATGAAAAGTTGCATAACACACAGCCAGATTTAGGACAGTTAAGAGTCTTTGGTTGCTTAGTCTTTGCATCTACACTCACTAGAAACCGTAACAAGTTTGATTCCAGGGCACACACATGTGTTAACCTTGGCATGTCCACTACCACAAAAGGGTATATTTTACTTGACTTAATCACTAGAAACATCTTCATTTCTAGAGATGTCTTATTTCATGAGCTGCATTTCCCTTTTCATGAAGGATATTCTGATCATTCATCTCATTCAGACATATGTTTACCTACTGTACATGAAAATATTGAAAGTGACCTGACACCAGACTATATTCCTGAAATCCAATCAGAAAGTGCCCCTTCATCAGAATCTGCATCACCAGCTCCAAATGCACCCACACCAGAACCTATACCTTCTGTGGCACAAAGACCTACCAGAATCAGTAAGCCACCATCACATCTAAATGATTTTGTTTGTGCACAGGTCCAAAAACATTCTTCACCTCATTCTCTTGAATCCAGTTTAAAAGATGCCTCAAATTCTGGTTCTCATTCAATTTTCATAGCAGCTATAGACAAGGTTATTGAACCTCAAACTTACAATCAGGTAGTCCTTAACCCCCAAGTAAGGATGCCATGGCCAAGGAAATAGAAGCCTTGGAACTCAATCAGACCTGGGAGTTGGTTGAGCTACCCAAAGGAAAGAAACCTATAGGATGTAAGTGGGTCTATAGGGTCAAATATAAATCAGATGGAACCATTAAGAGATTTAAGGCTCGTTTTGTTGCAAAAGGGTATACTCAGACCCAAGGCATAGACTATGAGGAAACTTTCTCCCCAGTAGCAAAAGTTACAACAATACGGAGTCTGTTAGCTATTTCAGTTGCAAAAGGGTGGTTTTTGCATCAACTAGATGTCAATAATGCCTTTCTTCACGGGGATCTTATTGAGGAAGTATACATGAAACCTCCTCCGGGCTTTCAAACTTCACACCCTAAGCAAGTCTGTCGTCTTAGAAAATCTCTTTATGGTCTAAAACAGGCCAGTCGTCAGTGGAACCAGAAAATTGCATCAGCCTTACATGAGATGGGGTACACACAGTCTTGTCATGATCACAGCATGTTCATCAAGACACAAGGGCAGTGTTTTGTCATAGCTTTAGTCTATGTAGACGATATAGTGTTAGCAGGGAATAACATGGACCTGATTTATTACTGACATTAAAACACATCTTGACAGTCTGTTCAAAATCAAAGATTTGGGCGAGTTGAAATTTTTCCTGGGCCTTGAAATATATCGGACTGAATCTGGGATGGTTATTAGTCAGCGTAAATATGCTCTTAGCATCCTAGAAAAGTTTAATATGCTGGACTGTAAGCCTGCTCATACTCCCATGAAGTCCAAAACTGCTTTATTTCATGGGGATTCAGACGTGCTCCCTGATAACACTTTGTACCGCAGCTTGGTTGGGAAACTCTTGTATCTCACTATCACACGTCCGGATATTTGCTACGCCGTACAACAAGATTAAGTCGGTTATTGGACGCACCAACGATCCATCATTTTAACACAACCAAGCATGTTCTTCGATATATCAAAGATGCACCGCAAAAGGCCTTTTTACTCGGCCAAGAACTCGTTGTATTATCAGCTTTTGCTGACTCTGATTGGGCAACATGTAAGGATACTAGACGAAGTATTATTGGCTATTGCATGTTTGTGGGGAGTGCCTTAGTATCCTGGAAGTCGAAGAAGCAAACCACCGTTTCTCGGAGCTCCACAGAAGCTGAATACAGGGCTTTAGCTTTAGCCACATGTGAAATTCAGTGGCTATGTTACTTAGCTGATGATTTCAGATGTCCTTTTTTCCATGCCTATTGCTCTTCACTGTGACAATCTGAGTGCTATTAATTTGGCTCACAACCCTGTTTTTCACGAGCGTACAAAACACATCGAGATCGACTGTCACATCATTCGGGAAAAGGTGCAAGCTGGTCTTGTGAAACTTATATCCGTCCCATCACTCCAACAACCGGTGATATCTTTACTAAGCCCCTGGATGGGCCGCTCTTTCACTCTTTACTTAGTCGTTTTCAATTGTTCCCAAGCCCACCTTGAGGGGAGGTATTAATATAGTATATTGTATTAAGTATATTGTATTAACCGTTAGTTACTACGTAATTTTTTTTTCTCTTGTCTTCTTTCCTTTTTTGGGGCCAAACGAAATAAAACTCGCCCTCTTTCTATTTAGTCGAAGGGTTGAAGAACCCTAGTTTCTCTTTTTGCATTTTTCGATCAAATTGGTTCTATTTCCAATTTTCTCAGATATTATGTTACCAAATCAAGTCCTCTCTAATGAGGTAGAATTTGGTGGAGATGGGTTATCTCATGTCCTTTGTTTCTTTCTTCCGTTGCTAGTGGTCGTTTTCGGATTTAGGCCGGTGGTGATCCGGAATTTGTCTAGTTATTGTCTGGCGATTGTCCGCTGTAATTTGTTTTAATGAAATCTTTCGGTTCCGGTAGAAAATAAAAAATAAAAAACATATTGTGATACAATAATCGGTTTGTCGATTTGTGTTTGTATGTGATTTATGTACATGTTGCAAAGCTTCCTGCCGGCTTTTTCTAGAGGAAAAATTATAAAATAAATAAATGCATAAACAATGCCACCTGATTCTTTTATTAATTGACACTTGATATTTTATAAGAAGATCTATATATTCTAAAATATTTGCAGGATACAGTTGACCCAGCAATGTAAAAATAATGATAAATAGTTTACTCTAATTGTGAAGTTAGCATACGTGAAACAATTTGATCACACTGAAGTTCTATGATGAAATTAGCATACTTAAAACAATCTGATCACATAGTTTTGAGATGAAGTTAGCATAAATTGAATAATATGATCACACGATTTCGTGTGATCTCCACAACTAGAGTTAGCACTTAGCATCCAATACTCTACATGTATTTAAAGTCTTTAGATAGCTAGATTAGCAAATAAACATGTCCAAGATGCATTTATCTTCTTTAGGCAAGAAAGGGTATATGTTGTTATCCATTGTTTTCCAAATGCCTTAGTGCCTTTCTTCCTTGTAATCTTTGGTGAAAAAAATAAGTCATTTTGGACTAAAAACAAATGTCATTTTAATGGCATCACATAACATTTATCTTGTCATCTTGTTAAAGTATATGTTTCAATTTTCTAAAGATCACAGGTAGACGTTCTATTGTGAAAAGTCAAACCTAATGTTTGAGGTTCTATTTTTTAGCGGTTCAATCTTTTCCATCCCTGTTTTTCGGGACTCGGATTGGTTGGAGCGATTTGCTTAAAAAAGAAGTTTGACTATCCACCCTAAAGTCGGATCGAGTAGAATTTCAATAGATTTTTGTGGACCCTATAAGTGAAAGATGAAATCAATGGACTCCTTGAAAGAAATGCGCATCAGAACCTGATTGCTGGTGTGGTTTGACATACATTTTCTTATTGTGCATCGAAACCGTTTCGGGTGTGGTTTGACATAAGTTTTTCTGTTGCGGTGAAGATTCGTATCATCTTCCCCCTCTTCTTAGAGGTAGTTTATTTCTTTTACTAGGGCCGGCCCACCACTATGGTGAAGGAGCCTGTGGTTTTAGGCCCAACAGACAACAGTGCCCGAGGCCAACATTACATGTTTCGATAAAAGAAAAAAATTTCGTGTAGATCTAATTTGATCCAACCTAATATAATGTGTTAATTTTTTTTTAATTTGAATTGACAAAATGCCTGAATTTTTTTTTACTCGAACCGATAAAGACCCAATTTTTTTAACTTGACCTAATTCGAATCGATAAATATGAAACTTCGAACTAAAAAACCTATTTCGGAATTGGCCTTAGACCCAAAAAATACGAGGGCCGGCCCTGCTTCTTACCGAAGTACATGTCTCCTTAATGAAGTCTATTTTCTCTCTAATTGGCTAAGTGAAACCGTCTTTGTTGTATCTTGAATGTTTGTCATATACATATGCTACTACTATAAGTTAAAATACGTCTTTAAGGACACAACACTTATTCTATTTGGATACCCAAATTAAATGACACCTTTTACCTAAGGCATTACACCGATATTTACATATACCTAATACACTATAGAATAATTACAATATTGTCATTTCTACATATTGCACCACATTTATCAAATTTTCCACTCCAACAAAATAACTATACACACGACCCTTATTTCCTTCTAGCCACCCCCCTGCCAGCCTTGCCACCTCCACCAGCCCCGCTACCTCCCAACCCCTACCACCTTGCACACCCCACCTAGCCTAGCCTCCTAGACCCATCTTCCTCCACCATCACCTAGCCCTACCACCATCACCCAGCCCTACCGCCGATATTACACCCATCCCCACCGCCCCATATGATACCATGAAAAAAATACCAATAAATACGATCGTTGGATGATATCAGCTGAAAAAGAATCAAAATTGAACTGAATCAAAAGAACAGTGGCATGAAAAAAAAAACAGGGAGAAAGACAAGTTGAATATATATCATTTTTTGGAGGAGTTGAGGAAAATGACAAGGACATTTCATTAATTTGGGAGAATGACAGTTTTTTAGAACTTTTGTATAAATGACAAAACTATTTTCTTTAATAAATTCTGGCTCCTTTTAAAAAAAATTCAACAAACTTTCTCTCTCATCCACTTTTTTTAGGGAGCCTTTTTTCATCCATCTTTTTTAAACAATCATATGTCTCAATGTAGAACTCCAAATTTGAAAATTCTTTCACCAATTTTTTTATTTTTTCATGCTCCTTATTTTAAGACCACATTCATCGTATTCCGACATGATTTCCTCAAAATTCATTATTGTTCGAAATTCACTGTCGATATTCAATGTTTTTTGGGATTCACTGTTTGGAGGCCTAGATAAAAAAATATGATTGTTTAAAAACGGAGGAGGAAAGAGAAAAAAACCCACCACAGGTATAAGTTCAACAGGCACAATTTTTTTGTTTTTTGTTTTTTCAGCCTTTGTCCTTTAGCCTATAAAAATTATAGGAGTTGTTATTATTTCAATAAAAAATATGTGGCTGTCATATTACTCAAAAATATTTCAAACTATATTTTTATCCCTAATTTTCTTTTATTTTTTTGGGTTGATTATCGCACTTAAATTTTAAGTTCTACGCTATTGGTGCTAGTAAGACTCAAATCTGACTCACCTCAAATCTCCTGCAGTCCTACAAAGTTGTAGTTGAATTATTTTATTTTATTTTTGATTCAAAACACGAATGGGGATTATCATTGTTTGCTTTGCGATTTGGGGTGGAAGGGTGGGGTTTTTTTTTGTGGTAAGAAGTTGTGGAAATTGTGATATGGGTGGTTGAAAGGCGGAGAAGATGGTGGTCGGAGGTTGAGGAAAAAATGTAACAATTTACGGTAAAAGGATGTGATTGTAATAAAAAAATTATTGAAAATAGTATAAGTAATTTGGATATAAGATACTTGAGTTTTAACAAGTGTTGTGTCATGAGTAGATTCATCGTTTTAAAAGTCCATGTGTGATGCCTCAGGAAATCACCTATTTTTTGTATTGTTGTGGTATCTCTGGTAGAAAAATGTGGTATCTTTAAAGACACCCTAAGTTAAAACGTCTTCTACAATTTGCTCAATTTATGGTATAATTGAGTCGATACTTTGAGGGCTTGAGCTCGACTTGACTAAAAAGACTCGGACTTAACCAGCTAAGCCGCTCATGAGCAGCTCGATCCTCGGTTTGTGAACTCGAGAAATTTATCAAAATTAACAAGTCAAATTCAAACACTTAAAAGCTAGACTTGAAATGTTCACGAGGTTTATCGAACATTATTATTATTATTATTTTGATTATTATTGGGCATTATTATAATATATTATAGTATATTTAAAATATATATTTCTTTATGAATTTATTTGACAAAGCCGAATTCGACCATTTCAAAGCTTTACATTATCTAGAATTGTTTATGTTTGAAAGTGCTTAAAATTTATCGAGTATAATCGAGTCAAATTCGAACATAATTAAAACCTAATCGAGTCAATCTCGAGCATTTTCTTCTTGTTTCAACGAACTGGAGCTGAGTTCAAGTATCAGTCTATGAAGCACGGACACGGACACGGGAACGGCGCACGACACGACACGGACACGGCGACACGGTTACTTTCGGAATTTGAGGGCGCGACGCGCCGTCGACACGTTTTAATATATATATATATGTATATTAATATATATATATTAAAAAAAAAAACATAGACGTAGGTTGGTGCGGATTGCATTCGCTTGCGTGTCCCTTACGTGTCCCCAACGTGTCCCGCCGTGTCCCTTGCGTGTCCCCGCCGTGTCCCGCCGTGTCCCTTGCGTGTCTCCAACGTGTCCCGTCGTGTCCCCAACGTGTCCCGCCGTGTCCCCAACGTGTCGGGCCGTGTCCCTTGCGTGTCCCCAACGTGTCGGGCCGTGTCCCCGCGTGTCCCTCGGCGTGTCGGAATTCAAAATTTGAATTTAACATTATTTTAATCGAGCGACACGTTTCCGACACGTGTCGGGAGCGTGTCGGGTGCGTGTCGGGCGAAAATGTGTCGGACACAGCGCACGGCGACCTAGTTGAAGTGTCGGTGCTTCATAGAGTATCACTATTTTGAGTGGGTGCTCGACTCGGTAAATAACAATTTATTTCAACTCGGATCGTTTGCACCTTTCTCAGACTCAAAACTTGACTCGAGCTCGATTGCCTTTGAGTCAATGAAAAAGATCCAATTTGACTCGTCTATTACTTGATATATAATTCGACTCGACTCATAAGCTCGATTATTTTGTAATTAATTTATTTTTTCATAAATCATCACTGCTAAAACAAAGAGAAGAATAGAGAGAGAAAAAACCTTTCGGGAAAAATGGCAGCTCTAGCTCGAATCTCAAGAAGAGCATTTGCCGCCACCACCACCACCACCATTTCCTCACAGCACCACCACCTTCTCCGGCGCACCATTTCTGCGGAAGCTGCCGCATCAGCTCCTCCACCTGCTATTGAACCTCCACTAATTAAAGAGTCACCGAATCGCGTGAAATGGGATTATCGTGGCCAGAGAAGAATCGTTCCATTAGGTCAATGGGTACCGAAGATCGCTATTGATGCCTACGTGGCTCCTAATGTCGTCCTAGCCGGACAGGTCACTGTCTACGATGGGGCATCCGTTTGGAATGGCGCTGTTTTAAGAGGAGATCTTAATAAAATTACTGTTGGATTTTGCTCTAATGTTCAGGAGAGAAGTGTTGTTCATGCCGCGTGGAATTCTCCTACTGGTATAATTAATTTTTTTTTGTTTCTTTTTACGAAATTCTGATTCTTTTTTCATTATTTCTATTGTTTTTTGGGTATGGTATCGACTAGTGAAGTGGAAATTAGGTATAAAGACAGGCTCTTTGTGATGGTAATGGTGGTTGTTGTTGCTGCTAGAGCATTTTAAGCAGCTGAAGGGAAGATCTTATATGAGTTTACTGGAAATTTCTGTAGCCTTTATTTGTTTATATTTAGTTGGGAAAACGAAAACGGAAATTTGCTTCCTCATTGATTGAATTGAAACGAAGATACTGATCAATTTCTTTGCATTGCTAATAAACGTGGTCCATTTCGAAACGAGAGTTACTTTTAGCAGAATGCTGCTGTTTTTGTGATTGGCAGCTTGTGAGTTGTTTTCTTGATTTCTTTAGTAGTGGATGTTTATAACGTTGCTTTTCACTTGTGGGATGTGTTTGGTTAGTGAATAAATTAATAGTAAAGATGTTGCGATCAACAATACACTAGAACCTCTACTTGTATAGAGGTTGCTGGAGTAGTGCAACTGTAATTGGTAGAGATTTGCATTTCCATTGTTTATCTTCCACGTTTAGTTCTAGTGATAAAATTTTAGATGAAGAAAATACGATCGGTGTTGTACTTTTTAATCTTGTGGATCCCCCCCACTTAGTTCTATTAATCGGTTGTTGTTTGTTTTGCTGTAGTGAGCAGCCCATGTTCTTGAAATGCATTTACGTGTTTGGTAATGATGTTTTTAGTTGCTTTATATGAATTAGCTTTGAAGAATGATAAAGTGAACGTTTATCTTCTACATTTGCTAAAAGTCATGTCCCTTATTGGATTCCTCATGTGTGATAAAACGATTCCTAATGTTTGCTGTTTGTAGATATCGTATAATTGCTGTGTCACGAACAATGGTAGAAACATGTCTCGCAGTTGTACAATACATTATATCCCTTTGTCGTGAATTGTGAAAATGTTGGTTGAATGTAATGGTAGATGGATGTAGCATTCATTTCTGTTATGTAGTTTTATGAATTTTGCTGACCTGCTTTCTTCCTCGACTTTTTACGCCTGAACAATAAGCAAACTAATCTTCTACCATCTCCGGAATATTTACATCTTCAGTTGTTAATTTACCATGAATTCCGTATTTTGATCAAGTCTGATTCAATTTAAAACCTGTGGGTACTCCATATTAGTTACGAGATATATGTCTCTTATTGAATGGCTGACAGCACATTGCTCTGCTTAACACTAAACTCTATTCACCCGTGTTGAACTACCGTATTTTCAAATGAGAAATGTAATATTTATGTTTATACCCTCCTTCACATGTTAGTTAACATGACCAGCAGGAACACTAGTTTTTCTGTTGTCACTGAGTTAACATGTCCTACAATAGTAATATTTTTTTGTTTCAACAATCTTGGGCAGTGAAATTTGAACCCGCGATCTCCTTCTCTGATACAATAACAAATTAACAATCCACCTATTAGATTATGCTTGTTATGCACGAGTATAATTTATAACATGTTATTAGAGTCAAGCCCACACCTTGTCCATGTCCATGCATATCAGGGCTTGTTATAAATTTTAATTTGTCCTATACTAGGCACTTTCAATGTTATTCCCACCATATTACGAGATTGAACTATCTTCATCTCATAGCCTAAGTTTTAAGGTTGAGACAACTTATCTTTTTTAGTTAATGGCCCTTTATGTTAAATACTGTGCAATCTTTATTTTTACAATAGCCCGGTGAACTTTGGTTGGTTGTGATCGAAAGCACCTAGTAATCTTGGAGGGAAAGGAGTGAGGTAGAGGAAAAGAAGAGCACAGACAAGCTTTGCCGTGAGGAAGAAATAGAGAATGTAGGTTGGAGATTTTAAAGAAAGAAAACGGAGAGAAGCTAAGAGAGAGAACTTCTCCGGGATAAGTGTGGGGCAAAGGATGATTAATACTAACTTGTGAAAGTGGCTTCTCCATTTAGATAGTACATTTTTTTAGCAAACTATGGTTTAAAAATAGGGAATCTTTGTTGAAGGACTTTGTTCAAAACAATCAGAGTCCCCTAGTATATTTTAGTTTTTCATAAATGCCGTCATATGAATGTATGGTAATCATTGCAAATTTTAAGTCTTAGCTGAATCCTGAAAGGTAATATAGCTTCTGGATGAAAGTAGACTGTTCAAAAAACGTTTATTTGAATTATATTTGCACTAGTCTGTTTTCATTTCCAACAGAATTTTGCTGCATGCTGGGTGGATAACTGGATATGTATGCTTAATTCGCTATTCCGAGGCAATTTAGTTTTTATGTCATTTTGCTGGCCTCTCGTGGTGAATCCCGAGTCTTGTTCTTGTAGTAAAGTTCTTCTCCCTAGAAATCTATTGCTGTCATGTTTTTGGGAAGAATTTAGTTTCCCAAATTTTGTTCCATGTTGAAGGAAGGCAATATGAGTAAAGAAAGTCTCTGGCAGATGTAAACACCAAATTCGCACAAAACACCGTAATTCCCTCTTGCTATTGCGGATGTTTTTACCGATGTTTGAATCTCAATCCCATAAAAATCAGTCTGATAGCTCTCAAGATTATATCAAGACTCGGGATGTAATACTAACTGAATCTTGCAAGCTTTTGGTGTAGAAAAGAGAAACTAAGCATTTGAATTTGTAGGAGAGTACTAAAGTCGAAAATTTTGATACAGTTGAACTCTTGGTTGCCTGGATGTTTTGAGATGACACCAAATGCATCTCGTGTATGGGGTTCCTACTGAATTTGATTAAGTATACTGGATAAGTAGACTGACAGCAGAGAGAGGAAGGAGCAGTTGGCGACCATGAGAAAATGGCATTGAATTAGTATGTTTGTCTGCTAAACAGAAATGGACCGTGGCACCGGTTTCAGGCCACTGATCCCCATACCCCCCCCCCCCCCCCCCCCCCTCCCTGTTTGTGTGTTGTCCCCTGTACTAAAAGAAATTGCCCTGAGGGTCAAAAGGCCGCGTTTTGAGGATAATGTTGCAACAGAACCCTTCATTTAAGGAACCCTTATGAAAATAATTAGCGATCCAAATTACCGAAACTGCCCTTTTTCTTGTTGCAGGGTTACCAGCAGAGACTACCATTGAAAGGTTTGTGACTGTCGGTGCAAACAGTCTTCTACGATCATGCACAATCGAGCCTGAATGCATTATTGGCCAATGCTCAATCCTCATGGAAGGTTCTTTAGTCGAAACACACTCCATTCTTGAAGCTGGATCCGTTCTTCCTCCAGGTAGACGAATACCAACCGGTGAATTATGGTCCGGTAACCCTGCCAAATTTGTGAGGACTTTAAGCCATGAAGAAATACTCGAGATCCCAAAACTTGCTGTTGCCATTAATGATCTTGCTCAAAGCTACTTTTCTGAATATCTACCTTACTCTACTGTTTACTTGGAAGTGGAGAAATTGAAGAAATCATTTGGGATTTCAATTTGAAGAATTTAAATTCAATTTCTAATGATGGATTTCTGATATTTTGATTTGAAAGGAAATAAATTAAGTGTATGAAACAAGTATTGCTTTTGCACTTTTTATTATTTTTCCATGATTGTATGGGACACTTTGTTGATCTTGATGCTTTTTTTTATATATGAAATATGGGATGTGAGGATCCTTTTCTAATCATTTGAATTTTTTTTTAAATTTTTTTTTTTTAATGAGATGTTTGGATTGTATTGGTGTTTGTTTGATGTTGTTCATTGTGGGTAGCGGATGTAATCGAGCCAAATAATGCTCTTCAGGGCTTGAGCTTGATTCGATTAAAAAGAACCGAGTTTAAAACTCGACTCGAACTTAATGTATAAAGATAAGATCAGACTTGACTCGTTTAACACTTGGTAAGACTTGGCTCAACTTCTAAGCTCGAGTATATATACACATATATGCAGGAAACAAGATATATTTTATTAAATAGTAAAAGGAAAAATACAATCAAGCCAATTCTTGGATCTGCAAACACTAAACATGCTAGAGCCACATCCCCTTCTCTTTAATAGCAACCTACGAGGCAGGATCCTCTCAAGTACTTGTGAAATCGTCAAATGCATTTGACCCTTAAAGACTTGAGAAGATCTTTGCTCATCAACCTAAACCAATGGATTCACCAAGAAACACGTAGATTCTAAAAGATTCTGAAACAAGAATACTTAAGGATTGGAAGAACTCTTATATCAAAACGACCCGGTTGCATAGTGACTTCGACTATGGACTTTAATTTGAAACACAAGTGCTGGATTAGCTAGAAACCCGAAGATTCTTCCTCTCATTTTAATTTCTTTTCTTCTCCCGGTCGACTCCTTTGCTCTTTTTCCGTGAAACAGACGTGTTAACAGGGTTTAATGGGACGGGGTTATCTTTTATCAAAATAATTCCCATAATTTTCTTTTAATTCCCTAATCATATTATTACCTTTAATATAACTTAACATACATAAATTTCCACCTTTATCCTTGCCCATATTTAAGGGGTATTACAAAAGAGGGAACAATACTTTGTTGGGATTATAATATGAGTGGGGTGCTTTTATATCAAGCGTGTTAGGTTGTATGAAAACAAACAACGTGTCCCTTTGGGGACATCCGATAAAATTGAAATGATATAGAGAATATTAGCATGATCCATGTGCAAGGATGACACGCACAAATTGAGAAAACAAACTACGTAGATAAATTGAGAAAGTTGTCGGTGTCAAGGACAGAAGCATCCTCCTCGAGCATGTTGATCCACACTTCTAATCCATCTCCAGTCTTTGTACTTAACAGAATCGCAACATTTTTGAAGGGCAATGTTGTCGTGCTGACCCAAACGGGTTTTCCCCATCCGTAATCCACCTCATACACCGGAAACCTACACCAACTGCTAAAGTTAAACGTCTCCATCTTTCCTTTCGATATATAGTCAATAAACAAGTCAAGATTACGCAGGTATTCATCCCTATCTTGTATGTTCTTCACAAAATTTTCATCAACATTTTTTATCGCAACTCTCAGTTTACCAACTAAACTCTGATATCCGTTTTCTCCCTCGATCATTGGCCACGCAACCGTATGCCTGCATATGTTTCCGAATGTATGATCCGGAAGGGATGGATTCATTCTTGGCCTTAAATTCACCGCATGAACCGCTACAAGAATCTTTTTTCCTTCATTTCTACGTTCCTTAACCTCCATGAAATGCTTCCAAATTAGACCCGAAACAACTTCGACCCGAGTAGGATGATCAATTACCCGGGATCCATATTTCAAAATCTCTAACTTTTCCTTATCAAATACTATCCGTTTAGTCACAATCTTTTCCTTGGTAATACCTATTGTTGCCTTGAAACGAAAGCTCGATAAATCTGCAGGCGGAAAAATCGAAGCAAAATCAAATCCGGGCTGCATAATTTCACCATCGCCACGGGAAATTGCCGCCCACGAGTTCATGAAAGTCACTAGAGAGTGGCCGTCAGCTTGTTTGTGCGACATTTGTACGGAAATGGCAGTTCCTCCACAATCCATTAGATTAAATTGAACGGCTAAGATGACTTCTTCTCCAGTCCAGATACTATTCGGGTCAAGCGGCAATAACCGCTTCAAGAAATCCATATCCGGATTCTCTGTAACTTGCAACAAATCTGCATGAACTTTCGCTTCAACAAATAACGCGCCTGCGTCGTTACAATTTATGCAATTCATATTAGTAGTTGAGAATCTTCCAGCTAAAGGGTAATAATGAGTGAGAGCCATTGATAAGGAGCTTTTCAACAGTTGGCATGTCTCCTTTTGGCTAGCTTCATAGAAGAAAATCAAAGGGATGTAAACAGATGGTGCAATTTGGTCTAAAAAAGAAAGCTTGAGCTCTTTGAGATGGTGGGGTGCTGGAGATGATGGTTTAATCATCTCTTTTCTTACTATCCCAACATTCATAGCAGGCATCTTCTTTCCTTTTTTGGCAATCTTTTACGAATTTGGAAAGTTTTTGTTGCCTATTAATTTGGTTTTGGCTTAGAAGTTTGGTGCTTCATCTATTTATAGAAACTTATTGAAAGTACCTTTTTTTCTTTTTCCCACAAAAGACAAAAGTTTTTATTGCAAGCTAAGGATAAGTAATGTACAAAAAAAATAAAAAAATAGCCAAGACTAGATTAAGCCACACTACAACGCTACTTATTCACGCACTATAACCCAAATTTAATCGACTAACAATGCCCAACACATACCGAGATTATAACAAAACAGAGCCAAGTAATAGATTAAGAAGAGAGTGCCGAACAAAAGAGGAAAAGTTCTCTGAAGGATAAGATGTTCAGACATACGGATCTTGTAAAGCAATCTATTACCCGACCAACACAAATTACAAACAAACTAAAATAAGCTGTTATATCATGTATATGAGATGATAACCACTATGTTTTGTTTCCTACCATATTGAGACATTCATTAGCTAAAAGGTGGACATGTATATTACCCGATATTTTTACAAAAGAGAATTCAAAATAGGAAAAACATAAAATCAAATTGCGACAGTATTCGATTATGCATGCTTCTCACTTGTGATAAATAGAGTATTCGAATTGAGTTTCTGAATGATAGTCAGAGAATCTCCCTAAAAAATAACATTAAAATAGCCATATGTAATAACTAAAAAAAATAGCATGATAAATCGCAAGCGCTTTCCCGTCAGGCTATCGAGATGACATATGCCGTTTCATTCTTGTGGAGATGATTTAACGTACTACTTTCGTTTATCTTTTTGGGGCTATCGAGATGACATATGGAGTCGAATTGAATAACAATTAATATAGTGAAAATATTTATAGTGATTCAGCCGTGTTGATTTCTTTTCTCTTATTGGCTCTACGGCTATCGTGTTTTCTATTTTATTATGGTGTATTTATAGTGTCCTCAAACATTATACTTAGACTCTGTCAAAATATTTGTAAAATACTGATGAATGTGTTTCTGAAATAGGTGTTTAATCATTTTAAAAATGATATGATTAAAGAATAATTTGGGGCTAAATAAACACTTGATATTAATAAAAATTTAACCATTTTGTATCTTATCTTGTCTTTCTGGATTCTGGCTCTATTTGATTATAATAACTAATCGATCTAGTGTTCTCAAAAAAAAAAAAAAAAAAAAAAAAAAAAAAAAAAAAAAAAAAAAAAAAAAATCTAATTGATCTAGTAATTATTTAGAGCACTTGCTGTGGATTGTAAATATTTCAAAACTATATTTAGTGATTTCAAATGTAAAATAACATTACAAAAGATACTCTATTTTTTTAGTGTAAATTATTAGGGGGAATGGGCCACAAGGACAAAAAAAATTAATAAATGGGTCCGGAAGGACAAAAGTAACATTTTCATGATTATAAAGGACAAAAATCACAATTGTTACTTTAAAATTGTTACTTCACGTGTTAATGTTACTTTGTGTTTCACAATTGTTAGTTCATATTTACTCTATTCCACATTTGTTACTTCATAATTATTCTTTTGTCGCTTATTAAATAACAGTTTCCTTCTATCCCGATTTTTTGATAATTTTGTCCTTCTGAACAAAAATCTAAAATTATTAATTCTGTAAAAGTTTTTTTTACATATACCGCATTCATCCATATACTTTAAATTTCTTTAATAAAGCGGTTAGAAGTTTCATTCAATCATTAAGTGGCACACTCAACTACTGAAGCGGTTAAACATTAGAGCAGTTAATTGAAGTGGTTGTAACTAATATCTGTTACAATTGATGCTTCATTCCATCTAATTAAGTAGCCAGTTGTCCTCTGTAAACGTTAATTTCGTTTTCATAAAATTCTGCAGAATTATGTTCTTCATCTTCCTTTTCACGACTTGTTACGTTCTTAGTTCAAATTTGTTCTTATTGTTTTTTTTTATCAAGAACTTGTAAATTCATCATGGTATTAGAGTTTATGAGTTCTTGATTTCATTTCCGTGTTGTTTTACATCCCAGTGAAAGTCCTGCTTTCATACTGGTTCAACCGATCCTTGATGAAACAAATTACCATAGTTGGAAGATTTCTTTGTTGAATGCCTCGTCTTCTAAAATAAGATAGATTTTATTGATGGATCCACCCTATTGAATATATAAAAATATTAATTATCTACCTCCCCAACAACTTAAGTTTTTGAGAGTGATGGTAGTTTAATATGGTATCAGAACAAGAGGTCCTGGGTCCAAACCCCACTCGAAGCACAGTCACCCAAACAAACAAACACACAAATATACGGAAAAAAGAAACAAGTGTTGAGCCTCTCAGAAAATATACTAGGCCAAAACTTGAGGGGTCGTGTTGAATAACAAACAAACATAAGAAAAAAACAAGTGTTGTGCTTCTCAAAAAATATAATAAGCCAAAACTCGAGGGGACGTGTTGAATATATAAAAATGTTAATTATCTACCTCCCATATGCTTAATATTTTGAGAGAGATGGTAGTTCAACAAACCGTCTTCTTAAAAAAATTCTGCAAATGATCCTTTCTTTTTCCAATAATTTTTCATTTTATTCATTGTTTAGTATTACGATGATGATATGGAAAACACTATGTTATGAAAAATATCTATATAAGTGTATAAATTAGTAAGAGTAGTTTGGGTATCTTGTATAGGTGTAGATACCCTGAAAGTTGCTATAAATATTGTATAATATGATTGATGATGGAGATACGAAATACGATTACCGAAATTTGTCATGGTATCAGAGCCAGGTTAAAATGGGATGAAATCACCTGTTTAATTTGTGTGTCTAATTTCGGTGTCTAAGTAAAAACGACGTCGTTTTATGTGTGTTTTATTTTTTGGTTTTTGTTTTTTATTTTTATTTTATTTTCTTCGAGAAATAAACACACATGAAACGACGTCGTTTTTACTTAGACACCGAAATTAGACACACAAATTGGACAGGTGATCTCATCCCGGTTAAAATCACCGGAAAAAAAAAGACCTCGGCTGAGCTTTCTTCACAGCAGCTTCAATGGCCATCGTGTTTGACGGAGAAACAATGGTGGATGCTTTGCCCAGCATTGATCTGGGATACCAGACTTTAATTCAAGAGGAGATCTTTCTAGGAGTTTCCGGTGGCCAACATAAGTTTGCTCGGCCCCCACCAGGTGCTTCAGCCACAAAATTGTGGCGGTGGAATCTTGACGGTGGACATACTCCGACCAAGGAAAAGGCGGTGGTGCCTAATGGAGAAGAAGCAAATCTTGAAGAGGCATTAAAAATCAATTCAATTACCATTGCTTCCGGAACTCAGTGTCATTTAGAGGATGATGTTACTAGAGACAGTGTCTCGGTATCGGTTTCGGCATCAAAGGCTGTGTTGACAGTGGGGTCTATCCCTATTAAAGTGAATGAATGTGCAGAAGAACCCATTGTGGTTGATGGTGATTCACTGAAGCTTGCGGGTTGTAAAGTTATATTAGGTCATAGAAAAGGCGAGCTCGTTCGGTTCGGTTCAGCCCACTTCGGGTTCAGCTCAGCCAAAAACATTGGAGCAATCTGAGCTCACGAACATTACGTCGGCTCAAGCCATTTTAGATCTTTTAAATATTTCTAAACCACGAGATCGATTGATTGGTAAATACTCTAGGATTATTGATACTAGGGTCACTCACCACGTGACGGGTGATCAAAATTTATTTGTTGATTTACAACCTATTGAACATTGTTCGATTGGCTTACCGGATGGGAATTCGTCTTTTGCAACTCATATGGGAACAATTATCTTGTCGGGAAATTTACGGCTGATTATTGTTTTATATGTACAGAAATTAAATCGTAATTTGCTCTCAGCCTCTCAATTCTTGGAAGATCACTACTCGCTTATGTATTATCCAGGATCGAGTGACGAGGACACTGATTGGAGTGGGTGAGCGTGTGGATGGACTTTTTCTGTTCTTGGGAGTTCTAGAGGTTCGGGTTCTAGCAGTTGATGGTGGACAGACTGGGGAGTTGTGGCACCGGCGGTTAGGACACCCATCAGAAAAGGTCCTTTGGCAGGTGCCTAATATTTCTATTTCCAAACCTTTAAATAAATATGGATGTGATATTTGTTTTCAGGCAAAGCAGCCCAGTGAACATTTTTCCCTTAGCGAGAATAAAGCTAGTCGTATTTTTGAATTGATACATTGTGATTTGTGGGGTTCCTATAGTGTTCCCTCTACGTGTGGTGCTAAGTATTTTTTAACTATTGTTGACGACTACTCTCGTTCAGTTTGGATTTATTTATTATTTAATAAAATGGAGGTTAAAACTATTTTTCTGGATTTTGTTGTTTGATCTCTTGCCAGTTTGAGGTCATGATTAAACGAGTTCGTAGTGACATTGTGAATGAGTTTAAGCCATTGCTTCCTTATTTTTGTACCGAAGGTATAATTTTGAAACTTCATGTGCTGGTACTCCTCAACAGAATGAAAGGGTAGAACGTAAGCATCAACACATTCTAAATGTTGCACGCGCACTTTGGCTTGATGGTCATTTACCCCTTAAGTTCTGGGGAGAGCGCGTTTGGGCCTCTGCCCACATTATTAACCGGACCCCGTCGAGTATTTTAAATTTTAAGACCCCTTATGAGCTTTTTTTTCACAAAGAACCTGACTTATCGATGCTTAGGACTTTGGGATGTTTATGCTATGCACACGACCATCGCCACTTACATAAGTTTGCCAATCGTAGTCGTAAGTGCGTGTTCTAAGGGTATCCTTATGCGAAGAAGGGGATGACCTTATATGACCTAGATACGAAGGAGATATTTGTTTCCCGGGATGTAAAGTTTTTTGAACACGTCTTTCCCTTTCTCACCCAACCGAGGGTAGTGAGTCTTCCCCTCTTTCTTACCCCCGTGTTCGATGATGTTGGTGTTGATGATCAGGGGTTCGACGCCTCTCCTTCCTCTTCTGGTGATCCACCATTGCCGGATCCTAAGGTTGAGGGGGGGGGGGGGGGGACAGAAGTGACTGATGAAATAGGTGTTTTGGGCAGTGATATAGCACCCTCACCACAACCTTAGCATCCATGTGATGGTGCATAAGAATTAGGCAGAGGTAGAAGATAGAAAATCCTGAATTTGCGGTTTCAAGATTACGTCACACATACTTTTGTCGAGCAGAAAAGTCCTACTCCACGCTCTTCCACTCTGTCAGCATCCTCAGGTACTCCGTATCCTCTTATGCACTTTATAAATTATGATATGTTTTCAGATAAGCACCGCAAGTATTGTTGGAAGTAACGCCCGAAAGAAAATTTATGTAATTGTTTTTAGAATTAATAAATGACATATTTATTCTCATCTTATTATTTGTTGTGCTTATAAGAAATACACTACTGAAAACCCCAAGTCGTATCATATGTAGCCATATAACTTAGTGTGTGTCACACATGAGGATTAAGTTTATGGTGATACACTTGAACTATTAATCTGTAGTGAAGTTAATCAAAGTATGGGGTCTATTGATTAAACCACCATTAATGCGCCCATAACACTTTATGGTGTGACCGTCCTATCCGGACCATCTGTTAGGAAATCTACGCGGGAACGCAGCGGAATTCAAAAATTTGATTTCCTTTTACCCAAGATCGACTTCGTTTAAGCAATAAACAAATAAGCTAGTAGACGGTGGTTACCTTGGTTGATCTAAAAGATCGACGCTTTGACCGTCTGAGGAGAGTAATTCTGCATAGAGCCGCCCAAGTGTTCGGCCTCTACCGCTAGTCCACACGAACAACTCGCCGGAATCCACCATTGGATTGCTACTAGAAAAATCCGGCTAATAGACCGGCCTTTTCTCTCTCCCAAAACTCTCTTTAAGGAGCTCTCTTTTATTTTCACAAGAATTCTAAACTCTTGGAATTATATTGTACAAAAGAACTTGACACCCACCTCCTATTTATAGTGGATGGGGCGCCCCTTAGAAGAGTAGAGAGGAAGAATACATTTTACTAGTAAAATAAGGAAAACATATTTGATTGATTTATCTCAATAAATTTAATATCTTATATTAAATATTCCCAAGATATTGTCAATATCTAATATTGACTATCTTTATTTTAATACCATAAATCAATTTACACATGTGTATATATCACGTATATATAACACATATAAATCTATTAATATCCAAATATTCAAACATGTCAATCTTGGCATTCACGTGTGACATGCACACAAATTTCAGCCGCATATATTTTAGATATATACATATATATCAATATCTTATATTAATATTTAGTAATACTATTAATTAAATTGCACAATCCAAGTGTATCTTATACACAATAATATATGCGCCCCCCTTTAGTCATTAATTGGCTTCCGGAATATTCTTTAATTAATATAATTAATATCTTGTTTTTTATTTATTCATAATAAATAAATACCACCATATTAATTTACCACTATAACCTTTATAGTCTCGAGATAAACTTACCTTATTTGGCTATCATCTATAACCACATTTTAATCCGGCTAGATGTTCATATGTGTGTGACCCGATAGGCTTCCGAATATGTTGGCCGTAGACACAAAGTGCAAATTACGAAAATGCCCTTCATACCTAACGATCACGGGATAGCGTCTGAAGCAACACACCGTGACTCCCAATCATCGGAAGAGTCAAATGCAATGACTAGTACATTTCATGTGAAACGATTACCGTGTAACTTACAATCCTATCGCTGTAATAATATCCATACGGTCGTTAGTCGAGTGTCAAAACATCAACGACCGTATCTTATAATCTGGATATCATGCTCTCTCGAAGTAACTCATTTACTCCACTTTGCAAAGATTCACGAGAGCTAGACATTTCTTATAAGAAGGCCATTTGGGATATTCGATCCCAATCATAGGATACGCGATTCCCGGACGACCAATCATGTATACTCCGCATGCTTCAGTATCACACCCAATCACTACCGCATGATCGCCCCATGGCTAGGGGAAATCTCAATAGTGTCAAAGCATGACAATCCACACCGTGATGCCATGAAGACTCCGGCCCAAAGGATAATTACACAACCGCCACATAGTGTGACACTTAACCGTGTAAGTGGGTCAGTCTAACGTACGCATTCTCTAATACACGTTCACGTACAGTCCAAGTGTCTTTACACTTCGATAGACGAGATATATCCCTGCCCTTAAAGACGAGAAGACATCTAATACGTGCTAGTCCGTTTATACTATCAATGCCCCGTTTAATAGTACATCACCTAGAGACATTTAAGTATCAAACTTATTAAAGTGATTATAGATCTCATCAACCATGATCGCCTATCATGGTTTCTCTATCACAAACTTAATACTAAGGACGTTATCATATAACAATTCATAATTGGTTCTTTAAGAGAACATATATATATATATATATATATATATATATATATATATATGACAACGAGAAAAGCCATTTAATATATGTATAAACATAAAGAAATAGTAGAAATGATCCGACCCGGTCGGATCTGGTCCAACCCGATTGGCTTTAGGACACTATTTCAACACCGTCGACATTGGTTGTCTAAGTGGGGCATTTATATATGATGAGAGTCATACAGGACTTGACCGATTTAATTTGAGTTTCTCATATAATTCCGTGATTGAGAAATCTTATTAAATCACAAGATGATCATATATGGATTAACCTTAATCCTGAAGTGATTGCATACTCCTATTGGTTTCAGGATAGGGTTTGATGTGTTCGTTATGGATCGCTAAGAGGCGCGGTCCGAATCACTTTCATGTTGGCACTATTCTGGAATGAGTGAGTAGTGTGTGTCTCACAGATATGGAATCCATTCCTTCCTGCGGGAAGTAGAAAGACGATCCCCTTATTTGTTGATCCTATAAACTGATCGATCCGCGGAGTTCGTATTGGTTATGAACTAATTGATCACTAATGGGTTAATGGTAAATAATGATAAGTTGTATTGAAGAAGGTTTACGGAAATAATCCGCTTCATTACGAATAGTCTATGGAGGGTTAGTTTATATGTAATGATTATATCAATGGACATTTATCGACTCGACTCGACGTTTTGAGAATAAGTTATATCTATAATCGATAGAATTCAATTTCGGATTTATGATGGCGTAATTCCGGAATTAATGAGTCGAGTAGGAATATTTTGTTCGATGAATATTTTATTCAATTTATTGTAGCTACTGGTTATAGGTCCATGGTCCCCGGGTTGGCTCTTAACACGCGAGTGTTTTCTCGTTTTATGGAACCTCGAAATAAATTAAATAGTTGGTCTATTTAATGAATATGCAATATTATTTATTTGGTAAATAAAATGTAATATAGAAAAGACATTTTATATTAAATTTAATGACTATCTTGGTGCCACTTTATGTGATAAATTAGAAAAAGAAATTTTTCTAGATTATGTCACATGTGTAATTAATTAATTACTCCTTCCGTCTCAAAATGTTTGGGACATTTCCTTTTTTAGCCGCTTACGAAAAGTCTAATTAATCCTTGGAATTTCGTTAATTGATGTAATATTATTAGGGTTATGATAAAGTGAAACTTAAAGTACATAAATGTAAAAAGTATTAGATCATTTGATGAAATTCGAAGGATTAATTAGACTTTTCGCAAGCGGTTGAAAAGTCAAACGTCCCAAACATTTTAAGACGGAGGGAGTATTTATTTGTTGGATAATTAATGGAAAAATTAAGAGATTGATTTTTTGGGAATTATCTCTTATTTTGTGGCAAAAATATCTTTTCCTTATGGGAATAGGTAATTGTGGTGTGAAAGGTTAACTCTCTTGACTAGTTATTTTACTATATAAAGAGAGTTCCTCCTAACACAATACACACTTAGTAATTGGTGCCACACACATCAAATAAAAGGAAGAAAAATTAGTTTCTTGCCTTAGTCATTAAGAGAAGAAAAACCTAGGGTTTTTCTCGGGCATATTCGAGGAGGTTCTACGGCGAGGATCGACGTCCACCAGTCGTCGCTAGGAGATACAATCCGGAAGATTGTGGCTTCTCTTTCTGTCAATTTATTATTCCTCTCCGTTAAGGTAAATATTCAACCTTCTTGTAGATTAATTTATTATGCGAATCATATCGTGGTAAAATCGTAAACGAATCTAATTAATAGCTTCCGCTGTGCTTGATCGAGCGTCTCAATTGGTGCTGTGAATTAGATCTGACGATCAAGTTATGGATCGGATCCGGATTCGGGTTTCTGTATATCCAGCAAGTATCTCACAGCTATCACAGTTGGGATCCTCCGAAATCCTTTAAGGAGTTGGTTAAGCATGAGGGTTGGCGTCGAGCCATGGCGGAAGAAATCCAGGCCCTGGAGGATCAGGGTACATGGGAGTTACACCCCCTTCCTCCCGGGAAAAAGGCGTTGGGAATTAAGTGGGTGTATACTGAGAAATATGACGAGCATGGGGTCTTGCAGTGATTGAAAGCCCGTTTGGTGGCTTTTGGGCATCATCAAGAGGAAGGTTTTGTTTATACAGAGACGTTCGCCCCTGTGACGAAGATGGTTACTATCCGCACTTTCCTCAGTGTTGCAGCAGTTAAACAGTGGGATATTCACCATATGGATGTACACAATGCGCTTCTGCATGGGGATCTCCAGGAGGAAATCTACATGAAAATTCCACCCGGATTTGAGAAGAAGGACTCGAACTTGGTTTGCAAGATGCGCAAATCGTTATACGTGTTGAAATAGGCACCGAGATGCTGGTTTACGAAGCTTGCTTCCGCTTTGCGTGACTATGGATTCCGTCAGTCATATTATGATTACTCATTATTTACTTTGTGTCGTGGTGGTAATCAGCTCAGCGTTCTTGTGTACGTCGATCATTTCCGGCAACGATAAGGTTGCCATGACGATTTTTAAAGACTATTTGGGGAAGTGTTTTACGATGAAGGACTTTGAGGTTCTAAAATATTTTCTTGGGATCGAGGTAGTGCGGAACAAGGAAGGGATTTTCTTGAATCAGAGGAAATATGCTCTTGACATTATCCATGAAGTAGGCCTGCTCGGGTGCAAGCCAGTTGATTTCCGATTGAGCAGAATCACAAGTTGGCCCTTGCTACTGG
Source organism: Gentiana straminea (assembly GCA_036785695.1). NCBI lineage: Eukaryota > Viridiplantae > Streptophyta > Magnoliopsida > Gentianales > Gentianaceae > Gentiana > Gentiana straminea. Next base: position 1,906,167 of record JAVUPR010000405.1, read on the forward strand.
CGAGTTGTTAAGTGATACAGGGCCTTATCGTCAGTTGATTGGACAACTTATATATCTCGGAGTTACCCGACCCAATCTAGCGTATTCTTTATGTGTTGTCTCAATTTATGCAGGCACCTCGGGTTGATCATTGGGACGCAGCCTTGCGCATGGTTCGTTATTTGAAGAAACATCCCGGACAAGGTATCTTGCTCCGGTCTGACAGTTCTCTTACTCTCGAGGGTTGGTGCGATTCTGATTGGGCGAGTTGCCCTCTTACCCGACGTTCATTGAGTGGTTGGTTTGTTTTTGTTGGTCTTTCGCCTGTATCTTGGAAATCCAAGAAACAAACCACGGTATCTCGGTCCTAGGCCGAGACAGAATATCGATCTATGGCATCGATTACGTGTGAATTAAAGTGGTTGAAACAGTTGCTTGCTGAGCTCGGGGTTCGCCACCCCCTTGGAATCCGTCTCTTTTGTGACAGCCAATCGGCAATTCATATTGCACAGAATCCGGTATTTCACGAACACACGAAGCATATCGAGGCAAACTGTCACTTTGTGCGTGATGCTATCACGGATGGTTTGATTCTTCCTTCGTATGTTCCTATGAAGCATCAGTTGGCAGATATCATTACGAAGGCACTCGGTTGGCAAGAGTTCGAGTTTTTGTTACGCAAGTTGGGCGTTCGAGATCTTCACGCTCCCACTTGAGGGGGGATTACGATGATGATATGGAAAATACTATGTAATGGAATATATATATATATATATATATATATATATATATATATATATATATATATATATATATATAAGTGTATTACATTAGTGAGAGTAGTTTGGGTATCTTGTATAGGTGTAGAAGCGCGAAAGTCGCCTATAAATATCAGATACTATCTTATGATTGATGAGGGAGATACGAAATACGATTACCGAAATTTGTCATTTAGTTATGGGCTGATAGATTAGCAGAGCTATTTCTTGATAGTGGGGTTTGTGGGTGCAAATTAGCAGCTTTTAAAACTCTCAGCAGTCAAATCAATGTTTTCTCCTTTTATTTTATATTATTTTCAGAGGAAAAATTCATGCCGTGGATGTTGTTATCATGGGGTTGAAACAAGTTTCTGTGTACTGATGAATATGTAAATTCAGAAAAAAATTTCAGGGGTAGTATCGGTAATTTGATAAGATGCAAAAATGGTGTAAGGTCCTAGCATAAAGGCTGTTCTTGGTTCAATAGCTTTTGGAATTTTCTGGGTTTTAGCTGTTTTTCATGCTGTTCCATTTTTACCCATCGGAAGAATAGCTAGTTTACTTTTAGGTGCAATGCTAATGGTAATTTTTTAAGTCATAACTCCTGAACAAGCAGATGCTGCTATTGATTTACGGATTCTCGGTCTTTGTTCGATACAATGGTTGTTATTGTTGGTAGTTCATTATTATAATTGTCTTGGATTTTGCTGCCAGCATAGGCGGATCTAATGGAAGTAAATGGGGTCCGTGGACCCCGTTAAAAATAAGAATACTCTAAATTTTACCTATAAAAAAAATTCGGACCCAGTGAAAAAAATTATTTACTTTATAAAATATTTACGGACCCCGTTTAATATAATTTCTCGATCCGCCATTGGGTGCCAGAATTGTTAAACTCTTTTATGTGTTAAAAATAAACCCCCTGTTCTTTTAAAGTCAGTTTGGTCTCGGTCAGTTTGGTTTCTACAGCTTTGCCTTTGTTATAGTATATCCATATGGTTTGCTCGTTGTGTGTTTTGCTGATGCATATTATTTATGTATCATTTGCTGAGGCATGGTTTTGATATATACATCTAGGCAAAATTAGAATTTTAGTCATCTAACTTGACCTATTTTGGAAAATGGTCCTCTAACTTGTATTTTTTTTTTGAAAAATAGTCCTATCCGCCGGAAATAGATGACTAGGCACTGAAATCTTTAAAAAACACTTACGTGGCAGCTACTAGGCTGCCACATTGAATCCTATGTGGCTGTGGATCCCATTTTACTTTAAAAAAAATGATTTCTCCTCCCAATTTCCCCCAATTTCATCCCTCCAAATCTAATTCCTAATTTACTACTTTGCATCTCCCGTCTAATCCTCTTCCATCTTCTTCCTCCATTTACTACCTTCAATTTTCATCTTCATCTCTTTATTTCTTTTATTTATATATTAAATTCTCTGTAATTTATTTTTAGGCTTCTCCTCCTCAATCAAAAACATCATCGCTAGAAATAGAAGAGATTAAGGTAGTGGTGCCGCAAGTGAGCACAATCCATTTGTTTAATCTTGCTTCTGATGTTGATGTTGTGAGTTTTGGTGGTCTTGCCTTTGATCATTTGATTTTATTCGATCCCAACGGAAACGTGTTGGATTTAATTTGAGTTGATTTGTTTGAGGATTTTCAGCAGGAAACGAAATATAAAATTGCAAAGGAAGATGAGAATTGGGGAAGAAGATGAAAATCTTCAAACCTTCAAACTTACGTGTAGCATTTAAACTCCACTTCAACCCATCTTCTTTATCTGCATCCATTGAAACAGAGTCTAAATCTGCTAAGAGACAATTAGGTTGCTCATCCTCCGCCACATGGCCCTTCCTTACCCTCTTGTAGTGGATGAGTGCTTGATAATTTGAATTAGAAACAGAGCCATTTGGATTTGGTTCTCTGTTTTCAACAAACAATATTTTTGCAATTGGGTCCATAATATTCCCAGTGTTCAAGAAATTTGAAGATGGCGGTGTTATTAGTTCTTGAGGAATTAAGGTAGGAAAATTCCCCTAATTTTCTTCTTGGATTCATCTGAATCTTTAATCTTTTGCTTATAAAAGAAGAAAAATGCTAATCCCAGTTACAAAATTCCTGAAATAACAATCTCAATTGACATTCCAATAGCAAATCTTTTGCTTTTTTGTTTCTTGCTAGTTGAAACCGGACTAGCATTTTCAGGCGGAGGTGGAGGTGGTGCTGTTGTATTTCCCGGCTATGCTCCGGCTGAAACTTCCGGCAAGAATGGTATATCTGGATAAGAAGGTAGCGGTGGTGCTACATTTTCCGCCGGAAACAATAGCTAATGTAGAGATATTATGAACTTTGGTGCTATTTCTTTGCGAGAACTTCCAATTCCAAATTGCAAATGATTCATCGCCTATCTCAGCAATTTCAAATTGCAAATTGCAAATTAATTAGGGATTAGATTTTGAGGGATGAAATTGGTGGAAATTGGAAAGAGGAAGAAATTGGGGGAAATTGGAAGGAGAAATCTTTTTTTAAAAATAAAATGGGTTCCATAGCCACGTAAGATTCAATGTGGCAGCCTAGTGGCTGCCACGTAAGCGTTTTGTAAAAATTCCGGCGCCCAATCGCCTATTTCCCGAGATAGAATTTATTTTTCAAAAAAATAAACAAGTTAGAGGACCTCTCACGGAAGAAAGAAAGCATGACTAAAATCGAAAAAAATAAAGTTAGTTAGGGACCAAAATCCTAATTTTACCTATACATCTGATTCAATGTTTTTTGAATGCTTAATAGATAACAATCAAGCTTTGTCCAAACATTAGCGGACAAAGCTTCAGTAATGTTGTATTGTTAGCTTCTATGTCTCTCTCCTTAATTCTACTTCGCCTTTTTATTTTTTTTATTTTTGTGTACTTTGATTGCTTGAGAACAATTCATGCTTAGGGCACTTCGCAGAAGGTTGCTTTTCTGAATCCAAACATCAAATCAGTTTGTAGGTTTTTTTTCCCCTATCAGTGAGGGTTAATAAATAATTGAGGCTCTGGCAAATACGGGGTTGCTCGGGCTCTGGCTCAATCTCTTCAGCCGCTTCGATAACATGCATAAGCATTTGTTGGTTGCACATTCGTTGTTCCCGAAACACATCAAACTCATTGTCTATTTGTATATTGAAAGGCCAAAATGAAGGATTTGCCATGAAGATAGTAAAAAGTGATACAAACTATGAATGAGTATATATATGTTGAGCGAGTGGTGGAATGTGTTTAAATACAGCATTGTGGCATGTGTACTGGTAGTTGGAATATGTGGTTTAATATATGGTAGTTGGAAAGATGTGGTTTTACTTTTTGCTGGAAAGATATGGAAGATGTGGTTTTAATATGTGGTAGTTGGGAAGATGTAGTTTGACTTTTTGAAGGAAATATATGGAAGATGTGGTTTATCTAAAGTAGGAAAGATGTGGTTTAACACGTGAGAAGTAAGTGAAATTTATGATGAATATATATAATTCAGATGGTTGTTGAATTATTTGGTGAGATACTAACAGAAAATATCTACATGTAAATAACTAATATCTCAATCCCATTTGTCTATTAATACTTCAATCAACTTCCTCACACACATAGTACGATCATTCGTTAATAGACATGAAGATGAAATAAAACAAGTTTACGTGGTTTTATATGATCATCTTAATTGGAAAATATGATAATATAATGTTGTGCGCGCACACACACACACACACACACACACACACACACACACACACACACACACATATATATATATATATATATATATATATATATATATATATATATATATATATATAGGACCTAAAGTGACATTCAAGTTATAGTGTATGGTAGATGGGGATGAGTATCTTGTATGATTGTCGTATGAATAATGACATGCATTCGCTGAACCGTGATGCCCTTTCAGTGAATTATTGTATAAAGAAAAGAGGACTAAAAACCGGAAAAAACCGTAACCAAGTCGATCCAAACCGGACCGGATAAAATTGTTTTACCTAGCTATGGTTTAGTTTTGGTTTGTAAATTTTAAAACCGTAAAAAATAGTTTGGTTTTAAAAGTGGTTGAAAACCGGAAAACCGGACCATGTGCACCCCTACTTATAGGAAACAATAGATCTCACATCATGATGAATAATATAAAAGTATATTGAGTAGTTTGTTGTGGAACTATCAATACTCAAAACTAAGATGTGAGTGTTATAAAATATATGGTGGAAAAAATACTTAATTATTTTCACAAAATTGTATATACACGCTCAATAGGATGGGTCATAGCTATACAATTATGGGGGACAAAAAAAAAAAAGAATTAACCCATATTTTAGTAAAAAATTCTCATTCACATTGATATATTAGACAAAAATACACAGAATTTCAAAAGATATATATATTTTTTTTAGTTCGAAAATTACGTAAGACATTCATTTTCTAGGCAATCTCACTTTGTAAGTGTAAAATACTTCATTTCGATTTTTGTAAAATGAAATATGAAAAATGAGAGAAAATATATTGGTAGTGAAATTAGTTAGTTGAGATACGAGAGAAAAAGTAATTTAGAGAATTAAATAGGGAGCATTATTGGAGTTAAAAAGGTGAATCTGAAACAAAAAAATAAGATAAATAAGTAGTGTAATAGGTTATACCAGCGAAGGCGAATATGATTTGATCATGGAATATGTAAGGTACTTTGGTCCAATGAATATTTTTTTTACAACTTTTTGAATTTGTGTGTATTATTTTTTTTTTATGTATTAAAATGTGGATTTTGGATAAATCCTCTCTTTTTATTTTATTGTAGAGTTTTGTTATAGATATAAGACTTATTTTTCAACCCTACGTAGAGGGAGTCGTCAAAAAAAAAAAAAAAAAAAACAAAATACCCTACGTAGAGGGAATAATAAAATAAAAATAAGGGACCGTGGTTTAAAAAGACAAAAAATAGGGAAAAAGTATAAATCAGGACAGTGAAAATATAAAATAGGTGATAAGAACAAATCCACTGTGTCCTACGGTGGAGCTGACCTCAAATCTAATGTTTCACTATCACAGTGGAATAAAAACATGTCATTTTTTACCCGAAAGAAAATTTCACTGTCCTTATTACACATTTCTATGTTCAAATTATCTTTTTTAACAATAAACCCGTAAAATAAAAAATCGTAATGTTTTGAACATCTTTTCATCTTACACGTTATATTATTTTTTTATTATGTATTAAAATGTGGATTTTGGACAAATCCTCTCTTTTTATTTTATTGTAGAGTTTTGTTATAGATATAAGACTTATTTTTCAACCCTACGTAGAGGGAGTCGTCAAAAAAAAAAAAAAAAAAAAAAAAAAAAAAAAAAAAAAAAACCCTACGTAGAGGGAATAATAAAATAAAATAAGGGACCATGGTTTAAAAGGATAAAAAATAGGGAAAATGTATAAATCAGGACAGTGAAAATATAAAATAGGTGATAAGAACAAATCCACTGTTCATAACCCAAAATCCATTGTTTCCTACGGTGGAACTGACCTCAAATCTAATGTTTCACTATCACAGTAGAATAAAGAAATATCATTTTTTACCCGAAAGAAAATTTCACTGTCTTTATTGCATATTTTTATGTTCAAATTGTCATTTTTAACAATAAACCCGTAAAATAAGAAATCGTAATGTTTTGAACATCTTTTCATCTTACACGTTAAACTTAGCACAACTAGCTGTACAAGAAATTGTTTAATAATGTGCACCTCTTGGTTGTTGTGTTGACTTACAACTCCCCCAACCTCCACATTAACTTCTCCATTCTTTAGAAAAACAATCCCATCTTTATCCCAGAAGATACTAGTTGATCTAATGGCATCTGATATTGTATTTAAAACATAAATTATATGTATCGTATCTTTTCATATCTACTTTACAAAAGGGTATGATGCAAGCTATGCATGGTCTTGATATAACGATTGTACCATAAAATTTCTTATGTATAACTATAAGATGATGCACGTTGTCTACTAGCAGAGTTATTACACATTACGTGTTTGTTGGGTGGAATAATAAGATGTACCCGGCTAATCTCTATGCACCATATATTACTATGTAAGAGGCCGAAAGGGTAAATTTAGACCTGGTCGGATCCGGTCCAATTCAATTGAGTTTTGTTCGTGAAAACGTATCGGGTGTGGAGTGATTAACGGAGCAGATCCGTAATTACCCGGAGTAATTACGAAATATTAAAAAAAAAATACGAAAAGAGAAATTCGTTTTATTAAATCGATCGAACAATAGATTATTACAGTATAGACCTGACTCGGAAAAAGAACGAAATAAAATTACAATGCATAAAATAAAGGACTAGAGACCAAAACGAGACAAGTAAAATTACTCTTTCCTTAAGACAATTTGCTCTGGTCTTGCATGCGCACACGGTAGTAGAAACTGTCTTCCAAGATACAAAAGGCTTCACGTCTCGGATTTAGAGGCACTTTCGATATCCGAGCTCCGGAAAAATTACAGAGCATCTTGACTTCTCTTCGACATCTCAAGAACTACAACTATAATGAGACTCTTTGTAGTGGAGAGAACAAGAGAAAATTCAATGATCAATTCTCAACCATTAGGGTTCCTTATATAGTGAAGATGAGGAAAATAGTCAATTAATGCTCGATTGTGATTGGTCGGATGACTCAATGACACGCGTGATGGCCGAATTTTCACTCAAGAAAAGCAACTCATTCGGCCGACTTTAATCAAAACGTGTAACGCCCCCAGACCCCAGGTCTGGTAGCGCTAAACAAGTCATAAATGTCCGGTCAACTGCTTAGACCGTCGTCCTCGTTTGGTCTAAAAGGGCTAACCGAGTTGACAAGACATTTATGTCTCACACTTATATATGGGTGAGCATTCTACTACTTTACCGATTATGGACTTTACAAAACGTGTTTAATTAGGCTTGGCCGACCTAACTTGGTCGGCTAATTAAGTTAACTTAATATCGTTTCCACACGTTCGGAACCTTCCGGACCGCCTCGATTAATTAATTGTTGACTAAAATTAATTTTGGTTAATTTCATAAAAGAGTTTGTCCAAAAAATTAATAGCAATCAATCACCGAATGGAACTCGAACTGAGCCGGACATGCGGCGGCGGCGCACGCGCGTGTCTGGTGAACCAAGAGTCATCTTGGTCGCCAGAAAAATTATAGAGCACCCCGACTTCTCTTTGACATCTCAAGAACTACGACTATATGAGACTCTTTGTAGTAGAGAGAACAAGAGAAAATCCGATGATCAATTCTCAACCATTAGACTTCTTTATATAGTGAAGATGAGGAATATAGACCAGTCTAATGCTCGATTCTGATTGGTCGGATTACTCAAAGACATGTGTGTTGACCGACTTTTCCCTCAAGAAAAGCAATTCATTCGGCCGACTTTAATCAAAACGTGTTTAATTAGGCTTGGCTGACCTAACCAGGTTGGCTAACTAAGCTACCTTAATCTCTTTTCCACACAGTTCTGGAACCTTCCAGACCGCATCGATTAATTAATTGCTGACTAAAATTAATTTGGCTAGTTTCATAAAAAAGTTTTTCCAAAAAATTAATACTAATCAACCAATGCATGGAACTTAAACCGAGCCGGACATGGGGAGGCGGCGCGCATGCGTGTCTGGCTAACTACCAAGCAAGGTTGTCAAAAGCATTCAACAAGAAAGTCCGCCCCAGGTCCTTCCAAATTGGTGAAATGGTCCTTCTTTGTGAGAAGACCTATTATCATGACACACAAATCTAAAAACAAGTTTACATCAAAATGGGACGGGCCCTATGTTGTTCGTGTGGTCTACACTAATGGTGCATACAAGTTGGTGGACGAAGATTGTGTCAAGCTGCCCAATCAACGGAAAATTTCTCAAGAAGTTCTATGCATAACTCAAGCAATGCTCCTAAGCACGAGCCTAAACTGCAATAATCCAGTCAAAAAAAAAAAGAACTACGTTTGACTTGATTCCTGAAGCGTTCTCCGGGATACGTAGGCAGCTTGAAGAGTTACTTATCCACCACACTTCGACATCTTAAGAACTACGACTATATGAGACTTTTTGTAGTGGAGAGAACAAGAGAAAATCCGATGATCAATTCTCAACCATTAGACATCTTTATATAGTGAAGATGAGGAAAATAGACCATTCTAATGCTCGATTCTGATTGGTCAGATTACTCAAAGACATGAGTGTCGACCGACTTTTCCCTCAAGAAAAGCAATTCATTCGGCCGACTTTAATCAAAACGTGTTTAATTAGGCTTTGCTGACCTAACCAGGTTGGCTAATTAAGCTACCTTAATCTCTTTTCCACACAGTTATGTAACCTTCAAGACTGCATCGATTAAGTAATTGCTGACTAAAATTAATTTTGGCTAGTTTCATAAAAAAGTTTTTCCAAAAAATTAATAGTAATCAACCAATGAACGGAACTCAAACCGAGCCGGACATGGGGCGGCGGCACGCGTGCGTGTCTGGCTAACCAAGAGTCATCTTGGTCCTCCCTCGTGTACAAAAATGCACTTGCCCCTTGGGGCACATTTTCAAGTGCAATTCGTGCACTTAAGTATAGAGCACAACACTCTCGTTTCATCATGTGGGAGAGCTTGAGTTGATCTCCCCTTCAACTCCTCTCCCGTGCACAATTTATACTAACTTTAGGCATTAAGTTCTCATTCACGTACCCGATATTCGAATCGAGTGTTTGAAAAGTCAAACATCATCCACTCCGTGAGTCGTATTTATTGTAACAAACACCTGATTAATCTCACCGGAGCGTATCCAAAATTTGCGCTAAAGTAAACTATTTCACCACACGAACCAAACTCATTTCATGGGCATTTGGCTTTATCTTAAACAATCCCCCATATGAATGAAAATTAATGCAAATGCAAATGCATACTCTGAGATTGAAACCCTTTTATAGGCAAGAGACCGACAATGATTGCCTTGTTCGTAATTTATACCTCACTTTGGAAGTCGAAAAATAAAAAAGGTCATTCCGGTTAACTGGGACAAACCTCTTCTGGTGGGTCTTTTCTTATTGGAGACAAGGATGGTCGTTTGTTTCATGTTGTTAGCGCATTATGGTGTTTCAAACAAATTTAGTAGCCGAAGCTAGAGCTTTGAGCAATGTGATGGCCTAATTATAGCAAACCAACTTTAACCGGCAGAGTACCGGATCCGTTGTACTACAATGGCGAGCAATGTCGTATCCCACGAGAAATCAGTCAAGTACCACAATTATGTTCGTATTTAGTTTAGGCTTGGTGAAGTAATCTTTATAACTAATGGATAAAAATGCTTACTTTAAATAATATCATAAACGAATAGCTAAACTATGGTCAAGAACACTACTCGCAATACCTTTACCGAATCACTAGGGACGAGCCTTAACCTACCAACCAACCAATGGTATCTAATGAGTGTGTTGTGGGTGCAATCTCCTAAACTGGTCCCTAAGCGCTAATACCACAACCTAGTTACTCTATACTCGGTTCAATAGTCCCCTCTATGGGATTTAATTGACCTAATATGATTAAGAACAATGAGACGCTCCGCATCCACCGAGTTCAGAGCTTAGCTAGAAAAACCTTACCAATGAACATGCTGCGAAAAACTCGACTAGTTCGTGCATGGAAATCCTAAAATTCTAGTTCGCACACTCCTTTGCAAAATGCATTTATAAAGTTCGTGTTAAAATCAGTTAATGGTTAGCTACTCCACTAATAGCATTAGATTCAAGTTTTAGAACACAAAGATTCAAAAGATTCAACTTTTTAACCCCACTCATCCCTAGATCATCGTTTAAGCATTAATTTCGTAGTTCATCACATAATTTAACTATTATAAATTTAGATACTCTTACTAATTATAAAATCGCTGAATTCAATGAAGAAATAAAAAATAGGCATCATAAAAAATAAGTAAAATTACCGCTAAAAAGATTGAAGCAATTCACCACTCGAATCGTTACTTCGTTTCCAATTACAACAAAAAGAGAAATAAAGCTGTAATTGTTCTAAGAAATTTTTGCATAAAAGTAAAATAAACTATTCTAATGTGATGAGAAAAGTAGCTAAAATAAATTTTTGGGGTATGAAAATTATGTGTGACAATTTGACTTAAATGACTTTTAAATGCACCAACCACCGACATAATATTTCCGGAAATTATCCGGAAATATTTTACACAGCATTCCCCCAGGCTTTACTGCATATTGGCCGCATCAAAAGTCTTCACATGGGGCATGGCTCCCTTTCTTGCAAAGGTACGCCAGATTTAATTATTTTTTGTGTGTTTTTTTTTTTTTTTTTTTTTCCAAATTTTAAATTTTATTTTTTATTTCATTTTCAAAGAGTGCAAAAACCCAGCCCCGTCATACTCTGGGTGTGATACTTGCTGTTTTCGGCACACGATATTATTATTATTTTTTTTTTTCGTACACCCGAACATGAATCTCGCACCATTTCCTCATACGAACTCCGTTTTGAATGATTTTCGTATCGTTGTGATCCTCGTCACACCCCTATCACGCCGCACCTAGAACAAACAAAAACAAGAAAACCCTAGCGTGACAAATGCCAATAAAACGCACACAATTCACCCAAAAATGTGGAGATTTCGGACACAAACGCCTTATCATCTCGTGATTCAACTAGTGGCGAAATGTTCCTATAAAAATCACTTAACTACCCCATAATTACATCGAATAAGCTACAAATAAGGGGCAAAATGCACACGAAATTATAGCAAAGTTAACTCTCATCAACTATCCCCACTTAGTGTTTGCTCGCCCTCAAGCAAATTATGCGATTCAAAAATAAATCACGAGGTCAACGTTGCGATAATTGATGAGAGTCAACTTGACAATCGTTTTCTATTTGATTTTACCCCATATATACTTCGTTTTATATGTTTTCGGAGACATTTGATTGTATTTTGATGCATTATAGACTTTGTTGTCATTTCGAGACCTAGGACGTAGTGTCCGGAAATCTCGTTATTTTTCAGTGTTTTGATGCATTCTCGGTCACCCTAGTGTCCTGTTAGATGTGGTATTTGTTGTGATTATTTATAGGAATTAGGTGTTCGGGATCACCGGAAGGCGATACACGAGGGTAGGAGCTTGTGCCCGAAGCTTAAACGTTTCAACGGATCAAAACTCATTGGTGTTTTAGCTAACCGTACCTTCACTTAATCTGCATTTTGGTCCAACTTACAGGCATTTTCTGGGCTGGTCATCTTCATGAAAGTTGTAGACAATTGAGTTAGCTTTCCAATTCATTTTAAATCACTAGATTTGGAGTCGTACACACAAAGTTATGGTCAATTTACTGAAAATTTGTCGGCGGGCCGGCGCTATAAGTTGTAGGCCACCGCCTACATGATATCGGAAGCTACGGAAATCTGCGCCTATCATAGGCCACAACCTATGAATCACGAGGCCACCGCCTATGAACTGTTTTGCCCATTTTACCCTTTTAACACTATAAATACCCCCAATTCATTTTAGGTCATTTCGAGATCGGTTTTTTGCCTCTTTTTTGCACTTTTTCTTCATGTTCTTAGGTTTAGATTAGTTTGTACATATTTTAGCTTAGATTAGATTTAATTTTGTGTAATTCGATGATATATGCTACTTGGATATTGCTATTGCAATTTGGATTTCGTTTTTCTTCCGTTGTTCTTCATCTCCGTTTCTGGTAATTTCAATTTCTTGCTTTCAATCTTGATTCTTGTTATCTTTAATGTTGATTTCTTGTTATTTGGTTAGAATAATGAGTATGTAAACCGTTTTATAGTCGAGTTATTTGGAAATCTTCGAAATCGAACCTTAGATTGTTCTTGGGGTGTTCTTGGTGTGTTCTTGGTGTTTGATTTGATTATTCTCGATGTTACTGTAGTTCTAGAACTTATGCTTAATCACGTTTGTTGAATTGATCACTTGATAAGCGTATTTCATGTATCGTCTTTATATATGTATTTTGCGAGAGGATACGTGAACCAGGTTCTAGGACCACCATGTAAAACCGACTGAGTTGTTTAGATTCATTTTCATGTGTGAGGTTTACATCAACTTGTTGAGCGTTTCATTGAACGTAGACGGTGTTAGGTCAGTTAATCCGGTCAGTGGACTGTTGAATCTGACATATGAGGGTAGATTATTGAAATAATGTCTATTCTCGGAATTAGGAAAAGACACCCTTCGAGTGACATCATGAACGTTTAGGTAAGTAAAAAACACTCCGGATTTAGCTAGGGTTTGTGAGTATTATATTGGATCATAGCTTAGCTATCTCATTTTTCATAGTTTAAGCTCTTTTATATTGTGTATATTTAGTTGTTAGAATCGGTGATCTGACAAATCACCATTTTCAAAGGCCGTTTTTGCCTAAACTAAGAACGATAATGGCTTTGATACTTAACTAGATTCCCTGTGGGATACGACCTTGCTCGCCATTTATAGTACAACCGACTCGGTACCCTGCCGTTTAGAGTTGGCTTATTGTAGAACGGCCATCAAGCTTTCTGACGCCGTTGCCAGGGAATCAATTTGATATCTATGACTCTATGAGTTAGTTGAATTCTTAGGAGTAGGTCATTTTTTTTCTTCTTGTTATTTGTTTTTGTTTTCTTTGTTGTTGTTGTGATCACGCCAAATACTCCGGTAGTGGTAGTGACATGATACTATGATTGTGTTTGTGTTGTTTCCCTGGTTTGCGATGATGAATCCATATGGAAATTACGGCTCCTATCCTTACTCATTTGGATGTTACAATTACGGTGCTATGGGTTACCAAAAGCAACCATTTTATCGATTCAACCCATACACCACATCATATGGAAACGAGTGGGGTAATGCCTCAAGTTATGTTGATCAACAACTCTATACTCTTTCACCTCCGCCTCAAGAATCAGGGACTTACACGGAGAAAATGATCGAGCGACTTATAGAAATGATCCAAGAGAATACTCGAGAGTTTCGTAATAACACTACGACAATACTAGCTTCTATACGGAACTTAGAGCATCAAGTAGAGCAACTGATCGAGAGGGACGAGGCTGACATGAGAGCACAAGAAAGTATGATTGAAGTCACCCCGGAGGAATGCTACGAGGATGGTAAGACTCTTGTATCTATTGAATCGCCTATTCCTTTTTCGTCGAGCAATAATGTTATACTTGTGGGGTGCACCCTGTTGAGTTTGTTGTTGATGTTGAGCCTAAATACTCATACTTGGTGCTAGAGTTGTTATTGGTTGATATATGTTTTAGCTCAGGGAAAGTGAGTTCGTTGTTCTATGCAATGGATTCATCAAACCAATCTTGGTGGTGGGGATTGAGCCTCATTTTCTCACGTTTCAATTTCAGGGAGTGCTCAATTTCCTAGGATTTTGGTAGGGAGAAACAACTATTTACTCTCCTTTGGTATAACTATCCTTGATCTAGTTAGGGGTAGAAAGTCGAGCTGAGGACTCAAAGCTCAGAATGTGATTTTATTGTTTTTCTTTCCCCTCTTGTTTCACTGTATTTCTTTATTCTGTATTATAAACCACTTTAGTCTTTTATTTTTCTGCACTACTAAACTTTTATCGGTTATTAGTGGCCATGGTAGGCCTCATTTTGGTTTGTTTAAGGCCACGTTTAGGCCACGTTTTGTAAATCTATCGGGATGTAATGACCATAATGGTCACTTCTGGCGGTTTATAATGCATCTATATATATATGCTATGCTGTAACTTTAGTTTGTGCATACCCTTATATATATTCATCACCTTTAATATGTACATATTTTGGTGTACTATGCCTGTTACTTCATATTTTGCTGTCCCAAACTTGATTTTGTCTCGGCTGCTGCTACTGCAATTTTGATTGATTAGACGAGGTCTACAACATCAAGTTTGGGAATTGCAGTATAAGTGTTTAATGTATATTACTATATTTTGGGTTTGATATGTATGGTATAAATATAGTATGCACATTTTGGTTTATAAATATGTGAATATGTAGATGTAATATTCCGATGCTAACTTTTCTACCCTTATCATTAGTGTTTGGTTTTAAAGTAGGGGGTGGTTGTTTTAGCTTCAATGTTTCGTTTTCATGTCGAACGAGTTATAGTTATCGATTGTTATCATGATCCCTTTAGTATAAATGAGTCCGTTTTAAAGAATTTCGATGCATTGACATTAGTTTTGATACATTGAGCCTTCGGCATTGTTTTGTTAAACATATAGTGATTATACGAATGCATTTCATTTGTGTTGTGATCTTGTATTGAAAATGGAATAGTCACATCACGTTAGCTTCGACTTCACGAATCACCTTGACTAGTGAACGATTATGGTAGTTATTAATGACGCGGTTACCTAGAACTTATATGATTAACTTCGCGAAATAGAAAAGTAGTTCTTGGTTAAGTAGGGGATGACGGTTATGGCGTTTCTTTGACCCGATCGAGCCAAATGCCATCCCTTATGTTTATATCCTCGGTTCCCCCTCTAAGCCCTGCGTAGGGTGGTTAGACCGCCACCCGAACTAGCCGTTCGTGATGATAGCTCGTAATTACCGGTGCCTTAACATTTTATTCCGGTCAACGTTTCTTTGTCTACCTTGCAATGTTGAGTTCAATGTTTACATATTTCCGAATATGGTGTGAGGTGATTATAAGACATATCTTTCAAGTGATGTTGTAAGTACGAGTGTATCCCGGAAGAGGTGGAATATTGTGTTGTTTTGGATTTGACTCGTGATCGTTTTGTTAAAAAAGAAAATAAGAAAAAAAAAAAAGGAAAGAAAAAAAGCAACAAAAAAAGAATGAATGTATGTACATTTATATATATAGGATTTCAGAGACTACCAATTTTTGGGCTTTGATTTTTGGTATTGTGATGTTGGTGAATGAGAACTTCTTCTAATTTAGTACGGAGAAGGAAATGTTGTTGTGTTCTGTAGCGGAGAAGCGATACGGAAATATAAAGTATGGCGGAAGCTGATAAAACATAGAAAGCAAGATAAAACATTGATTTAAAGTGGTTTTTCCGGCGTTGCGCCGACTTCTCTACGGACAGGAAGAAGATATTTCGTATGTGAAAATTACGAGGAATTTCACACACTCTTAAAGACACACATTAACACTCTTCAAAGACACGCGTTGCGTTGATTACTGACGTTGGTATTTATAGTCGCAAATCTCTAATCACTAATAGCCGTAAGATCTTTGTCGAAATTGTCGTAAATACGAGATGTGGGCCACATTCAACGTGTTATCGTAGAGATGAAACTCGGTTCAAAAGCGGCTCTCCTGAGAGTTGTAATCAGCGCGGATATAGAATTCGCCCCTATACTTAGCGGACCAAAGGCGACTGCGAGTTCGAAGAAACTTGGTTGCGGCACGTCGGCCCGAGCACCGCGGGCGAATATGCTTTCACTGCGGCGGCCATCATTCTCGGTTTCGGTTTTCAGGATTAGTTCGTGAGTTTATTTATCGGTTTAAAGATCGTGTCACCAAAATTGAAAAAAAAAAAGAAGGTCCATATCATTTTTCTTTTCTACAAAAGGATGAGCATCAACAAATGTATTCTATACTAGAATCAAAAGAAAAAGAAGATGGCTGTGAATGTGGTGGAGATAGTAAGAAAAAAAGAGATGATCAAGCCATCATCTCCAACGCCCCAACACCTTAAAGACCACAAGCTTTCTTTTATAGACCAAACTTCACCATTTGTTTACATCCCTTTAATTTTCTTCTATGAAGCTAATCAAATCCATGGCCAAAAAGATACAGATTGTCAACTGTTAAAAAGCTCCTTATCAATGGCTCTCACTCATTATTATCCTTTAGCTGGAAGAGTAAGAGACAATTATATAATCGATTGTAACGATGCCGGGGCCCTGTTTGTTGAAGCGAAAGTGGATTTTAATTTACTGCAAGTTATCAAGAATCCGGATATGGATGATCTGAAGCAGCTGCTGCCAGTTGGCTCTAATGGTTTGTATATATGTTTATAGATAGCATTTGGTATATAAATATATATATATATATATATATATATATATATATATATATATACACCACACATACAATCTGTACACTTTTCACTCTCTATGTTACATGGTTTATTAGGCAGTGCGAATAGAGGAGAAGAAGTCATCCTAGCCGTTCAAATCAATAAGATGGATTGTGGAGGATCTGCCATTGCCGTACAAATGTCACACAAACTCGCTGATGGCCACTCTCTAGTGACTTTCATGAACTCATGGGCTGCAATTTCCCGTGGCGCTGATGCTACTGGAAGTATGCAGCCCATGTTTGGTTTTGCTTCGATTTTTCCACCTATAATGGATTCGTCGATGAACGTTGAGGAAACAGTTGCCAGTTTCGTCATCAAGGAAAAGATCGTGACTAAAAGGATAGTTTTTGATAAGGAAAAGTTGGAGATCTTGAAGCATACTGCAGCATCAGGAAATAATAATGGATCCCAGGTGATAGATAAACTTTAACATTTAAATTGAATTATTCTATGTAAAAATGACTGATTTGTTTCAACTACAACTTTATCTTTACACAGTGCCAACTTTCTGTATTTTCTTTTGATATTCATTCTTATCTCTTCGTCTTCTAATAGATAAATGATCCTACTCGGGTTGAAGTCGTTTCGGCTCTCATATGGAAGCATTTCATGGAGGCTAACAAACGTGCAGCCGGATGCGAAAAGATTTATTCAGCACTTCAAGCAGTGAACTTAAGGCCAAGAATGAATCCATCCCTACCGGACCACACCTTCGGAAACCTTAGTATCTCTAGTATTGCGCTGCATGAAGAGGGTGATATCGGATATCAAGGTTTAGTCAGTAAACTCAGGGCGGCAATAAACAAAGTTAATGAAACTTTTGGGAAAAACATACAAAAGGGGGATGAATATTTTCAAACATTTCTTGAAGTTATGTCCAAAGGCGAGGTAGAACCATGTTTCTTCAGCAGTTGGAGTAGGTTTCCAGTGTATGAGGTGGATTACGGGTGGGGGAAACCTGTTTGGGTCACCACTACAGCTATTCCCTTAAAAAACGTTGCGATTCTATTAAGTACAAAGACCGGAGATGGACTAGAAGCGTGGATCAACGTGCTCGGGGAGGATGCTTCTCTACTTGAGACCGACCACATTCTTAATTTATCTGCATAGTTTGTTTTTGGAGTATATTGTTCCTCAGTGTGTAACACTTCACACTCACTTACAACATTGCCAAGGGCTTTATGTTTTTTTATTTTATTTTACATGTTTCTTTTATTTCTCCTTTTGAATTGAAATTTCCTTTTTTTTAAAATAAAATTTCCTTTGATAAATTATAAAGATATGATAATCATTTCCATTAATTCAATTGAATGATACAATGCTTGCTTTATAGCCTAGGATACCTAGCAGGAAAGAAATATAATTATTACAAGGATCAATCATAATTAATACAAGGATTGTGTAGTCGTTTAAGAGAATGTGTATGCATCTTGACGGGTTTCGTAGAAGGTGAAATTGAACAAAGAAATTTTCCAGGCTCGCCTCGGTTAGCTGGAGTCATGCCCCAACAAGGCGGGAAATTTGAGTCCAAAAATGGCTCTGGTTTTATTTTCTATGACTATTATGTGCTATACGAAATATTTTCAAAGTATCTTGTATTTCTGAAATTTTCTTCAAATCGTTTTTATGCTTTTGTTATGTTTAATAGATGAAGATTAGGTTTTGAAAGTTTGAAGTTAGTTATGATTCTGGCCTTCTGTGTGCTAACTTAGGTGGCTAGAAATATGTAAATAATAAACCCGATCCAAGTGCTATTATGTCCTATGTCCAGGCGTTTATTCGTAGTTAGGTACTTTTGTTAAGAAACGTATCTTTTGAGAGTACGCCAGGGTATCATACATCTAACTTGCGCTTTATATCACTCTTGGTGAGGTTTTATTGTATGGCGTTCTCGCTTGAATGCGCAGTTTGACCCTTTTTTTGACTCTATGTGTCGACCCCCCTCCTCCCCTCCTCCCCCCCTCCCCTCCCTCCCCTGCTTTCCCTTTTTATTTTTTATGGCCAAGACGCTTTTATTAAAAGAAATAGAAAAGGTTCGTACGAAAACGCTTTTAGAAAAGGTTCGATGTCCTTGAAGTTCGTTAAAAAAATTCGTAATAAATTAATCGTATGTCATCTTGACGCATGATTCATTTTTTTTATTTCCTACCCCTTACTAAGCTTATGAAGATTTAGAAAAATATGATGGTGAGCTTACGTGAGCAAAGTTTGGGATAACATGAAGTTATTTATGTTTAGTTTGTTTGTTTTAGTGTTTCCTTTCTGTAATAAGGCATGTGCGCTAGCTGGTTTACTTTATGGATTTTGTAGCTGTTTTCATTATTTATGATTCTAGTAAGAAAACAATTCTGTTCTATCGAGTTAAGTATTAATGGCAAACCCCTCGAGGGTTTGTTCTCACTAGTCTCTGCATTTTTATTTTTCTTTTCGGCGTATTAACGTAGTTCTTTTTGATATTACGTCAGATTTAAAGCTAGTTTCAAGGTTTTTTTTATCGGCTTTAAAGTAGTCAACGTGCATAACATTTCGTTTTCGAAAAAGGATTCCTACAAATTCATAATTTTAAATTTTAATTATTAAATGGTCAACACTCGAAGACATAGCATGTATGATATATGACATGTGATACGTACCACCTCTTCTAACATGATTGATCAATCAATGTAGACAACAACTATTTTCTCTATCTTTATTTTATATATATATATATGTATATATTTTTTTTTTTCTTTTCCGAAACGAAACATCCATTCAAAGAAAGCCAAAATTACAAAGTCTGTCTAAGTCCATTCTCAACTTGAACACTAGACATAACCCATGCCGGAAAATATCCGGTCCACACTGTTAGAATAATTGTAAATAAATATAGGGGGTTACATTTGAATTTTTTTTTATTTTGCTTAACTTTGCGCTTTGAAACGCTGCTTTATGCCTTGAAATTTTCTTTTAGCTTGTAGCGAGATTATTTTGATTATTTTTATGCTTACTACATGGCTATTACTGTGATTAATAAAAAATTCTACATCTGGCAATAGCATATTTATGAAATTATAAGCAAAGTCATCACCAAAAAAGCACAAATAAAAGCGATTTTATCGTGATCATTGATTAACCTTTGACCAACGTAAAACGTTCCGTAAATGCCGTCCGTACCATCACTTCATCACTTCTTCCAACTTCTTTACTTCTTCACTTCTTCATCTTCTTATCCTCTACATCCATGGAACCTTCATCATCTCCCAATTCAAATTTTGAAAGTCAACATTTTGAATCAATTCATAACAATGAACAACAAATGCATTGTGATATAGAAGATGTAGCATGATCTCGGTTGAAGATATACCGTTTTCAAGCCAGTTGAGAAGAAGATGGATTCCTCGAAATATGGTAATTTCTTGTTTGAAAATTTCGTTCTTTATGTTCATATGTGTGATTTAAGTTAATGGGTAATGCTTCCTTTACATACATATTATCATGTTTAGAGGTCATAAATGGAAGAAAATAGTGTTATTTCGCCAAGTCAAGATCACCCGCAAGGCTTCTTGAACGTCGTTCTTTCGTTTTCACGGCGTCAATGGCAAGCTTACGGAACGTCGGCCACCTTGTCGCCCGTAAGGCATTAGTAGCGTCACCATGGGTGACGTTTACAACTTGACAAAGAAGATGAATGTGCATGTCGGCTGACGTTAGCACTTGATGACGCTCGCCACGACCCCATACCAGCGTCAGAGTGTGGATGACGTTTGTGTTTACAATCAACTTTAAACATATTTGTTGTTAACGTCGGCCCACAGCCTACGGCGGCGTTTATGTTTACATTTCAACGTCAACACAACCAACGTTTTGCTTGACTATTTACAGAGGGGGGGAAAAAGCTTCCTTTTACAACGTCAATCAAAGCAGCGTTGTTTTTGCCAATCCGAGCGTCATTTTGATTGACGTTACGGATACTGTAATTTTTCATTTTGCCAACATGTGTTTTAATTGGTTTTATTACTATTGAATCCATAGAAACAATGTAATGGCGCAAATCATAATAAAGCAATGATGAGGGGCCAGTCTTGGAGGCGGCCAAAGGAGAACATTTAGAAGGTGAAAACTATTAAATGGATATGTTATTTTCTTATTCTCATCCAATTGACTATGACAATTATCGTTTCCTTACTGATTTTAGGTGATGAAATGATTGAGAGGATCAAGAAAATCTTGAGAAAAGTTCAATACCACGCTTTCGCAATGATGGATGACCTGCCTTCAGAGAGTTATCAGTCGATTTGACTTCAATTTTTACAACGATCAAGTAAGTCTCTAAAACTTATACTATCTAAATGTATGTGATTTTTAAACTTGAC